>CM053031.1:26450662-27050662 GCA_028564925.1 Lithobates sylvaticus
CAATTTCAAAGCTGCACTGGTGTGAACAAGAAAAAGAGAAAGAAAGAAAGAAGAAAGAAAGAAAGAAAAAAGAAAAGAAAGAAAGAAAGAAAGAAAGAAAGAAAAGAAAGAAAGAAAGAAGAGAAAGAAAGAAAGAAAGAGAGAAAGTGAAAGAAAGAAAGAGAAAGTGAAAGAGAGAAAGTGAAAGAGAGAAAGTGAAAGAGAGAAAGAGAGCGAAAGAGAGAAAGTGAGAGAAAGAGAGAAAGAGAGCGAAAGAGAGAAAGAGCGAAAGAGAGAAAGAGAGAGAAAGAGAGAGAAAGAGAGAGAAAGAGAGAAAGTGAGAGAAAGTGAGAGAAAGTGAGAGAAAGTGAGAGAAAGTGAGAGAAAGTGAGAGAAAGTGAGAGAAAGTGAGAGAAAGAGAGAAAGAAAGAAAGAAAATACTGTTTCTTATTGCACATTGCAGTCTAACAGTCCCATATGGAAGATGTGAACCTGTCATTAAGGCCAACACTGATGCAGCAGGAGGGTCAATGAGCTTAAAGTGAGTGTAAACGATCACTTTGTAAAGCAACCCATTCAGTTTAAAATAGAAATGAAAGGCAAAACATTTTTGTATAGAAAAAAAAAAAAAAAAAGAAGTATTTATAATGTATTTATATAAGTGATCACATTCCCTCTGTTCTCAGCTGCATAAGAGCTGGGGGGAGGAGAAGCAGCAGCAGCAGCACACTGAGATCCCCAGTGAATGGCTATATGTGGAGGAAGGGGGTGTCAGGACAAGTGTGATCATTGGAGTTCCCAGCACAGCTAGAGAATAGACCATGATGCATTCCCCTACCTAGTGTGGTCAGATTTTAATAGAAAAGCAGAGGGACTGGCAGGATCACCAGGGATTTTACACAAATGAAGCAATACAAAGATCAGGAGACTTTCTCATACAAGTACATGGTACATCAGGCACATATCAGGAATATGAAATGTTGGGTTTACGTATTCATTAAACACTTGCCAATGGGGCAATTTTTTGAATGTTTTTGTACACTCATGTTTTTTTGCTATAAATACTGCAAACCCCCAAAAAGTCTATATTTTCGGAAAGCAGAGACCCTGGAGAATAAAATGGTGGTAGTTGCAATTTATGTCACACAATATATTTGCGCAGTTATTTATCAAACTCTTATTTTCCTGAAGAAATATACACCTAAAATAAATTTTAGATCAAACAAAAACACAAACCTTAATATTTAAATTTTTTGTACAGTATAAAAGATAATATTGTGTCGAGTAAATAGATACCAAACATCAATATTTAAAATTGAACGTGCCTATGAAATGGCAAAAAAAAAAAAAAAAAAAAAAAAACGCGCTACCTAGAATTGTCCATAGGTAACGCTCAGGGGCGGACTGACAACTCATGGGGCCCCCGGGCAATCGGAGATTATGGGGCCCCCGGGCAATCAGAGATTATGGGGCCACACAGTATACACACACACACACACACACACAGTATACAATCACACAATATACACATACATGTACACACAGTATACACAGACCTGTTTCTATTGGCTGAGAAGGTACTGGAGAGGTGGGGCAGCTATAATCTCTGGATTTTTAGACCAAAAGGATGTCGGTAAGGGACATTTCAGGAACAGATGTAAAAAAGATTTTTACATACTTTCCCTGGTTTTACTGAGGCTGGCAACCCTGATGGGGCCCCCTAGTGACCCAGGGCCCTCGGGAAGTGCCCGAGTGGCCGAATGGTCAGTCCGCCCCTGGTAACGCTTTAAACGTTAAACGTCAATGAGATTTATTGGACTCACTCCAATACCTCACATGTGTGGCAAAGGCACAACTAGAACCTTCAGGACCCCAGTGAAGAAACCATGAAACCAGTTCTTGGAGGGTGTCCATGGACTTCCTCTTAGAACCCTGCCTCCCGTGTGCCCACTGGGGCGAGCATCCAGCGCGCTCTGAAACTGCCGTGTCCTTTGGACACAGCAGATCACGGTAAAGGGGCAATTACAGCGACCCTTTACCATGTGGTTAGCTGATCACAAGTAAACAGGCTTGCCGATTATCAGCAGTCCTTCCACACTGTGTGTTTACACTGATTATTAGTGCAGCCGCTTACCAGTGCCTCCTCAGCGGGACTCGGAGCGGAGAGCGTCGCTCTCATACAGCCCAGAGCCTGAACTGACAGTTCCCCCTCCCCCTCCCTGACACGGAAGGGAGAGGGGAGAGCCGATCTGCTCCTTCTCCTCCCGCTCCTTTTCTCCTGTGTGTACACCATGGGAAGTGTGAAATCCAGCAGCTGAATGATCTCATTTTCCCACAGTGCACACAGGAGGAGAGGGGCGGGAGGAGAAGGAGCAGTTAGGCTCTCCCCTCTCCCATCCATGCAAGGGAGGGAGGAGGGGGGGGGGAACTGTCAGTGCAGGCTCTGCGCTGTATGAGAGAGACGCTCTCAGCACAGAGCCTTGCCCCCAGCAACCACGCCGGGCCTCCAACAGTGGCCCGGACAAAAGAGTGACCTTTGCGATGATGGTAGTTCTGCCAGTGATGTGTGGTGCAATAACGGTTTACATATGTGTGCCAGACCTATGTGTGCATTTGCATATGAACATGGGGGATTGCATTTTTATTTTTTATATTAAAAAAATATTTTTCCCCATTTAACTTTATTGCTATCACAAGGTGTGAACAAAATCGCTTGTGATAGATTTGGGCAGTGACAGGTACTCTTTATTCAGTTTATGGTCTGTTATGTCCCCCAATGTCTCCTTTGCCCTCCAACACAGCCGATGAGAGAGAAACTGAGGTGTTTGATCAGATTCTCCATCTCCTCTGTGAGCAGCTGACCGGACCATTTACAGCGGTCCCAGTGTCCCCAGTGAAACAGGACAGCCCAGGAGCGGTGGTGGGAGCAATAAAGGGAGAGGATTCTGCAGCACCACACAGATTACATTTTCAAGAAAGCCCATTGCTTGCTGGGAAAAAACAAACAAAAAAAAAACACAGGTTAATGGTTCTATGATCTTGGTATATCCACTTGCTGTTATATATGCTGCTATATATACACACACACACACACACACACACACACACACATATATATATATGCTGCTATACACACACACACACACACACACACACACATATATATATATGCTGCTATACACACACACACACACACACACACACACACACACACACACACACACACACACACACACACATGCTGGTCGGTTAGGTGTATTTATTTTTTATTTTGTTTTTTTTAAATACAAGCAATGCAAGTACCTGGATGCGGCCTGGCGTCAGCCTCTTGCAGTCCCTGTACAGCAGGGCTTTAGTGCGAAAGACAAAAAGCAGTACAAGGAGCCAATTTATCCATGTGCTGATAGGAGAAGAGAGCAGAGTGACAGAGAACTGAGCTCATCCCTGAGCTACTTTCACTGTCCAATCACAGGCTGGGTGTGGGTCCAAGATCAGGGCTTTTTTTTCTGCGGGAATGCAGTTCCGGCACCTCTTTCACTGTCCAATCACAGGCTGGGGTGTGTGGGAGGGTCCATTGTTGATGGCTGCTGGGGTATCCATTTTCTCTGGAGGGGATCTATTGTTGCTGGGAGGGATCTACTATTGAGAGGAGCCTATTGCTGCTGGGTGCTGCTGGGGTGGGGGGGGGCAGTTCTTTTGCTGCTGCTGGGGGGGCGCAATTCTATTGCTGCTGGGGGGCTGCGGGGGGCGCAATACTATTGCTGCTGGGGGGGGGGGTCTATTGCTACTATAGGGGGGGGGTATATTGCTGCTGGCTGCAAGGAATATACAAATTTTAGTATTTTTTGTGATTAGCACATTCTATACAAAATGATGTAGCACCATAAATTAATACTTGGTTCTGCATTTCCCAGAAGGCTGATACGGCGAGGTGGGTAGGTGGTGGAACTAAATGATGGTGCTCAGAGGTGGGTAGGGGGCAGAGTCAGAAGGAGGGAGGGAGTACCTGCACCTATTCTTTGAGTATAAAAGGCCAGTCCAGGATGACCTGGGCTCAGAGGAAGTGGGATGAATAATGCTGGTGATCAGCATCTAGGTGGCAGAAAAAAATAAATAAATAATAATTAAAAAAAAGTACTGCAGGGGGGCTAAACTGAAGCCGAATAATTTTCATAAAATAACCGTGAAACATGTCAGAATAGAACCTGTTCCTGCTGGGATGTACAGTGTTAGACTGACTGCGCCGTCTCCCAGTCTGAGCCTGGCCGATTACAGATGTTTAATTAACACGTTATATTTTTTTAATGTTTACCGGGATTAACACACACACACACACACACACACACACACACACACACACACCAGTACTTTGGATAGGGAGGTGAGAACACATTATTAGAGGGACGGTATAATGGAGGAGTTATTTGCCACAATGATTGTTATTTTCGTCTCTCATCGCTGAAAATAACTATTGTTATGGCAAAGGATAATTATAGTTTAGTGAATTGAGCTTTGTGTGGGAAGACAAAAGAAAATTGATCTGGAAGGATATAAAACATGGAACAGCAAGCCGACTGCCAACTCAGTCAGATACAACGTGTACCCGTCATCTATACAGGGTAGGCCAGTGATGGCGAACCTATGGTACGCGTGCCACAGCTGGCACGCAGAGCCATCTCTGTGGGCACACGAGAGGGTCCAGGACAGAGCTAGAGGTCTCTCTCTCCTCTCAGCCCCACTCCCTCTTTTTCCGTCCCCCCCCCCTTTGTGTCCCCCTCTCTCTCAGCTCACCCCTCTCTCAGCATCTCTCGCACCCCTCTCTCGGTGTCCCTCTTCTCTTTCTCTGTTCCCCTCTCTCACACCCCCCCCCTCTCTCTGTCCCCCCCTCCCTCTCTCTGTTCCCCCTCTCACACCCCCCTCTCTCTGTCCCCCCTCTCTCTCTCAGCTCACCCCTCTCTCTCTCAGCATTTCTCTCACACCCTTCTCTTTCAGCCCCTCTCCCTCTCTCTCTCTGTTCCCTCTCTATTTCAGCATATCTCTCAAACCCCTATCTCTCTGCCCCCTCTCTCTCTCAGCATCTCTCTCACACCCCTCACTCTCGCTGTCCTCTCTCTCTCTCTCTCTCGCTCTCTCTCCCCCTCTCTCTCTCTCACCCCCTCTCTCTCTCACAACCCCATTCTCTCTCTCACACAACCCCTCTCTTTCTCTCAGCCCCTCTCTCTTGCGAATTGCCGTGTTGGCACTTTGCAACACAAAACCAATGTATTTATTTCAGTTTGGGCACTCGGGCTTAAAAAGGTTCGCCATCACTGGGGTAGGCCAAGGTTTCTCAACTCCAGTCCTCAGGTACCCCCCCACCCCCACCCCCAACAGGTCAGGTTTTCCATTATTTTGCACAGGTGATTTGATCAGTTTCACTGCCTTAGTAATTACCACAGCCGTTTTATCTGATGGAAATCCTGAAAACATGACCTGTTGGTGGTACTCGAGGACTGGAGTTTGTGAAACATTGGGGTAGGCGGCCTTCTGGTAGGCTTAGTCCATCATCAAAATCAAAAGAGATAACAGTGACCTCTAAAGCTGGATACACACAAATAGTTTCTTTCCTTCAAACCAAAAACAAAAAAATAAAAAACAACAAACCTGACAGCTCAGTTACTATCCAATGTTAGTACAGCGATCTCCCCTGCTGAGCTGTTGAGTTTGGGCAGGGGGATCCCCCCCCCCCCCCGCCAGAACACTCCGGTCAGTGCTCTCGTTCATTGGCTGAGAGCACCGATTGGGAGCCGGTCAGCCGTTGGGTTTTCCAGCATGCTCAGCCAGCTTGTCGGATCGGCTGACATACACACGGGCCGGATGTCGGCTGGTTTTTATTGAACCGGCCCGATGTCTCCCGACATTCGGCACATTATGTATGGGGCTTTAGGCTCCATTTACACCTGGGCATTTTGGAATTGTGGCAGGATTGCTGCGATTCTGCCCGCAATCTCAAAACGCACTACAAATCGAAAAAAAACAAAAAAAAACAAAAAACGCAGGTTCTGGTGCCATTACCTTTCAAATTACGGTGCCCGCTTCTCCTCCTCTCCCTTTTGCAGACATTCAGCAGCTGCAGGAGGGAAATGAAGGGCATGGGTTCGCTCCCACTACCCCTCCTATCCCTGTCCTGATGCCCCTTTGTGCTTCCCTGACCCTGCCAGAATGCCCCCCCCCTCACCCATCTCCCACTGGCTGCTGTGGGGTGGGGGTCGGCTGGTACATTTTTCCAATCTCATCTTGGTTTCCAATCCTGGAACAGGAGGAGAAGGACACATCTGCTTTAGTGACAACTATTAAAGTAGAACTACTTTTACATAGAGGCGAGATGGATTAAAACCTGTCAAAATTTTATTGATTTCTGTGCCCATTTGGGAGATTCACCCCTTTCTATTTGTCCTGGTGACCACTATCACCAAAAGTGATAGAAAATTGAAAAAAAAAACTTTGGGTTGTCACCAGAACAGGAATAGGAGAGGGGATATATATAAAAATATATTACAGGAGGTTATAACCCTCCCTTCAGGACTGCTGATAAGGCAGTACAGCTGGCCCTCATGTACCAGGCTCGGGCCCCATCAGTTCAAAAGGGGGGCCAGGGCACCTGTTTAAACAGGAAAGAGACAGGTGTACTGCCTTATTGCTCCTCTTTCAGTTCCCCCTGCAGTGCTACCGACTTCTCCTCCACTCCCTCCATCTGGCTGCACTGCAGGGGACTCCATCAGGTAGGCTGTACACAGCCCCCCCATGATTTCTAACAGCAACCCTGCCTCCCTTACTCAAAAAAAAAATTAAATAAAAAAAAAGGTGTTGCCCTTACTTCTAGTTTAACCACTTTCTTACAGGGCCTATTTTGGCCTATTTTCCTTCATGTAAACATCATAATTTTTTTGCTAGAAAATTACTCAGAACCCCCAAACATTATATACGTTTTTTTTTAGCAGACACCCTAGGGAATAAAATGGCGGTCATTGCAACTTTTTATCTCACACGGTATTTGCGCAATAATTTTTCAAACGCCTTTTTTTTGGAAAATAACAAAACAGTAAAGTTAGCCCAGTTTTTTTATATAATATGAAAAATGATGTTTCGCCGAGTAAATAGATACCGAACACGTCACCCTTGAAAATTGCGCACAATCGTGGAATGGCGCCAAGCTTCGGTACTTAATAATTTCCATAGGCGATGCTTTAAATTGTTTTACAGGTTACCAGTTTAGAGTTACAGAGGAGGTCTAGTGCTAGAATTGTTGTACGCGCTCTAACGCACGCGGCGATACCTCACATGTGTGGTTTGAGCGGCGTTTACATATGTGGGCGGGACTTGCGTGTGCGTTAGCTTCTGAGCGCGAGCTACCGGGGACAGGGGCGTTAATTTTTTTTTTTTAATAGTTTTTTTTTTTTTTTTGACACTTTTAAAAAAAAAAAAATAATAATTTTTTGGATCACTTTTATTCCTATTACAAGGAATGTAAACATCCCTTGTAATAGGCATGTTTGTGACAGGTCCTCTTTATGGAGAGATGTGGAGTCAATAAGACCCCACATCTCTCCTACAGGCTGGAAAGCATGAGATCGGCAAAACATTTTTTACCGATCTCATGCTGACAGCCGCGATCGCGGCTTTGTTTACTTCCAGGTACCGGGCGTGACGTCATAACGTCGCCCCCGGGCCTCCGACGGTCATAGAGATGAATGGTGACCATCTGGTCACCGGAAATCTCTATGCTCGTCATCCGGCGGCGGCCGATTCTTTCAACTGGCCCCCGATGGCACGGGAAAGCCTGGAGAAGCACCGGATGGCGGTGGGAGGGGGGGACGTCCTCTCCCGCTGCCTATAAGAACGATCAGGAACTGAACAGAACTGCCGCTATGATTGTTCTTATGGTGCACAGAATCGCTGGCCGGAAAGAATGATATCTGAATGATGCCTGTAGCTGCACCCATCATTCAGATATCCCCACTCAAAGTCAAGGACGTCATATGATGTCCTTGGTAATCAAGT
Source organism: Lithobates sylvaticus (assembly GCA_028564925.1). NCBI lineage: Eukaryota > Metazoa > Chordata > Amphibia > Anura > Ranidae > Lithobates > Lithobates sylvaticus. Next base: position 26,458,682 of record CM053031.1, read on the forward strand.
GGTTAAAGGTTTCCCAACACTTTGCAGAGATTTCCTTTTTACGATCGGTTGTGTCTTCAGGAAGTGCAGAGAAATGCCCTTAATGGGGACACAGACCCCTTAAAACCAAGTTTGGTCTAACTAATGACCAAATTCACAGCCCCAGGTAACCGTGCGCTTACTTACATTATTGTTCACCACGGCTGCATTTACACTTGGGCGGGACTTTTTCATAAAGGGAGCGACCAGAGGAGCTAGAGAGGAGCGCTGTGAGAGAAAGAAAAAGAGAGAAAAAAAAAAAAAAAAAAAAAAAAGAAGAAGGGTATTAGCAAAAATCAACAGCTCTAGAGATACATATACTATACCTAAAATTCTGTACAGAGCGGAGCACAGAATTCAAGGGATTGGCTGTCCTGCCTTGTTATCAATTAAGTCTGAATTGTAAATGGCACTGATTATTTTTAACCATTTTATTACCATTCTGTACTAGCAGCATTTACAGTTTTTTTGTTCAGTATTGCAGAGACCTGTCATTTTTTTATTTTGCCTAGACATATACTATATTAACCAAAAGTATTGGACTCCTGCCTTGAACTTGAATGGCATCCCAGTTTTAGTCTGTAGGGTTCAATATTGAGTTGGCCCACCCTTTGCAGCTATAACAGCTTCAACTCTTCTGGGAAGGCCGTCCACAAGGTTTAGGAGTGTGTCTATGGAAATGTTTGACCATTCTTCCAGAAGCACATTTGTGAGGTCAGGCACTGATGTTGGACGAGAGGGCCTGGCTCGCAGCCTCCGCTTTTATTCATCCCAAAGGTGTTCTATCAGGTTGAGGTCAGGACTCTGTGCAGGCCAGTCAAGTTCCTCCACCCCAAACTCGCTCATCCATGTCTTTATGAACCTTGCTTTGTGCACTGGTGTGCAGTCATGTTGGAACAGGAAGGGGCCATCCCCAAAACTGTTCCCACAAAGTTGGGAGCATGAAATCGGCCAAAATGTCTTGGTATGCCGACGCCTTAAGAGTTCCCTTCACTGGAACTAAGGGGCCAAACCCAACTCCTGAAAAACAACCCCCCATACCATAACCCCCCTCCACCAAATGATTTGTACCAGTGCACAAAGCAAGGTCCATAAAGATATGGATGAATAAGTTTGGGGTGGAGGAACTCAACTGGCCTGCACAAAGTCCTGACCTCAACCCGATTAGAATACCTTTGGGATGAATTAGATCGGAGACTGCGAGCCAGGCCTTCTCGTCCAACATCAGTTCCTGACCTCACAAATGCGCTTCTGGAAGAATGATCAAACATTCCCCTCCTAAACCTTGTGGACGGCCTTCCCAGAAGAGTTGAAGCTGTTATAGATGCAAAGGGTGGGCCAACTCCATATTGAACTCTACGGACTAATGCCCCCGTACACACGGTCAGATATTCCGACGGCAAAAGCCCGATAGGATTATGTTGTCGGAATAGCCGATCGTGTGTGGGCTCTAGCAGACTTTTTCAAATTTTCCGACAACAAAATCTGATCAGACTTTTTCCAATCGTGTGTAGGGAATTCCAACGGACAAAGTGCCACGCATGCTCAGATCACATTACAAGACCAAAGCTATTGGCTACTAGCCTCTACATAGTTCCGTAGTACGCAATGAATGTCACCACGTTCGGAACGATCGGATTTTCCGACATCTTTGTCCGACTGTGTGTATGCAACACCAGTTTCGGACAAAATCCGTCTGGATTTTGTGGTCGGAATTCCCGACCATGTGTATGGGGGTTAATGCCCCGTACACACGGTCGGAAAATCCGACCACAAAATCCATCGGATTTTTTCAGACGGATTTTGTCCGACACTGGTGTTGCATACACACGGTCGGACAACGTTGTCGGAAAATCCGATCATTCTGAACGTGGTGACGCTTGTTGCGTACGACAGGACTACGTAGAGGCCAGTAGCCAATAGCTTTGGTCTTGTAATTTGATCTGAGCATGCGTGGCACTTTGTCCGTCGGAATTCGCTACACACGATCGGAAAAAGTCCGATAGGACTTTGTTGTCGGAAAATTTGAGAGCAGGAGATAAAACTTTGTCCGTCGGAAAAACCGATGGAAAAAGACCGATGGAGCCCACACACGGTCGGAATTTCCGACAACATTGTCCGATAGGACATTTTCCATCGTGTGTACGGGGGCTAAGACTGGGATGCCATACAAGTTCATGTGCGTGTAAAGGCAGACGTCCCAATTCTTTTGGTAATATATAGTGTATACGTTATAGATTTCTTTCATCTTTTGCATTCCAATTTTGGATGAACCCTTCTCTGCACACCCTCCTGATCTGAAGACCACCAAGTTTTCAACTAGTCAGATGATACAAGAGAATAGTGGAATATGGAAATATGGAATAGTTGATGTTCATACTTACCAATAGGTCCCTAAACAGGAAAAAAAAAAAAACATGTTAACTAGCAGACTGCAAGCCAATGACTCCTTCTCTAATCGGTTTGATTAAAGACAAGCATGCTCTGTCCTCTCCGCTTTAAGACAACATGATGGATCGTTTCAAATTAAAATAGCTTTTTTCCACTTTTATGGATTTTGGATACCTTATTAATAGGCGCACTTTGATATTTATGATTTCCCAGTAACACATTTGCCTACTGTGTAGCAGCTTCCCCGTCCCGTGCCTTTTGCGGACGCCGCTAGAGCGCGCTGGCACACAGTGGCCGGCCAGCCACACTGAGCACCTGTTTGATGATTTATGAAAAATGTATGCCAAACCTGCAGAAGCCCGGTGTCCAAATAATGAAGATTTCATTGATTCCGGGCAATTTGCTGACAAATGAAGTCAGAGCGGGCAGCGTCTGGCATTAATAACTGCTGACCTCTCGTTCCCCCCCCCCCCCGACGTGACAGAGGGAGGAGACCTGGAGGACAGAAGCTAATATTTACAATGTGTAATGGATGTATTTACACAGCGTATTTAACGGGTGATAATGCAGAGATGTAGCCATTGTGAAATGACAGAAAATCCAATATTAAAGAGGAGGGCCCCCTAAAAAATGTTTTTTAAAAGTCAGCAGCTACAAATACTGCAGCTACTGACTTTTAATAAATCGGACACTTACCTGTCCCAGGGTCCAGCGATGCAGGGGAACGAAGCCACCCCCTCATTCCCCGCTCCGCTCGCGGCGCCGGCATTTTTACTGTGGGCACCCGGCTGTGGCTTCACAGCCGGGCACCCACTGCGCATGCGTGAGCGGCGCCGCGCGTCGGGGTACGACGCTCGGTCATCTGGGACACGTGACAGGTCCCAGATGACTGTGCGGCGCAGAGGGGAAGTGATGTCAGTGCCCAGGCACTGAAGGTGGCAGACTACGAGAGACCCCCCTAGCAACAGGCATTTAGAGGTGAGAAAAAAATAAAATAAAAAAATTTCCAATTATTTATCTTTTTTGTTTTTTTATGATTTTTAAGCAATTTTTTTTTTTTTGGTGGAAACACCACTTTAAGGTTGGGAGTAAATAAGGAGTGGACAGATCAGAAGACTGCAAGCTAATGAGCATAAAATACCAATAGCCAGGGCTTTTTTTGTTAAAGTGCAGGCACTCTCCCCTTCCGAGTCCACCCCTGGTCTCTGCTCCCTACCCACCCCTGAGCACCAAGCCCTTGGTTCCAACTGCAACTCACCTTCCAGTACCGCCCCCTTTTAGAGAGAATACAGAACCAAGTAACATTTGTGGTGCCAAGTCATTTGTATGGAATTTGTCAATAAGAAGAAAATCAATAAAGTAGATCCCTTGCAGCCAGAAACAACAGTTCCCCTTACTCTGTTTCCCCGAAAATAAGACCTAGCGTGATTGTCAGTGATGGCTGCAATATAAGCCCTACCCCCCAAATAAGACCTAGTTAAAGTCCTTGTAGGTCTTGTTTTCAGGGTAGGGCTTATTTTCGGGGAAACAGGGTAGGGCTTATTTGGTGGGTAGGGCTTATATTGCAGCCATCACCGACAATCACGCTAGGTCTTATTTTGGGGGAAACAGGGTAGCAACAATGGACCGCTGGCAACAATATACACCCTCCGCCTCTAGCAACAATAGACCTCCAGCAGCAACAAATCTCCCCACAGCCAGCATCAATATACCCTCCAGCAGCCAGCAATAGACCCCTCCCTCAACAGTAGATATCTCCTAGCAACAACTGACCACCCAACAACGTAAGCTCCACCCCCAGTAACAAGATGTAGCACCCTGATGTTTAGGCAGGGTTGCTCCTAAATTTACCTGCCAGATATAGTTTCCTTGGCCAATTGTTAGGGATCAATTGATTCCACCCCAAGTCTGAAATTGCTGCACTTGTCTCTTCTGTCGCTAGGTGGCCAGGTATTTGTTGGCATTAGATAAGACAAGGGCGATGCAAGGACAGATTATGAGTATATGGGGTATCTTAGCCAATAGGCAGGGGTTTTCTTAAATCCCTTGGCCTGCTGGGTGGAGTCAGGCGATCAGGGTTCTGTGGCACCTGGACGGCTGTCTCAGTGGACGTGTGTTGTACTGCCCAGACTGCTAGGCTGAGGTTGGGCCTATCCCGGGGGCATCTGGCTGCTAGGCTGTCTGAGGGCCTATCCTGAAGCATGATAGCAGCGCAGGGTTGGGACTGCGGCTTGCAGTCCAACCAGAAGTACTGGTTCTGCCGGCCGGAGAACCTGTCGTGGTTGGAGGTAGAGGGGAAGCTGTCACCACTATGGGACCAATCACCTTATTACCAGGGACCACAGTGAGTACCAGAGCAGTATTCTCACCAAACGGGACAGTGAAGAATCAGGAAACATCAGGTATCAAGCCAGGGACCCAGCCACCGGAGGTGACGCTTGCAGTGCAGCCTTGTGTGTCAAGCCAGGGACCGAGCAGGCCAGTCGGGTGAAGCTTGTAAAGTATCTGGAGTACCAAGCTAGGGACCCAGCAGAGAAGCTGGGGTGACGCTTGAGGAAGATACTACAGTGAAGATTGGAGGCACTCAGTGTGTTGAAGAACTTCAGGAAGTGATTGTAGTGGAAGTGAAGGAACTGTTACACTTTGTGTTAGAAGCTGTTAAAGACTGTTGCCATAGGAGACAGCATTCCTACACATGCAGACGTGGAGTCTTGCTGGATGCCTTTCCCTGCATGGCTGTCCTTCTGTAGAAGTCTCAGTGTCTGCCAATTAAAATGGCAACTGCTTAAGGGTGCCCGGGCCCTAACCCTCTCTCCCAAAGTTCTGTTTAAGAGAAATAAAATCTCTTTGCATTCAAGAAGTGTCTGGCGCCCATGAATCTAACTTGCACTACACAAACTATGCCTCACAACCCACTCTGTACAAAAGGATGCCGGCAGGATTTGGCCCTGGAGGTTCTCATTAGACTGAAGGAGGCCTGGGACCTTGCTACAAATAGATCCCCCACCATAAACAATAGACCCCCTGCAAAAATAGATCCCCCCCAGCAGCCAGTATCAATAGACCCCAGTGAATGTCTGGCTTATTTGTAAGGAGGCATCCAGTTATCCAGGGGCATTGTGACCCAAGTCTAGGATCCTTGTTGTGGCCATTTTCTCTCCCTTGCGCACAAGAGTCAGCGGTTGCTTTGACTGGGACAATTCCTACAAAAAACACTGTTCTAAAAAGCATAGATATAGCAAGGAGCGTCTTCGTGTTACTGCATTGTGTTGCTGGAGTATTCCCATATCTCCCTTCATCCCATCCAAGTTATTCAGCAACAAATCTCAAGAGACAACCCCCCCCCCAGACCGATCATGGCTCTGTGCCTGGCTGCCTCTGCACTAATTTGGGAGATGAACCTGTGGTGATCAGTGGCTCTTGCAGGGGTGAATCATCCATACCACTACAACATAGGAATTATTTTGTAGCCGAAGGTAAGAACTAAAAGAGCCAATTAGACCGCTTGAGATAACAAAGGAAGTGTGCAGAAGACCAACAAGGGCTCTGAATTTCTCACGTGATCAACAGGTATTTATTTTACTCATCGAATAGATATAAAAATGCTTTTAATGGTATATATTTAATAGAGCAAATAAGGAAGCAACTAAGAGAAGTTCATTGCTAGAGCAGGTCTACTAAAAAGGCAGCATTTTTAGTTGTATTTATGTCAAAGACCTAAAAGTCTCTGGTTGGGACCAAACAAGTTCTCTGACCAGAAGCATATTTAGCAGGTTCATTAACCACATGCCGACGGGGCATAGCCAAAAGGCGGCTACAGCGCGGTCGGCTTATTCTGGGTGGACGTCCGTGGGACGTCCTCCCAGAACCTTGCTCCCGCGCGCCCCCTGGGGCGCACATTCGGGAACATCCGTGACTGCCGGGTCCGGAGTACCTGGCGCATCACGGATCACGGAAAACGGCCGCTGATAGCAGCCGTTTACCATGTGATCGCTCCGTCAAATGATGGAGCGATCACATGTAAAAAAAACTGCGTCACGTCGGTTCCTCCCTCCCCTCTCTGCACCGATCGGTACAGTGAGGGGAGAAGCGGAGAGGGGGAGAGATGGCAGCAGCGCTGTGGGCTGGATGTGTAGTGCCCACAGCGCTGCTCAGTGACAGCTACTCTGCCAACACTCTGCCAATACTCTGCCATAAATTTTTAATAGAAACAAAGAATGTATTTATTTTTACCAAAATCACGTACCTGTATGTGATTCTTTAAATACCTGCCCGTGGGTCGCGTGCGCGCCGCCAGCGGCGCGCTCGCGACCTGATCGGGAGCTCCGTGACCACGGGACCAGCAGACCCGATCGCCGCTGGTGTCCCGCGATCGGGTTACGGAGCTGAAGAACGGGGAGAGGTATGTGTAAACCTCTCCCCGCGCTTCCTACTCTGTCTGTCATTGATTGGCTGTTCCCGGTCATCGGGAAAGCCGATCAATGACGTCAGATGTCAGCCCCGCCCCCTAATGTAAAAAACACAACACACGTCACAGCCCATAACCCCTCCCCTCCCCCTAGTGGTTAATTCTTTCACTACAACATTTAAATAGCATTGATTGCTGTATGAATGACAATGGTCCCAAAAATGTGTCAAAAATGTCCGATGTGTCCGCCATAAAGTCGCAGTCACAACAAAAAAATCGCTGATCGCCACATTACTAGTAAAAAAAAAAAAAAAAATATTAATAAAAATGCTATAAAACTATCCCCTATTTTGTAAACGCTATAACTTTTGCGCAAACCAATCAATAAATCGCTAATTTCGATTTTTTTTTACCAAAAATATGTAGAAGAATACGTATCGGCCTAAACTGAGGAAAAACATTTTTTTATATATTTTTTGGGGATATTTATTATAGCAAAAAGCAAAAAATATTGCATTGTTTTCAAAATTGTCGCTCTATTTTTGTTTATAGCGCAAAAAATAAAAACCGCAGGGGCGATCAAATACCACCAAAAGAAAGCTCTATTTGTTGGAAAAAAAGTACGCCAATTTTGTTTGGGAGCCACGTCGCACGACCGCGCAATTGTCAGTTAAAGCGACGCAGTGCCGAATCGCAAAAAGGGGCCTGGTCCTTTGGCTGCCAATTGGTCCAGGGCTGAAGTGGTTAAAGAGGAGGTCCACCGATTTTTTTTTTTTTTTTTTTTTTAAAGTCAGCAGCTACAAAAACTGCAGCTGCTGACTTTTAATAAATGGACACTTACCTGTTCCAGGTTCCAGCGATGTCGGCAAAAGACGACGAGCGATCGCTCGTCTCTCGGCTTCCCCGCCGCCATCCTCCGTCAGGGAATCAGGAAGTGACTCACTGCCCGGTTCCCTACTGCGCATGCGCGAGTCGCGCTGCGCGTCTTTATTGGTTCCCGCTGTGTCCTGGGAACTGTGCGTTTCCCAAGACACAACGGGAACCCTTGGATATGGGCGGGCATCCTCGGATAGGGGCGGGGCAGCTAGTCCCGGAAGTGGGTGCAGATACCTGTATTATACAGGTATCTGCACCCCCCTCCCCCTGAAAGGTGCCAATTGTGGCACCGGAGGGGGGGGAGGAATCCAATAAGCGGAAGTTCCACTTTAGGGTGGAACTCCGCTTTAAATACCACCAAAAGAAAGCTCTATTTGTGTGAAAAAAAGGACAAAAAATGTATTTGGGTACAGTGTTGCATGACTGAATTGTCATTCAAAGTGTGAGATAACCGAAAGCTGAAAATTGGTCTGGTTAGGAAGGGGATTTAAGTGCCCAGTGGATAAGTGGTTAAACCACCTGTTGGTCCTGTAACAGCTACCATTTTCTAAACTGCATTTGTCCACCTTTGGGATAAAGAATATACCTGACCCATTGCATCTCAGGCTTACCCTTCTCTCCCGAGGCTTTAATTTCACAGGTCTCCCAGCCAGCTCATCCAGATCCTAAAAAAAATAAAAATAAAAAAAAGTTATTTAATTTTATTTGTAGATTTTATTTCACAGAAATGGAAAAAAAAAGTATCCCTTGCTGGTAAATGTAAAGGATTCTAAAATGACCAGGGAGTTCTTCCAGAACGCAGAAATGTCAAGACCCAAGATGGACATTCGCAACTCTCACGAAACAGAGTAAAATAAACATTACGAGGGTCTTACATAACTGCAAATACAACATAATGTAGCAACAGATGCAACTTTAAATTTATATTAGGACACACTGGCTTGGTTTTATTTCAAATTCTTTATTTATACAAAAGAGCTGAGAATCCATTAAGACATCAAGTTCCACCAAATATATACACAATCTCTTATAATTCCAAAACATTTCAGGATAGCTTAATATTCCACAACTAAATACATGATGTTCCAGCCTCAAAGCTCCTTCTTGTCTTCATATTTTAGAAGGCAACTACCATTAATGCGTCAGGATTTACCCAGATGGACTCTTCAATTCGCCCTCTTTTTTTAATTTATTTTTTTAGATAAGAAAAAAAAAGATAAAAAAAAAAAAAAAGGGAAAAATAAAATAAAATGAAGGAATAAATAAAATAAAAAGGGGGGGGGGGAGGGGGACGAGAACCATTCCCAGCGGGGGTGGATTACTTGTGCGTATTGATGGAAATGCAGGCGGGGCAGCCTCACTCCCCCGAACAGCTCTCTAGTAACCTCCTCCCCTCTTCTGAATATACAAACAGATCCCAAGATCACCACGTTTTAGTATATTGTTCTTTTCTGTCTAGAGAGGAAAGCACTAGATCCTCCATAGATTAGAACCAATACTGCTGACCCTGTTAAGCCACATAGCAATGGAAGGAGGTTTAGAGTCCCTCCAACAATGAGCAATACAGGCTTTGGTGGCATTGACCAAGTGACGTAGCACTGATTTTCTATACATCTGAAGCGGAATTTGTGAACAGTGGAGCAAGAAAAAAAAAAAAGCAGGATCCTCTGGTATTGGGTGATCTGTACATTTTTTAGATATCCTCTGTACCTCCAACCAATACTGTCTACTCTTTGGGCAAGACCAGAATATGTGAAATAAAGTCCCTTGTTCCTCTCTGCATCGCCAACAGTGATCCCATACCTCTGGGAAAATTTGCAAAAGCGTTGACGGGGTATAATACCAACGCGTCAATTTATAATTAGATTCCTGAATTTGCGTACAAATAGAGGAGTTCAACGACAGATAGAAAATATTCTGACGCTGGGCTGGTGTAAAGGTCTTATTGAGATCTTTTTCCTATTTACTCAGACCCGGGTCATCTGAGGGAGCAATTAACAAAGCATACATCTTATGCCGCGTACACACCGTCGGAATTCTCGTTGGAAAAAGCTCTGATAGAAGCACTATAGAAGGGAAGTTTAATGCTTCCGAGCATGCGTCAAATTGTTTCCGAGCATGCGAAATTCCGACACAAAAAGACCGATGGGCATACACACGGTCGGAAAATCCATTGAAAAGCTCCTATCGGACTGTTTCCATCGGAAATTCCGACAATGTGTGCGCGGCATTAGAAATAGTACGAGAAAGGAGGTTCCTTTTCACTACAGTATGATTCAAATGTTGTTTGTTGAAATTGAAAGTTAGTCGTTGGTCCTAAAGATCCAAAAAAAAAATAAAAATTGCGTAACGGCAACGCCTACCAGAAGTTTATCTCATACCGGCCCCCCAGTAGCATCATTGAAGCCCCCGTGGGCCAAGTCTCGGAAGTCATAAAATGTGAGGCCTGAAAAAAGCCTTTCTCCAAAAGACTGTCAAACGCGCCCAGGAGAAAACTAGGGTTCCCTAGAATGGGGAATGACAGTGATTGTATGGAAAAAAACTTAGGGTTCCGACAAATCCTAGCGCCAATTCGCAGTGTGGCGCCTATAATGGGATGCGTTTTAAGAGAGGCCGGTAGGGCTGCATAACACCAAGACGGTCTACACAAAAAAGGTACATGACTGAGCTGTTCTGTGTCTGCACCAATCAATCATTCTGCCAAGATGGGCAGCTTGAGAATATTTAAATGCATCCGGTACAGCTACTGTGCCAAAGCACTTTGGTAATGTCAGGAGGCATCTACTAATCCTCGGTCATTTATTCACCATATAAATTTAGTAAAAAGGGCACGGATTTGACAAAAAAATAAAAAAGGCTGCAGGAATAAAAATTAGGCAGTGGCTAAAAGAGGTACACAAATCTTGGCAGGATACTTATTTTGATGATATTGCATCGGCCGAACCAGGAATGTAAGCCTTGATGCCATTTATCCAATAAGGATCATATTGAATTAAATAATGGAGAATTTGCCCCAAAAGTATTGGCTAAATTTGGTGGTACCGTATATACTCGAGTATAAACTGAGTTTTTCAGCACATTTTTTGGTGCTGAAATTGCCCCACCTTGGCTTATACTCGAGTCAAGCACTTTTCTGCAGCAGAGAATGACGTTTTCCAACACTACAACATATCCAAATTTGGAGTTCCTAGCACCAAGTGGCCCCGAGATACGGGGCCCCCAAATTCGGTTCGGAAAATGTCATTCTCTGCTGCAGAAAAGTGCTTGACATTTTCCGACCCGAATTTGGGGCCCTATATCCAGTGACGGGATAAGGTCATCCAGTACCCAGGGCAAAGATGCCAAACTGCGCCCTCCTTTCCATTAGGGTTAGGCTCAGGGTGCCCCCTACCCCTGCAATACACCATTGCGCCAGGGGCAGCCGCCCCTCCTGCCCACCCCTTGTCCCAGCCCTGCCTATATCTCAGGGCCACTTGGTGCTAGGAACCCCAAATTTGGTGTGCAAACCCAGTGGAACCAACACTACAACATATTGGAAGCAACACTAGCACCAAGTGGCCCCCGAGATACAGGGCCCCAAATTCGGTCAACTGTGTCCATCTGCAGCAATGTCATTTTGGGACCCTTTGGGTCCAGAGACCCCAAATTTTGTCTGCAGCTAGGGGGCATCTAGGAACCCTTAACTACCAGTGAGGCTGCAAATGGGCACAGTGAGGCTGAAAATGGGCATTGTTGACCCTCTTTTCCACTTATGGTAGCTGCAGATTTCTTAACCTAGGCTTATACTCGAGTCAATACGTTTTCCCATTTTTTTGGGGTAAAATTAGGTGCCTCAGCTTATATTCGGGTCGGCTTAAACTCGAGTATATGCGGTATATAGGTGCCCAAGTACTTTAACGCTGAAGACATCCATTTATGATTAAAGTTAAGTTGTATAGTGCAGACGCACCGAAAAGGGCAATGCAACTCCCATAGCTTCAGATTTGGTGTAACTTATTTTTAGGTTTGATAAAGCTCAGTAGCATTCGATCTCCTTCATAAAAGTTAGGCACTGAAACATGTGGATTAGGCATAGAAAAAAGCAGATCATCTGCATAAGCCGAGGCTTTATTTGGCTTGGTTTTAATGCATGTGTGGGCCCAATCTAAAAGCACAAACATTCAGCACAGCTCTCCAATACATTCAGATGTCCCTATGGTGTATCCTAAAAAAGTTCTGCAAGTACCAAAAAATACCTAGTAACCTTGCCAGAACTCCAGTGAGCTAGTAAATTACTTTAGGCACAATGAGAAGTTTAGGCAAGGGACTTCATTGTTTAGCTGTTGGTGAAGGACACAGGTGTGCCAACCCCACTGCAAGCAGCATGTCAACTCTACGAGAGGCTGATAGCTACTGCGATTGGATGGTGCATCCAGGCACTCAGGGACAAAACGCCCGGAATACAAGATGCCACCAATGTTTCCAGGGTACATGGACCTACTTTATCACAGTAGGAAAGGTGATCTGCAAACACTTGAAAAGTTGGTGGCGTCTTCCACAAATATTGAACTTCAGTAAACTGTTGCTTTGGATTCCAAGTTGGCATGCTGACTTTATTTTTGCCTTTACGTTTTTTATTCTGTCTGTGCCCCATCAGGAAGCCTTCCCCCAGGGCAATTCTCATTCCCACAGACACAACAGAAAGTTAAATCTAATTAACATAATACTTCCAACGTTATCGGTCTCGTGTAGAGTAGACCTGTGCGATTCGTTTCGTATGAATCGGAAATTCGTACGAATTTTTACGAATACGAATTCTGTACGAAATTTCGTTTACGAATTTCGGATCCAAATTATCCGAATCCAAACTACCAAATGACGAATTTCAACTAATATGAAAGAAATTATAGCGGATATAACGAATGATTCAAATGAATTCGAGATTCAGTATAACAAATATCGACACTCTACGAATAATAACGAATTATCCGAAAACGTATTAACGTTACATAACACAAGTCTATTGTTCACCAATCACTCAGAGGAAGTACGAAATTTCATATTTCGTACTTCCTCTGAGTGATTGGTGAACAGTAGACAATAGACTTGTGTTCTGTAACGTTAATACGTTTTCGGATAATTCGTTATTATTCGTAGAGTGACGATATTCATAACGATTCGTAACGATTCATAAAGATTTGTAACGATATTAACGATTCGTAACGATATTAACGATTCGTAACGATATTAACGATTCGTAACGATTCGTGCGAAATCCGTATTTTGTACGAATCCAAATTAAATTTCGTACACAAATTATGAATTACTAATTTTTTTGTATACGAAACAAATTTTTTGACGGCTCCCATGTCTAGTGTAGAGCCCATCAATTCATGGCAATTTGCTTACAATTTTGGCATTTTGTCACCTGCCAACAAGAACCTAAAATCTGATTTTAGAATTTCTGAGATAGCTTAGATAGAATTTCTGGCTCATATAAATTATAGTAATCTGCACTGTTAAATAATCTCCCAATTTTTTTTCAAAGTGTAAGTTTACCTGTTAATGAAAAATAAAAAAACTGTAAATATCCTGGCCATCCCTGTGCCCCAGATGCGGCTGTGGTGCCCTGTGCTGCCAGGGCAACGGTCTGTACACCTACACTACAAATGCACAGACCTGGATTGAGTATCCATTATAATGCTTGCAATGGCAATCCCCTATTGGGTCAGCACAACCATGTGAATGTTCTGACCATCAAGAACCATTTCTTTCTTCTAGGACACCCCTTTGGAAGAAGCCTCAGATGTTCTTCTTATTGGTCACAATAGTCACGTGGATTTATCCTTAAAGCGGAACTTCACCTGTAAAGGAAGTTCCGATTTATCTTCTCTCCCAGTTCTGGAGTATTTTTTTTATAAATTAAAGTACAACTAAAAATTGTTATTTTTTTTTTTAAAGCGGTGTTCCTCCCCTCTCTTCTACTGGCCCGGCGACAGAGGGAGGAGGTGACAGCCTCGCGGTGAGCTGCGGCCCGGACTCCCGAAAGTGGGAACAGGATACCTGTCAAAAGATAGGTATCCTGTCCCCCCCCCCCCCCCCTAAGAAATTAGATTGTCCTCAGAAAAGTAATAGTGGGGAAATCCTCCAATGGGGACACTAGTTCTGGCGAGTGGGGGGGCCCTAATGGATTCCCTTAATTTGCAGGGATTACCTCTCACTTCCAGTTTTGGCTATGGGACAGGAAGTTAAGGGAAATCTCTCCCAATGGGGCACAGCTGGCAAAAAAATAAACTTACAGGGGATATGACCCTCCCTTATTCTATCCAAAATTAGGTTTTCCTACTTTAACCACTTACCGCCCATACAGGGATAGCCCATCCATTAAGGGTGCACGGGTGCACGGGTGCCCCCCCCCCCCATCCATAACTACCTCCCTTGTCCATGCGTCCGGCCCCTTTCAGGACACCGGCGCATGAATTCCAACGGGGATCGCCTGTTTTTTTTTGGAAGCACCGATTAGGCCAGAGGCTCTAATAGGCTTCAATATAGGGTGGGCTCGGGTCGCAGAGAGTGCACTCTCAGCCCACCCAGGTGTGTTACAACAGCAAATGAATATTCGCTGTTGTAATACTGATCCTCCTCCCGGCATAAGGAGGCGGGTTTTGACACCGGTCACCCGACTGGCTGAAAGGACTGGCAATCCTATTGGATTGGATGCTTGGAGGACGACGGGAGGAGATGGAAGCTGCCATGGAGGAGAGGACTCAGAGCCAAGCCGCTGCACCATACGGCTTGCCACCTGCCATGGTGGGGTAAGTGCCGAGCCGACTGGCAAACAGCGGGGGCAGAATGTAAACATTTTTATTAATTTTTTTAAATGGTCGCTTTTTTTTTTGGTTTATAGCGCAAAAAAAATTAAAAACCGCAGAGGTGATCAAATATTACCAAAAGAAAGCTCTGTTGTGGGAAAAAAGGACATTTTATTTGAGTACACCACCGCACGACTGCTCAATTGTCAGTTAAAGGGGACGTAAACCCATCGATTTAACAGTTTGAAAAACTGTTACATTCCTGGCATGTGCCGGAAATGTAACTGTCACATTGGTTGTGCTCTCAAACAAACTGTAAAACCATCCAATGGCTGGTGTCCCAACTGATCACATGTGCAGCATCATGGCAGTTGAAGATTAAACATAGGCTAAGATGGCAGCTTGGCTGAAAACGCTTGGCCTGGTCATGAAACGTGGCAGGTAAATTTTGCGGAGGTCAAGTGGTTAAGGAAGTGGATACCTAGGATTTTGCAGGTACCTGCTCCCACTTCCGTTCAAATCACCAAGCCGAGCAGAAGTTAACTCTCTACCCCCTGCAATCACCGGGGCACGTCACAGATCCCATGAGGCTGTGGGTCCATTCACAAATAGCAGTGTGACTTGTGCATGTGCAATAGGAGCTGCAGGGAGTTACAGCCGGCTTCCCACAGTAAACATGGTGGTGCCGGGGGACCGGAACACTGGCAAAGAACCAACCTAGCTGAAGGCAGCGCTGGATCCCTGGACTGGTAGGGGTCAGGGTCAATGGACCCTCTGTCCATTAGGGGTGCCACTTCATGCATAGCATGAATCTATCCCATGGCCGCCGCAGGCACCCCCTATTCAGGCATCTTGCCCCTTTCAGGACGCCGGGCGCCTGAATTACAGCGACGGGGGTGTTTTTCTTTTTATGCACCCAATTAAAGCCATAGGCTCTGTGACGGAACGTCCCTACACTCCCCTTGAGTGCGTTCGTCATATATGACTTCCTTCCAGTCTGCATACAGATATCAGATATTCCAACCACTCCCAAGCACCAAACGAGACAAGACTTGCTTAGCTGGTCAACATGGACTTGAATCCAAGTAAAACCAGCTCAGCGGTCCCCAGGCATGCAGCTCACAAAGAGCACCGTTCCCCCAAATGCCAGGGCCCGTAATCACAAGGCAATAGGCTTGCATTCAGTCCCTTCCAACAGCTTCTGTCCCGGGTAGGTCTGTCACAGGCTCTAATAGGCTTTAAAGTAGGGTGGCTCGTGGCGCAGAGCATTGAATGAATATACGCTGTTGTAACACTGATACTCAATCCAGCCAACAGAAACGGTGTGAGACCCGTTTTCTGATTGGCCGAAAAGAGAAGACTCCCGATTGGCTGCAGAGAAGGAGGAAGGAAACAGCCGCGGAGACCCGTGGAGAGCAGAGGAGAGCAGAGGAGCGGGAGGCCTCCGCCGAGCATGGGAAGCCGCGATGGTGTCAAGTGCGACTGACCGTCCCACTGACTGACCAACCAGGGGGTGGCATACTGTTTTTTTTTTTTGTTCACCAGCCGCCACTGGTAGGGGTCTTTTTATTAAAAATCAGCAGCTACAATATTTTTTTTCAAACATACTGAGGAACCCTTGACTTTATCTGGCCATAGCTCTGGAAGCTGCCATTGCTGACTTTTTTGGAAGATGCAAGCTTTTGGCAATTTTATTGGTACACTACACCAGCAGCAAAGGGCATCATGGCCGCTACATGCAGGAGGATCTGAAGGGGGTGGCCAAGATATTTGAAATTGGGTCATCTTAATTTTTTGTGAAAAAGTAAACTTACCCTTTAAAAAATAAAAAAGGGAAGACTTTTACTCATCAAGTAAGCCAAAGTTTCCTTGCAACAGTACTAAACTGATTATACAAGATACTGACTGAGCCAGGTTGATGGAGACTTCACTCTGGATAGATCTGTAGATGTCCGGATATGTGACATGGCCCTACAAACCGTCGCACAGGAGTCTGCAGAGAACCTAGTGCGAGATAAATATTAATGCTGCCTTTGGGGAGACACTGCAGGCAGCTCTGGACGGTTCAAAAGCATTAAGAAAAGCAAAATTACAAACAGGATGTATTCTCAGGAGCACAGTGTGCGAGCGGGGAGGGAGGAGAGCTAAACAGGGTGGAGGGGGGGGGGGGGGGGGAGAAGGCTCCCCACAGGGACCTTTCTCGGCTGAACGCGCAGCGAAAGACTCCCGGTTACACCGAAAGGGACAGAAATTAGCATTTAAATTGGATGGAATGAGATTTTGTGGTTTTATTTTATTAATAAATATAAACCAGTTGTCAGAAGAAGTGAGGAGAGCAAGGTTACGGTGTTGGGAAGTGAGAAACAAAAACAGATTTACAAGGGTCTCAGAACAGACACCCTAAACACACGGGAGGGGGGTGGGGGCCAAGGGGTGACCTTGTAGGGCAAAGAAAATCTTGGGATTGTTTGTAGAGCAAATCTACACAAATTTGTTCTAGAAGGAAAAAGAAAAACGTTGGATGCGGTCTCACCAGGTCGTCCTCCGTCTGGTCATAACTGATATCGGACAGGAAGGAGCCGCATGACTCATCCACCATGGACAACCTGCAAAATAAAAAAAACGGAGAAGTCATCCAACTTTAGCGTTGTCCTCATCCAATGCCAGTTTAAAGAACCCATTCCACCCAAAACAACCAACAGGTTTGGTAGATGCCAGAACCCTAGTAGTGTAGTATACAGTATCTCTTGGGCACTACAGTCCAGTAGTAGTAACTAAACGTATAAAAACGACAGCACAGAACGAGTAGCATCAAGGTACAATGTTTTGACACCTTTACTTGTGTCTGGTGCATTTTCACATTTTCATTTTGTGCATAGGATGTGGAAACCAGGCTAACCGAAAACATGCAGCAAAACATAGGTACTGGGGTGCAGAAAATGGCAGCAAGTGCTCTTGACTGATTAGTCCAAATGTGAAATATTTGGCTGTAGCAGGAGGTAGTTTGATGGTGAAGGGCTGGAGAGTGGTACAATAATGAGTGTCTACAGGCCAACTGTGAAGCATGGTGGAGGTTCCTTGCAAGTTTGGGGCTGGATTTCTGCAAATGGAGTTGGAGATTTGGTTAGGAGGATCAATGGTGTCCTCAATGCTGAAAAATACAGCAACAGGCAGATACTTATCCATCATGCCACCAGGGAGGCGTGTAATTGGCGACTTCGTGGTCGTGATCTTGCCTGAGCCTGGACCGGCTCTGTGACATCAGCCCGCTGTCTGCTAAAAACGGGTCAGAGGAGTGGAGCTCAGTCCACAGAAGTACAGCCAAACGAGCTTTGGCTGTACTTCCCCTTTAAGGGCCCAGACGCTAAAACATCTTGACCATGTGTGCATCTACCTGCCCTTGATGGCCATAACATTTGGATTAGATCTTCCGCAAGTTCCAGCTTTTCAGTTGTAAAGGATACCTAGTAGGCTGACAGAAGTCAGCCGATGCACTGCTGTTCTTCAAGCTGGAGAAGAATGAGGACCTGAGTGTTTGGTATAAGGAGAAGGGCCCAGAGTCTGATGAGAGGAGTCACAATTTGGACGATTTGGATGTTGTATCAAAAAACTGTTTACTGCCAATGGGAACATCATACAGATGTAAATAACTTCATACCTGCTGCCAGCTCCATGGGTGGCGGTCTTCTGTCCGCCAAAAAATGCCCATACAGAGTCACTGAGGGGGGCCGCTGTCTGGCCATCGCTTTGTATGAGCTCTCCAATCAGTTGCATCTGACGCTCCTATTAAATACACATTTTTATATAGTTATGATATCTAAAAGAGGAACCTGCTAAAGAAATTCTATAAACATATTTATTATCGCTGTCAAATACAAAAATGTACCCATTGAGCCGCCTCAAATCAAAATCAAGAGAGTTCCTAAGGTAGAACTGAAGGCAAACTATATGCCCCCATTTTGAATACATTAAATTGATTACAACCTATTCAGTTGTAGACAGAAATTAAATGCAAAACATTTGTGAATAGATAATACACACAAAACCTTTTTTTCCAGAAGTGATTACATAGCCTCTGCTCGCAGCTGCATAAGAGCTGGGGAAGGAGAAAACAGCAGCATACTGATCTTCTCTGTGAAAGGCTGTGCAGGAGGAGGAGGGCATGCCAGGACAAGTGTAATCATTGGAGGAGTTCCCAGCACAGCCAGAAAACTGACCAGGCTGTGCTTTCTTGGCTAGAGTACTTAGTTTTAATAGGAAAGCAGAGGGACTGGCAGCAATACCAGGGATTTCACGCAATATGCTCTTCTCCGGGTCGTGTTCTGCCAAAAACTGTCCCCCCCATCAGATAGTGTCCGCCCCGTACTGCGCATCGCTTGCGCAGTACAGAGGACAAGGAGACTCCGAAAGTCTCAGAAGAACAACGGCGCCTGCGCACTGAGTCCAGGTGCAAGCCCCACCATCCAAGTGGACATACGGTAGCACATAGTAACAGGACCCCTCGCGGGCTCACGTCGCTCGCCACGCTTCGGGCACAGCCTTGCTTGGCTATTTTTTATTCTACCTCTATGTCCACTTGGATGGTGGGGCTTGAACCTGGACTCATGGCGCAGGCACCGTTCATCTTCGGAGACCTTCGGCGTCTCGTTGTCCTCCGTACTGCGCAAGCGCAGCACAGGACGGACACTATCCGACGGGGGACAGTATTCGACAAGCCACCGGGGCAAGGGGTGGGGCAGGATGGGCGGCACTGTGGTATCATGTGAGGTGTTGGGGGCACCTCAAGGAGATTGGTGGAAGGGGGAATGGCAGAGGGCAAGAATTGTTTTAGGGAGGAGAAATTTAGGGAATGGTGCCGAGAAGAGAAATTGAAGGGGTGGAGGAAGTTTTTTTTGGTGGGGCGCAGATTTGTGCTTGGGACGTATGGAGAGCGAAAGAGAGCGAGCTGGAGGAAAGGTTTGTGCCAGAAAGGGAGTGGGTGGGATGGGGGTTATTTCAGCAGGGGGGTGGCTAGCACAATTGGCACATTCACTCTGGGCTCTAGGTGACCTTGTCCTGGCACTCCGTGTGTCCTATCCTGCGACAGCTTTTGCTTTCAGTAATTATTCAACATAGACATCCACTATGGGGAACTTCTTCAAATCTACTTAAAAATATAAAAAAAAAAACACACTTTTAAAACATGGCTCAGCAAGCAAGAGGAAATAAAACATCACACCAACCGTTACTCCCAGGCAACCTTTTAAAAAATAAATTTAAAATGATTACTCATTAAAAATATATAATGGGTTTCTTTAAAAACCGACCCGTCACATTAAGAGAGAAAAATTCCCCATTAATGCTATGGCCAGAATAATTGTGGAATTGCACTGTACAGCGACTATCACAACTCATGAGAAATGTTGGCCGTCACTGCCCTTCTGTCCTCACAATTATAATTCAAAACATTGTTTGTGAGCGGTGTTACAAATGTAATATCTCCATCCAATCGAAAGCCCTGGAGCATTTTTTTGCAATGTTGGCAATGGGATGGGATGACGGCACTTCGTTTACTGGCCATACCTGTGAATTTACCTTTTTCAAGAATGTTATACGCTTCTCAGAAAATCTAAATTGTTAACTTAAAGTATGTTTAGCCCTCAAGTTTTGTCCACGTCAATTGATCTACCCAATGTTACCTTTTGCATTTTGTTTTCATGCAATGATTTGCGATTTGAATGGGATTTATTATTTTTTTTTTTAATTGGACATGAAAACACACACCACACCCCTATGAAAAACTAAAATATACATGAAAAAACACTTTCAGGCATTACCATTAACTGATATGGGCCTCAAAGCAAAAAAAAAAAAAAAAAAACCCTACATTATACAATGCCTCCTACAAATCTGTGTGGTGTCCCCAGCAGACTTCACCTCCCTCTATCCAAAAATATATTTTTTTATATATTTCAGTTTACAAGTCTTTCAATGTGTTGGCTGCATTAGTGTTTTTTTGGGCTTTTTTCTTTAACCACTTCAGCCCCGGACCAATTGGCAGCCAAAGGACCAGGCCCCTTTTTGCAATTCGGCACTGCGTCGCTTTAACTAACAATTGCGCGGTCATGCGACGTGGCTCCAAAACAAAATTGGTGTCCTTTTTTTCCCACAAATAGAGCTTTCTTTTGGTGGTATTTGATCGCCCCTGCGGTTTTTATTTTTTGCGCTATAAACAAAAATAGAGCGACAATTTTGAAAAAAATTCAATTTTTTTTACTTTTTGCTATAATAAATATCCCCAAAAAATATATAAAAAAATTTTTTTTCCTCAGTTTAGGCCGATACGTATTCTTCTACATATTTTTGGTAAAAAAAATCGCAATTAGCGATTATTGATTAGTTTGCGCAAAAGTTATAGCGTTTACAAAATAGGGGATAGTTTTATAGCATTTTTATTAATATTTTTTTTTTTATTAGTAATGGCGGCGATCAGCGATTTTTATTGTGACTGCGACATTTTGGCGGACACATCGGACATTTTTGACACATTTTTGGGACATTTGTCATTTATACAGCAATCACTGCTATTTAAATAGCACTGATTCCTATGTAAATGACAGTTGTAGTTAGGGGGTTAACCACTAGGGGGCGGGGAGGAGTCAGTGTGACGTGTTGTGTTTTTTTTTACAGTAGGGGGGCGTGGCTGTACGTCTGACGTCATTGATCGGCGTTCCCGATGACAGGGAACCGCCGATCACTGACAGTCAGTGTAGGAAGCGCGGGGAGAGGTTTGTTTACATAGACCTCTCCCCGTTCTTCCGCTCCGTAACCCGATCGCGGGATACCAGCGGCGATCGGGTCCGCTGGTCCCGCGGCCGTGGTCACGGAGCTCCCGACCGGGTCGCGCGCGCCCCCCGGGCAGGCAAATTAAAGGGGACGTACAGGTACGTCCTTTTGCCTGCCCGTGCCATTCTGTTGACGTATATCTACAGGAGGCGGTCGGGAAGCGGTTAAGTGAACCTGCAAGCTACAGACTTCCTGGGCTAGGCTCACACCTCCACTGTATCTATGGTAAGAGCCATGGTTGTCCCAAAGGCTGGACTTCAAACATGTCTGCTTTTATTCATCTCCATTACATAGGCGTTGATGGGATTAGTAGTTTACACAAGAAAAACATGGTTTTCTGCTTCTAGGTCAGGGAAGGACACAAACTTCTAGCAGAATCCACAGGCATTTTCAGTACCTGCTTAAAAGGTTCTTAGCCTGAAAAAAAAAAAAAAAAAAAAAAATAGAACACCAATACAGCCACCATATCCAAGGACTAGTAAGATTACGGTACATTGTTCTTGGGTTTAGTTATGCTTTAAAGCAGAGTTCATCCTGGGTAAATTGTTTTTGTTTTTTTTTAAAGTCAGCAGCTACAAATACTTGGGGGAGGAATCCGATCAACGCAAGTTGCATCTATGGGTGGAACTCCTCTTTAAGGACCTGATGGCCAGAGCAGATGCTTTGAGACAGAAGGATCTTGTCTGCATAACCCAACCAAACTTTAATGCCTTTAGTGCCCTTAACTTGAACCCATGCTTGGCCAAGACTGGAAAAAGTAATATTTTCGCTTATCTGTAGGAACCCACAAGGTATACTTTAGTCCTGCTGTTGCTTTCCCCTTTAGAAGGGTTTCAGGCTAAGGGGGCCTTAGATAGTAGAAAGGGGTTTTCACCTTTTGCTTCTCTCTGATATTCTGAGTGAGGCAAATGTAGGCAGGTGCAGTCCATTTTCTTTACAGCGGGAGGCGCTCGTCTGCAGTGGCAATGCAGGTGAAGTAGAGAGAAACCTAGTTCCTCTATGGTTTTCTTGGTCAGGGAGGCAGCATCCGATTGGATGCTGGCACCCCATGTGATTTTAATGGGTCATCTTGGGTCAGGCAAAGTCTACTTAAGACCCTGGCTTCTGGGTTTGGCACGCATTTTGTGAGTGGCAGTGTAGGGTCAGGATACCTGTCTGTCTGTCAGGGACAGAGCTTAGGGAAAGGTTCCCGGAGGAGCAGGGAGAGTGTAGGGATACATCATCCTTTCTGGATACCTCCTCATTTGGGTACGGAGAGGCCAGGTCACATTCCGATCCTTGAGACAGATGCTGTCGACTTCCCTGAGACTTCCATCTTCTGACACATTGCATTACATCTTGCGAGTGTTAACGGTCGGGTTGCCTTTCTACCAGGCCTGTTGTGGATTGCTGGACTTCCGTAACAATTCATTCCTGTTTTTGCACCTTGACACTGAGTGTTTTCTGCCTACCACACTATGCTGCGCCTACCCACACACAGTTCCCCGTTTGCTGGCTAGAGTTATCTCTTTCCATTTTAGAGCAAGGAATAAATACAGCTGGCTCAGGGTGATGGGTTAGAGAAGCCAGAAGACTTTCAAAAAGAAAAAAAAAAAAAAAGGGAGTGCAGAGTTTCTGTTCTGTTATTGGAGTGCCTGGGGCATTCTGCCTGAAGATGTAATGATTCCAGATAACTGTCTTCCCCAGCCGGGAACCTCCACGCACAACCTCTCCCTAGGGGGCTATGCTTCGGAAGATGGGCAATAGTTGGCCACCATTATTCTACAATGGATATTGCCCCATGATTTAAGGACTGTAAGCAAGTCAGTAAAGAAAAGCAAGGAAATGGAAGAATTAGACTTGACTTTTGTTACTTTGTCTGTGGCCTATACCTGGTGGCACAAGTGCGCACCTATTTCAGCCAGGGATGTTTTCCTGTGCCCAAGATCCCACAGCTTCAGGGGCCAGGTGTGTAATATGGCAATGAGAACTGTTGGTGCCTTTTATGGGTGTGTGTGTGCGCAAGCTATACTGATGGAGGCCTGAAACCTTCTACTAATGCCTCGTGCTTCCTATAGGAATGTGGGTCCGCGCTATTCTGATAGAGACCTGAAGCCATGTGCTGGCGATTCTTATGGGAGTGTGGGTTCGTGCTAGCCTGATGGAGGCTTAAAAGCCTACTACCGGTGTCTAGTGTTGCTGCTTTTTATGGGAGGGTGGATCCACGCAAGCCTGATGGAGGCCTGAAACCTGTTACTGGTGATTCTTATAGGAGTATGGATAAATGCCATCCTGACGAAGGTGGCTACTGGTGCCTGCTGTTGGTGCTTCTTATAAAAGAGTATGGTTCCATGCTAGCCTGATAAAGGCCTAGAATTTGCTACTGGTGTCTAGTGTTTGTACTTCTTATGGAAGGGTGGGTTCATGCTAGTCTGATTGAGGCCTGCTGCTGGTTCTTCTTATTGGAGTACGGATAAATGCTATCCTCATGAAGGCTAGAAGGCTGCTACTGGTGCCCACTGTTGGTGCTTCTTATGGGAGGGTGGGTCCAAGCTAGTCTGATGGAGGCCTAAAGCACTGGTGTCCAGTGCTGGCTTTCCAATAGGAGAGTGGGTCCATGCTAGCCTGGTGTTTCTTATAGGAGTAAGGATCCACGCTAGGCTGATGTAGGCCTGAAGCCTGCTACTGGTGCTTCTTATGGGAGTATGGATCCGTGCTAGCCTGATGGAGGCCTGAAGCCTGCTAGTGGTGCCTGAAAAAAAGTATGCAAGTCTTTCATCCAATTGGCCTCTCCGACAAGGTTCCCTTTAAAGCCAATTTTTGGTAAAATCGGATTTGCCCCTTATTTAACTCATCTTAGGATACTGTTCATCTTATGTCATTTGAACAGCCTTTGTCTGGGCTCCAAGCCAGGTATCCATTCTATTGTCCAATCCATATTGAGTCCACCTACAAGAGCCCTTTTCCCCCATATGCACATCCAAAAAAAAAAAGAAGAGTTTTTAAACTAAGCCTCTGGCCTGAACAACAAGCCAAGATAATCCATTTAGCTCACAAAATATCAGGAAATGTGTTTTAAAGAGTTATCCTTCTAGTATAAGGTCCTATCAAGCTTGCACACAGTCTTCCCTCAAGTCCTCGCCACATGCTGAAGATGCAAATAAAAAAAAAAGGTAGGTGCAGTCTTATGTATTTTTCATCGTGCCCTAAATGATTTTCATTTTAGTTGAGGATAGCAGGCATTATGAAATAAAAAATATATTTCTGAAACGCTAGCTGCACATTTCCTACATATCCACCTTCTTAGTAAAGTAGCAATAAAACCGCAGTTTCTTGCCAACCCAGGCTATGGGGCGGTGCGTCTTCATTGATAAACACAGTTTGGGGAGGCACAAATGTAGTCCCCTGCATGCAATGTTGGCTACATAGGATGCTCAAAGAGCCGTCCTGAAACAGGAAACCCGGTGCAGCAGTCCTAGTATCAGCTTAAACTGGAACATATACATATAAAAGATAAGCTGCATATCTAGACTGGAAAGACAACACCATATGCAAAAAGTTACCACAGTCTGTAGCTCAGTCTCTACTCTCTGGCGTCTCTTCATCTCCACATCCACTTGGTTTCGAGCGTGTTTCAGCTTCACCTGCAGTGCTGAGCGCTCAATCTCACATCGGAGCAGCAATTCCCGCTTCTCCCTCAGCTCCATCTCTGACTTCTGCCATTTCCTTCTAGATGCTTCAAAGCTGTGAGCAACCTGGATGAAGTCTTAAAATAAGCAAAAAGAACATTATAAAATAATAAATTACTTGGAAAACGCTGCATCCATAGATGGTAAATACACGAGGTTGGCTAGATCTGCCTTTACATATACTTATGTATGTTGTACCCTCTTAAAACCCAACTCCCTCTTAAAACCCAACTCAAGGCACAACTATTTTAGTTTTTTTAAATCAGTTACACATATAGACTGTCTTTTTTGAATGGAAATGTGATCATTCTTTACCGATCCTCTTACACTTTATGGCCAAAAGTTGGCCAACACTTTACCAAGATGGGCTTACTGGACATCATTTTCCAAAAGGATGACCATTATTAAGAAATGGGTCCCCTTTGCAGCTATACCTACCAGCCTCCACTTCCCTGGGAAGGCTTTCAACATGAATTTGGGGTGTGTCTGGAAATTTGTCTCCATTCAGGGAAAAAGCAAAACAAACAAAAAAAAAACCTTTGTGAGGTCAGGTACTAATGTTGTTTGATTAGACTTTCCTTGTTCCAATTCATCCCAAAGGTGTTCAGTAGGACTTACTTCAGAGCTTTGTATTCTAAGCTAAACTGATCAAACTATGTCTTTATGGAGCTAGCTTTGTACACAGGGGCACAGTCAAGCTGGAATAGAAAAGAGCCTACCCCAAGTTTGAAAGAGCACAGTTGTCTAAAGTATCCTTGCATGCCATAGTATTAAATGCTACTGTTCACTGTAGACACGTGAACTCAATTTGGAGGGGTCTCCACACACTGTTGGCCATATAGTGCTTTGATTAATTCAATTTTAAGAAAAGTATTTTCAACCACATGTAGCATAGGTACCACAATATACCTGGTTATTACTTTCCTGTACCACCTGAACAGCAGCACTCAGAATGGAGGAAGGGACGCATGCTTATAAGAACTCAAGAACACAAGGATAACCTCATGGCCAAACCCCTCCACCTCTATTGTCTGACCACCAGCTTTACATTACAGTTTATGCTTTATTACTTAATCTACAGGGAGGTCAGACTATCTGAACCAAATTGCTAATCACTTGGCATTTATAAAACCTCCCATAGCCGCATTTAATTTGTGTATTTAGTTGCTTCCCTTCTTAAAAGGTTTACTTTCTTTATAAGTTAGCCATGTAAGAATGAAGGTAGGGCCACCATCTATGTTGGCTTCTGCACAACCCTATGGCAGGTAAACTTCCAGACAGTATGGGAAACCAAGGAAATGTGACTGTTTTAAAGGCGATTGCCCTTTTAAATGAAATAAAAACTAGTTCCTTTGGACCTCCAAGGTTGACCTAAAGGAGAGGATCTTCCCACCATTCACAACCAAGCCATTGGAAGTCTCCTTGAGCACCATTTGGCCAATATATTCTGGATTGATTATGCAGTGTGCTTTACAAAATAAAGCATACAGTTACAATACAACTTAATACAAGAGAGTTAATAGGGTCCTGCTCATGTTTACAATCTAAAAGGGAAAGGCAAGTGATATATAAAAAATAAAAAAGTAATAATGTTTGGAATGCATTGATGAAGAGAGCTTATAAGTACAGTTTATTAGGTAGCGTCGGGGTGGGCATCCCTGAAGATATCACCTAGATCAGCGGTCTCCAAACTTTGGCCCGTGGGTGGGATGAGGCCCTTTTTGCTTGCCTTTATATGGCCCTTAGGGCACTATTCCTCCCACTGACGCCCAACAGGGCACTATTTCTCCCACTGGCACCTATGATGGAGAATATGCCTCCTACTTATACCAATTTCGCCTACTGCTCACAGGCGGCATGTAATTATTTTACCCTCCGTTGACCACCAAAACTGAGGCATTTTCTTTTCCCACTGGCCACAATTCAGCCTGTCTGAAGGACAGTAAACTGTCTTTGCTTAGAAAGTTTGGAGACCTCTGCCCTAGACCGAGGAGTAGGAGATAACTGGACAGATTGTGATAGACTCTGCAGAAGTCTTGTGGGTGAGCATGGGAGGAGGCAATGCAGGGGGGGTAGAGAGCAGGAGTTCTTGGGAGTCTCTGTTACTTGTACGATGTGACGGATCTCGGATGCCTCTTCTGAGAATCTCTGCCAGACCTGTGTCTCCTGTCCTCCAAATGCACCCGCAGCCTGCAGATTCGCCATAACCAGCCCTTAACCCCTCAATCACGAGACAAGACACACAGGTGTTGAGGGTTAAACATCCAGAGCATAAACTCTTTATTAAGTTTCAAACATACACTTTTAAACACAGTTGGGGACACCCCCTTAGCCTTGTCATAGAGGGGGTAGGGGACAAGGAAGAACCAATGGAAACTCAACACTTGTGTATTCAAACAGCTACAGTTGAAACACAAAGGGATTATGATAAGCAGGCAGCCCCTCCTAACAGATCCCCTGCTGGGAGATGTCTCCAGTCCAGACCTTTCGTCTACATGCCATGACCCAACACAATTAACACAGCAACAAGAGGGGGGGGGGGGGGGGGGGGGGGCGGGGGGGGGGTGGGGAGAAGGGATGCAGCATTACATCGCATTATCTCAATGGCACTTTGTCCCCAAGTCTCTCCCAAGTCCATTCTGGGCCATAGTCTGTGGGTAGGAGGCCAACGCAGAGCCCCTTCCAAAACACACAGTGACAGTGGGTTCTGTCACATTTCTCCCCTTTTAAAAACAGACTAACCAGGTCCTTGACCCTCAACTGGTCTGGTCCTGCGTTAGTCACAAATTCCCACCCCAGGCAAACAGAAAAAGAAACAGTACGACTCTGGCGCTGGGGAGCAAAACCGCACATACGGTCTCCCGTGAATAAAAACAGCCGCTTTAGAGCAGGACTGCCTGTCCGCACTCCCGTGATCCGGGGCCTGGTTGCATGTATTGGGGGGAGCTGAATAATCCTCTGCCCCGATGCCAGCGCTTCAGCTGGTAGCGAGCATAGGCTGGTAATGCTAAGCCTTTGAGGAAGAAAAGGAACTTGCTCTTCTCCTGGTGTAGTTACCAGCCGCTGGGGAGGTATCTTGCAGGGACTATCTCCCAGACTCTCCATCTCTTTTTCTGATGCTGGGCAGAGACCAACAGCGCTCTGCCCCGTAGCCAGCGCTTCTGCTGGGGGGACATATGCAAAGATATTCAGCCGCTGAAGAGGGAGAAGGGTTTTTTCCCCTCCCGGTTCTGTGACCAGCTGCTGGGGCAACTTTTGACAGGGGCCATCTCCCAAACCCTCCAAAAACATACTGAGGGCTGGGCAGGGGCCAGCGGCACTCTGCCCTATAGCCAGCGCTTCTGCTGGGGGGATAAACACTGGGGTAGTGTCCAAGTGCTGGGGAAGTAGAATGGCTTTCTCCACTCCCGGTGGGGATTTCCGCTGCTGGGGAAACAGCTCCCGAAGATCATCTCTCGGACTCTCCGGATCCAATTCTGAGGGTGGGCAGAGGCCACCGGCACTCTGCTCCGTCGCCAGCGCTTCTGCTGGGGATATAAACACTGGGGTAGTGTCTAATTGCTGGGGAGGGAGAATGGCTTTCTCCACTCCCGGTGGGGATATCTTCTGCTGGCAAAACAGCTTACTGAGGTCATGTCCCAGACTCCCTGGATCTAACTGTGAGAGTGGGCAGAGGCCAGCGGCACTCTGCCCTGTAGCCAGCGCTTCTGCTGGGACACCGGATGCGATACTCTGGACTTGCTGCTGATCCCCATCTACCAGCCTTCCAGCGCCCGTCTCAACTCCCCCTTCTGAGACTTTTATGCCATTAGCTTGTCTCGCTGCCTGGGGAACCTCCGATGCCTTCCGGCATTCAAGCACTCGCAGTGCCCTCTGTATCATCGCCGCTTCTTCCATTGTGGTTAGAACGGGAAAACGTAGGGGTACCCCTGGCCCCATTTGCTCTGCATCTTCGCGACTGTCCGCTTTTTCTCCCAGACAGTCCCAGGCAACGTGAGCCATGCCGGGCTGCTGATCACCGTCAAACAGCCGCTTGTAGGCAATCTCGAGCTCCCATTCCTGCTCAACCAGGAACTCCAATTCCTCCAGGTCACATGCCTCTTCTGGGAGGTCCAGCACCTCATCTCGGAAGTCCAGGATGTCTTCCAGCCGCCACTCCTCGATGCTCCCAAAGTCTGGGTCTCCGTACATTTTTTTATGGAGCAGCCCCACGCTGCTGTAGCCAACGCCTTCTGTCGGGCTGCCATCTGCTGTACCTGGCCACAGTTGAGCCGCAAACCACCGGAGGGCTCTGTAGCTGGCGTCCAGCCTCATCTCCTCCCGGACCAATCTTCCGAGCTCCGTCTTCCAATCATCTCGCGGTTGTTCCCTCAGAAACACCTCTCGTGCACGGTACTGCATCCAGTACATCTCTGTAGAGGAGGGAAGGATCTTCCCCTGATGGTGCCGCTCGTGGCTTAGCATCTCTTGCCAGAGTTGCCGGCGGATCACATCCTCCCAGCCGAGCATGGTGTGCTCCGTCGCTGGTCCCCGATGTTGCTTCCGCATGCCTTGCAGCCTCCTCCCGAACTCCGCTCTCATGCTGGCTGGTCCCCGTATTGCTTCTCGATGGCTGCCCGGATCTTGCATCCCGGTGGTGATTTGGATGTCCTGGACTGCAGGAGACTTCCCACTGCTTCCACCACTGTGACGGATCTCGGATGCCTCTTCTGAGAATCTCTGCCAGACCTGTGTCTCCTGTCCTCCAAATGCACCCGCAGCCTGCAGATTCGCCATAACCAGCCCTTAACCCCTCAATCACGAGACAAGACACACAGGTGTTGAGGGTTAAACATCCAGAGCATAAACTCTTTATTAAGTTTCAAACATACACTTTTAAACACAGTTGGGGACACCCCCTTAGCCTTGTCATAGAGGGGGTAGGGGACAAGGAAGAACCAATGGAAACTCAACACTTGTGTATTCAAACAGCTACAGTTGAAACACAAAGGGATTATGATAAGCAGGCAGCCCCTCCTAACAGATCCCCTGCTGGGAGATGTCTCCAGTCCAGACCTTTCGTCTACATGCCATGACCCAACACAATTAACACAGCAACAAGGGGGGGGGGGGGGGGGAGAAGGGATGCAGCATTACATCGCATTATCTCAATGGCACTTTGTCCCCAAGTCTCTCCCAAGTCCATTCTGGGCCATAGTCTGTGGGTAGGAGGCCAACGCAGAGCCCCTTCCAAAACACACAGTGACAGTGGGTTCTGTCACATACGATATGACAAAATATTATGACAGAAGATATTTACCATCCTCCACAGCCATGTTAAAGTCGATGAGCTTCAGTAAGCGGTCGATGTAAGACTGAAGGGCTTTCCTCCGTGACTCCCCCATCCTGTTCCACAAAAAAAGAAATATTAAAAAGGATACACTACAGTCACACCGATAGCCCACCAATAACTCCCCCACACCCAGCAGAACATTACAAAAAGTACACAACCAATGTAGCCCATTGCAGAGGACCAACAGCAGAGTATAAAAA
This sequence comes from Lithobates sylvaticus, assembly GCA_028564925.1. Classification (NCBI taxonomy): domain Eukaryota; kingdom Metazoa; phylum Chordata; class Amphibia; order Anura; family Ranidae; genus Lithobates; species Lithobates sylvaticus. Next base: position 26,489,191 of record CM053031.1, read on the forward strand.
TTAGCCTAAAGAAGCCTAGATCAGGTGTGTCGTCTTTTACAAAAACAATGAAGTTGCTACGAATCTTCACCATTCAAGGTCCCACCATGATAGAAGTCAACTTTCAGTGTGAATTTATCAGCAGGCTCTAAGATCCAGAATACCGGTAAGTGGTTTTGTACAAAGGCCCATAAGGTGATTTTTGATTGCATGATAATCCCATGGCAAAATTTAAAAATTATTTTGCAATAGTTTAAATTGGAACTGAATGCACATCAAAACAACAGGGGTCGGTCATGCCCGACGTGGCTCCATTGTGCAAGTCAGGTTTATCATTTACACCCAGCCTTTCAAACTGACATGAGTGTTGGTAGACAACTGGCCAATTTGAGCAAGCCAAGGATCACGAATGTGCCTATACTTTACCAGAATTTTTTTAATATGCCTATAAGGCTAGCCATACATGTATACATTTCTCCAATCAAGCTAAACAGTGTGGATGCCGGAATCCCGCCCCCACCCCGGCTATTGTTTGCACCCAGCTGGCACTCACGGCTGTCAGAATACCCAAACTGCATCAAACTGGATGCAGTCAGTCAGTGTTTGACAATTTTCCCATCTGGCTCCTTTGACAAAGTTGATTAAAAAAAAAAAAAAAAAAAAAAAAAAAAAAAGTTCCAATTTAACTAGCACAGAAAAGCTTTACGATTGGGCTAAACTGGGTGAAACAATATTGCCCATGAAAACGACGGTGACATATAATATATATATATATATATATATATATATATATATATATATATATATATATATATATATATATATATATATATATATATATATATATATATATATATATATATACATACACACACACACACACACACACATACTTTGGCCATTATAAAAAAAAGTCCCCTTATTATAAAATCAAACAGAACCAGTATTTTCACATTGCCAGGTTTTATTAAACATATTCCCAGAATCCTTTGCTGGGGAATACAGAGGCCTGACAGCGGGAGCTGTCTGAGTACGTTCGATGAAATAGACCCGACTACTTTTAGCGTGGAGCCTTCACAGGCAGACCTCAATCAAGAGCTGTGTTGGGAGACCCGAATGTACAGTGATCATTAACTAGGACTGCGGGAATCGGCGTGCCTATAGGGAGCCGTACTATTCTTGGCATGTTGGAAGGGGGTTAATGCACATCGGCAGGAGGGGAGAGGAGCCGTACATGGCACCAGCACAGCTCCAAGTCACGCGGGGAACTCAGATCTGTAGCCACGGCATATGAAAACACTGCAACTTTGTCAAATGGATTATTTAGTGAGATGCTTTTAAAAACCAAACACAGTCACAAAACAATCTTATTTAAAAAAGTAGAAAATAGAAAAAACTGGGAGTTTGAGAAACACTTGAGTAGCGGAATTTAATTTAACCTTACATTTTTTTTACCATTATGTATTGCCGATGTAGTGATGTTCACCCTTTATCTCATATTTTAAAAATAAAATTGAACTTGGTCATGCCATCAAACTGAGCGTTTGACTTTCTTTTTGCATAAAAGGCATCTAAAAAAAAGGAGAGAAATAGAAACCTAGAAAATAATGTTCTTCATCCTAGCCACAGGCTGGGGAACATATCTCCACACGTAGTCACGTACAGCCATTTCTGCACCCATTCCTGCTGGCATAGGTTGGTCCCCTTAGACTCAACGGAGGTGTTATGGGCATGGAATCTTCCCTTGAGCACCAATACAGGAGGTGCCCCCTGGCCTGGCCTAACCAGTACTACCCATTCCATAGCCTTATGGCAATAGACCCCCCTCCTTAACAACCTCACCCAGCACCTGCTTAATTTCTGGAAGTTGTTCCTATCTATCTTGAGATTAGGAGAAGGAAGAGTCTACACAATGACAGCCTCTCTACTAAAATACAGATGGTTTATGTGACGAAACGTCCCTACACATCCGATTGAGTGCTTTCGTCATATACCACTTCCTCCCAGTCTGAATATAGATATCACATATTCCTACCGCTCCCAAGCATAAAACAAGACAACACTTGTTTAGTGCTAATGTGGACTGATTTATTAGAACCAAAATGACAAGTATTTATAATACAGTAGAAGAGGAGATCCCCCCTCCTGCTCATATTACTCTAACAATACACCTGTAACAAATTAACATGAGCTAATGAACTAATCCCTTTAACCACCTTGCGACCGCCGGCTGTCAAATGACGGCCAGACGGCGCAGCTCTCAGCGCGGGAGGGCGTCATACGACGTCCTCCCCTTCAGTGCACTCCAATTTAAATAGCATTGATTGCTGTATAAATGACAATGGTGCCAAAAAAGTGTCAAAAATGTCTGATGTGTCCGCCATAATGTCGCAGTCACAATAAAAAAAAAAAAAAAATCGCTCTTCTTTTGTTTATTGCGCAAAAAATAAAAAACGCAGAGGTGATCAAATACCACCAAAAGAAAGCTCTATTTGTGGGGAAAAAATGATAACAATTTCTTTTGGGTACAGTATTGTGTGACCGCGCAATTGTCATTCAAAGTGCTACAGCGCTGAAAGCTGAAAAATGGCCTGGTCAGGAAGGGGGTGAAAATGCACTGTACTGAGGTGGTTAAACAGCCGATGTGACTCTGTGCCCATCAGGATTTCACTACAGGTCAGACTTGTTGTCACGAGCTTCACACAGTAGATTATACATTATCATAAGTACACCTACAAGTCCTAATAGCAGGAGCTCCACTAGGAGTCGGCCTGTCTCCTAAATTGTAAAGAGGACAATGTGATCAGCTCTCTCAATTAACATCTTGAGTTAAGAATCAACAAACTAAGAATAGTTTTTACATATATCCTGGGAGATATTGTGTATAAATATTACCAGGATGGCACAGGGTGACTTGGGCATAAGAGGTGCATGGGGAGCTAAAACATGGATTTCCCAACCTTTCCAAGGGATTCTGGGTTCCGCGTGCCCTCCCGTCACAGTTTACATCCTTTAAAATTATCCTAATGGCGGCTCCACATGCCTTCATTACAGACAGATGATGTTAACAGGGTTGTGAGCCGAGGTTAAAGAGCAACCTATATCTTTAGGGATTTTGCCAGTTTCCTATATTTAAAAGTAGGCAAAAACTATTCCCCACCCATTTAGATACAGTAAGAGGGTTGTAACCCCTGTCAAATTTTTGTTGACCATCTGTGTCCAATTGTGAAGATTTTCCTTCACTTCCTGTCCCATAGCCAAATAGGAAGTGAGAGGAAATTCCTGAAAATTAACCACTTCAGCCCCAGAAGGATTTGCCCCTTTAATGACCAGGCTATTTTTTGCGATATGGCACGGCGTCGCTTTAACCAACAATTGTGCGGTCGTACGACGCTGTGCCCAAACAAAATCGATGTCCTTTTTTACCCACAAATAGAGATTTATTTTGGTTGTATTTGATCACCTCTGCAGTTTTTATGTTTTGCGCTATAAACAAAAAAGACCGACAATTTTGAAAAAAAAAAAAAAAACTACCATTTTTTTTTCCTTTCTGCTATAATACAGATCCAAAAACGAAATAAAATAAAAAAAATGTATTTAGCACTTTAGGCCGATATATTACTTTTTTTTTTTTTAAGAAAATAAAATCGCAATAGGTGTAGATCAATTGGTTTGCGCAAAAATGATAGAGTCTACAAACTATGGGATAGATTTAGGGACTTTAGGGAGGTTTTTTTTTTTTTCAATTGTTTTTGACTGGTAATGGCGGCGATCTGCGATTTTTAGTGGGATTGCGGCAGACAAATCTGACTCCAAATAACACTTTTTTTAGGGACCAGTAACATTATTACAAAAAAAAAAAATGGCACTGATCAATGTAAAAATGTCACTGGCAGGAAGGAGTTAACACTAGGGGGGGCGATCAAGGGGTTAAGTGTGTTCCCTGGGTGTGTTCCAACTGTAGGGGGTGGTCTTACTGAAACATGACAGATCACTGTTCCCGATCACTTGGGACAGAAGATCAGAAGATCTGTCATGTCAGCTGGCAGAGCGGGGAATCACCTTGTTTACATAGGCAGTTCCCCGTTCTGCCTCTCCTCACCACAATCGCGGGTCGCTGGCGGACAGTCCGCGGGACCCGTGGGCATGCACCCACTATCCTCCTTGCACAGGTACGTAGTTTTGCCCAGGAGAGCTGACCTGCCGCAGTATATCTGCGTGAGCTGGTCAGCTAGTGGTAAAGGGAATTTCTTGGGGACCCCCTAGGCCATCAGAACTAGTGTCCCAATTGGAAGACATCACCTCCATTACTTTTCTGGGGATTACCCAAAAATTTTGATTTTCTTCTTTTTACTTTCAATAATAATGGTAAAACAGAACAAAAAGAGGGCGAATCTCCTTAATGGGGGGCACAGACAGCAATAAAACCTGACAAAACCTCCCACGACACCTACAATTGGGGGGGGGCACTCTCCCCCCACGACACCAACAATGGGGGGCACTCTCCCCCCTCCTCCCATGAAACCAACAATGGGGGGCACTCTTCCCCCCTCCTCCCATGACACCAACAATGGGGGGGCACTCTTCCCCCTCCTCCCATGACACCAACAATGGGGGGGCACACTTCCCCCTCCTCCCATGACACCAACAATGGGGGGGGGCACTCTTCCCCCTCCTCCCATGACACCAACAATGGGGGGGCACTCTTCCCCCTCCTCCCATGACACCAACAATGGGGGGGCACTCTTCCCCCCTCCTCTCACAACACCAACAATGGGGGGCCACTCTTCCCCCCTCCTCTCACAACACTAACAATGGGGGGCCACTCCCCCCCCCCACGACACCAATGGGGGGCAACTCTCCCCCCCACCGACACTAACGATGGGGCACTATTCCAAACCACAATTGCTAGGCCATTTTTTTTACACCCACTTCTTACCAACCCCAGAGCATAATTTTACTCGTAATGACTGCCAAGCCTGGGAGAAGCTTGAAAAATAATACTTGGTGATCCTACCATTAAAGTCCTTGGGCATTTCCCGTTAAAAGGGTGACAATGCTGCGTGTTCCATTTCAAATGCCCCTTTATGCATTGATATTAGGGTCGCCACCTCACCCCTTTAAACCCAAACACATAATAATACACAGGTTTTGTGGCTGATTAAGGTGGTAGTTAAACTCTCTTGGTGCCTTATCTGCATTATATTAGCCACAGAACCTGTGTAATTCATAGGTGTTCAGGTTTAAAGGGATGAGGTGGCAACCCCAATTGATATACCTTGATAACACTCTTTATGGTCATCTGCTGACTAGGCACTATCCACAGGCAGCTGAACACTTCAATATGGCACAGACGTTGAATCCAAGGCACATTTTACTTAAGCTAAAATGCAGTACAGATGAAGTTTAGGATATTTTTCCAGTCCTTTGAACCACTTGCTGCCCGCCATACAGCAAAATTACGGTGGCAAAGTGGTTTCAATATCCTGACCAGACGTCATATGGCATCGTCAGGATATCAAGCGGCTGCGCGCCCCCCGTGACACGCATCGCGGCAATCGTTGTTGCGGTGTGTCAATCTGACACACACCGCAACACCGATGTAGGTAAAAAGTCTCTGACGGAGACTCTTTACCACGTGATCAACCGTGTCCAATCACGGCTGATTACAGTGTAAACAGGAAGAGCCGTGGATTGGCTTTTCCTCACTCACGTCTGTCAGACGCTAGTAGAGGAAAGCCGATCGGTGCTCCTCTGACAGGGGGGGGGGGGTCTATGCTGATCAATTATCAGCGCAGCCCCCCGAGGATGCCCACACTGGACCACGAAGGACACCACTAGGACCACCAGGGATGTCACCACCAGGTATTCCACCCTAGACCACCAGGGATGCCAATCAGTGCCCACAATGGATGCAAATCAGTGCCCACAATGGGCATCACTGATTGGCAGGCATTGTTTGGCACTGATTGGCATCCATCAGTACCAATTAGTGTACAGTGCCACCTATCAGTGCCCATCCGTGCCACCTTATCAGTGCAGCCCCATCAGTGCCCATCAGTGAAGGTGAACTTACTTATTTACAAGTGTTTAGCAGAAAATAAAAATCCCAGAGGTGATCAAAAATACCACCAAAAGAAAGCTTTATTTGTAGGAACAAAATGATAAATGAAATTATATACTCGCTCATCCATGTCTTTATGGACCTTGCTTTGTGCACTGGTCCAAATCATTTGGTGGAGGGGGATCATGGTGTGGGGGGGTTTCTTCAGGGGGGTTGGACTTGGCCACTTTTCCAGTGAAGGGAAATCTTAAGGCATCAGCACACCAAGACATTTTGGACAATTTCATGCTCCCAACTTTGTGGGAACAGTTTGGGGATGGCCCCTTTCTGTTCCAACATGACAGTGCACAAAGCAAGGTCCATAAAGACATGGATGATCGAGTTTGGGGTGGAGGAACTTGACTGACCTGCACAGAGTCCTGACCTCAACTCGATAGAACACCTTTGGGATGAGTTAGAGTGGAGACTGCGAGCCAGGCCTTCTCGTCCAACATCAGTGCCTGACCTCACAAATGCGCTTCTGGAAGAATGATCAAACATTCCCATAGACACACTCCTAAACCTTGTGGACAGCCTTCCCAGAGGAGTTAAAGGTGTTATAGCTGCAAAGGGTGAGCCAACTCAATATTGACCCCTACGGACCAAGACTGGGATGCCATTAACGTTCATGTGTGTGTGTGTATAAAGGCAGGTGTCCCAATACTTTTGGTAATAAAGCGTCAATTTTATTTTTCCATTGGTTCTAGCTCCCTCATTTCTAGGAGACAGGTACGCTTCGTCAGTTTTCGGATTGGTGCTGCTGGCAAAATGAGCATAGAATAGTGCCATTCCTCTGAATTTATGTTACAGAAACTGACCTGGGAATTTATAGATAGGCAACTACTATCCTCATATCTCCTGGCTGGGGAGACTGTAAAGGAAATTTGTAAGTTCTGTATATAATTGTATTCCATTTTGTATGTATTGCACACTGCCCTCACTGTGCACACAGACCCATGTAGCGGCAATGTGGAGGGTTTTCTCTGTCTGTAGCGGCAATGTGGAGCAATTTCTCTGTCTGTACCGGCAATGTGGAGCAATTTCTCTGTCTGTACCGGCAATGTGGAGCAATTTCTCTGTCTGTACCGGCAATGTGGAGCAATTTCTCTGTCTGTACCGGCAATGTGGAGCAATTTCTCTGTCTGTACCGGCAATGTGGAGCAATTTCTCTGTCTGTACCGGCAATGTGGAGCAATTTCTCTGTCTGTACCGGCAATGTGGAGCTAATTTGGTGGTTAAATGGGCCACTTGACTGGACTTTCCCCTCAGGCCTAAGGCTGCCAGCTATCCCCTGCACAGCACTAATAATGTTTTCATTACATGTTGTATTCTTTTGAGTCCTGATTAGAATTACCCAGCTTATGTTACGCCCCTTGTTACCATAAACGTACGAATATAATATTAACCACCTGAGATCCGCGCTTTAGCCGAATGACGGCTACAGCGTGGATCTAATATGCCGGGACGACATCTATTGACGTCGTCCCGGCCACGAGCTGCCTGCGCGCCCCCTGAAGGGCACGCGCGGTGCGCTCTGTGATCCGCGAGTCTGTGAGACTCGCTGGATCACAGATCCGAGTAAGGGGTCGATCCCGACCCCTTACCACGTGATCAGCTGTCAGCCAATGACAGCTGATCATGTGATAATAACAGAGCCGGTAATCGGCTTTTTTTCCTGCTCGCGCTGACAGCGTGAGGAGAAAAAAAAAAAGCCGATCACCGGCGGCAGAGAGAGGGACATCAGTCCCTCTCACTGCAATATGCCCAGGGTCCATGGTGCCCACCTTTGGATAATAATAGTGCCGCCTACCAGTGCCCACTAGCTCCACCTGTCAGTGCCCACAGTGCCATCTGTCAGTGCTGCACATCAGTGTCACCTACCAGTGCTCATCAGTGTCACCTACCAGTGCCCATCAGTGCCACCTACCAGTGCCCATCCGTGCCATCTATCAGTGCCCATCCGTACTTATCTGTCCCCACCAGTGCAGCCTATCAGTGCCCACCAGTGCTGCCTCATCAGCGCATATCAATGAAGCAGAAAAATTACCTGTTTGCAAAATTTTATAACAAAACTATTAAACATGATTTTTTATTTTTTTAATTTTCCATCTTTTTTTGTTTGTTTAGCAAAAAATAAAAACCCCAGCTGTGATTAAATACCACCAAAAGAAAGCTCTATTTGTGGGGAAAAAAATTGGTAAAAATTTCATTTGGGTACAGTGTTGTATGACCGCGCAATTGTCATTCCAAGTGCATCAGCGCCAAAAGCTGAAAATTGGTCTGGTCACGAGGGGGGTTTAAGTGCACAGTAATCAGGTGGTTAATGTTATACCTACGTAATCATGTGCATAAAAACCTTCAATTGCGTCATAATAAAGCAGAACCGTTATTTGGAAAGATGCTGAGCGTATCTTTCTTGCCTGTTCCCTACTGCAGTAGTTATTAGATTTGGAACCACTAGAAGTTGCTCATCGGTAAATTTCTAGGCCAAAAACCGTCCACTATGTACATGCAAAGAGCATCTTTGCGTGTCACCTGCTTCCAGCGTCCTTTATTTCCTTTCAGGAGCTCAGACTTTTCCCTTTCCACTCCTATTAAAAAATAACCACCATTGTAAATTCTGCCATAACTGCCTCATAAGTCTTTCCAAGTCGCAGGGCATGTGAGCGGCGGCGGCACATCGCTTACTGACTGTCCTTCCTCGTAAAAAGGCAAAACAGATGCGCATTCCACGCCGTGATTCAATATTAAAATTGCAGAAGACATTCCGGAGACGGCATTTGTACAGCGAGCTGTAGGGATCCTGGAGGAAAATGAAAAAAAAAAAAAAAAAAAAACACACCACACACACACACACACACACACACTTAACTCCATCAGGCTGACAATGGGTTTTAAGCATGCACATTGAGTAAATGTAAATGCAAATGTTTTAAAAGCCATTGAGGAAATGCAGACCATTTGTAGAGCAATTTTCATCCCGTCATTTATCCTGTGGTGTCTTCTGCTCCGACAGACAAACTCATCCAATTTTCGGTATTGGAATTTCCTGGAGGAACATGAAAATGTCTGGTAGTATGTTCACTGGTACAAGCCCTGCCCTCGCACTCGGGCAAAGGGGAGCTATAAAAAGGGTAAGTTCATCTTTTCATGAAAAATTTAAAAAACGGAGAACTACCTTTATATATCTTGGCAGGGGCGTACCTAGAGCATTTAGCACCCGGGGCGGATCCTATATCTGGCACCCCCCCCCCCTTAAAATGTAAAAACACCCCACTGTGCCCCCTGCATACATCTGCATCCTTCAATATCTCTTTCTCAATACTGTGTACCTCCTCTCTCTACAAATTCAACTCTGGACCACTTTACATTACACAGCATCCTGCACCTCTGGACCCCTTTACATTACACATCCCTTGTACCTCTGGACCCCTTTACATTACACAGAACCACACCTCTGGACCCCTTTACATTACACAGCACTCTGCACCTCTGGACCCCTTTACATTACACATCCCTTGTACCTCTGGACCCCTTTACATTACACAGCACCCTGCACCTCTGGACCCCTTTACATTACACAGCACCCTGCACCTCTGGACCCCTTTACATTACACAGCATCCAGCACCTCTGGACCCCTTTACATTACACAGCATCCAGCACCTCTGGACCCCTTTACATTACACATCCCTTGTACCTCTGGACCCCTTTACATTACACAGAACCACACCTCTGGACCCCTTTACATTACACATCCCTTGTACCTCTGGACCCCTTTACATTACACAGCATCCTGCACCTCTGGACCCCTTTACATTACACAGCACCACACCTCTGGACCCCTTTACATTACACAGCATCCTGCACCTCTGGACCCCTTTACATTACACAGCACCCTGCACCCCTTTACATTACACAGCACCCTGCACCTCTGGACCCCTTTACATTACACAGCACCCCTGCACCTCTGGACCCCTTTACATTACACAGCACCCCTTTACATTACACAGCCCCCCCCCCGCAGCTCTGGACCCCTTTACATTACACATACACCCCCTAACAGTTCTGGACCCCCTGCATGTTACACACTACACTACAGACCCCCACTACAGTACAGATCCCCCCTTCAGACCCCCCTACAGTGCAGACCCCCACCTTCAGACCCCCCCACAGTGCAGACCCCCACCTTCAGACCCCCCCACAGTGCAGACCCCCACCTTCAGACCCCCCCCCCCCTACAGTGCAGACCCCCACCTTGACCTCCTCCATGGAAACATTTTATTTATATTGCATAGGGGACAAAAAGTGCCCAAATATCCTGGCCACCCCGCTGTACATAGCCACGTGCTTCATGCCCACTATGTACAGCAGGGTGGCCAGGATATTTGGGCACTTTTTGTTCCCTATGCAATAAAAAAAAAATGTTTCTCATGCAATATAAAAAAAAATTCTCACTAAAAAAGGAGCCAGTCCCACCAACAACCATAAAAATGCCCATCGGGGGCACCTACACCTTTAATCGTAGTGCTACATGTTACATCGGGCACACATGCAAGATTGAGAGCGATAGTTCTAGGTCCATCATTCACAGTGAACTTTAAAGTGATGAGCTGTAAGAGCTTTTGAAAAATAAAGGAGCAAGGAAAAAATATAGGGTACACAAGTCCATCATCGTTTTGTGCAAGTAATTTTAGCAACCTCAATACTTGGCACTTTCACCCCCTTCCTGCCCAGGTAAATTTTCAGCTTTCAGCGCTGTCACACTTTGGTCTGACAATTGCGGTCATGCAACGCTGTACCCATATGAAATTTTTATCTTTTTTTTTTAAATTTATTTTTGAGACAGATAGAGCTTTCTTTTTGTGTTTTTTTTTTTTTTAAAGAGGTTATAAACCTCCATTTTCAAGTTGTACCTATAGGTAAGCCTATAATAAGGCAGATATATGCATCCGTTCTGCCTTTACCAAGATAGCCAAGTCAGGACAGGGACACAGCGCTGAACAAGTCATTTGGGACCCAAACAAAAAAAAAAAAACAAACACACACACACACACACACACACACACACACACACACAAAAGGCATTTACTCCTACCCTCACGGCTGGGACAGCGCCTAACTGGCCATTTCAACCTACTTACACGTTCCTCTTATAAGAACATGTATTATCCACTTGAAGACCGGGCCTTCTCTGACACTGTTTACATGTACCGTATATACTCGAGTATAAGCCGACCTGAATATAAGCCGAGGCACCTAATTTTACCACAAAAAACTGGGAAAACTTATTGACTCAAGTATAAGCCTAAGGTGAGAAATGCGCAGCTATTGTAAGTGGAAAAGAGGGTCAACAATGCCCATTTGCAGCCATAGGTCCCTTAAACTTCAAACTTGGTAGTTAAGGGTTCCTAAATGCACCCTAGCTGCAGCCAAAATTTGGGGTCTCTGGACCCAAAGGGTCCCGAAATGACATTGCTGCAGATGGACACAGTTGACCGACTTTGGGGCCCCGTATCTCAGGGTCACTTGGTGCTAGGAACTATGTTTTAGTGCTAGTTTCAAATTTGGGGTTCCTAGCACCAAATGTCCCCGAGATATGGGGCCCTAAAGTCGGGTTGGAAATTTTTTTTTGTCTGCTGCAGAAAAGTGCTTGACTCGAGTACAAGCCGAGGGGGGCACTTTCAGCACATAAAACTGAAAAACTCGGCTTATACTCGAGTATATACGGTAAATCATTTATTTTTTTTGGTCGAACCCCAAAACATTATATCATTTTTTTTAAAGCAGAGGCCCTATAGAAAAAAAAATAATTGGTGGATTTTGCATTTTGCACTCCAAGACTTCTATAGGCAGACAGCCATGCAGGGAAAGGCATCGAACCAGACACCACATCTGCATGAGTAGGAACGCTGTCTCCTATGGCAGCAGTCTTGTAACAGCTTCTAACAAAGGCGGCAATGAACTCTTTCACTTCTTGTACAATCTCTTATTGTAGAATTTCACTCCACCGAGCTCCCAGTCTTTCACTAGACTTACTCATCCACTGCCACTGAATCTCCTGAGCTCTTCCAATCTAGCACTCAGTATTTTCCTCAAGCGTCGCCCCGGCTTCACCGCTGGGTCCCTGGCTTGGCACCCACAGATACTCCTCAAGCTTCACCCTTGCTGACACGTTAGGTCCCTGGCTTGGCACTCCACAAGCATCAACTCTGCTGTCCCGCTGGGTCCCTGACTTGACACTTGCTGAAGTTTTCCCACTTCTTCACCATCCCTGGCTGGCGAGAAGTCTGCTCTGGTACTGGCCTCAGCTTGCTCATAGTGGTCTCCGGTAGCAAGGTGGATGGTCCCTTAGTGGCGACAGTTTTCCTCCTACCACGGCCGATTCCCCGGAACCATTACTTTTGGTTGGACTACAAGACTGCAGTTCCAACCCTGCATTACTTCTGGATAGGTCCTAACAGCCAGATGTCCCTAGGATAGGCCTGAGGTTTCTGGCCTCAACGCCGAGGCAATACGACACACGTCCACCCAGACAGCTATCCTGGTGGCACGGAACCCCGATCAACCGACTCCACCCAAATAAATAGGCTCTCCCAGCAGGTCAAGGGACCCAAGAAAATCCCTGCCCATTGGCTGAGACACCCCATTCATTCCTAATCAGGGGTCAAGTCCTGGGGAAAAAAAGTGTGGGAACTCCCACCCAAGAGCCACTCGCCCACCAAAAATGAGGAGACAGAAAATCATGAGGGGCTGGCGGGGAGGAGCACATCATGAGAGGTCTGACTAAATACAATGTCTTAGCAGCAGGGACCTGATCTACCTGTCAGCTAGCTGTGATTGACAGGTAGATCGAAGCGGAAGCTGTCATGGGGCCCCCTACTGCCAATGTCTGAATGGTCAGGTGTGCTCACTTACTTTTGCAAGCTGTGTCGGCAGCTGCTGGTGTAGCACCTACCACACAGCTCGCATACTTCAAAGTCTTGCAGGACACGGCTGCTAACGGGAACCGAGTTCCTGTTGTGGAAAAAGTACAGGAACTCCGTTCCCATGCGTTCCCGCAGGACTTGAGCCCTGTTCCTAATCTGTCTTTGCAATGCCCTCGTCTTATCTAATGCCACCAAATACCCGGTCATCTAGTGACAGAAAAGAGAGAAGTGCAGCAATTCCAGAATTAGGGTGAAATCAATTGACCTATCAATTGGCCAAGGCAACTATTACTTGGTAAATAAATAGAATAGCCACCCTGCCTAAACATCAGGGTGCTACATATGTATACATGTATTACAGTATAGACTGCTGTTCTACTGTTGTCTTAGGTCTGAGTGCCTTGGTGAGGTCAACCAAAGCCAATATCTGCGATTGGTGGTCCAAATCCCTTTAGGTACAAAAACACTTGGATCCACCTGTCCCCAGCTGGTGCCCACCAGTCTTGTATTCTCTAAATTGCAAGACCGGTTATACAGACCACAGCAGCAGCCAATTCTGGATAATGGGCTCCTCCATGCGGAATCGTCATGCACATTTTTTCAGAGTCAACCCACCACCCAAATACAGGCAATGCCTTCAAAAACTCCACTCGCCTGCTGACTGTGGCCGGTTCTGTGGCAGCGGCACGTAGAGGGGGGAGCCAGGAGCCCCACGGCTGATTAGATGCCGCATGCTAAATAGAAGCTGGAATAACCGGCCGCGGCGCGGCTCATATCTCGCTCCCCCCGCCACTCACAGTAATTTGATTCTGGAATTTGCTTCTACAAAATGCAGTTAAAGCACATTCATTATGGACAGTTAAGATGAAATTGGACAAGTTCCTTGAGGAAAGCTGCACATATAGTTATTGGATTCTGTAGGTTATATTAATGCACTCAATGAATAAACAGTTTAGCCGCTCTGTATTTTTCCTTCGCTTTCAGCTGCCTTCAGAGTTAAGGAAACATTAAGTGTTCCGCTCTGATCTGATTTTCTGCCGGGAAAACTGGCTGGGGATTAAAGCTGAACTCCAGGCAGATATAAAAAGCACCAATTAATACTGTTATGTATTAATTAAAAATCCTTAAACGTATCCCAAACGCAACTAGTTTCAAGTGCATCTAAACCCAAATGATATAAATTGAAAGCTGAAGTTTAATCTGCTTATATTTTGCCTTCCCCCATTTCCACCCCCCCCCCTTCTTAATCAACATACTAAAGACATTTTTAACTAAAAGTTTTTCCATAAAAATAATTATTTTTGGACCCAGTCCAAATCACCGGGTCTCTGTGCTTCCCTATGCAATGCGGGCGGATCCTGGCTGGTGGGAGGGGCTACAGGGTGCCGCACATAGCTTCCTGAAAACATCACAGCCCCCCCCCCCCCCTGCTTCAGTACTCTCAAGAATTTATTCCCCGCTTTGCAGAGACACAAACGCCATACCTTTCTCCACCTGATGATCGTCAGGTGCCGTCGGGTACCGTGGTACCCGCCGTCCGCCGGCACCCAGCGATCATCAGGCAGAGACACAGAACGTGGAGAAAGGGATGGAGTTTGTGTCTCTGCAACGCAGGGAATAAATTCCATCTCTCCCCCCTAGTAAAAACCACCTCACACAGTACACAAACACTGGCTAGGCACACAGTTAACCCTTTGATCACCCCTGATGTTGACCCCTTATTTGTTAGCACTGATCACTGGTTCCCAAAAAGTTTCAGTATGTCTGCCGTAATATCGCAGTCCTGCTATAAGTCAGTAATCTCCGCCATTACTAGTAAAAAAATAAATCAAACTTCACTAGGGCTGTGGAAATTGAAGATTAATTCCTCGATTAATTTTTTTGATCGATCAAAATTCTTTTGATCGGTGCTCACCTCTCCGCCGGCTTCCGGGGAGTTCCAGTGACGTCACAGACATCACCAGACTCCTCCCCCTTCCCCAAGTGCCTCGTCTGCTAACGAAGGGAAGGGGGGGGGAGGAGTCCGGTGGTGTTGAAGTTCTGATTGAACGTAATGCGTACGGGGGGAGGAGCTACGCATGACGACACCTGCTGCTGCCCTACAGAACTAACACGATTGTCGGCTTTACATGCTGTGTTTTTATCAGCTTTATGTGAGTAGCTTGTGTTTGAACACAAAAATTACATCTTATACTTAAGCGGTGAGCACTTAGATCTTTTCTTTCTACCCATGACCTGCGTCCTTGCTGAGATCTAAGGAGATGTGAGAGAAGTTTATGGTCCGTGTTAACCCTTTTGATACCCGCTTGCATGACCACCTGTTTGCACAGGGGTCCATGCCATAAGGTGAGAGTGATTAGTTAGACCGGAGGTGGAGGGATTGTCACGCTACTGTGGGAAAAAAAAAAAAAAAAAAAATGACTTGCGTCAGTGCTACAGTTTGAATTTAAAACGTATTTGTGTGAACTGTGAAGTTAAGTCATGGATTGTGGAAACTAACTAGTGTCGGTTGATTGTATATAGTGTATACCACATTTACCACTGACTAATGCAGAGTTGCAATGCAAAGAGATCAGCTAAAAGTACCGTATTTATCGGCGTATAACACGCACTTTTTCCCCCTTAAAATCGGGGGAAAGTCGTGGGTGCGTGTTATACGCCGATACCCCCAAAAAAAAAAAAAAAATGACAAAAAAAAAAAAAAAAAAAAAAAAAATCGGTTGCGGCGCCGAAAAATGGCGACTGCGGCCAAAAAAGGCCGAACCGCGGCCGAAAAAAGCCGAAGCGCGGCCGAAAAAGCCCGAAGCCGGCTGTTCAGCCTCCCTGCGCTCGCTCCCGAAACAGCAGGGAGGCGGGACTCCGAGCGGAGCCGAACAGTCGGCTCGGTCTTTTTCGGCCGCACTTCGGCCTTTTTCGGCCGCGGTTCGGTATTTTTCGGCCGTGCATGCGCGGTTTGTCTCGCGGCGGGAAATTTAAACGCTGGCAAACTGCAAATGACACTAGCAAGCTGCAAATGACACAGGGCAAGCTACAAATGATGCTGGGCAAGTTGCAAATGACGCTGGGCAAGGCTGCAAATGACGCTGGGCAAGTTGCAAATGACGCTGGGCAAGCTGCAAATGACGCTTAAAATGTAAGTTTTTTTTTTCCCCTAAACTTCTCTCCTAAAACTTTTTTTCCTTAAAATTCCCTCCTAAACTTGGGGTGCGTGTTATACGCCGATAAATACGGTAGTTGGATCTGTATGTGCATTATAATTAATTGAAATTAGTCGATAAAAAAAAAAAAAAGGATTAAATCGAACATGAAAATTTTAATCAGTAACAACCCTAAAACTTCACACACACACACTTGTGCTCATAAGTTCACATACCCTGGCAGAATTTATGATTTCTTGTCCATTTTTCAGAGAATATGAATGATAAACACAAAAACTTTTCTTTCACTCGTGGTTAGTGTTTGGCTGAAGCCATTTATTATCAATCAACTGTGTTTACTCTTTTTAAAATCATAATCACAACAGAAACTACCCAAAATGACCCTGATCAAAAGTTTACATACCCCAGTTCTTAATACTGTGAATTGCCCCTTTTAACCACTTAAAGTGGTTGTAAACCCACTTTTACCTATAGGTATGCCTTATTCCAGGCTTACCCATAGGTAGTGGAAACATCTCCTAAACGTGCACCGTTTAGGAGATATTTCACTTGTTGTCCGCCGGAAGTCGCTACTGCGCATGCGCAGGGAAGGAACGAACCTAAAAGCCTTTTCTTCCCTAGCATATGCCGTAGGTCGCGGCTCCCGTGCACATGCGCGGGAGTGATGTCACGCGGCTCCAGCAAATCACAGAGCCGGAGTCCGCGGCCCCGAAGGAAGAGGGCAAGAAGATGGACGCTGCCCACACAGGGGACACCGCTGGATTCTTTTGCAGGTAAGTGGTACATAATGGGCTAGTATGCGATGCATACTAGCCCATTATGCTTTTCATTTGCAGGCTATACAGGGAGAAGAAGAGGAAGTAAAACCCATCAGGATCTACTTCCTCTTTAAGGACCGAGCCTCTTTCTGAGATTTGTTGTTTACAAGTTAAAAACTGTTTTTTTTTTTTTGCTAGAAAATTGAAAACCCCCAAAACATTCTAAATTTTTTTTTTTTTCTAACACCATAGAGAATAAAATGGCGGTCGTTGCAATACTTTCTGTCACACTGTATTTGCGCAGCGGTCAAGTGGTTAATAAAGACCACACTGAAAAAAATAAAAAAATAAAATTGGTGCAAAAAGTGTGAAAGACTAATATGAAACCTTCAAATAAAGCGTCAAACAATAAAATAAAAATGAGGGATTACTTTGAAATTTGTGCAAAAGAATACCCCAAGATATATACATCTACTGCAATAACAAATGCTGAATGGACCTTCAATTGTGGACCTTCAATCAAGTGTAAAATACAAAGTTCAAATAATGTCAAACAACAAGGTACAAATTTGCAAGTAAATAAATAAATAAATAAATAAAATAATAAAAAACAAAAAAAAAACACAACACTAGTCAGCCGTGTGAATGTTACCTTATTTTCTTAGTTGGGCTGAGCCTGTCTTAAGGCCCATACACACGATCTGACTTTTTGACAACCAACATGCAAATTAGCTGTTTTGGACCAACATCCGACCGCGTGTACGCTCCATCGGACCAACTTTCATCAGACTTTTGTTGGCTGTGCGAACCGTCCGTGTGTACACAAAACCAACGGACTTTTGTACAAACCAATGCAGAACCAATGCAGAACCAATGCAGAACCAATGCAAAAGATCAGACAACAATACAGAAGTTGACCAAAGGTGGCGGTACAGAGCAGAAAAACCAAGTGATTTGGTGAAAGTTGGCTGAAAAAGTCCTGCCGTGTGTATGCGATACCAACTTGGGGCCAACGCCCTTTGGACAAAAATCCACGGGAAAGTTGGTCCATGGTCCGATCGTGTGTATGAGGCTTTAGGCACCATTCACACTAGCGCGTTTTTTGATGCATTTTGCAGAAATGCAGGGAAATTTTTTAACATGGGTTCCTATGGAACATGTTCACATCAATGCATTTTTGTGCCTCTGCGTTTTTGGAAAGGGGCTCGGGATTTTTTTTTTCCATGCAAAATGCAGCGTTTTGCATGTAATAGAAGTCAATGGACCCGCATCCAAAACGCAAGTTTTTGCCACGATTTGCGTTTTTTTTTTTTTTTTTTTTCACTGAATATAGCTGGTTGCTAAGCAACCACAGTGTAAAAAACAAAAACAAAAAAAAAAACGTGGTAAAAACGTGTGTCCAAAAACGCGGCAAGCACTGCAAAAACGCTCAAAAGCAAAATGCATAGATGTGAATCGAGCCTTAATCAACCCACCTGGTGTTAAAAAAAATAAATAAAAATACCCCACTTAGGCCTGGTTCACACTTCAGTTTTGCAGAAACACACTACAGTCCATTTAACATGGTTTCCTATGGGTCACGTTCACATCTTTGGATTTTATGGAAAGTGCCAGGGACTTTTTTTTTCTGGTTTTTGGTTCCATAGACTTCAATGGATCAAAAACGTGTATTGAAAAATGCAAACTGCAACCTGCATAGGTGTGATCCAGGCCTTAGACATTATTGTGCTGACCTTTTTATTACTTTGGAGCATTTTACATTCCCGGCCTCCCCTGCGCTCTCACCTGTTCATGTCTCCAGCAGCTCCTGCCAATCCCCGCAGAGGCTGGTTGGCGGTGTCAAGTGACCGCAGCATAGAGTTCGTGCCAGTGCCCGCCTGATCACAGCCTCGGAATATGATGGCCCGGCTCAGGTGTTGGGATCTAGAAAGCTTTTTTAAGATCTTGTATGGGGAAGAAGTAAAAACCAGAACAATTTGGGAACAGCATTTGTCAGAGCTCCATCTGCTGGGAGCTACTAATCAATGGACTGATAATCAATGTATTGCATCTGTTGGTAATAGGCAGGAGAGGGGCTGGTAGGGATATACAAATGAGTTTTTTTTTTTTAAAGAGACCCTGTCACCTGATCCTTAATTTCAATAAAAATCTTCCAAAAATGTTAGATTTTTAGTTCATTTCTTTCATTGATTTTGCTATAGCAGCTGGTGAGGTAGTGTGGGGGTATTTTTTCATTTATAAGGTTTATATGTGCATTTATTATGCGTTATACACAACCTTTTTGCTACCAGAGTCGTTTTTGCATTTTTTTTACACATGTTTAAAAAAATTTTTTTAGGCCTGAACATTAAACAGAACCGCCTAACAGTATATATTTTCTCTAAGCAGACACCCTAGAGAATAAAATAGCGGTGGTTCAATTTTTTTATGTCACACAATGTTACCGCAGAGGTCTAGGAAATGCAAAATTTCTGTAAAAAACACACTAAAAGGAATTTTAGAGCAAACAAATGCAATAAACTACACAAATTTGGTAAAATATAAAAGATGAGGTTGCGCCGAGTAAATTGATACCCAACATGTCAAACCTTAAATTTGTGTGGGCCCATGAAATGGCAACAAACTTCAGTACCCTATATTTTCTATAAGCGACGTTTCAAAAGAGCCCCCTATAGGTATCAGTTTAGTGTTACGGAGAAGGTCTTGTGCTAGAATTATTGCTCTCACTCCA
Organism: Lithobates sylvaticus; assembly: GCA_028564925.1. Lineage (NCBI taxonomy): Eukaryota > Metazoa > Chordata > Amphibia > Anura > Ranidae > Lithobates > Lithobates sylvaticus. The sequence continues at coordinate 26,508,847 of CM053031.1, forward strand.
GCGTGCTGGTCGATATGTAACATGTAAATCCCAATCAATGTTTTCATGGTTTATGTTCATAAGTGCATATATGTGGGGGGCCTCAAAAGAAATTTGGGGGGGGGGGGATTTTATGTGCTTGGGTTTAACTTTATTTTTTTACAAGTGATACTAAGTCTCGTTTTTTTTTTTTTTGTTTCAAAGTAACAAACATGTTATACTTACCTGCCCTGTGCAGTGGTTTTGCACAGAGCAGCCCCGATCCTCCTCTTCTCGGGTCCCTCTTCGGTGCTTCTGGCCCCTCCCTCCTGTTGAGTGCCCCCTCGGCAAGCAGCTTGCTATGGGGGCACCCAAGCCGAGCCGCAGCTCTCTGTGTCCATTTAGACATGGTCCCCATTCCCTCCATCTCCTCATTGGCTCACTGACCTTGATTGACAGCAGCGGGAGCCAATGGCGCTTTGCTACTGTCTCAGCCAATGATGAGGGAGAGTCTTCGGGAAGCCAAGTCTCTCGTACAACATCGCTGGATCAAGATGGGGCTCGGGTAAGTATTAGGGGTGCTGAGGGGGGCTGCTGCACACAGAAGGTTTGTCTATCTTTTTATCATAGAATGCATTAAGATAATATAAAACTTCTGCCTTTACAACCACTTTAACTTTTTTTTTTCTATCACATGGGGGACAAAAAGGTCCCCTATGTGATGATTTTTGGGTGACAGGTTCTCTTTAATGTTAGCTGGGGACACTGAGAGGCTGACCCGGAAGTGACGTCAAAGACGCCGCTTCCCGGGTCACAGCAAGAAGGGGAACAGAGCGTGTGTCCGCTCTTCTCCCTTCCCTCCTCCAGCCAGCATACTCCATGTGGGTCCCGGGCCTGCAATGGGGGGCACTTGTACTGGGGGGGGGGGGGGCAGGTTGTGTAAGCAATCGGGTGGCAGGCAGCGCAGCCGCCAGAATGCTTTTACCTAAGAGCCACCGGATTGTGTGTAATACCCCCCCCCCCCCACTGTAAGGTCTGCGTAAAGTCTCATTCAAAAGCCCTCGGTGCCACCATCTTGGATATGATGTCAGCAGACTTAGAGCTGCAGCTCAGGTGATAATCTATAGGATAGGATAAATGAGCTTGGGCGTCCTTCAAACTCATCTCTAAGGCTGCTTTCACACTGGAGCGGTGCGGGGCGGCGACGGTAAAGCAGCGCTATATTTAGCGCTGCTTTACCATCGTTTTACCCGCGTTATGCGGCCGCTGGCGGGGTGGTTTTAACCCCCGCTAGCGGCCGAAAAAGGGTTAAAAACCTCCGCAAAGCGCCGCTGCAGCAGCGCTTTGCGGGCGGTATCCCCGCGGTCTCCCATTGATTTCAATGGGTAGGAGCGGTATAGGAGCGGTGAACACACCGCTCCTTCACCGCTCCAAAGATGCAGCTAGAAGGACTTTTTTTACCGTCCTGCTAGCGCACCGCTCCAGTGTGAAAGCCCTCAGGGCTTTCACACTGGAGACACAGCAACAGCTGTTTCGGGTCGGTTTGCAGGCGCTATTTTTAGCGCAATAGCGCCTGCAAACCGCCCCAGTGTGAAAGCAGCCTAACAGAACTCCAAACCCACATTCTTTATTTTATCTCCTCTTTATGTACATGAGCAGCGGGGCAGGAATGACCCGGCCCACAGCCCTTGAAGCGCAAGTTCAGAGTTCTCCTGGAGATGAGTTTGGAGGATGCCGAAGCTCATCTTTACTCTGAAGAAGTGGTTCCCCCATACTGAGGACCATGAGCAGAATGCAGCCTCAGAACTATATTTTCTTAGGTTTTATTTACATTTTATATATCACATCCTATTTTTTATTATATCATCATTGTGTAGTGCACCTCTTAAAGTGGTTGTATACCCTAATTATAATTTTTTACCTACAGGAAGCCTATAATAAGGCCTATAATAAGGCTTACCTGTAAGTAAAATGAATATCTCCTAAACCTGTACGGTTTAGGAGATATTCACTTTGCATGCAGCCGCTGACGTCAGCGGCACATGCGCTGGGAATGCCCGGCTGAAGGACCGGCAGACGCTGCCGGACCTTGCTGAAAAGAAAACTCCTGCGCGCATGCGGGGGAGTGACGTCACTCAGCGCCGGAGCCGTGAACCCAGAAGACACGCCAAGGGCAAAATGTCAGCTCCCTCGGCATGGATCGGGATTAGATACCGATGCCTTGTTCTAAGGTACCGTATTTCATAATGAGCTAGCTCATTATGCCTTTGCCTTCCAGGTTTATACTGGGTATACTGCTTTAAACAGCCGCTGGAAATTTTGGTCCTATTTTCCCCTTAGAGCACACACAGCCAGGCACACAGAATTTCCTGCATTCATCCACTGGCTCTAAACAACAGTCTAAGGGTCCCTTTTTGGGTTTTTATTGGGAGGTTTTTATTGTGAACGAAGAACTGGGATAGGGAGAGGGAATATGGGATACCCCGAAAACTGTAGAACTGGATAACTTGAGGGCTCCTCAATTTCTGGCTACACGTCACAAACTGCTAAATGTTCCACAGGATCTCTAGGCTGATGGTGACCTGTACTCCTTCCAGCGTTGGGGCCCTGGTTCACACTGATGTGATGCGGGGAAACACACAAGATTTGCTGCGTTTTTCCACATCTCACTGTTTAACAATCTGCTGCGGGTGTCAATGTTAGATTAACGACACCCCGAGACAGATTGCAAAATGCAGTGCGATTGCCAGAATTGAACAACCATGCGATGTGATTCAGGTGCAGAAAAAAAAAGGGTCCTTCACTGCTTTGGTGTGGATGCGATTTAAACTATACAAAATTTATGGCTCAAATCGCACTGCACAGACATCGCATCGAATGCAGTGCGATTCCTGTGCGAATCACATGCGGTGTTCCGCATGCACTAGTAAACTAGTGAACTAGTGAACCCAAAAAGCCACACACAGTCAATAACTCCTCGGCAATTGGGTTGCTTACCCACTTAACCACATTATCATTGGTTGCCGCCAGGCTCTTCCTAGTGAGGGAAACGTAGACTCGCACCACCATAGGACAGCTGGACTCAACCATCCATTCCAGTGACCTTGACAAGCCACCAATTTTGTCATAATGGGTACAGAACACGTTTAGCACCTGTTCACTATCCAGCATGCTTAGTACTTGTTCTGGCACCCAGAACAAAGTCCCAAAGTCTCCTCTCTTATACTTGTTCCCGGAAGCTGAATGAAGAGTCAAGTGTCAACCATGTCTACCAGTGATTAGGGGTAGGCCACATGGTATAACAAGCACCCTTTACAACACCTGGGACAAGGCATCCTATATGCTCATCACCTGTTATTGCTCCCTGGACAAGGTACCAAGATTCTTTCTCATCTATTCAGCTTTCTGAACCGGTACAAGATAGAATTCACCTGGGAACCTTGTAGTGGGTTCTGGAAACAATTGCCAAGCATGCCCAGATGCCATGTTCCAGGTTTCAGGATGGCTCGCCTCCTCTGGAATGGAACTTCAGCCAAACTTTTGCCAAGCATGCCCAGATGCCATGTTCCAGGTTTCAGGATGGCTCGCCTCCTTTGGAATGGAACTTTAGCCAAACTTTGAGCCATTGGTGGTCCTGTTGGCACCCTTATGAAAATCAAAGAAGTGGGTGGAAGCATCAGCTGCATCCAATCAAAGAAGCGAATGTTTGGGTGTTCTGACAACCTTGGTCTGTGAATTGCAAGGTTATACTGTATGTTCTCTGCCAGTGTAGAGGATCTTGAGGAACTGATGCCAGGAGACAGTGCACAATGCCTGGAAAACAAAACAATTATTTGTTCCAAGTTTCCACAGGGTTTTCTATAAGGTGGGGTCCAGTAGTAGGACAGGTCCATCCAGCACCCAGGGTAAGGATGTGGCCTCCAGCCCGTACCCCCCCCCCCCACCGCCCCCGCTTCTAATGCATGTTGTAGAATGGGTGTACCACCCTGCACCTATTCTCTGCCCCCTTGATACAGCTACCCTTGGTTGGCATTGAGTGTACACTACACATGCATGGCCAATCGCTTGTTTTCTAGCAGAAGGTAGTTACATGTGCACAATATGTTTTTTTTTTCATGTCAATTGGCGGCAATTAGCGACTCTCTGCCCGTCGCCGCCCGCCTCACAGCCTGTCGAGTCTTACTCTCTGGGCCCTGGCTACTACTGGGTGGGGAGCGGAGAAAGATCACTCCACCAGGGAAGGCAAGGAGATGGGCAGGTGGCTGGCCGGGACTTGAGCCAAGGCAGAAGAACATGCGAGCAGGAGAGGAACGGGCATGCACCTGAAACTGAAGAAATAGTCTCTCTGCTCCGACCATCACATGATCATCAGAAAGGGGCACAGATAATGAAAAAAAATACACCCCCACCCCCTAAGCTAGAAGGAGCGTCAGAGATTTTTTTTTTTTATTCTGCACTGACTGTCTTTGAAATTGCCCCAGCCCAAATCCAATCCGGGGACAAAACCGGGGACAGACTTGGTTCGGGGACAGTATCCTCAATCCGAGGACTGTCCCCGGAAACCGGGGATGTCTGGTCACCCTAGATGTATGGGATGGAGACAGGGCATGGAGTATGGTGTGACAGTGGTGGCTGTCTAAGCAGACAAGAGCCTGGTGCCCGTTGGTTGCTGAAACTGCTTTGGAACGTGCAGTGGGTGGGCGCCACCCACGTCCACTACAGCCGGGCTGACTGCTTCTCCTGCCCACCCCTTGTTCTGGCCCTGGTGGGGTCCATACTTTTCAGTTTGTTTAGGACAAAAAAAAAGAAACAATGCATTTCCTGTGTTAACATTACAGTATTTACATATATAGGTTTCAATCAAGACATTAACATGAGTTTTATGTGCTGATAACTGGTTCAAACCCCTATACACATAATACATATTTGGTCTTACATTTCATAGCGTAGACACACTGGGCTATCTACACATTGCAGAGACTGGCAGCTGTGGCAGTTGGCATAGAAAACCTGACAGCATTGAAATGGTGATCTGACATGCCATAGATAAGTGGGATCTGACTTGCAATAGATAAGTAACCATACTAGGAGTAAATGGACATTGCCTCATCTGCACAATCATATTATTTAGTATTCCTTGTTTACTATCATGTCCAGAATTTGCTTCTAACTTAATCAGCGCTCTGGCTGTGGCTTTGAATGTGAAAGGCGAGCCGTGTACGTGTTCTGCCGGAACAGCAGATAACACGCGTGACTCACATAGGGTCAGCGGGGGATCTTCCTCGAGAAGGGGGTCTACGCTCCTGGGAAACTGCAGAAATAAGCCATGTCCTTATCATATTATTCTGATGTTTTATTATTTCCTCTGACTCTACGTTCCTAGAGCATTGCCTGGAGGCTTCTGTTTGATCCAGTGCTGTCACTGTTAGACTCGTGCTTCTTATGCCGCATACACACGATCGGACTATCCGGCGGACTTAGTCTGGCGACTTCCCAGCGGAGGTCCGCCGGACTTTCCGAACGAACGGACTTGCCCACACACGCCCACACAAGACTGGACTTTTCCGGCGGACTAGATCCAGCAGACAATCCCACACGCGGACTTGCCCACACACGGAGTAAAGTGCGTTCATTTTGAATGTGACTAAAGGTAGACGGGACTAGCGAAAGAAGTCAATGTCGCTGCCTCCATCGGCGAGATTGACACCTTGCTAGCCCCGTCGCCTGGTATGGATTTAAAGGGGAACCCCTACGCCGAAAAAATGGGGTCCCCCCCAAAGTCCATAGCAGACCCTTAGCTGAGCACGCAGCCCAGCCGATCAGGAAAGGGGGTGGGGACGAGCGAGCGCCCCCCCCCTCCTGAGCCATACCAGGCCGCGTGCCCCCAACATGGGGGGGTGCCTGGGGGGTGCTGGGACTGTGACATCATACGGGGTGGGTCACCATGTGACATCACCCGGTGACCCCGCCCCTTGTCCCTATATAAGTCGCCGCACAGCACGTCCCGGCCATTTCAGGCGGAGAGAGCGTTGTGTCAACATCGGAAGAGGACGGAAGAAGAAGGCGGCGGCGGCGGTGACAACAGCGACAGCGACGAACCAGAAGACCGGGCCAACGCTAGTAAAAGAGCTGCAAGAAGATAGCGGAGGCCTTGTAGAAGAAACGAAGAGCGGGACAAGACCCCCAAAGTCGGAAAAAGACCCCACCGGACGTCGGCGGCGACGAAGGAGAAAGCCAAGCTCCTCCACTAGTAAAACAGCAGTAAAAGAGCAGAAGATAGCGGAGGTGCCCGGCGAGAAGACCCCCGAATTTGGAAGAAGACCCCCCGAGCTGTCTAATAAACTATTAAAAACCTGTGTTTTTTTTTATTAACACTTTTTACCTCAGGTGAATGGGTGGGGGGCCGGGATCTGGTGGCCCCGGGATCTGGGGGCCCCCTTATTAAAGAGGGCTCCCGGATTCTGATAAGCCCCCCCACCCGCAGACCCCGACAACCAACGGCCAGGGTTGCCGAGAAGAGGCCCTTGTCCTCATCAACATGGGGACAAGGTACTTTGGGGTGGGGGGGCCGCAGGGCCCTCCCTTCCCCAAAGCACCCCCCCCCATGTTGAGGGCACAAGGCCTGGACTTTGGGGGGGGACCCCTACGCCATTTTTTCGGCATAGGGGTTCCCCTTTAAATCCATACCAGGCGATGGGGCTAGCAAGGTGTCAATCTCGCTGATGGAAGTGGCGACATTGACTTCCTTCGCTAGTCCCGTCTACCTGGAGTCACGTTCAAAATGAACGGACTTTACTCTGTGTGGGCAAGTCCGTTCATTTCAAAAGTCCGGTGGACTAGCACACAGACTGCCAAGTCCAGCGGATAATTTTGAGTCAAGACTTCTTTCTAAGTCTAAAAAAAAATGTGAAGAATACTGCGCTGTCCCAAAATTTACTATGAATACTATCCCATAACATTGATTATAGAAAAAATTGTGAAAATAAAAACCAAATGAAAATTAAAAATTAAAAAGGCTGCTGCAGTTGTAAATGTGAGATACCCACACCAACAAGACTAATATAAAAATGAACAACTGCGCTGCAAACAATTGTGCACTGGTGACACAAATAATAAAACATACATTAAAGTTGACACAGTAATTTTACACCTCCTTATATCTTAATAGTATCAAGTTCAATAAAGTCCGTGATAACATGAAACAATCGTGTAAAACCAAAAATAGAAAAAACAATCAATAGTGACCGACTGTCCTTATAGAGATCAATGTGATTTGTGGAAGACACAATAAACATATGAAAAGTTCCAGAAACTCCACAGTGCTCTCATTCAATAAACAGCAGCTCAAAGGGTGATCCAGATGGAAAACAAGAAAACACCTCCACCGTCCAGTCACACTGACCCTTACCGGATTGTGCGACCCCCTGTCACAGAGGTCACACTGGCTTGTGGCTTTAATCCCGGCCAGGGAGATCCAGAGACTTTACCAGGTTGCTCAGAATGGATGGTGTGAGCTCAGAAAATGGTCAAACAGGGAACATGGAACGAAAGAGACAGTCCATAGTGTACCTCTGTATACAGTTTATTTAAAAGTTAAAAAATTATTGCACTTACAAGGTCGCAATAGATAAAAGCATTTGTAATAGCCGGCCGGCTCGATTTCGCTGCCCGTTCGCTTCCGGGATCTGCGTGGTTCGTATGGTGACGTCAGCACGCCGCTCCTCCCTACGCCGTTTCGTCACAACTGACGTCTTCCAGGGGCACGGGCGGCGTGCTGACTCACCACCTATAAATATCCTACACACAAAGGAACCGCCCAGATCTGAGTCACTGAGGGCCGAGTATGTATCCACCATATTGGTGAAGGGCAAATTGCCCTAACTTAAGAAATAATGGCTCAGGGGCCACGGTGTATAAAGTGAAAGGGACGGTATATTAGCAAGGTATGTCTGAAACACACCGCAACACCGAAACAAAAAGAAAAGAAAGAATTAGCAAGAGCATCGCCCTAAGTCTGTCACCCCGGCGCAGCCTAGCCGATTCATCCCAAATCAGCCAAGCAGCACCAGGAACAGGCCGGGTTCTGCGTAATCTCCTCTTAGCTCAAAGATCTATTAGAGTAAGAGTGGTGACGACTTGTTTGGTTGCCACTCATACCTCATAAGTGATACAAAATACACCACTCATAATAAATATTTAATATAAAAAATCTCATTTGAAATTTCTATTAGGAAAATTCCTTTATAAGATATTAAAAAATATTAAAAAATATTATTGTTGTATAGAAAAAATGAGTGAACAGAAAAAGAGGAAAGAAGTAGTTAATAATCGGTGTAATTGTATCAACATTATTAAGGGTAGATGATAGAAATTCCCCAGTTGTGTTTGCTAACCTAGCCGTTTAGGCTATTCAACAAACCGCAACCCAGTAACAGGAACTAATATTCAATAGCATTGAAAAAAATATATATGGTCCCAGGGGCTCAGATTTGGTTCACATAGAGCAGACCAAGGATTTAGATTTGATATAAATCAGAAGAGGAAATGCAAAGTATTATAACTACAGGAACAATACCTCATGGACATGGATAATAGGGACACTCTATATCCAATCTCATTTGTGACTCCCTCCTCCGCACACAGCATTATTATAATGAGGCCTATGTGGTTCATGCTAAGTACAGCACATATAAAGTGGGGCCTCTGTGGTTCAAGATAAGTGCAATCAAAAAATGGATGATCATTTGTACCATATTTAATTGCAAAACTAGTATATAATCTGAACCACGTCCAGAAGCAAGGGACTGTGTTGGGATATGGTTAGAAAGGACACCCAAACGTCAATCCCCCTTCTCAAGTATAAGTAGTACAAAGCGAGTTACACTACGCTACAAGAGTTGTGCACACCTGCACTTAGGTTACAACTCAAGCACTGCCGAGAGCCTACCTCACATTAGTCTAAAATTGAGGTCAACCGTTTCTCTAACTATTGTCGATGAAACAGTTGACATCTGTATCTATGTTAAGACCATAGGGGGCATAGCAGCGGACCCTATGGATCCAGGACATCTCCAGTTTCGACAATTCCCTGACTAAAGAGCTCCCCCTCCAGTGGGCACTATATTTGTCGATGCCCAGGAATAGAGTATTAGCTGGATTTCGGTCATGATGTAAAGCATAATGCTTAGAAACAGAATGAAATCGATAACCGTTCTTAATATTGTTTATGTGTTCTCCTATCCTCACTTGCATAGAGCGCTTAGTTCTACCAATGTATTGGTACCCACATGGGCACTGAAGCAAGTATACCACACCTGTGGAACTACAAGTGACAAAAGGTTTAATTTTGTGGACAACCGAGGTACTAGTGGAAACAAAAGTCTCAGTCTTCCTCATTTTACTTTTATTGAGCGTGCAAAGCTGGCATTTACGGCATTGATGGTAGCCGGTGATATTCTGAAAGAAAGAGACCTTCTTGGCCGGAGGGTTAATGGCATTGGGGGCAATCCTGTCACGGAGGCAGGGTGCTCCCTTAAAAATTAATTCCGGTTTTGGGGGTAAGAATGTCTTAATAATGCTGTCATTCCCCAAAAGATGCCAGTGCTTCCGCAAGATCTTTTTGAGGACATAGTGTTGAGTTGAGAAGGTCGTAATAAGAGGAAGAGAAGGTCTCTTATTGACCTTTTTAGGGGCATCAACCAACAACTGTGCTCTGTCCAGCAATGCCACTTCTTCTAGTGTTTTATTGAGTAGCGTCTGGTCATATCCTTTATCAAGGAGTCTATTTTTTAGTACACCTGCTTGAACATTATAATCCTCAATACTGGTACAATTACGCCTCATTCTTAAAAATTGGCTCTTCGGAATAGATCCAAGCCAAGAATCAAGATGACAGCTCCCTTGAGGAATGTAGGCATTACGGTCGGTCTTTTTAAAAAAGGAAGTGGTGGAGAAAAAATCACCCTCCTTCCTAATTGTAATGTCTAGAAAATTAATCTGGATATTACTAGCTTCATACACAAATCTGATCCCTCTAGGATTATCATTAAGATTTGAGAAAAAATCACTGAGTTCCGAGACCGACCCATCCCATAGGAGGAGGACGTCATCAATGTATCTCGCCCAGAACAGAAGTGCTGGGTTACGATCATGGTAGATGACGTCCTCCTCCCACTTGGCCATAAACAAATTGGCCAAGCTGGGGGCATATTTTGCTCCCATTGCTACCCCGCGGAGCTGCCGAAAATAATTTTGGTCAAACCAAAAATAATTATGATTTGCTGCATATTCCAGCAGCTCCATAATAAAGGATTGTTGTAATACAGGGAGAGTAGACAAGGCATTCAGATAATGCTTGACAGCAGCGATCCCCAAGTCATGTGGTATGACTGTATAAAGTGACGCCACGTCGGCAGTCACTAATAAGGTCTGGGGATTGGGTTTCAAAGCTGCTAATAAATTAATCACATGTTTGGTATCCCTAACATATGAAGGCATGATTTTAACTAAAGGTTGCAAAAAATAATCAATATACTTCCCCACCCGGGACGTGATGGAATCTATACCACTCACTATAGGACGTCCCGGGGGGGAGGTAAGGCTCTTATGTATTTTCGGCAAGATGTACAATACCGGTGTTCGTGGGGCTTTGGGAACCAAAAATAATTTCTCCTTCTCATTTAGAACATTAAGTTGGAAACCCTTTTCAACCAGACCTTGCAAGGTCTTTTTATATTTGAAAATAGGATTCCCAGTCAACCTTTCATAAGTGGCCTCATCATTAACTATATTGTGCATCTCCTGAAGGTATTGGGCGCGATCTAATATAACGATACCCCCACCCTTGTCCGCAGGGCGGATCACAAGGTCCTTATTATTACAAAGACTATCCAAGCCTTCCTCTGAAGCCTTATCCATTCTCGGATTCGAAACTTTAATGGAATCAAGGTCTCTCAGAACCACATCCCTGAAAACCTTCAACGAAGGTGCCAGTACTCCAGGGGGGTTGAAAGTGGATGAATTGGCTAGTCCCGAGTGCTGATAGCCATGTTGATTTGCTATATTTTGTAGGGAGGGACGATTAGCAAAATGTCTCTTGATATTGATCCTACGGACATACTTGTGTATGTCCATGTAGGTTTGGAATTTATTTAACTTGTTAGGAGGTGCAAATTTAAGACCCTTGTTTAGAAGGACCTTCTCAGAGTCACTCAGGGTCTGGGAGCTTAGATTAAATATGCCACCATCTTTCAATTCCTTGATCTTTTTAGATTTTGTCCTCCTCCCCCCTCTGCTTCCTCTTTGTTTTCTCCTTGGCGTTTTACTCCTTGAGTCGGCCTGGGAAAACCCCAATGTTGTACCTGATTTCCATCAGGATTAGTGTCCCCATAATTGCCCGACGAAGCGGGTCTGGGTGTCCCACTAAGTCCCCTTGGATGACTGGGAACCCAGGGAGTACCAGAGCTCGGGCCGTCACGGTCCCTTAGAGGGAAAAAACGGTTCTGTGTATCCACACCGAACTCGAATTGGCGGTAAGGTGGTTCGCCATCCCGATGTTGATGGCTACTATTATATGGATCATAATGAATCTGGGTCCCTTGGAATCTTTGTGGGGACCTATCAAAATTCCTCATATAATGTGGAGGATCTCTATTAGATTGATAATAAGGTCCCTGATTATAACTAGGACCATAGTTGCGGTCGTGGTTGGCTGGATGCCAATGTGGGGGAGGTTGGTTCCAATTGGAGTTCTGATATTGTCCTCCTTTGTTGGGTCCCGAGCTCCTTTGTGGGGATTTATGTGAGGGGCGTCTCCCTTTTTTTCCTTTCATGGTGTTTTGTGCTGGTTTAGAGGTTTTATTTGACTGATTACCCATGGGTGGATGTAGGCCTCCCCTGGGTGTTGCTACTATAGGGGCCTCTCCCTGTGAAATCGCCTCCATTCCCGAATCTGAAGAGGCTATTTGATCCGCTGCAAGTTTTCTTTGCCATGCAAAAACACTATTTGCCTGATAATCCCCATAATCCCTATTATATTTTTTCCTCTTTTTCATTTTCTGTTCCTTTTCTTCCTTATCTAGGATTTTCAACAAATTGCTAGTTCTTTCTCTATATTCCTCGCTCTCTTTAAATGGAAGCAGGCTCACTTTAAGAGTCTGAATTTCATTGTCGAGTTTGGAAAGTTTATTATTCTTCCTGGTAACCAGGAATTGGAGAAATTTGAGACCTGCCTCGTTAAAATATAAAAACCAATCTTCTAGTTCCTGTTCGCCCTTTTGTGGGCAAACCTCCCATCTCAGGCTTCTGGGTACCATTTTAAGTTTAATATAGGTTTCCAGATAAGCCACATCCCATTGGGTATGGATCTCTGAGATGGTTAAATTTTTAAGTCTGACAAACAGACCACTGAGATCACCCTCATTTTCTTTGAATGTTTCAAACACTCCCTCTGTGTTTACTGATTTGGAGGCTCTGTATTCAAAAATATCCATGATTCAGGTGAAGGACTCAAGAGGTCCCACTATAGGAGTCAGTATTAACTAGAGCGGGAGTGATGACTTCAAAGAAAAAAATCTCCTAAGGAGGCTATTCCTTCAGACTATCTGGGTTCAGTGTTCAAATGTAAAAACACCTGCCTAGTATAATTGAAATGAGTAAAGTGAATAAACAAAAAAAAGAATTAGAATGAACAATCATAGACTGCTGCAGTAAGGTTGTATCAATATATGCAAGAAAAAAATGTGAAGAATACTGCGCTGTCCCAAAATTTACTATGAATACTATCCCATAACATTGATTATAGAAAAAATTGTGAAAATAAAAACCAAATGAAAATTAAAAATTAAAAAGGCTGCTGCAGTTGTAAATGTGAGATACCCACACCAACAAGACTAATATAAAAATGAACAACTGCGCTGCAAACAATTGTGCACTGGTGACACAAATAATAAAACATACATTAAAGTTGACACAGTAATTTTACACCTCCTTATATCTTAATAGTATCAAGTTCAATAAAGTCCGTGATAACATGAAACAATCGTGTAAAACCAAAAATAGAAAAAACAATCAATAGTGACCGACTGTCCTTATAGAGATCAATGTGATTTGTGGAAGACACAATAAACATATGAAAAGTTCCAGAAACTCCACAGTGCTCTCATTCAATAAACAGCAGCTCAAAGGGTGATCCAGATGGAAAACAAGAAAACACCTCCACCGTCCAGTCACACTGACCCTTACCGGATTGTGCGACCCCCTGTCACAGAGGTCACACTGGCTTGTGGCTTTAATCCCGGCCAGGGAGATCCAGAGACTTTACCAGGTTGCTCAGAATGGATGGTGTGAGCTCAGAAAATGGTCAAACAGGGAACATGGAACGAAAGAGACAGTCCATAGTGTACCTCTGTATACAGTTTATTTAAAAGTTAAAAAATTATTGCACTTACAAGGTCGCAATAGATAAAAGCATTTGTAATAGCCGGCCGGCTCGATTTCGCTGCCCGTTCGCTTCCGGGATCTGCGTGGTTCGTATGGTGACGTCAGCACGCCGCTCCTCCCTACGCCGTTTCGTCACAACTGACGTCTTCCAGGGGCACGGGCGGCGTGCTGACTCACCACCTATAAATATCCTACACACAAAGGAACCGCCCAGATCTGAGTCACTGAGGGCCGAGTATGTATCCACCATATTGGTGAAGGGCAAATTGCCCTAACTTAAGAAAGATTCATTATGATCCATATAATAGTAGCCATCAACATCGGGATGGCGAACCACCTTACCGCCAATTCGAGTTCGGTGTGGATACACAGAACCGTTTTTTCCCTCTAAGGGACCGTGACGGCCCGAGCTCTGGTACTCCCTGGGTTCCCAGTCATCCAAGGGGACTTAGTGGGACACCCAGACCCGCTTCGTCGGGCAATTATGGGGACACTAATCCTGATGGAAATCAGGTACAACATTGGGGTTTTCCCAGGCCGACTCAAGGAGTAAAACGCCAAGGAGAAAACAAAGAGGAAGCAGAGGGGGGAGGAGGACAAAATCTAAAAAGATCAAGGAATTGAAAGATGGTGGCATATTTAATCTAAGCTCCCAGACCCTGAGTGACTCTGAGAAGGTCCTTCTAAACAAGGGTCTTAAATTTGCACCTCCTAACAAGTTAAATAAATTCCAAACCTACATGGACATACACAAGTATGTCCGTAGGATCAATATCAAGAGACATTTTGCTAATCGTCCCTCCCTACAAAATATAGCAAATCAACATGGCTATCAGCACTCGGGACTAGCCAATTCATCCACTTTCAACCCCCCTGGAGTACTGGCACCTTCGTTGAAGGTTTTCAGGGATGTGGTTCTGAGAGACCTTGATTCCATTAAAGTTTCGAATCCGAGAATGGATAAGGCTTCAGAGGAAGGCTTGGATAGTCTTTGTAATAATAAGGACCTTGTGATCCGCCCTGCGGACAAGGGTGGGGGTATCGTTATATTAGATCGCGCCCAATACCTTCAGGAGATGCACAATATAGTTAATGATGAGGCCACTTATGAAAGGTTGACTGGGAATCCTATTTTCAAATATAAAAAGACCTTGCAAGGTCTGGTTGAAAAGGGTTTCCAACTTAATGTTCTAAATGAGAAGGAGAAATTATTTTTGGTTCCCAAAGCCCCACGAACACCGGTATTGTACATCTTGCCGAAAATACATAAGAGCCTTACCTTACCTTACCTTATTAGGAAGGAGGGTGATTTTTTCTCCACCACTTCCTTTTTTAAAAAGACCGACCGTAATGCCTACATTCCTCAAGGGAGCTGTCATCTTGATTCTTGGCTTGGATCTATTCCGAAGAGCCAATTTTTAAGAATGAGGCGTAATTGTACCAGTATTGAGGATTATAATGTTCAAGCAGGTGTACTAAAAAATAGACTCCTTGATAAAGGATATGACCAGACGCTACTCAATAAAACACTAGAAGAAGTGGCATTGCTGGACAGAGCACAGTTGTTGGTTGATGCCCCTAAAAAGGTCAATAAGAGACCTTCTCTTCCTCTTATTACGACCTTCTCAACTCAACACTATGTCCTCAAAAAGATCTTGCGGAAGCACTGGCATCTTTTGGGGAATGACAGCATTATTAAGACATTCTTACCCCCAAAACCGGAATTAATTTTTAAGGGAGCACCCTGCCTCCGTGACAGGATTGCCCCCAATGCCATTAACCCTCCGGCCAAGAAGGTCTCTTTCTTTCAGAATATCACCGGCTACCATCAATGCCGTAAATGCCAGCTTTGCACGCTCAATAAAAGTAAAATGAGGAAGACTGAGACTTTTGTTTCCACTAGTACCTCGGTTGTCCACAAAATTAAACCTTTTGTCACTTGTAGTTCCACAGGTGTGGTATACTTGCTTCAGTGCCCATGTGGGTACCAATACATTGGTAGAACTAAGCGCTCTATGCAAGTGAGGATAGGAGAACACATAACCAATATTAAGAACGGTTATCGATTTCATTCTGTTTCTAAGCATTATGCTTTACATCATGACCGAAATCCAGCTAATACTCTATTCCTGGGCATCGACAAATATAGTGCCCACTGGAGGGGGAGCTCTTTAGTCAGGGAATTGTCGAAACTGGAGATGTCCTGGATCCATAGGGTCCGCTGCTATGCCCCCTATGGTCTTAACATAGATACAGATGTCAACTGTTTCATCGACAATAGTTAGAGAAACGGTTGACCTCAATTTTAGACTAATGTGAGGTAGGCTCTCGGCAGTGCTTGAGTTGTAACCTAAGTGCAGGTGTGCACAACTCTTGTAGCGTAGTGTAACTCGCTTTGTACTACTTATACTTGAGAAGGGGGATTGACGTTTGGGTGTCCTTTCTAACCATATCCCAACACAGTCCCTTGCTTCTGGACGTGGTTCAGATTATATACTAGTTTTGCAATTAAATATGGTACAAATGATCATCCATTTTTTGATTGCACTTATCTTGAACCACAGAGGCCCCACTTTATATGTGCTGTACTTAGCATGAACCACATAGGCCTCATTATAATAATGCTGTGTGCGGAGGAGGGAGTCACAAATGAGATTGGATATAGAGTGTCCCTATTATCCATGTCCATGAGGTATTGTTCCTGTAGTTATAATACTTTGCATTTCCTCTTCTGATTTATATCAAATCTAAATCCTTGGTCTGCTCTATGTGAACCAAATCTGAGCCCCTGGGACCATATATATTTTTTTCAATGCTATTGAATATTAGTTCCTGTTACTGGGTTGCGGTTTGTTGAATAGCCTAAACGGCTAGGTTAGCAAACACAACTGGGGAATTTCTATCATCTACCCTTAATAATGTTGATACAATTACACCGATTATTAACTACTTCTTTCCTCTTTTTCTGTTCACTCATTTTTTCTATACAACAATAATATTTTTTAATATTTTTTAATATCTTATAAAGGAATTTTCCTAATAGAAATTTCAAATGAGATTTTTTATATTAAATATTTATTATGAGTGGTGTATTTTGTATCACTTATGAGGTATGAGTGGCAACCAAACAAGTCGTCACCACTCTTACTCTAATAGATCTTTGAGCTAAGAGGAGATTACGCAGAACCCGGCCTGTTCCTGGTGCTGCTTGGCTGATTTGGGATGAATCGGCTAGGCTGCGCCGGGGTGACAGACTTAGGGCGATGCTCTTGCTAATTCTTTCTTTTCTTTTTGTTTCGGTGTTGCGGTGTGTTTCAGACATACCTTGCTAATATACCGTCCCTTTCACTTTATACACCGTGGCCCCTGAGCCATTATTTCTTAAGTTAGGGCAATTTGCCCTTCACCAATATGGTGGATACATACTCGGCCCTCAGTGACTCAGATCTGGGCGGTTCCTTTGTGTGTAGGATATTTATAGGTGGTGAGTCAGCACGCCGCCCGTGCCCCTGGAAGACGTCAGTTGTGACGAAACGGCGTAGGGAGGAGCGGCGTGCTGACGTCACCATACGAACCACGCAGATCCCGGAAGCGAACGGGCAGCGAAATCGAGCCGGCCGGCTATTACAAATGCTTTTATCTATTGCGACCTTGTAAGTGCAATAATTTTTTAACTTTTAAATAAACTGTATACAGAGGTACACTATGGACTGTTTCTTTCTAAGTCTGCCGGACTTTTGGACCAGGTCCGCCGGATAGTCCGATCGTGTGTACGCGACATTAGACAATTGATTCAGTATCCTTCTTAGGGATGAGTTGGTTTTTAGAGAGGTCTATAAGACCCAGCAGGGAGATGTATTCATTTATGCAATAATGTACTGTAGCCAGGTGCTTGGCTAAGAATGGAGAGTGAGAGAAACACTGGCTACTACTGCTCTCTGTGGCTGCTGCCCTATGGTGCTGAACTGGTTAACAGATACACTATATTGTCAAAATTGTGTATTGGGACACCTTCCTTTACACGCACATGAACTTTAATGGCATCCCAGTCTTATGCCCCGTACACACGGTCGTAAAATCCGACCACAAAATCCATCAGATTTTTTTCGACGGATTTTGTCCGACACTGGTGTTGCATACACACGGTCGGACAAAGTTGTCGGAAAATCCGATCATTATGAACGTGGTGACATTTGTTGCCTATGACGGGACTACGTAGAGGCTAGTAGCCAATAGCTTTGGTCTTGTAATGTGATCTGAGCATGCGTGGCACATTGTCCGTCAGAATTCGCTACACACGATCGGAAAAAGTCCGATAGGACTTTGTTGTCGGAAAATTTGAGAGCAGGAGATAAAACTTTGTCCGACGGAAAAAGTCCGATTGTCAGGAACGGTGCTATTACCTGGATCGCCTGCTGGTGTCACTGTTTCCTTCGGCATCAAATGGTGCAGTTCTGGTGGCCACCAGCAGGGGTCTCCCAGCCGATGGACATTGTCAGGAATGGTGTTGTTACCTGGATCGCCTGGTGGTGTCACTACTTCCTTCGGCATCAAAGGGTGCAGTTCTGGTGGCCACCAGCGGGGGTCTTCCAGCAGATGGACATGCCAGTAATCAGGTGGCACCTGTTGAACTGCTGAGACTATATAAGCCTGTCCTTCACTGAAGCTCAGTGCTTCAGTATTCCGTTCTGTAGCCTTGTCTTGCCTGTGCTGTAACCTGATCCTGGACCTGTAACCTGTAACCTGTACCTGCAACCTGACCCTTTATCCCCTTCCTGCCCTGTCCTGCCCTGTCCTGCCCTGTCCTGCCCTGTCCTGCCCTGTCCTGGATGTTGTCCCCCTTTACCTGGTTCCTGAGACCCGTCCCCTGATTCCTGCCTTGATGTTCCCTTGCTTCCTGTTTCCCCCCTTGTCTCTCCTCCCTGCCTTGTATATACATGTGTGTGTGTGTATATGTGTATATATATATATATATATATATATATATATATATATATATATATATATATATGTATATGTTCCATTGCCTTGAGTGTATAGTTAGTTAGTTAGATTAGGGCTTGGGGGTTTGCTGTGTTATTTGTGTTCTTGTTTGTGGTTGCTGTGTTCACGTGTGTCTTTATTATTATTAAATATATCTTTATCACTACCTTTTTGGAGCCTGATTCCTTTAGTGCAGCCCATCGATCTGTTCACTAGTGTTGGATGCCTGCGTTCAGGCTCCGTTCCTAACAGAATACTGAAGCCATACTAACAGATCGGCTGCACTTGGGAATTGGGTCTGGACACTTGCTATTGTCAAGGAAGATGCAGCTGGAAGATATATTGTATCTTTCACTCCTGGCATTGGAAGAAAGAGATCTTTGTTATCAGACTTTGGGTGACTATACTAGGGAGCAACTAATGGAGTGCAACCGTATAGCCCATGTTTTTGTTGATCAGGGCAGTTTTCTTTTTGAGGACGTGCAGCCCCTGATCCAGATTTGTGCCGAGCTGGCCCTGCCCTGTATTCCTGAGGGCCGTGATGATTTCACTCCCCCTTTTGATATGAATCAGGTTGTATCCCTAGTATGGCTTTTTGAAGATGATCCCGACGACTTTTTTGAGCACTACTCTGGCTGTTCCCCACAGGTGATTTCTGAATGCATTGTGTCTGCGCAGTCTTTGGTTAGACAGGGAAACTTGAATTCACAATTTGTACAACCCATACTTTCAGCATGGTCTGGCATGATGCAATTAGCCCCAGCCAAACAAACCACTTCTGCCATCAGATACCAGCCTACCCGAATGTATGTTTCCCCATCACCCATACCAAACCCAGTTTCCACCCAGTACACACTGCCCCCAGCCAAATACTCATATCCAGTTTCTGCTCCCTGTACCTATCCTGCATTTAACCCCCCTGCCTCTTCTCAGCTGCCTACAAATTCACAAAAACGTCCCCCAGCTACTGTTACCTCTTCTCTGCCATATTCCAATCCTCCTTTCCTGTCTGCTGCACCCCCCACCTACAAAGCTTCAGCGACCAAGTCAAAGAAGAAACGAAAGTTCTTCCCAACCAAGACGATCCTGCCAGTAATCCAATCTGCCTGCACACCCACTAATCTGTCCCAGCTGGAAGCGCCAGAGTTCCAGCC
Organism: Lithobates sylvaticus; assembly: GCA_028564925.1. Classification (NCBI taxonomy): domain Eukaryota; kingdom Metazoa; phylum Chordata; class Amphibia; order Anura; family Ranidae; genus Lithobates; species Lithobates sylvaticus. The sequence goes on from CM053031.1 coordinate 26,528,382, forward strand.
GGAGGTGCCAGCAATCCAGCCTGAAGAGCCAGTACTAGCCTTCCAGCCTGATGTTCCAGCCTTCCAGCCTGATGTCCTAGCCTTCCAGCCTGATGTCCCAGCCTTCAAGTCTGATGTCCTGGTGCCGGCCTTCCAGCCTGATGTCCTGGTGCCGGCCTTCCAGCCTGATGTCCTGGTGCCGGCCTTCCAGCCTGATGTCCTGGTGCCGGCCTTCCAGTCTGATGTCCTGGTGCCAGCCCTCCAGCCTGATGTCCGAGCCTTCCAGTCTGATGTCCTGGTGCCGGCCTTCCAGCCTGATGTCTCAGCTTCCCAGTCTGATGTCCTGGTGCCAGCCCTCCAGCTTGACGTGCCAGCCTTCCAGTCTGATGTCCTGGTGCCGGCCTTCCAGCCTGATGTTCCAGCCTTCCAGCCTGATGTTCCAGCCTTCCAGCCTGACGTCCCAGCCTTCCAGTCTGATGTCCAGGTGCCAGTTTTCCAGTCTGATGAACCGCTGCCAGTTTTCCAGTCTGATGAACCGCTGCCAGTTTTCCAGTCTGATGACCCGCTGCCAGGTTTCCAGTCTGATGACCCGCTGCCAGGTTTCCAGTCTGATGACCCGCTGCCAGTTTTCCAGTCTGATGACCCGCTGCCAGTTTTCCAGTCTGATGACCCGCTGCCAGTTTTCCAGTCTGATGACCCGCTGCCAGTTTTCCAGTCTGATGACCCGCTGCCAGGTTTCCAGTCTGATGACCCGCTGCCAGGTTTCCAGTCTGATGACCCGCTGCCAGGTTTCCAGTCTGATGACCCGCTGCCAGGTTTCCAGTCTGATGACCCGCTGCCAGTTTTCCAGTCTGATGACCCGCTGCCAGTTTTCCAGTCTGATGACCCGCTGCCAGGTTTCCAGTCTGATGACCCGCTGCCAGGTTTTCCAGTCTGATGACCCGCTGCCAGGTTTCCAGTCTGATGACCCGCTGCCAGTTTTCCAGTCTGATGACCCGCTGCCAGTTTTCCAGTCTGATGACCCGCTGCCAGTTTTCCAGTCTGATGACCCGCTGCCAGTTTTCCAGTCTGATGACCCGCTGCCAGTTTTCCAGTCTGATGACCCGCTGCCAGTTTTCCAGTCTGATGACCCGCTGCCAGTTTTCCAGTCTGATGACCCGCTGCCTGCTGCCCAGCTTGATGTGCCCATGCCTGCTGCCCAGCTTGATGTGCCCGTGCCTGCTGCCCAGCTTGATGTGCCCGTGCCTGCTGCCCAGCTTGATGTGCCCGTGCCTGCTGCCCAGCTTGATGTGCCCGTGCCTGTTGCCCAGCTTGATGTGCCCGTGCCTGTTGCCCAGCTTGATGTGCCCGTGCCTGTTGCCCAGCTTGATGTGCCCGTGCCTGTTGCCCAGCTTGATGTGCCCGTGCCTGTTGCCCAGCTTGATATGCCAGTGCCTGTTGCCCAGCTCGATGTGCCTGTTGCCCAGCTTGATGTGCCCGTGCCTGTTGCCCAGCTTGATGTGCCCGTGCCTGCTGCCCAGCTTGAGGTGTTCCTGTCTGCTGCCCAGCCTGAGGTGTTCCTGTCTGCTGCCCAGCCTGAGGTGTTCCTGTCTGCTGCCCAGCCTGAGGTGTTCCTGTCTGCTGCCCAGCCTGAGGTGTTCCTGTCTGCTGCCCAGCCTGAGGTGTTCCTGTCTGCTGCCCAGCCTGAGGTGTTCCTGTCTGCTGCCCAGCCTGAGGTGTTCCTGTCTGCTGCCCAGCCTGAGGTGTTCCTGTCTGCTGCCCAGCCTGAGGTGTTCCTGTCTGCTGCCCAGCCTGAGGTGTTCCTGTCTGCTGCCCAGCCTGAGGTGTTCCGGTCTACTGCCCAGCCTGATGACTACCTGTCTGCTGCCCAGCCTGAGGTGTTCCTGTCTGCTGCCCAGCCTGAGGTGTTCCTGTCTGCTGCCCAGCCTGAGGTGTTCCTGTCTGCTGCCCAGCCTGAGGTGTTCCTGTCTGCTGCCCAGCCTGATGACTACCTGTCTGCTGCCCAGCCTGATGACTACCTGTCTGCTGCCCAGCCTGATGACTACCTGTCTGCTGCCCAGCCTGATGACTACCTGTCTGCTGCCCAGCCTGATGACTACCTGTCTGCTGCCCAGCCTGATGACTACCTGTCTGCTGCCCAGCCTGATGACTACCTGTCTGCTGCCCAGCCTGATGACTACCTGTCTGCTGCCCAGCCTGATGAGTTCCTGTCCGCTGCCCAGCCTGATGAGTTCCTGTCCGCTGCCCAGCCTGATGACCTGGTGCCTGCTGCCCAGCCTGATGACCCGGAGCCTGCTGCCCTGTCTGTTTTTATTTCCAGATCTAAACTTCCAGACCCTGGTGGTGGGGTACATGTCCCATTGTCGGACTCGGGTGGCACGCCTCCTAGTAGGTTAAGAGACTCTGGCCAGAGAGCGCAAAGAAGTCTGCAGTCACAGAGGAGACTTTTTGGGACTCTTCCACTTTTTCACGCACTGCCAGATCTAGGGCAGAATGGAGTGTCCGGAGGCCACTCCTTAGGGGGGGGAACTGTCAGGAACAGTGCTATTACCTGGATCGCCTGCTGGTGTCACTGTTTCCTTCGGCATCAAATGGTGCAGTTCTGGTGGCCACCAGCAGGGGTCTCCCAGCCGATGGACATTGTCAGGAATGGTGTTGTTACCTGGATCGCCTGGTGGTGTCACTACTTCCTTCGGCATCAAAGGGTGCAGTTCTGGTGGCCACCAGCGGGGGTCTCCCAGCAGATGGACATGCCAGTAATCAGGCGGCACCTGTTGAACTGCTGAGACTATATAAGCCTGTCCTTCACTGAAGCTCAGTGCTTCAGTATTCCGTTCTGTAGCCTTGTCTTGCCTGTGCTGTAACCTGATCCTGGACCTGTAACCTGTACCTGCAACCTGACCCTTTATCCCCTTCCTGCCCTGTCCTGGATGTTGTCCCCCTTTACCTGGTTCCTGAGACCCGTCCCCTGATTCCTGCCTTGATGTTCCCTTGCTTCCTGTTTCCCCCCTTGTCTCTCCTCCCTGCCGTGTGTGTGTGTGTGTGTGTGTGTGTGTGTGTGTGTGTGTGTGTGTGTGTGTGTGTGTATATATGTATATATATGTGTGTATGTATGTATATGTTCCATTGCCTTGAGTGTATAGTTAGTTAGTTAGATTAGGGCTTGGGGGTTTGCTGTGTTATTTGTGTTCTTGTTTGTGGTTGCTGTGTTCACGTGTCTTTATTATTATTAAATATATCTTTATCACTACCTTTTTGGAGCCTGATTCCTTTAGTGCAGCCCATCGATCTGTTCACTAGTGTTGGATGCCTGCGTTCAGGCTCCGTTCCTAACACCGATGGAGCCCACACACGGTCGGAATTTCCGCCAACATTATCCGATAGGACATTTTCGGCCGTGTGTACGGGGCATTAGTCCGTAGGGTTCAATATTGAGTTGGCCCACCCTTTGCAGCTATAACAGCTTCAACTCTTCTGGGAAGGCTGTTCACAAGGTTAAGAGTTCCCTTCACTGAAACTAAAGGGCCAAGCCCAACCCCTGAAAAACAACCCCACACCATAATCACCCTTCCACCAAATGATTTGGACCAGTGCACAAAGCAAGGTCCATAAAGACATAGATGAGCGAGTTTGGGGTGGAGGAACCTGACTGTCCTGGCTTTAACCCCATAGAACACCTTTGGGATGAATTAGGTTGTCCAAAAGGTTTACAAATGAGAAAAGCCCGGAGTAAAATAAATAAAAAGAATAAACATAGGGCCTACATGACTGGGGGAACAGGGGACAGTAACAGGGTTTGTTACGATGCCCAGGAGTCGAGGAAAGGGAGGAAGAAGAGGAAGTAGCAGGAAGAGTGTGCAAGAAGTGAAGGAAGGTCCCTCCCCAGCGTCAGTGTGAGCCGGAGGAGATAGCTTTCCACCCATGCTCCATGGTATAGTAAGTCTTTAGGTTGTCTCGTAACATGTTTTCTTTCACAGAATGCTTGGAACCTTGGATGACGTGGCAGTTGGCGGGTGTTGGTCTTTGCGGGTGAAGGAAGAAACCCCATATAAGGAAGAATGCAGGACCCATTGGTGGTATAGGGCTGTTTGGTGGTATTCCAGCTAACGTTGGTTTAGCTGGAATTTGGTTAAAGGGTGCACTGCGGTTATTTGTTTTGTTGTCTTGTCAGCTGGAGGCCTAGTTTCAGTTAAAAGTACCGCAGTGGATTGTTATGATCATTATGGTAGTTCTGGGGGAGGGCCTGCAAAGACCAACGTGACTATTTGAGGTGGTTTAACAGATGTTGTTTATAGTTAAACAACTTAAACTTCCAAAGAAGACTTGCCTTATGCCGCGTACACATGAAGGGACTATCCCGCGGGATTATCCGCTGGACTCAAGTCCAGCGGACAATCCCCTCGTGTGTGGGCGTTGGCGGACTTTTTGGCGCCAAAAGTCCGGTGGACTAGGTTTTAAGTTTTGTTTTAAAATTATCCGCTGGACTTGGCAGTCCGGCGGACAATCCCGCCGTTAGTAGGCTAGTCCGCCGGACTTTTGAAATGAACGGACTTGCCGCTCATCGGAAAGTCCGTTCATTTAGCACGTGACTTCAGGTATACGTAGCTAGCGTAGGCAGTGAATGCCGCCGCGCTAGCCCTGTCACCTGGCATGGATTTAAAGGGACTCCCCACGCCGAAAAACGGCGTGGGGTCCCCCCAAATCCATCTCAGACCCTTATCCGAGCACGCAGCCCGGCAGGCCAGGAAAGAGGTAGGGACGAGCGAGCGCCCCCCCCCCCCCTGAGCCGTACCAGGCTGCGTGCCCTCAACATGGGGGGTGCCCTGGGGAAAGGGGGGCCATGCGGCCCCCCCAGCCCAAAGCACCTTGTCCCCATGTTGATGAGGACAAGGGCCTCTTCCCGACAACCCTGGCCGTTGGTTGTCGGGGTCTGCGGGCGGGGGCCCCCCACCCTATGTGAATGAGTATGGGGTACGATGTACCCCTACCCATTCACCTAAGGTGTAAAATGTAAAGTAAAAAAACACACAATTTTGAAAAAATATTTTATTGCACTGCTCCGGGGGTCTTCTTCCGTCTTGGGGGGTCTTCTCGCCGGACTCCTCCGCCATTTACCTAGCTCTTTTACCGAGCGGAGAAGTCCGGCTACCTTCTTCGTCGAGACCCCCAGACGGCGGCGACGACGAAGAAGGTAGCCGGACTTCTCCGCTCTGTAAAAGAGCTAGGTAAATGGCGGAGGAGTCCGGCGAGAAGACCCCCAAGACGGAAGAAGACCCCCGGAGCAGTGCAATAAAATATTTTTTCAAAATTGTGTGGTTTTTTACTTTACATTCTACACCTTAGATGAATGGGTAGGGGTACATCGTACCCCATACTCATTCACATAGGGTGGGGGCCGGGATCTGGGGGCCCCCTTATAAAAGGGGGCTCCCAGATTCCGATAAGCCCCCCGCCCGCAGACCCCGACAACCAACAGCCAGGGTTGTCGGGAAGAGGCCCTTGTCCTCATCAACATGGGGACAAGGTGCTTTGGGGTGGGGGGCACCCCCCATGTTGAGGGCACGCGGCCTGGTATGGCTCAGGAGGGGGGGGGCACTCACTCGTCCCCACCCCTTTCCTGGCCTGCCGGGCTGCGTGCTCGGATAAGGGTCTGAGATGGATTTGGGGGGGACCCCCACGCCGTTTTTCGGCGTGGGGAGTCCCTTTAAATCCATGCCAGGTGACGGAGCTAGCGCGAGGGCATTCACTGCCTACGCTAGCTACGTATACCTGAAGTTACGTTCTAAATGAACGGACTGCTCCGTGTGTGGGCAAGTCCGTTCATTTTCAAAAGTCCCGCAGACTTTTTCCCACGGATTGTCCGCCGGAGAAGTCCGGGCGTGTGTGGGCAAGTCATACGCTTGGAAAATCCGGCAAAGCCCGGCGGATTGTCCGCTGGACTAGGTCCGGCGGACAAAGTCCGAACGTGTGTACGGGCATTACTCTACCCCACAGCCTACCATTTAGAGCTCCTTCCCATCAGCCTGCTTCCTCTTACCAATCCAGCTGGCTATTTGTGGACATGGTTGTTCCTGCTCTGAGATGAGACCTTGACTGCTGGACTGTAGATTACCATTGTCATCATTGCTACATACTGCTTTGTGACCTATTGTAGGTCGAAGCAGGGAGGTGAGAGGCCATCCTATTCATGGTGAAGGGACCACTGGCACTGATTACTGTGTTACCTGGATTTGTAATCACCCCACTGGAAGGATTTTTAGTGTTTCTGTCTGCACATGCACTTTCTTGGAACTTTTAATTGACTTAGTTTCTGGGACTGTTTGCGATTTTTAGCGATTTTATTTATCTACATTTTATATTGTTATTTTATTTCTTGCGCTGCACTATTCTATTTTTAATACCACTGCACATAACCCTGAACACACCATCCCCGCCGTGAAACATGGTGGTGGCAGCATCATGTTGTGGGGATGCTTTTCTTCAGCAGGGACAGGGAAGGTGGTCAGAGTTGATGGGAAGATGGATGGAGCCAAATTCAGGACAATCTTTAAAGAAAACCTGTTAGAGTCTTCAAAAGACTTGAGACTGGGGCGGAGGTTCACCTTCCAGCAGGACAACAACCCTAAACATACAGCCAGAGCTACAATGGAATGGTTTAGATCAAAACATATTCATGTGTTAGAATGGCCCAGTCAAAGTCCAGACCTAAATCCAATTGAGAATCTGTGGCAAGACTTGAAAATTGCTGTTCACAGACGCTTTCCATCCGATCTGACAGAGTTTGAGCTATTTTGCAAAGAAGAATGGGCAAAAATGTCCCTCTCTAGATGTGCAAAGCTGGTAGAGACATCCCCAAAAAGACTTGCAGTTGCAATTGCAGTGAAAGGTGGTTCTACTAAGTATTGGCTGAATACAAATGCTTGCCACACTTATATACAGATATTTATTTGTAAAAAATTTGGAAAACCATTTATCATTTTCCTTCCACTTCACAATTATGTGCCACTTTGTGATGGTCTATCACATAAAATCCCAATAAAATACATTTACATTTTCTGGTTGTACCATGACAAAATGTAAAAAATGGCAAGGTGTATGAATACTTTTTCAACGCACTGTATATTTACCCAGAGTTCAGCTTTAACAAACATCAGCAATTCTTGTGATTTAGACTTTTGTAACTTCCTTGGGGCTGTTTTTTTTTTCAAATTATTTTCAATTTTTCAATACTTACATGGTAAAAAGAAAACATAGGATTGTTTTTCTGAAACAATAAGGTTGTTGATAAGCTTTATTGTAGCCATTCTCAACCAGGGTTCCTCCAGATGTTGCTGGGCTTATTCACCTCCTGTTTAATGGTGCTTGCATTATTCCTGGCCCAGTGCCATTTAGCAGAACCAACAGCGTGACACCAATTATCTTTTTAGCTTTCTGTAAGTAGGGATGAGCTGGATTTGGTTCATACTTTCCCTGAACCCAGTTTGGCAGAGTCAAAAAGCTCAATTCCAGTAAGATACTGAATGAGAGGTTCTCTGAGCACTTTCTTCAAGTGTATTTTGGTTATACATTCTTCCTACTGACCACCAGTGTTGGTCATCTTACTTTAAAAAAGTAATTAGTTAAGTTACAAATGACTTCTCCCAAAAAGTAATTGCGTTAGTAACTCAGTTACTACATTGGAAAAGTAATTAGTTACGCAGCAAATTAACTGTGACTTTTTTTTTTTAAAATTCTATACGGGTAACTAAGGGGCGGGTCTAGTATTACTGTAACCAAGGGGCGCATTTATTATTATTGTTATATATCGTGTAACCAAGGGGCTGCTCTATTATTACCCTAACCAAGGGGCAGATCTGTTATAGCGTGTAAGCAAGGGGGCGGGTCTATTATTATTATATCGTGTAAGGGGCGGATGGCTACAGAAGAGGGCGAATGTTAAATGAATGGGCAGAGCTCGATATATAACAATAATAATAAATGCGCCCCTTGGTTACAGTAATACTAGACGCGCCCCTTAGTTACACGATAGACGCCCCTTGCAGAGTAGCATGAGGATCGGGGGCGTGCGGCATCGCCTCGTACAATTACATGTTAACTGCGCCTGCGCGGTGTAGAGTTCACTCAGAGCTGTTTAGGTTCGGCAATTTTCGTAAGCTCTGTAGTCCTTCGTACTGCGCAAGCCCTGCGCCTGCGCAGTACAGGGGGTGCTTATCCGGCGGGGGAACTTTTTCGGCAGGACACCGGAATTACACTATTGCCATCTAGTGGCAGGAGATGTAATTGCGGTAACACCGCCCAAGTAATGGGAACTGAGTTACCATGAGGGGAAAAGTAATCAGTTAGTTACTCGTTACCCTCAAAAGTAACTTTGTTTATTTTAACTCAGTTACTTACATCACTGCTGACCACCAATGTAAGGAGCATTCTTCCAACTAACCTTCAATGTAAGGTGCTTTCTTCCCACTGACCGCCAATGTGAGGGGCATTCTTCCTACTGACCGCCAATGTGAGGGGCATTCTTCCTACTGACCGCCAATGTGAGGGGCATTCTTCCTACTGACCAGCAATGTAAAGAGCATTCTTTGCAATGAAACCAATGTAAGGAGCATTCTTCGCAATGAAACCAATGTAAGGAGCATTCTTCGCAATGAAGCCAATGTAAGGAGCATTCTTCGCAATGAAGCCAATGTAAGGAGCATTCTTCGCAATGAAACCAATGTAAGGAGCATTCTTCGCAATGAAACCAATGTAAGGAACATTCTTCCCACAGACCACCAATGTAAGTGGCATTCCCACTGACCCCCAATTAACCGCTTCCCGACCACCTAACGCCGATATACGTCGGCAAAATGGCACGGGCAGGCAAAATCACGTACCTGTACGTGATCGTGCATGTGCCTGTGGGAGCTCCGTGACCCCGGCCGCGGGACCAGCGGACCCGATCGCCGCTGGTGTCCCGCGATCGGGTTACGGAGCTGAAGAACGGGGAGAGGTTTGTGTAAACAAACCTCTCCCCGCGCTTCCTACACTGACTGTCAGTGATCGGCGGTTCCCTGTCATCGGGAACGCCGATCAATGACGTCAGACGTACAGCCACGCCCCCCTACTGTAAAAAAACACACACACGTCACACTGACTCCTCACCGCCCCCTAGTGGTTAACCCCTTCACTACAACTGTCATTTACATAGGAATCAGTGCTATTTAAATAGCACTGATTTCTGTATAAATGACAAATGTCCCAAAAATGTGTCAAAAATGTCCGATGTGTCCGCCATAATGTCGCAGTCACAATAAAAATCGCTGATCGCCGCCATTACTAGTAAAAAAAAAAATATTAATAAAAATGCTATAAAACTATCCCCTATTTTGTAAACTATAACTTTTGCGCAAACCAATCAATAATCGCCAAAAATATGTAGAAGAATACGTATCGGCCGAAACTGAGGAAAAATTATTTTTTTTATATATTTTTTGGGGATATTTATTATAGCAAAAAGTAAAAAATATTGAATTTTTTTTCAAAATTGTCGCTCTATTTTTGTTTATAGCGCAAAAAATAAAAACCGCAGGGGCGATCAAATACCACCAAAAGAAAGCTCTATTTGTGGGAAAAAAGGACGCCAATTTTGTTTGGGAGCCACGTCGCACGACCGCGCAATTGTCAGTAAAGCGACGCAGTGCCGAATCGCAAAAAGGGGCCTGGTCCTTTGGCTGCAAATTGGTCCGGGGCTGAAGTGGTTAAATAATATAAGGTTCTCTAAGAGCTGAACATTTTTTCAAGGGTTCCCCTGGGGTAAAACGGTTGAGAAAAGCTGCTTTATCGTATTGTATCCAGTAAAGGCCACCACTGCTATATACAATAAATAGTTTTTTTGGAAACAAAAACAATTAGAAAACCAGAAACAAATGGTGCGAATCTCTCTATTTCGTGTCAGTTTATAACTGAATAACATATCAAATAGATTGTGGAGAAAGAGTACAGCGAAAATACTAGCGCCTCTATAAAAGGTCACGCATTCATAATAATAATAACAACACACTCAGCAGACATTCCCAAACAATACAGAAAAGTACACATAATGGATCCGCTGCTTCATCTTTGGCAGAATGCTCGGAGTATAACATCATGTCAACAGAACTGCTCTTAAAAATGTATCTAATGGTACAACGGAGGCTTAACCACTTCAGCCCCGGACCATTTGGCAGCCAAAGGACCAGAGGTCTTTTTTCAATTTCGCACTGCACTACTTTAACTGGTAATTGCGCGGTCATGCAATTTTGTAACCAAACGAAATTTGCGTCCTTTTCTTCCCACAAATAGAGCTTTCTTTTGATGGTATTTGATTGCCTCTGTGATTTTTATTTTTTGCGATATAAACGGAAAAAGAGCGAAAATTTTGAAAAAAAAAGAGATTTTCTACTTTTTGTTATAAAAAAAATCTAATAAACTCAATTTTAGTCAAACATTTGGGCCAAAATGTATTCAGCCACATGTCTTTAGTAAAAAAAATGCCAATAAGCGTATATTTATTGGTTTGCGCAAAAGTTATAGCGTCTACAAACTAGAGTACATTTTCTGGAATTTACACCGCTTTTAATTTATGACTGCCTATTTCATTTCTTGAGGTGCTAAAATGGCAGAGAAGTACAAAACCCCCCCAAATGACCCCATTTTGGAAAGTAGACACCCCAAGCTATTTGCTGAGAGGCATGTTGAGCCCATTGAATATTTTTTTTTTTAGTCCCAAGTGATTGAATAAAGACAAAAATAAAAAGATTTTTTTTTTTTTCAAAAAGTTGTCACTAAATGATATATTGCTCACACATGCCATAGTTATATGTGGAATTGCACCCCAAAATACATTTTGCTGCTTCTCCTGAGTATGGGGATACCACATGTGTGGGACTTTTTGGGAGCCTAGCCGCGTACGGGGCCCCGAAACCCAAGCACCGCCTTCAGGATTTCTAAGGGTGCAAATTTTTGATTTCACTCCTCACTACCTATCACCGTTTCGAAGGCCATAAAATGCCAAAATAGCACAAAACCCCCCCAAATGACCCCATTTTGGAAAGTAGACACCCCAAGCTATTTGTTGAGAGGCATGGTGAGTATTTTACAGCTCTCATTTGTTTTTGAAAATGAAGAAAGTAAAGAAAAAAAAAAAATTTTTTTCTTTTTTCAATTTTCAAAACTTTGTGACAAAAAGCGAGATCTGCAAAATACTCACAATACCTCTCAGCAAATAGCTTGGGGTGTCTACTTTCCAAAATGGGGTCATTTTGGGGGGTTTTATGCCATCTGGGCATTCCATGGCCTCCGAAACTGTGATTGGCAGTGAGAAGTGAAATAAAAAAATTACACCCTTAGAAAGCCTGAAGGCGGTGATTGGTTTTTGGGGTTCCGTACGCAGCTAGGCTCCCAAAAAGTCCCACACATGTGGTATCCCCGTACTCAGGAGAAGCAACAGAATGTATTTTGGGGTGTATTTCCACATATGCCCATGACATGTTTGAGCAATATATCATTTAGTGACAACTTTTTGTAAAAAAAATATATATATTTTTTTTTTTTCATTATTCAATCTCTTGGGACAAAAAAAAAAAATATTTAATGGGCTCAACATTGCTCTCAGCAAATAGCTTGGGGTGTCTACTTTCCAAAATGGGGTCATTTGGGGGGGGTTTGAACTGTCCTGGCATTTTATGCACAACATTTAGAAGCCTATGTCACACGTCACCCACTCTTCTAACCACTTGTAGACAAAGCCCTTTCTGACACTTTTTGTTTACATGAAAACATATTTTTTTTTTGCAAGAAAATTACGTTGAACCCCCAAACACTATATATATTGTTAAAGCAAAGGCCCTACAGATTAAAATGGTGGGTGTTGCATTTTTTTTTTCCACACAGTATTTGCGCAGCGATTTTTCAAACGCATTTTTTGTGGAAAAAATACACTTTTTTTTATTTTAATGCACTAAAACACACTATATTGCTCAAATTTTTGATGAAATAAAAAATATGATCTTAGGCCGAGTACATGGATACCAAACACGACATGCTTTAAAATTGCGCACAAACACGCAGTGGCGACAAACTACATACATTTTTAAAAGCCTTTAAAAGCCTTTACATGATACCACATTAGATTCACGGAGGAGGTCTACTGCTAAAATTACTGCCCTCGATCTGACCTTCGCGGTGATACCTCACATGCATGGTGCAATTGCTGTTTACATATGACGCCAGACCAACGCTTGTGTACGCCTTTGCGCAAGCGAAGGGGGGGCAGGGGTGCTTTTTTTTTTTTTTTTTTGTTTTTTTTTTTATTTATTTAGCTTTTTTATTTTATTTTTAAACTGTTCCTTCCATTTTTTTTCTTTGTTATGATTTTTATTGTTATCTCAGGAATGTAAATATCCCCTATGATAGCAATAGGCAGTGACAGGTACTCTTTTTTTGAAAAAATTGGGGTCTATTAGACCCTAGATCTTTCCTCTGCCCTCAAAGCATCTGACCACACCAAGATTGGTGTGATAAAATGCTTTCCCAATTTCCCAATGGCGCGGTTTATATCCGGGAGGGGGGACATTCCCTCCCACTGCTTGTAAAAGCAGTCTAGAGGCTAATTACCCGCTAGAATTGCTTTTACATGAAAGCCGATCACTGGCTGAAAAGAATGATACCAAGATGATACCTAAACCTGCAGGCATCATTCTGGTATAACCATTCAAAGTCCAGCAACATACTGGACATATATTGTAATCTTTTTTTTTTCATGCAGCCTCTTGGCTGAACGAAAAAAAGAGATTGATTGGTGGGTATGCCCACCATTAGAATACCTCCCTTCATCCACCCACTTCTAATGATGGGCATACATGCACCATTTATATATGCCGATGCATGGGGGCATCCTCCCGCAAAAGTTATGCCGTGTACACACGGTCGGAATTTCGACCGTATGTACGTGGCATTAGGAGCCAATCGCTCCCCCCCCTGCTGCCCCCATGCTTCGGCATATATGCTCTTTTTTTTAACTGTGGTGGTGAAATCACCTCCTACAGCGTTGGAGTCGCGGCTTTATGTATCGTGGGAGCAAACGCTGTTGCTGTCAAGATAAATAAATCCGCGTTGCAACTGAATGGCGCACCTGAAAACAAAAAAATGCTCAACACTAAAACACACAGTAAACAAAATTACATACCTGAAAAGCAAGCATGATAAAACATAATAAAACATAATAAAACATAATAAAACATTGCAGAATAGAATGGAGTAAAAAAAGAGCAACAATAGAGAGAGAATAGAGTGAGAGAGAGAACAATAAAACGACAACTATTTTATTTTTTTTTTTATTTTTTTGAGATTCACAGGTAAAAAAGCTCCTGACTGAAGCGACTGAATCAAAACGCTACCACAAAAAAAATGTTAGCGATCGCAGGGATCAGGCCTGACTCTGCGAACGCTGCAGTTATGTGTGCTTAGTGTTTTGTAAGTGACAGTGATCGATCGATACTGCACTTGGGTGGGCTGGGCTGGGCGGAGGGGGAAAACGCAGGTGCTAGCAGGTATCTGGGCTGATCCCGCTAACAATGCGTTTTTTTTTTTTTGGAACCCTAAACTGCTGGGACGCTAGTATAGATCTGATCAGATCAGATATTGATCTGTTCAGATACTGTGCCACTAAGGGAGGTGTATGCTTTGTGCGTGGGTGTTTGCGGTACTGGCACTAACCTGGGGCGACGCAGACCTTATTTGACCCTAAAACCTAATTGATATCACCCGCCGGGCGATCAGGGGGTTAAACCGTTATTGGGTAATAAATGGCGGGTGCCCTGACAGTATAAAAAACAAGCTAACTAACCAGCGTCACCCGTAACAGTAATACAAAAAAAAACTGGTTACCTAGCGACACTAATGCAGCGATCAGAAAAACGATCGCTTAGTGACACTGGCAAAAGGGGGTGAAAGGGTTAACTAGGGGCAATCAGGGGGTTAAACCTTTATTAGGTAATATATGGGGGTACCTGACGCTATATAAAAACCTGACGGGGAACCTAAATAACGAAATAACTAACTGGCTAACCAGCGTCACCAGTGACAGTTATACAGTGATCACTGGTGAAAGGGTTAACTCTAGGGGCAATCAGGGGGTTAAAACCTTTATTTAGGTTGTAATATGGGGGTACCTGACCTATAAACCTATTTATGAACCTATATAAACATGGCGGTTACCTAAAAAAAAAAAATGGTTACCTAGCGACACTAATGCAGCGATCAGAAAAACGATCGCTTAGTGACACTGGCAAAAGGGGGTGAAAGGGTTAACTAGGGGCAATCAGGGGGTTTAAAACCTTTATTAGGTAATATATGGGGGTACCTGACGCTATATAAAAACCTGACGGGGAACCTAAATAACGAAATAACTAACTGGCTAACCAGCGTCACCAGTGACAGTTATACTGTGATCACTGGTGAAAGGGTTAACTCTAGGGGCAATCAGGGGGTTAAAACCTTTATTTAGGTTGTAATATGGGGGGTACCTGACCTATAAACCTATTTATGAACCTATATAAACATGGCGTTTACCTAAAAAAAAAAAATGGTTACCTAGCGACAGCAGTGACACTAATACAGCGATCAGAAAAACGATCGCTTAGTGACACTGGCAAAAGGGGGTGAAAGGGTTACCTGGGGGGCAATCAAGGGGTTAAACCTTTATTAGGGGGGGGTGGGGGGCTACCTTGGACCTAAAACTAACTGCCCTGACAGTTATTACAGTCACACTGACACTAAATGCAGTGATCAGTAAAAAAATGATCACTGCAATTAGTGACACTGTGACTGGGGGGGGGAGGGGGTGATCTGGGGGGTGATCAGGGGGTGACAGGGGGGTGTTTTGTGTGCCTATGTGTACTGGTGTCAGTGTACTGTTTGTGCACTAACCTTTAGATGTTCACAGCTCGGCGTTCCGGTCACATAGACCGGCGCACCGAGCGTGACATCACTTCCTCTGCCTGTGTTTTGATTGACACAGACAGAGGAAGCATCTGATTCGCCAGGAGCGATCGCGAGGGGGTGGCCAGAAACCACTGGCCGTCCCCTCATCCCGGATCGCTCCTGAAGCGATCCCGACCGTCCCCGCCGGCCGGGGGGGGTCCGATCGGACCCCCCACCCGCCGGAAGAATGGCACGTACAGGTACGTGGTTCTGCCTGTACGTGCCATTCTGCCGACGTATATATACAGGGGGCGGTCGGCAAGTGGTTAAGGGCGCAAAATAAAATTTTCTGCAAAGAATCATCTGCCAAGCGATCATTTTATCAATATTAAGCTTAAGATAAATTCAACTGGTTGAGATGACCCTCAAGTACTTGATGGCCCTTGATGGGCAGACTCAATGGACTACTCAACATCACTCTTCTATGTTTCTATATTTCTTTTTGCTTTCACCGTCAATACATAATTGGTATTTTCAAATATAGCCTTGTAGTTTAGGGCCAGAACTTTCCCATTATGCTAAAAGAATTCTTCTGCAATTAAAGTATAACTAAAGTATAACTAAAGACAAAACGTTTTCTTTTTTTTTTAGATTTGGATAGAGTGGCGAGGGATTAGAAACCCTGTCAGATTTTTATTGCTGTATACAAATCTGTCCAGCCCCAGACCCAAATAACGTCACTGTGTAGGAGTGCATGGCTATTGGTGATACTGTATTATAGCCAGGGCCGTCTTTAATATATATATAATATATAATATATATATATATATATATATATTGTAGCAGAGCGTCCCAGAGAGAGCCAGGAGAAGTCCTGTTCGGGGTTTATACATCTCCCAGGCTCCTCTCATACACATTCAGAGATCTCTGAGACATGATCCAGTTCGGATCTTAGTCCTCCTCTCCAGGCTAATTTAAGCTCACCTGAGCAAACAGCCTTTGCTCTCTGCCTGGGACACACAAACAGGGATGGTTTGTGAGGAGCCAAAAGGTTGGTAAAACCCTTTAAAAACTCTTTACAGAAACTGACAAGCGGTAGGCTTGCTCAGCCTGATAGTTAGAGACGGTGTATGGTATAGTTAGAGCCGAGACACGGCTAGGACTTTTGTTTGTTTATTTCTGTTTTGATATGTTTTCTGGGAGACTGTGCAGCACCTGTGTATGGACTTGTATTTAAATCAAATAAACCCAGCACTGTTTTCACTACCTCAAGTGGATTTGGTATCTGTGCCTTACTAAACAGCTCATCCCAGTGAGCTTTGTACCTGCTACCTGTCCCCCAGGTTACAATATATATATATATATATATATATATATATATATATATATATATATATATATATATATATAGATATATATATTTAATATTCTTGGGGCCCCCCACCCCATGCAGTTTCACTCTCCACCTGCTCTGAGACATACAATAAATAGCAGCTAGACTCAAAATCAGTTTACTGAATCAGATCAGGCATCTATTGCGATTGGTTGCCAGAGGTTACAGTGTATCATTACCGCTCACTGACTGGTTGCCAGAGGTTACAGTGTATCATTACCGCTCACTGACTGGTTGCCAAAGGTACAGCACACATTACGGCTCACTGATTAGTTGCTAGAGGTACAGCACATGATTTCTGCTTGTTGATTGGTTGCTAGAGATTACTGTGGATATGACCTCGGGGGGCATGATATACATATGAATGCCACCGGTAGCCGCTATTTACATATTTATGCCACCACTATTTACATATGAATGCCGGTAATTTATATGTAAACACAGGGTCTGCAGGTGAGTCATCTCTACACGACAATAGGGCAGAGCTGGGCAACATTAGTAGCAGCACTTCACACTGAGATATATTGGGACACAGCATGGGACTAAAACCTCAAAGGACGAGGGAATTTAAACCAGGATAGTTGGCAAGTATGTCCTGCCTTAGAAAAGGCCCTGATTATAGCTAAAAAAAACTGTAAAATGCAGCACTTTCATGCCAAACCTCAAAGAAATTGGTAAATTTGTCAGTGTGGGCAGGTGCCAAGCCTTGCTGGAAAATAAAATAAGCATCTCCATAAAGCTGTTCAGCAGAGGGAAGCATGAAGTGCCCTAGAACAGTGGTCATTAACCCAGTCCTCAGGGCCCATTAACAGGCCAGGTTTGTAAGATAACTGAAATACATGACAGGTGATATAATTTGCTGCTCAGTGATTGCAGTATTCTAGTCTGCATCTCCTCAAGGTAATACATAAAACCTGGCCTGTTAGTGGGCCCTGAGGACAGGGTTGATGACCATTGCTCTAGAAGGTCCTGGTAGAGGGCTGCGCTGACTTTGGACTTGATAAAACACAGTGGATCAACACCAGCAGATGACATGGATCCCCAAATCATCACTGACTGTGGGAACTGCACACTGGACCTCATGCAACTTGGATTCTGTGCCTCTCCACTCTACACTCTGGGACCTTGATTTCCAAATAAAATGCTAAATTTACTTTCATCTGAAAAGAGGACTTTGGACCACTGAGCAACAGTCTGGTCCTTTTTCTCCTTAGCCCAGGTAAGACACTTCTGATGTTGTCTCTGGTTCAGTGTTGGCTTGACACAGGGAATGCGACAGTTGTAGCCCATGTCCTGGACACGTCTGTGTGTGGTGGCTCTTGAAGCACTGATACCAGCTGTAGTCCACTTCTTGTGAATCTCCCCCAAATTCTTGAATGGCATTTGTTTCACAAAGGCTGTGGTTATCCCTGTTGCTTGTGCACCTTTTTCTATCACACTTTTTCCTTCCACTCAACTTTGCATTAATATGCTTGGATACAGCACTCTGTGAACAAGCCAACTTTTTTAGCAATGACCTTTTGTGACTTACCCTCTTTGTGGATGGTGTCAATGACTGTCTTCTGGACAACTGTCAAGTCAGCAGTCTTCCCCATGATTGTGTAACCTACTGAACCAGACTGAGAGACCATTTAAAGGCTCAGGAAACCTTTACAGGTGTTTTGAGTTAATTAGCTGATTAGAGTGTGACACCATGAGTCTACAATATTGAACTTTTTTCACCATATTCTAATTTTGAGATACTGAATTTTGAGTTTTCACTAGCTGTAAGCCATAATCATCAAAATTAAAATAAAGAAATGCTTGAATTATATCACTCACTGTGTGTAATGAATATATATAATACAAATTTTCAAATTTATGAATTTTCGAATTTACGAATTTAAGAACTGCAATCATAATGAATGACCCGAACCCCCCCCCCCCCCCAAAAAAAAACCTGAATTTAAACGAAAACAAACCAATTTTTTTAGCAGTGCACATGTCTACGGGACCTTATTGGCTTCTAAAAACTGAGGCTTGTGCCAAAAATGTAAGCGTATACATTTTCAGATCCAATACTATTTACTGCAAGAAAGACTTGGGTGATTGTGCGTGTAATTGCCATCATCCCGTTTACATAGATTCTGAACATATTGTCATTTTTGGTACTTTAAAGGCAATTCAACCATGATTTAATATAAAAAAAATATATAGTTTATTAGAAAAACATCATTAAAAAAGTTGCTATAAGAACAGTATACAATTTACAACAACATACAAATTACATCATAACATGTATCAAGATGTTGAAAAGATGACATAAAATGAGACACATGGAGTGCATGAGAGGTAGTATCTCCCAGCTACTTGCTTGTAAATTCCCCCATGGTGATATTTTAATGGAAAAAATCCAGCAGATTAGGGGTATCCAATAGACATGCTCACACTGAAATATTTTGTTTCGGAATTTCTGGTTCGTCCGAAAAATACACGTATTTAGTTACTCCCGAAATTCATTTTTAATTATTTAATTTTGTTAAAATTTCATTTACTTGGTGTAATATCATCTTTCACACTATACAAAAAATTGGGCTAATTTTACTGTTTTTTATTCATTAAAGAGTATTTTGTTCCCCAAAAAAATATATATATTTAATATTCTTGGGGCCCCCCACCCCATGCAGTTTTGCTCTCCACCTGCTCTGAGACATACAATAAATAGCAGCTAGACTCAAAATCAGTTAACTGAATCAGATCAGGCATCTATTGCGATTGGTTGCCAGAGGTTACAGTGTATCATTACGGCTCACTGATTAGTTGCTAGAGGTACAGCACATGATTTCTGCTTGTTGATTGGTTGCTGGAGATTACTGTGGATATGACATCAGGGGACCATGATATACATATGAATGCCACCGGTAGCTGCTATTTGTATATGTAAGCCACCACTATTTACATATGAATGCCGGTAATTTATATGTAAACACGGGGTCAGCAGGTGAGTCATCTGTACACGACAATAGGGCAGAGCTGGGCAGCATTAGTAGCAGTACTACTGAGATATATTAAGAGTATATAAAGAGTATTTTGTTCCCCAAAAAAATGCGTTTGAAAGACTGCTGTGAAAAAACCATGTGACATAAAATATTGCAATGATCAACATTTTATTCTCTAGGGTCTCTGCTTCAAAAATATATATGTAATGTTTGGGGGTTTTAAGTAATTTTCTAGCAAAAAATACTGATTTAAACTTGTAAACAAGAAGTTCCAGAAAAGGCCTGGTCAGCAAGTAGGTAATGAAGTACCGTAATTATACCACGCACCTTCATTTTAAGAGGGAAGTTTCAGGAAAATAACTAACAAATAAATTTAAAAGGCTAAAAATAAAACCTATGTGGCTCACGGCCAAAGTTAAAAAAGCTATAAACTATAAGAAAAGAGCTTTTAAAAAATATAAAAATGAAGGATCACTAGTGTCATTTAAATGTTACAAAGAACATAACAGAATATGTAAAAAGGAAATCAAGGATGCAAAAATTCAAAACGAAAGACAGATTGCAAAAGATAGTAGGACAAACCCAAAAAAATTCTTCAAATATATTAATAGTAAAAAGGTCAAGTCTGAGCATGTAGGCCCTTTACAAAATAATCTAGAGTGGGTGACTGGGGACAAAGAGAAGGCTAATTTATTAAATACTTTCTTCAGCTCTGTGTATACAAAGGAGCATGGGGGAGCTCATGTCCACAATGGGGTGGTAGTGACACAGCCCTAAATCCACAATGACTCAAAAGTGATATGGTCCAGAAATATTTAGACAGAATAAAGGTGGATAAAGCACCTGGACCTGATGGCATCCACCCACGGATCCTAAAAGAATTGAGCTCTGTAATTTCAAAGCCATTGTATCTAATTTTTAGGGAATCATTAATGACAGGAATAGTACCACTGGATTGGCGCAGGGCGAACGTGGTGCCTATATTTAAAAAGGGAACAAAGTCTTTACCAAGTAACTATAGACCTGTTAGTTTAACTTCTATAGTTGGGAAGATACTGGAGAGATTATTAAAAGACCACATAGACGAGTTCTTGTAGGAAAAAAATATGTTAAGCAACAGACAGCATGGGTTCATGAAAGACAGAAGTTGTCAGACAAACCTCATTTCTTTTTATGAGGTGGTAAGTAAAACCTTGGACAGAGGCGTGGCTGTGGACGTGGTATACTTGGATTTTGCAAAAGCTTTCGATACAGTTCCCCACACAAGGCTCATGTGTAAGGTAAGGTCTACAGGTTTGGAAATATCGGTTTGTAAATGGATAGAAAACTGGCTAAAAGACAGAATTCAGAGAGTCGTGGTTAATGATTCTTACTCTGAATGGTCTAAGGTTATCAGTGGTGTACCCCAAGGTTCAGTGCTGGGACCCTTACTTTTTAATATCTTTATAAATGATATTGGGTCTGGGATCAAAAGTAACATTTCTGTCTTTGCAGATGACACCAAGCTATGCAGTGGAATAACGTCCTTACAGGAGGTCTCCAATTTACAAGCTGACCTCAATGCTCTGTCAAATTGGGCGACTATGTGGCAGATGAGGTTTAATGTTGATAAATGTAAAGTTATGCACTTGGGGGCTAAGAATATGCATGCATCATACATGCTAGGGGAGTACAACTAGGGGAATCCGTAGTGGAGAAGGATCTGGGGGTTTTGGTAGATCATAAACTCAATAATAGCATGCAATGCCAAGCTGCGGTTTCCAAAGCGAGCAAAGTCCTTTCTTGTATTAAGAGAGGTATGGACTCCAGAGAGAGAGATATCATTTTGCCCCTGTTCAAATCATTAGTAAGACCTCATCTGGAATATGCAGTTCAGTTTTGGGCACCAGTTCTCAAAAAGGATATCGGGGAACTGGAGAAAGTGCAGAGAAGGGCAACCAAACTGATAAGAGGCATGGAGGAGCTCAGCTATGAGGAAAGATTAGAGGAACTGAATTTATTCACACTTGATAAGAGGAGATTAAGGGGGGATATGATCAACATGTATAAATATATAAGGGGTCCATATAGTGAACTTGGTGTTGAGTTATTTACTTTACGGTCAACAAAGAGGACAAGGGGGCACTCTTTACGTCTAGAGGAGAAGAGATTTCATCTCCAAATAAGGAAAGGTTTCTTCACAGTAAGAGCTGTGAAAATGTGGAATAGACTCCCTGCAGAGGTGGTTCTGGCCAGATCAGTAGATCAGTAGATTGCTTTAAGAAAGGCCTGGATACTTTCCTAAATGTACATAATATAACTGGGTACTGACATTTATAGGTAAAGCTGATCCAGGGAAAATCCGATTGCCTCTCGGGGGATCAGGAAGGAATTTTTTTCCCCTGCTTTAGCAAATTGGAGAATGCTCTGCTGGGGTTTTTTTTGCCTTCCTCTGGATCAACTGTGGGTATAGAATGGGGTATATGGGATTGTATGATATATATATATATATATATGTAACTATGTAACATTTTAAATAAAGAACTTTGAAGCAAAATAAGGGTCACAGATCCTAAATGCAGCCTGATCAGTGCCCATCTGCAGCCTCACCAGCACCCATCTGCAGCCTCACCAGTGCCCATCAATGCAGCCTCACCAGTGCCCATCAATACAGCCTTACCAGGGCCCATCTGCAGCCTCACCAGTGCCCATCAATACAGCCTCACCAGTGCTCATCTGCAGCCTCACCAGTGCCCATCTGCAGCCTCACCAGTGCCCATCAATGCAGCCTCACCAGTGCTCATCAATGCAGCCTCACCAGTGCTCATTTTCAGCCTCACCAGTGCCCATCAATGCAGCCTCACCAGTGCCCATCAATGCAGCCTCACCAGTGCCCATCAATGCAGCCTCACCAGTGCCCATCTGCATCCTTACCATTGCCAATTAATGCAGCCTGCACAGTGCCCATCAGTAGCCCCTCCATTGCCCATCTGCAGTCTCACCATTGCCCATCTGCAGCCTCACCAGTGCCGGAATACACAGCGATGTGATCTCCTGTGCACTGGGCGATCAGCCACACACAGTCCCACCTCCTGTGATAGACAGGACAGTGGTCCAATGCCGGCCAGGAGGCGGGACTGTGCGTGACTGAGTGCATAGGAGATCGCGGCTGTGTATAATCCGATGGCGCTTGGCACTCAGAGACAGGACAGGAATCGGCATATACCACGCACACATGATTTCCCCCTGATTTTCAGGGGAAAAAGTGCGTGTTATATGCCGATAAATACGGTATTTACAGACTGTTGGATTCTGTAGACATCTTCACTGCAGGCCTGCCCTGTCCTCTTCCTGCTGCTGAACTTCTGGCACCGTGGGGGTTAACAGCTTCGAATCTCCAGGCTCAGCTGCACTAAAAATGATCTGACAGGGACACGCCTCTCCAGCCCTCTCCTCCAATGAGAAAAGTTCTTTCACTGATTACAATATCTATAACATGGTCTGTGAATTGAATTGAGAATCCTATGACAGATCTTGTAATAGGCAGTGAAAGATCCCCCCCCCCCAAAATCCATACCAGACCCTTATCTGAGCATACAGCCTGGCAAGAAAGGAAAGGGGGGAAGCAAACGCCCCCCCCCCTTCCTGAACCATACCAGGCCACATGTCCTCAACATGGGGGGGCGCTTTGGGGCACCCCAAAGCACCTTGCCCCCATGTTGATGTGGACAAGAGCCTCTTCCCGACAACCCTGGGTGGTGGTTGTGGGGGTCTGCAGGCAGGGAGCTTATTGGAATCTGGAAGCCCCTTTTAACAAGGTGACCCCTAGATCTCTGCCCCCCTCGTGTGAATGAGTATGGGGTACATTGTACACCTACCCATTCACCCAAAAAAGTGTCAAACATATATAAAGACAGGAGGCAGTTTTTGACAATTCCTTTATTAATCAAAAAAAAAAATAATAATGTCATCTGATGTAGATCTATCCTCAGTCTTTAAGCCCAACACCGCAACGGCGGACCTGGAAAAGTAAAAACGCTCCATCTGTGACGAAAAGCTAACCGCCGAATCCCGGTTCTGCCGGTTGACAGTTCTTAAAGCGGAGTTCCACCTGTTTCTGTGTTCATTAAAAGTCAGCAGCTACAAAAAGTAGCGAGTTTGGGGTGATGGAATTGATTGGCCTAAAAAATGAATGCAACCACCACAATGAATGGTTAGCAAGCTTCAATATACTATATTTTTATTTTTGGGTTTAATACGGCTTTAACGTGAACAGATATCTGATGCTAGGTTCACTTTATAGCTGGAGGAACCCAGGTAAGACAAGAATTTCATGAAAATTCTTTCCCTCATACCAGTAATGCTGAGGAGTGCGATTTCCTGACATCATCATAAAGAAACAAGTCAGTATTTTTATTGAGGTGCGCGGATTGCAATTTTTAAACTGCACAGCCAGCTTCTTGGACACCAGAAGCCATCAGCGGCCATCACGCGGATGTCTGCAGCTGAGCGGCGCACCATCCACGTCCCATTTCCTTCTCCTGCATTACAGAGGTCAGCGGGAAATCGGACCACACACCGCAGTAATGTTTCAGCGGGAGGAAATAGCAGCGCGCATCTCGGGGGATACATTATATTTTTAGAAAAAAGAAATAACTGATAAAAGCATAAAATATCAGGTGACTGAATACTAAATCATGCCGGAAGGCCCATGGCTGCAGTATAATGAAGAAAATAATGCATTGATTGCATCCATGGACCACTAAGCATAAATTACAGGTTTATGTAGAAAAGACTTGTGTGTATAATATGGAAATGAGTTTTAGGGACTTATAATGACCTTTTACATTTATAATAAAATTGGCACAGCGGATGAATATTTTTTCTTTTACTGTTGATTTATTGTCCAATAAAACCTAAAAACTGTTATTTTAAAGGGTAACTCCAATTTCATGAAAACAAAAAAATAGTAATAGCACAAACAATTGCTACACAAGCCGTGTTGTCATTTAAAGTTTAAATTGAATGCCAACATGTACTGTGACATACTGAAGCAGAGCATGATCCCCTCCCTTCATAGACTGGGCCGCAGGGCAGTATTCCAACATGATAACGACCCCAAACACACCTCCAAGACGATCACTGCCTTGCTAAAGAAGCTGAGGGTAAAGGTGATGGACTGGCCAAGCATGTCTCCAGACCTAAACCCTATTGAGCATCTGTGGGGCATCTTCAAACGGAAGGTGGAGGAGCGCAAGGTCTCTAACATCCACCAGCTCTGTGATGTCATCATGGAGGAGTGGAGGAGGACTCCAGTGGAAACCTGTGAAGCTCTTGTGAACTCCATGTTCAAGAGGGTTAAGGCAGTGCTGGAAAATAATGGTGGCCACACAAAATATTGACACCTTGGGCCCAATTTGGACATTTTCACTTAGGGGTGCACTCACTTTTGTTGCCAGTGGTTTAGACATTAAAGAGGAGTGCCCACTAAAAACATTTTTTTAAAAGTCAGCAGCTACAAATACTGCAGCTGCTGACTTTTAATAATCGGACAATTACCTGTCCCAGGGACCAGCGATGCGGGGGAACGAAGCCCCCCCCCATCGTTCCCCGCTCCTCTCGCGGCGCCGGCATTCTTACTGTGGGCACCTGCGAATGCGCGAGCAGTGCCGTGATACGATGCTCAGTCATCTGGGACACCTGACAGGTCCCAGATGACTGTGCAGCGCCGAGAGGAAGTGATGTCAGTGCCCGGGCACTGAAGGTGGCAGACTACGGGGGACCCCCTAGCAACAGGCATTTAGAGGTGAAAAAAAAAAATATTTTTTTCCAATTATTTTTATTTATTTTATTTTTTTATTATTTTTAAGCAAATTTTTTTTTTTTTTGGGTGGCAACACCACTTTAATGACTGTGTGTTGAGTTATTTTGAGGGGGGCAGCAAATTTACACTGTTATACAAGCTGTACACTCACTACTTTACATTGTAGCAAAGTGTCATTTCTTCAGTGTTGTCACATGAAAAGATAGAATAAAATATTTATAAAAATGTGAGGGGTGTACTCACTTTTGTGAGATACTGTATCTATCCATATATATATATATATATATATAGATAGATATATATATATATATATATATCTATATATATCTATATATATATATATATATATATATATATATATATATATATATATATATATATATATATAAATGGCCTCTCGGCGGGTGGGCCTTATTACTGCCACCTCATCAGAGCCCTTTAGTGAAGGAGAAATATTGCTTATTTTTCAAATTTTTTGCATTTTTTTGCAAAAAATAAATAACCTAATGGTGATTAAATACCACCAAAGGAAAGCTTCTACTTGTGTGGAAAAAAAAAAATGATTAAGATTTTATTTGGATACAGAGTTGCATAACCGCGCAATTGTCATTTAAAGTGTGACCGCGCTGACAGCTGAAAATTGGCCTGGGCAGGAAGGGGGGTGAAAGTGCCCCGGCATTGAAGCAGTTAATAATTTTGAATGTCTAAAACAAGAATTTGATTGGGTGCCTGCAGTAGCTGTAAAATCGACCGGTTAGTGCCCAGATCGATCGGTTTGTTCAACCAGAAATCACACAAATAAAGCCAGAATAAACTAAATTGAGGGAGAAATTTATTGCGCAATCATTCGCTGACACATTTGCAATTTTCCAACCCATCTGTTTCACTTTCATTGTCAATAGATTCAAGTGAAATATCAAAATCAATCGATCTGTGTATGGTTGTATATTCTTTGATTTTGCTTGTGTCACCCAATAATCCAACATGTACTAGAGCCTCATTAGTGAGTGTGTCAGGTACTGATTAAATATTTTATTTCCATGATTTAATATCAAACTGGCTTTATGTATAAAATCCAGAGGAAAGGCTCCTGCCTGTAGCAAGACAATTCTAAATATCATTTTTTTTTCATGGAAATAAATGCTGACATTTGATTGGCTGAATTGGACAATTACTGGTCCTATACACAGTGTTTCTGTAAATAAAGTGTATCAACTAGAAACCAAACAAGCTAATAGCGAGCAAAGATCCAAATTTTATTCCAGCGTCAAAAATGGAAAAAGAAATGGTGATGCCGTGTTCGGGGTTGTTTCAGTTCTCGGTTATAGTGAGGGAGTTTTCTGCTCCTCTGATTGCCTACAAACTATATCCTGTAAAAATCTGAATATACCCCGGGGCTGATTTACTGACGAAGACATTTTTACATTTCCACTAAACGTGATTGGGTGTCTAAGGTGAGCATTTAAATGAGCATATATATATATATATATATATAAATAAAGTGCTAATTTTGTAAATCAACCTATGCTGGGAAAAGCGAAAACGACGTGTCAAAGCAATTAGCGGATCCGGAGATATAGGCAGCTGAAGTTATATGCCAATCTCAGCTTTTCCTGTGAAAGTCAACCTGGGCTTTACCACCTCTACTCTCTCCAGCCTGTCTATTAGCCCTTGTATTGGGAAGCCTCATTGACCAATAGGCTTGGAGGGAGGGGTTAGTCACAGCTTGACTTTTATGCCGCGTACACACGGTCGGAATTCTCGTCGGAAAAAGCTCTCAAGGTTTTCCCGTCGGAATTCCGACGGAATTTCGCTTAAACTGTCTTGCCTACACACGGTCACACCAAATTCCGACGGTCAATAACACCACGGCATACAACACGTTCGACTGCACTATAAAAGGGAAGTTTAATGCCTCCGAGCATGCGTCAAATTGTTTCCGAGCATGCGTCTGAATTTTGCGTGTCGGAATTGCATACACACGATCAAAAAATCCGATAGAAAGGTTTTTCGTCGGAAAAATTAAGAACAGGTTCTCAATCCAAAGTCTGTCGGAAGTTCCGACAGAAAAAGACCGATGAGCATACACACGGTCGGAAAATCCGATGAAATTCCGACTGTGTGACCGGCAAAACTGGGCTTTACCACCTCTACTCTCTCCAGCCTGTCTATTAGCCCTTGTATTGACCAATAGGCTTGGAGGGAGGGGTTAGTCACAACCTGACGTTTACAGAAAAAGTCCAGATTTGCATACAGTACACCATATGCCATACATAGACATAGCTCCCAACTGTCCCTGATTTCGAGGGACTGTCCCTGATTTGGAACAATGTCCCTCTGTCCCTCATTCCTCCTCATTTGTCCCTCATTTTGGTCTGATCTATATAGTTGTATATAAAATGCACTTTTTATGTTTCAAAAAGTGTTTCCCAGTGCTAAACCTTTCATCCAAATTCTAAATTGTTGCATTTGTAAATTTTAAAAGCCAATATAAAGGAATAGTAGTGGTAAAAAAAGTCCTCCTGGATTTAAATAAACTTTTTTTTTGGTTAATTCCCCTTTAAGGGGGTGGGGCAGGGGGTGTGTCCTATGCCTACATACATTTGTTAGTAGGTGTCCCTCATTCCCATCTCAAAATGTTGGGAAGTATGTAAAGACAATTGATTCAGTATCCTGCTTAGGGATGAGTTGGTTTTTAGTGAGGTCTATAAGGTCCAGCAAGGAGATGGATTCATTTATAGCAGTGGTCTCCAAACTGTGGCCCGGGGGCCAGATGCGCCCCTCTGCTTGCTTTTATCTGGCCCTTAGGGCACTATTTCATCTACTGATACCAACAATGGGGCCCAATTCCTTCCGATGACACCAATGATGGGACACAATTCCTCCCAATGACACCAACAGTGGGACCTAATGCAGTGCTGTTTTCCGTGCCTAGGCCGACAAGGCTCAGGCCTAGGGCGGCAAATTTGTGGGGGTGGCCCCCGCACGAAAAAAAGCCCCTCCTCCTCCGGAGTCAGTCCATTCACTGCCAGAGGTTGCTGGCTGCAGCATCTCTCACATTTCTCTCCTCCCCCACCCCTCTGCACAGACAGGAGAGCAGAGAGAGAGAACTGGTCAGCCTCCTGTGTTGTGACTCTAGGGACTAGCCTCTAGATCGGTCGGATTGTGGCTTCAGCTGGCAGACCCAGCTACATTCTGCATGTCCTGGAGGGTAGTGAAAGTAAGATATGGGGCCTCCTCACCTATTTAAGCCCCGCTTTACCGTAGTTTTGGAGGCGTTATTCGGCCGCTAGCGGCCGAAAAGGGGTTAAATCCGCCTGCAAAATGCTGCCGGAGCGGCGTTTTGCCGGCGGTATCGCAGCGCTGCCCCATTGATTTCAATGGGGAGCAGCGGTGGAGGAGCGATAAGTTCACCGCTCCTTCACCGCTCCAAAGAAGCTGCTGGCAGGACTTTTTGTGATGCCCTGCCAGCGCACCGCTCCAGTGTGAAAGGCTTTCACAATGGGGCGCATGGAGCAGCTTTTTTCAGGCGTTACACAGGCGCTATTTTTAGCGCTGTAGCCCCTGAAAAAAACTGGCAGTGTGAAAGGGGTCTTACATATATGGTTAACTCTTTACAGCTCAATATCTGCAGGCTGGTGCTTCTGGAATCAACGGCATTTAACATCTTATGCCCCGTACACACGGTCGGAAAATCCGACCACAAAATCCATCGGATTTTTTCGGACGGATTTTGTCCGACACTGGTGTTGCATACACACGGTCGGACAAAGTTGTCGGAAAATCCGATCATTCTGAACGTGGTGACATTTGTTGCGTACAACGGGACTACGTAGAGGCTAGTAGCCAATGGCTTTGGTCTTGTAATGTGATCTGAGCATGCGTGGCACTTTTTCCGTCGGAATTCGCTACACACGATCGGAAAAAGTCCGATAGGACTTTGTTGTCGGAAAATTTGAGAGCAGGAGATAAAACTTTGTCCGTCAGAAAATCCGATGGAAAATGTCCGATGGAGCCTACACACGGTCGGAATTTCCGACAACATTGTCCGATAGGACATTTTCCGTCGGAAAATCCGACCGTGTGTATGGGGCTTTAGGCCACTTTCACACTGAGGCACTTTACAGGCGATATATCGCTAACAATAGCACCTGTAAAGAGCCTCTCCTGTCACTCCAATGTGAAAGCCTCGAGTACTTTCACACTGGAGCGGTGCGCTGGCAGGACGCTCAAAAAAGTCCTGCAAGCAGATTCTTTAAGGGGGGTTTAGGAGTGCCCTTGCCCATCGAAATCAATGGGCACCGCTGGGAAATCGCCGCTTTGCGCCCTGCGAGTAGCCGAAAAGTGGCGCAAAAATGTCAGTAAAGCGCTGCTAAAAATACAATTACAATTACTAATTACAGCAGAAGCAGCGTGCCGGCCTCCCTCCCCCCTACTTTACCGGGAAGCAAATTGTCTCTCCTGTGTCGGATCACATACCTAGTCCTCAATTAAGGGAAGATTGGTATAACCGCTTTGCGACCACATAATGACGTTATAGGGCAGCAAAGTGCCGGATCACGTACCTAGTCCCCAATTAAGCCCTGGTTCACATTGCAGCGAGTTGGCATGCAATTTGACATGTCAAATCGTCAGCTATTGCCGGCAATGGCACATTCCAAATGGGTTTGACGCTGCACCGATTCCCAGAAGTCATTTCTGTACAACTTTTACCACTTTGGAGTTCGATTTCAATAGACATCTGTCAACATCTGACATCTGTCGATTTCAAGAGACATGATGTCTCTGAAATCGCCCCCCAAAGTCGAGACTAACATGAGGGAATTAAATTGTGCGAGTTCAGCTGAACTTGTGCAATTTAATTTCCCCTGTCAGTGTGAACCTAGGCTAAAGGAGAGATTGGTATACCCACTTGCCAACCGCATAATGACATTATACTGCAGCAAAGTGACTCTCCTGTGCCAGATCACCCACCTTGTAGGTGATCCAGAACCTCAATATGCGGTCGGTAAGTGGTTATACCAATCTCTCCTTTAATTGAGGAGTGCGCTCTGCAATATTATGCAGAAAAGACTCCATGCCCCCCATCTCTATGGCCCTTGAAGATGTCCTCTTTGACAAAACACGTAGAACGGAGCTGACGGTGACATCATCAAGCAGTGAGGCCATCTTTACATGCTTGCTTTCAGTTTTATTTTGTGAGTACCTCTTTGGTTTTCAGTGAATGGTTTCCTAAGATTTTTTTTCTCTTTATTTTGATTGGATATTTACCAGCATCAATACCCATGAGTGTACCAGTGGAAGAGCGAGCTGGATGTGTGGCCCAAATGGAACATTAAAGCTTAATTTCTGAGCACTTTCAGACCTATTTTATTTTTAGGTGCCTGAAACGTCTGGTAAGAGGTTTTTGTTTCTTGATGCACTGGAGTGATTTCACAAGAATCAACACACATCGTTGGACTTTATTAGACTTTTTACTACTTACATGTTTTTGTTGAATGTAAACATATCAATTTAAAGCAGGGGTCTCAAGCTGGTGGCCCTCCAGCTGTTGCGAAACTACAAGTCCCATGAGGCATTGCAAGGCTGACAGTTACACGCATGACTCCCACAGGCAAAGGCATGATGGGATTTGTAGTTTTGCAACAGCTGGAGGGCCACCAGTTTGAGACCCCTGATTTAAAGGGACAGGGCAACATCTTTTATTACCAGAACCCATGGGGGGTGACTTACTAAAACTGGAGAGTGCAAAATCTGGTGATAATGATTCGTAGTTCGGAAAGTCGTTTGTTTATTGAATCCATTAACACACAATATCTCTTCTCCTCGGCTCAAATACAATACAACACCCTTCTCACTCAGTTCTCAGGAATGCACTTTGCTAGTAAATCCAACCTCCAGCACAAAATTAATCAGCTGATTGGACTGTGAGTCGTCCTTTTGTTTCATTAGACCTTTAACGAATGAACGAATCATCTCGAATGAATTCATTATTTTCGCTATAATTTCTTTCTTAGTAGTTGTAATTCATAATTTTTTTATTCAGACTTTCGGATGCATCCGAATGTCCGAAAGATGCAAAGTTCGTCCGAATTTCGATTAGTTACGTAACAAATTGCACATGTCTAGTTTAAACTTATTTTCTAAACTTCTTCAGGAAAATGGAAGTCAGTTTTGTTTTGCATTGGCAATACCACCATTTTTTATTTCATTGCATTAGTTGATATATAAATAAACTCCAATCGTATTTTTTTTTCTTTCTCTGTCACAATATTTATGGGATTATATTCAGGAAGTTCATTTAAAACTCCCATCCCGTGATCAGCTCTATAAAAGTTAAATTGATCCTCAATGTATCCAGAAATAGGCACGTCGGGGCGGCTGAGGTCACACTTGCCGAGCTGCGTGCTGGCGGTGGAATATTCATTGTCAGCCTAGAAGGGGCTTTTCATTGCTTTTCTGTGAACCAAGCTGCTGATTCCACTATCTTTATATGATTTTTTTTTTTCTCATGCAATTTTTGGCGGAGCATAAAGAGAAGCTTTAACGCTCGCTCTCCCAGCTCCCTCTTAAGTCATTTGGCTGCATTCTGTCATTTCCAAAAAAGCAGCGCTGATGAGAACAGCAATAAGGAGGCTCCACTGTATGACTGCTAGAGTGCTGAACTGCTAACTGTGATGAAAGGAAGGAAAATGTCAGGGCTATTCCTAGAATATCTTCTTATAGGTTTAACCGCAGGAAAAAAATTATAATTACACCACTGTTTATAAAGACTACAAAATTGTGGAAGCCATGGGGTTTTAGCACTTGCAAAGGAGTCAATAAAAATTTGGGTTTATTGTTATAAATATACAGTAATTGCTGTTAACTAAAATTGCAAAATGTAGCGACTCATTAGAACCAATTAACTATTATGGCGGGCTCTTGGGCGGAGTTATGGAAATACCAAAATCCCTTGATGGGTGGGTGTCAGTCAGGAGGACTAAGCATTCTTAAGGCCCGTACACACGATCGGACTTTTTGACAACCAACATGCAAATTAGCTGGTTTGGACCAACATCCGACCGTGTGTACACTCCATCGGACCAACTTTTCCCAGGTTTCATCGGACTTTTGTTGGCTGTGTGAACGGACCAATTTTCTGCCAACAAAAGTCAGATGGACCAAAGTCCGACCGTGTGTACACAAAACCAATGGACTTTTGTACAAACCAATGCAAAACCAATGCAAAAGATCAGACAACAATACAAAAGTTGACCAAAGGTGGCGGTAAAGAGCAGAAAAACCAAGTGATTTGGTGAAAGTTGGCTGAAAAAGTCTTGCCGTGTGTATGCAATACCAACTTGGGGCCAAAGCTCTTTGGACAAAAATCCACAGGAAAGTTGGTCCACGGTCCGATCGTGTGTATGAGGCTTTAGGGATACCAAGTCAATGAAAGCCGGCAACTGAGAGTGCTCTTGCGAAGTATATCCTTTATTGGCTACATACAGTGCACTATGTTGTCAAAAGTATTGGGACACATGCCTTTACACGCACATGAACTTTAATGGCATCCCAGTCTTAGTCCGTAGGGTTCAATTTTAAGTTGGCCCACCCTTTGCAGCTCCAACTTGACTGGCCTACACCGACTCCTGTCCTCAACCCGATAGAACACCTTTGGGATGAATTAGAGCGGAGACTGTGAGTCAGGCCTTCTCGTTCAACATCAGTGCCTGACCTCACAAATGCGCTTCTGGAAGAATGGTCAAACATTCCCTTAGACACACTCCTAAACCTTGTGGAAAGCCTTCCTAGAAGAGTTGAAGCTGTTATAGCTGCAAAGGGTGGGCCAACTCAATATTGAACCCTACGGACTAAGATCAGGATGCCATTAAAGTTCATGTGCATGTAAGTGCAGACGTCCCAATGCGTTTGACAATATAGTGTATGTAAAAGCACGATCGATACAGTAAACTAACGCGTTTCGACTTTTGCAGCCTTCCTCATAGCATATGTTATGGTATGCTATGAGGAAAGCTGCAAAAGCCGAAACACGTTAGAAACTACTGTATTTTGCCTTTACATATGTAGCCAATAAAGGATTTTCTTTGCAAGAACACTCTGAGTTGCTGGCTTTCATCTAATTGGTACCTGTTATTTTGGGAGTGGAACTCCACAGCCAGAGCACCAGTCTCAAGCTCCTGGATGTAAGATATTGCAATTTAGCAAATTATCTACATATATATTAGGAATAGATTTTACTAAATGCAAATAGACTGTGCACTTTGCAAGTGCAATTGCACCAAAGCTTAGTAAATGAGGTAAAGCTTCACTTTACAAAGAATACCCAATCACAGCATTTTTGCTTGCACACGATTGGATGATGGAAGTCAGCAGAACTCAATAGGCAGGCTGTATTTACATACAGACCACTCTAGGTAACGTCCACATGTGGTGTGGAATCTCCATGATTGAAACTTGAACTGATATCCAATAAATTAGAGGTGGTAAGGCTGAGAAGGTAACTTTATAAGACTTTTATAAGACTTTTATAAGACTTTTCAGACTTTATAAAGAATGCAACAAGAAATGTAAGGGTGCAATAAGGACGGATAAGATAGAACATGAAAGACACAGCGGAGGAGAGCAAAAAAAATAAGAAAGATATTCTTTAAGTATGTAAACAGTAAAAAAGGGAGGACAGACCATATTAGCCCCATAAAGAATGAGGAAGGACATCTGGTTACAAAGGATGGGGAGATGGCGAAGGTATTGAATTTATTCTTCTCCTCACGTGGGAATCGGGGGGCTTCAGTAACCAAAACTGCAATGTTTATCCTCAGGACACATCACAGGAAGCACCTCCGTGGTTAACAGAGGACAGAATTATAATTAGACTTGGGAAACGTAACATTAATAAATCACCGGGACCAGATGGCTTGCACCCGAGGGTACTTGGAGAACTCAGTCAAGTAATTGCCAGACAATTGTTCCTAATTTTTTACTGACAGTCTACTGACTGGAATGGTACCAGCTGATTGGAGAAAAGCCAATGTAGCACCAATATTTAAAAAGGGCCCAAAATACATCCCTGGGAATTACAGACCAGTTAGCCATCAATAGTATGTAAACTCTTGGAGGGGATGATAAGGGACTATATACAAGATTTTAGTAATGAGGACGGTATAATTAGCAGTAATCAGCATGAATTCATGAAGAATCGTTCTTGCCAAACCAATCTACTAACCTTCTATCCGGGCTGTTCTCTATGGCTGCTTCCTCGCTTCCCCTGTGTCTCCTCCCTCCTCCAATCTGATTGGATCTCCTTTTGGCCAATCGGGTGACGAGTCTCACGACCTGCTTCCTGATTGGCCGGGAGGAGAATCAGAATATTCCTTTGCTATTGTCACACAACGGTCACACCTTTTTTTGAAGCCTATTAGAGCCTCTGGCTCTAATCACATGCTTAACCCCCCCCTCCATTGGAATCCGTGCGTCTGATGCCCTACATATAGATCAGGGGGCCGGATGCATTGATGGGGGGGGAGGGTGGCACCTGTACGTCCCTAATGGACGAGCCACCACTGATCTTGTGCATCTTTGGGTCCGATTCAGGTGCAAATTCAGCTAAAAATTCGGACCTGATAGGCACCTGAATCAGTGAATTTGGATGCACCGGACCCCAGGCACGACCCCGCGGCCGCACATATGTGAACCTGGCCTAAAGGGGACATAACCCAACTGCTCAAAAATTGTACAAACAGTTTTAAAAGCATTCAAGTTAGGTCAATGCCATGTTGGTTATTTCAAACGGCATGAAGAAGAAACCATTGATTTGAATGGTTTGCATAGTGTTGCTGCTGTACAATTCTATTCTTCTTTACTAGTCTAGGAACTGTCCAGACAGCAGTAAGTGATGGTAATACATCATTTGTATTATATAGCTTACATATTTCTTTTATTTTTATATCTCAGTACAAATCTCATGGTTTAATTGCTCACTAAATGTACTAATCTACTTTTCTCTTTTCACATCTTATCTGCTAATTATTGTTCTTCTACGAGATCTTGTTAAACTAATTATGCTGCTATTGTGAGAAAAACAAAACAATCAAAGGAAATTTGCCAGGAATAATTTACTTATGTATGTTTGTGACACTTTAAATCCATCTTTGGGCATTATTGAGCAAGATGTTCTGATTGCAATGTTAGATGAATTTTTTTTTTAAAGATTTTTATTTTTTTTAAAACAACAGCACATTTTCCTGAATTGTTTTAACCGTATTATGTCAGTTGATTTAACAGTTGCAGTACTTGCTGGGCTGCCTTACATACTCATCTAATATATTATAATGGTTCTGTTTTATGAGAACTAGAGTGAAGAGAAATAATAGTATATGGGAACTGTATAAGTAGTACCAACTATAATGTCTCCCGAAAATTACAGCAAGAGACATGGTGCTACATTTCTGCTGGAAATAGACCTCAACATGAGTCAAAACCATAGTCCTACTGTCAGGGCTGGGCTCAGCCCTTCCTTCTCTGAGCTGGCAGCTCAGCTGTCGGCTAATTGCCAGCTCCTATCTCTCAACAGTTACTCAGCTGTTGATGATATCCTGCTCGTCAGTCCTGCCTTCTTAAAGTGGAGTTTCCCCCATAAATATAAGTTTGCGATTGTAGGCAGGTCTAAACAAACTTATATTTATGGGGGAAACTCTACTTTAAGAAGGCAGGACTGACGAGCAGGATATCATCAACAGCTGAGTGGAGAAAAAAAAATGTCACTTACCTAGTTCTGCCTGTTGCTAGGTGGTCCCACGTAATCTGCCTCTGCGCTAGCCCGGGCTAAAAACGCCACTTCCCTCAGCGGCAAGGCTCGCTAAGGCTTCTGGGAGATGTGAGTCACCATTTCCCAGGAGTCTTTGAGCACCGCCGAGGTCTAGAATCGCGTTACTTCCAAACAGGAAGTGACGCGATTCCACGTGTATATTGCCATCACAACAGGGCGGGACTTCCGAGGACGTCGCCTGTTGTGATGGCAACAGAAGCTGTGAACGGCGCTCGCGCAATGTGTCTAATGCGCATGCGCGAGATCTGCGACAAGGGGCATTGCATGATGGGAAATTGATGTCAGCACAACGTCAGCACATCCCGAAAGACAATGCCTGTGGGTTTCACATGCCCACAGGCAAGATGAAACCCCGTACGGGGATTTTATAAATACACTATTGGAGGAGAGAATTAAAGGATAACAGCGGGAAGGACGGGAGACGTGAGTGATCATTTTAGAACCATTTAAGATTTCTAACGTACCGCAAAAAAAAAAACGAGGAGGCAGTGGAACCCCACTTTAAGCCGTCCAGTTCAGAGGAACTCTGCCTTCGCCGTGGTCAACATCACAAGAAACATCTCCTGCGTGCCTGTTAAAGACTGGCTTTGCTGACATCCCTTCTGGCTCCGGATCCTGCTTACTGTTCCACTACATTGATCCCTGACTTCTGGCTTGGCTGACTATCCGTTACGGTTACTGAACATGTTTTGACTACGTTTGTTCTTTTTACTTTTATTATTAAACAAGTGTGACTTAACTGTACTTCTGTCTCGTTCTGATTTCATGGTTTCTGACACCTACTAGCTGTTAAGTAGACATCCAAAACAAAAACAGTCAGCAGCTCTGTGGAATGTGCTCTTACAATAACGTTTATTGCAGGTCCATAAGAAGTACAAAAAAAAACCATTACAAAGAAAGTTGACGTGTTTCACTAAAGCCCACCAGGGCTGAAATGCGTCAACTTTCTCTGTATCGGGATTATTTGTACTTCTTATGGACCTGCAATAGTTATTATTTTGAGAGCACATTCCACAAAGCTGCACAACCTTTTTTGTTTATAATGTCTCCCGATTGTAGCCACACAGCTTCTGGCAGATGTTGGCACTGCACCAGCAGTTTGTTTAAGGAGGTTTTTAGATTTCAAGACTGTAAAACCACTTTTGTCCCCCAGTGCAGTTTGTTTAAGGAGGTTTTTAGATTTTAAGACTGTAAAACCACTTTTGTCTCCCAGTGATAATCCCCAGGATCTTTCTGTCCACATAGCCCTTAAATATGGACAAGTCATGCCAGCAGGGGAGTTGGGTGGAAGATGGAGTGCTGAAGAGACCGTTGGTGGCCTGGGAGGGATCTCCTAGGTATAGGGTAGACCTCAGCTCCAGACTGGGCATGGGCTGGCTCAGGAGGATTAATTCAGTAGAGTGGTTTGACATGGAATCTTGCCATTGTTGGAATTGGTCTTCTGGTTGGAAGTCGTGTCCTCTGTGACAGTTTCCCCTGGGTGTGTGGCCCAATTGACCCTTTGGGTGTACACTCATTTGATTCTCTGGTGGTGGATCACTTATCATCAAGTTTGGGCACGTTTTCCTTTGTCACATCGTTATCCAGTTCAAGTGTCAGTTATTTTGAACCACGTTTTGGATATCCACAATTTATTGTTTGGTTCACCTGTCCAAACACTAAGGACTATGATTTATTTTTAAAATATTTTTTTCTTTTACATTATTGGACATCATTCACTCATATTTTGATTGTCACATAGTACATTAATTTTTTGGTCTGTTATACACTTATAGTTTAGTGTTTATACACATTGTCCACATGTATATGTTGTTTGAGTTTCTTCTTAGATCATTTATGTGCACTTTATGTATATATGTAGCGCCCTCCTCCTGTTGATCAGGCACTTGCATGTACATTTAGTGGGTTGTCTGTTCTGTACATAGTTCAGATTTAATATTATGGCTAAATTAGCCTCTGTTCCAGCATTGGCTGTGTTGCTCGTTGTTCCATTTTTTTTTTGCTCTCTCACCTCATGGCCCTCCTGGCCTAAGGTATGTGACAACTCCTCTTCAGCCTTGGGGCCTTGTAGGCCCGAGGCTACGTTATTGCAAGTAGGCCCAGAAGCTGTCTGTGGCCTACTGATTAAGAGGTGGTCCTGCGCTGTCTGTCCTGCGGGAAGAAGCCGAACAATTGAAAGATCCGGGGGAGGACTCATCTTGGAGAGGACTGAGCGAAAGGCTGGTATCTCAAGAGGAGCCTGGTGACTCAATTGGAGGATGCATCCAAACCAATCTCCCTCACAGCAGTGGCGTCACTAGGGTTGGTGTCACCCGGTGCTGAAAAACATGGTGTCACCCCCCCCCCACCAACTATATTTCCACCTTACAGAAAAAGGGATACCACCGCTTCAGGCCGGTCAGCTAAAACACAGACTGTTAGTGAGTAAGCACTCTCCGTAGTGTAAATCGCATCAGCTCCTGTCTGTATCGCTTTGCTGTGGCTTGTACAGTGTGATCCCAATTTTTCAATAAAGGCAAAAGTTATTTTTTGTGGAGTGTCCAGAGTTTTCCCATTCATCTTCATTTGCTATAGTTCCCCCTTAGTACAGACCTCCCTCCACTAAGTACAGACCCCCTCCCTCCGTATAGATCCCCCACTAAGTACAGACCCCCCTCCCTCCGTATAGATCCCCCACTAAGTACAGACCCCCCTCCCTACGTATAGATCCCCCACTAAGTACAGACCCCCCCTCCCTACGTATAGATCCCCCACTAAGTACAGACCCCTCTCCCGCAGTATAGACCCTTCTCCATCAGTGTATAACTCCCTCTCTCAGTAAGGACCCCTCTTATCAGTATAGGCCCCCCTCCCTCAGTAAAGACCCATCTGATCAGTATAGGACCCCCTCCCTCAGTAAAGACCCATCTGATCAGTATAGGACCCCCTCCCTCAGTAAAGACCCATCTGATCAGTATAGGCCCCCCTCCCTCAGTAAAGACCCATCTGATCAGTATAGGACCCCCTCCCTCAGTAAAGACCCATCTGATCAGTATAGGCCCCCCTCCCTCAGTAAAGACCCATCTGATCAGTATAGGACCCCCTCCCTCAGTAAAGACCCATCTGATCAGTATAGGACCCCCTCCCTCAGTATAGGCCCCTCTTCCCCAGTACAGACCCATCTCATCAGTATAGGACCCCCTCCCTCAGTAAAGACCCATCTCATCACTATAGGCCCCCCTCCCTCAGTATAGGCCCCTCTTCCCCAGTACAGACCCATCTCATCAGTATAGGACCCCCTCCCTCAGTAAAGACCCATCTCATCAGTATAGGCCCCCCTCCCTCAGTATAGGCCCCTCTTCCCCAGTACAGACCCATCTCATCAGTATAGGACCCCCTCCCTCAGTAAAGACCCATCTCATCAGTATAGGCCCCAATCCCTCAGTATAGGCCCCTCTTCCCCAGTACAGACCCATCTCATCAGTATAGGACCCCCTCCCTCAGTAAAGACCCATCTCATCAGTATAGGACCCCCTCCCTCAGTAAAGACCCATCTCATCAGTATAGGCCCCCCTCCCTCAGTATAGGCCCCTCTTGCCCAGTACAGACCCATCTCATCAGTATAGGCCCCCCTCCCTCAGTAAAGGCCCCTCTTCCCCAGTACAGACCCCTCTCATCAGTATAGGACCCCCTTCCTTAGTACAGACCCCCTCATCATTATAGGACCCCCTACCTCGGTACAGACCCCCCTCATCAGTACAGACCCCTTTACCTTAGTATAGGTACCCCCCTCCCTCAGTTCAGACTCCTCTCCTTCAGTGCAGACCCCCCTTCAGTGCAGACCTATACTTTGCATAATGTACACACCTCACATCACAGGACATACTCAACAGTGTCCCTCCTCCTGTGAGAATGTAAACAGAGAGGAGGGGGAGTCGGCTTTGCTCCGTTCAGCTGTGTGAGACAGCATCAGCAGCCAGCGGGGACAGCTCAGACAGCCCGCCAGAGATGCGGAACCCCTAGTGCAGTGATGGCGAACCTTTTTGAGCCCGAGTGCCCAAACTGAAAAAAAAATACATTGGTTTTGTGTTGCAAAGTGCCAACACAGCAATTTGCGAGAGAGGGGGGCTGAGCGAAAGAGAGGGGTTGTGTGAGGGAGAGAGGGGTTGTGTGAGAGAGAGGGTGTGAGAGAGAGAGAGAAGGGGGAGAGAAGAGAGAGAGGGGGGACAGCGAGAGTGAGGGGTGTGAGAGAGATTCTGAGAGTGAGGGGGGCTGAGTGAGAGGGGTGGGGGGGGACAGAGAGAGAGGGTTGTGAGAGATATGCTGAGAGAGAGGGGGGAACAGAGAGAGGGAGGGGGGCTGAGAGAGAGGGAGAGGGGCTGAGAGAGAGGGAGAGGGGACAGAGAGAGAGAGGGAGAGGGGACAGAGAGAGAGGGGACAGAGAGAGAGGGGTGTAAGAGAGATGCTGAGATAGAGGGGCAACAGAGAGAGGGGCAACAGAGAGAGGGAGAGGGGCTGATAGAGAGGGGTGTGAGAGAAGTGCTGAGAGAGAGAGAGAGGTGAGCTGAGCTGAGAGAGAGGAGGAACAGAGAGAGGGAGGAGGACAGGGAGAGAGAGAGATGGGGGACAGAGAGAGAGAGGGGTGAGAGAGAGGGGGACAGAGAGAGAGATGGGGGACAGAGAGAGAGAGAGAGAAGGGTGAGAGAGAGGGGGGACAGAGAAAGAGATGGGGGACAAAGAGAGAGGGGGAACAGAGAGAGGGAGACACAAAGAGGGGGAGACGGAAAAAGAGGGGGGGCTGAAAGAGAGGGAGGGGGGCTGAGAGGAGAGAGAGAGACCTCTAGCTCTGTCCTGGACCCTCTCGTGTGCCCACAGAGATGGCTCTGCGTGCCAGCTGTGGCACGCGTGCCATAGGTTCACCATCACTCCCTAGTGACACCACTGGTGACAATAACTCACATGAGTGATTTCCGACCAGGCACAAAGCTAGACACAAAGGTGGCAATGAACACAATGCACATCACTATGCACTGCGAGCAACGATGGACATTAGAGCAGGGAACACCTCTAGATAGAAGGGATGCTGATGTAAACTAGAAAATTATTAAACACAAGACCCTAATTACAACCCGGCATATGTATTTATCATGGCTATAGCCAAAGAATTGATGGCCACTACATTTCTACTACACCACCAATAATTGACTTCTTTGGTAGCCATGGAAGGACCATAGCTACAGTCAAACAGTAATTCATTAAAATAGCCTCAGAGCCTAAGTAATTACCACTATAATAAGATCACTACAGCTAGGGAATATCTACCATATTATAACCGCTACAGTTTGGGAATGATGGCTGATACAATCAGAGAATAAATAATACATTTTTACCAAAAAAATTTAAGCCAGATATTGGCCACAAACCTAACTGTTATAACATGAGTCTGAACATGAACACAATTAGAGCCAGGACGTGACCACCAGCATAATCATGTGACCTAGAGAATAGCCAGATAGAAAATTAAAATAGAAGCAAATAAATTCCCTTTTAAATGGTATTTTTTCATTATCCTATTTCACACTTGGAGCTCTACATACATATATATTGTTATCAGACCTGCCTACCTTCTGTTCCAGGGAGAGGGATTCAAGTATTAGCTTCTAGATTGTGTTGTGAATGACTGCACACTAGACAAGTGCCATCATCACAAAAACACAAGATCAACAGCTGGACTGTCGGTACCATGGCACCCCCACACACCTCACCCTGGGCTCGGGCCGGCAGTGGACACCAGGACACCCCAACCCCCCCCCCCCCTGTTCCGAATCTGGGCGCCTGGGGGCCGCTGGAGTCTGGAGAGGAGGTAAAGCTTCACAGCATGCAGCCGCAGCGCCGCGCCGCCCGGGCGGAGATACTAGTGTGTGTGTGTAGTGACGTCAGGCTCGCTAAGTAGGGAGGAGGAAGAAGAAGACACACTCACACAGTGACACACCAGGCGCGACCGCGGCGCTGG
Source organism: Lithobates sylvaticus (assembly GCA_028564925.1). NCBI lineage: Eukaryota > Metazoa > Chordata > Amphibia > Anura > Ranidae > Lithobates > Lithobates sylvaticus. Next base: position 26,570,298 of record CM053031.1, read on the forward strand.
AGGTGTGTTGTTCCAGTCTAGCGGGGTGAACGGGACAGCTAAAAAAAAAAAAAAAATACCAGGGCTTTCCTCACTGTCGGAGGGTGTCACCCCACAAGCGGGTGTCACCCGGGTGCGGTCCGCACCCCCCCAGCAACGCCTCTGCCTCACAGTACTGCCAGATGGCTAAAGGAACTTTGGTACTGTGTTGCTGGTTCACTACTAATACTGGATCCCGTGGCAGAGGATTGTTCAACAATTATTGTTCTCATCAAGTCTGTGGCAGAGACTTTTGTCCGTGCATCATTCTGGCTGCTAGGCCAGTGAGAGAGGCCTATCCGGGTGAGCAAGATCCGTTGACTGAAGGTGTACTTGTCTTCGGGATCTCAAGTTCCTCAGTGATCTGCACAAGGTATCTGAACTTTCCACTAACCCCCTATCCTTCTACTGCTCATGTTGTTTAATAAAAAGCATTGGAAAAATAATTAAGGGACTGGTGCATACATCGTTGGGTGCAAGGCCCGGTATAGACTCTAATGCCACATACACACGACCGGACTTTTCGACGGACTAGGTCCGACGGTCTTTCCGACGGACTTTTGACGGAGTTCCGATGGACTTTCCGAATGAACGAACTTGGCCACACACAATCACACTAAAGTCCGACGGATTTGAACGTGATGACGTACGACCGGACTAGAATAAGGAAGTTCGTAGCCAGTAGCCAATAGCTGCCCTTGCGTCGTTGTTTGTCCGTCGGACTAGCATACAGACGAGCGGATTTCTCGATAGGAACTGGGTCCGGCGGAAAAATTTGAAACATGTTCTATTTCTAAAGTCCGTCAGATTTTTCGACAGCAAAAGTCGGATGGAGCCCACACACGATCGAATTGTCCGACGGATTCGTTCCGTCTGACCTTTGCTGTCGAAAAAGTCAGCTCGTGTGTACGCGGCATAAGTTTCTAGCATAGTGAACTGTGGGTAGGGGGTGACGGCAAAGACCCAAAATAATATCAGCAGCTCCTTCGGGGGTCAGTGCTACATATATATTATTTTTCAGTTTATTCTGAGATCTATTCTGAGCGCTGCACTTACTGTTCACTTGTATAGAGCTCTATGTGTTTTGTTTTAGAATAAAACCAGTTAAATTCCTTTGAACCAGAAATAATGAAATGAATATGAATCGGTCATTACATTTCCTTTTCTCAGGTCACCCCTATTCTGTATTCTTCTCCGAATCCCCTGACAGACCTTTCTTTATTGAACCCCCTACAGCGTCCTCTATACCGTCTCTGGACCCTGCAGAATGCCGCAGAGTGCGTCTACCCTTCCTGCTCTTACGTTACTCTTACTAGCCATAAACCAGAGTCTAGGCGATATTTAACCAAATCACGAGTGGCTGACCTAATTCAATCAGAAAGCTGTGGGCATGGCACCAAGGTACCCTCAAGGACTCAATGGGTCACGTGACAAAAGGCCACATCTATCTACGACAAACGAGCAACACAGTCATATTGTATTGCATCAAACTGGTTCATATGCTGAAGATTTCTATTTGGAAGGTCCCTTCTAAGCGGGGGTTAGGTTATCCTCATAGAGTGGAACACCGAGACTTCATGTTTTTTTTTTTTTTTTTCCTAACACCGCTTATTGGGCAGTGAATAATTACATTATAAGAATGAGTTTAGATTAGCTGAAGGTTTCCAGCATGACATTATGACCAATGGTATACAAATTCCCAGCAGGAAGAGCGTTTCCCTGGCCTCAGCCGCCTTGCAGCTTTATAAAGGTCATTTTTCAAATAGCTGGATTAAGGTGTTTTAAAATTACAGCTTTTTTTTTTTTTTTATTAAAAAAGAAAAAGAACGCCATGGACATTCAGTCCTCTCTTGGGCATCTTGCTACAGTTTAGAGAATGTTGACCCCATTATTTCATACTCACAATGTAATGAGCTCTCTATACACAAAGCCAGCGGGCAATCTCTCCTAGGGAATTTATGCATTAACCCCCACTTTCCCAGAGAGACCCCTCTTGCTGCGTGGCGCTTGGTGGTTTCCTTTGAAAAGTTCAAGGCGGCTAGTAAGCTATAATCTCAGCAGCGTGATTCATATTATATATTGATGTATTAATAAAACAGAACCTGCCCGTTTTACTGCATGTAATTATACATAATGGCGGGGACGTGAGACGGCGACATAGTCGCAGCAAGGGAGCCAACATGACACTATGGGTTTAATTGGCATAAAGAGACAGGTGGAGGAGACCGATCGGTTTGCATTTGTAGGCTCTGTGCTGGACAACCGTTTTATTATAACTGTACAATCAAATACATTTACATTTGCAGGAATGGTTTTCATAATTCATCATGTGCTATATTGTTTGGTACATTTAACCGCTTCAGCCCCGGAAGATTTTACCCCCTTCCTGACCAGAGCACTGTTTGCGATTCGGCACTGCGTCGCTTTAACTGACAATTGCGCAGTCGTGCGGCGTTGCACCCAAACAAAATTAATGTCCTTTTTTTACCCCAATTAGAGCTTTCTTTTGGTGGTATTTGATCACCTCTGCGGTTCTTATTTTTTGCGCTATAAACAAAAAAAGAGCGACAATTTTGAAAAAAAAAATGCAATCATTTTTACTTTTTGCTATAATAAATATCCCCCAAAAATATATTTAAAAAAAATATTTTTTTCCTCAGTTTAGGCCGATATGTATTCTTCTATATATTTTTGGTAAAAAAAAATTGCAATAAGTGTATATTGATTGGTTTGCGCAAAAGTTATAACGTCTACAAAATAGGGGATAGTTTTATGGCATTTTTATTATAATTTTTTTTTTATTAGTAATGGCGGCAATCTGCGATTTTTATCAGGACTGCGGCATTATGGCGGACACATCGGACACTTTTGACACTATTTTGGGACCATTGTCATTTATACAGGGATCAGTGCTATAAAAATGCACTGATTGCTGTGTAAATGACACTGGCAGTGAAGGGGTTAACCACTAGGGGGCGATGAAGGGGTTAAGTGTGTCCTAGGGAGTGATTCTAACTGTGGTGGGGGATAGGCTTCAACTCGCATGACGGTGATCACTGCTCCCGATGACAGGGAGCAGTGATCTCTGTCATGACACAAGCCAGAACAGGGAAATGCCTTGTTTACATAGGCACTTAACCGTTCTGAGGCTCTGTGACACGATCGCCGGGAGGCCAGCGGACATAGAGTCCACCGGTCCCGTGGGCACGATCACGCTGTACGCGGCGTGTGCTTGCTATCGCCACCTCTTAAAGGGGACATACAGGCACGCCCATTTGCCCAGCGCTGCCATTATGCCGATGTATATCAGCGTGCAGCGGTCGGCAAGTGGTTAAAGAACCGATCCCAAAACTGATGTTCCAGTTGTTGATGACGTCTAGTGGGAGATGCTACTGATATATTGTCGTAGATTCTGGCTATGTTCCTACCAGGGATGTGCAGTCAGGGGAGGCAGGTGGGGCAGAGCCATGATCATAAAGAAAAAAAAAAGATTGAGCTTCGAAGGTCGGAGCTCCGCTCACAGAGACCCCACACTCTGTTTGCAGCAGACTGAGAGGATGAGCTTACAGTGCCTCTCACTTCTTGGCAGAAGCACTGAGCTCAATGGACAGCTTGGAGCCTTGGACCAATGGTAAAGCACCATTGGAACAAGCTGTCCAATAAAAATGCTGCAGTGGAGGCTCTCCTCTCACTGCAGTGTCATAGAAGAGGCATGTGTCTAAAAGTCAAATTCTCCCTTCCAGCCCAGCCCTCTTAACTAGAAGGAAAAATCATACAAACAACATTTTTTTTTGTATAATGTGAAAGATGATGTTACGTCGAGTAAATAGATACCTAACATGTCACACTTTAAAATTGCGCACATTTGTAGAATGGCGCCAAACTTCAGTATTTAAAAATCTCCATAGACGACGCTTTAAAAATGTTACAGGTTACAGAGAAGGTCTAGTGCTAGAATTATTGCTCTCGCTGAAGAGCATGTAGACCCCTAGTGCCCAATCTGCAGCCTGGGAGACATTTGTGGCCCTTTTGGCACTTTTTGTGTGACCCTCGGGGGCCCTGCAGACACAAATTTGTGTCTCTATTGCCCTGTTATAGCAATATCTCTAGCAGTCACATGTGATATGTCTCCAGTCTGATTGTCTCCTAAAGCATATCCCCAGCCTCCAACAACTCCTATAGCATGTACATAGTCTCTGAAAATTTCCTACAGCATGTCCAATAGACATGTGCAATTCGTTTTTTATTTTTTTTGTTTTCCGTTAAAATTCGTTATAGTCGTTCATTCGTTATCGTACGAATGAACGAATGATTCGCTAAAAATTTTAACGAATAACGAATGTTCAAATCGAACGAATATGAAAAAACAACGAAAATCCAAAATAACCAAATTAGAAACAACCAAACTACGAAAGAAGAAAATCCGAAAAACGAAAACAGGAACAACGAAAATCAAAATGAACGAAAAAATTCGTACATTCGTAACTTTTTTTTTTTTGGTTGAATTGGTAATTTTCCGTGTCTCTTACAATGGCGCTGCTTAACGTGCTTGGAATGGATTGAACGAAAAAATTTGTACATTCGTAACTTTTTTTTTCGATTCGTAATTTTCCATGTCTCTTACAATGGCGCTGGTTAACGTGCTTTGAATGGATTGAACGAAAAAAATTCGTACATTCGTAACTTTTTTTTTTCGCTTCGTAATTTTCCGTGTCTCTTAACCACTTCAGCCCCGGACCAATTGTCAGCCAAAGGACCAGGCCCCTTTTTGCGATTCGGCACTGCGTCGCTTTAACTGACAATTGCGCGGTCGTGCGACGTGGCTCCCAAACAAAATTGGCATCCTTTTTTTCCCACAAATAGAGCCTTCTTTTGGTGGTATTTGATCGCCCCTGCGTTTTTTTTTTTGCACTATAAACAAAAATAGAGCGACAATTTTGAAAAAAATGCAATATTTTTTGCTTTTTGCTATAATAAATATCCCCCAAAAATATATAAAAAAACGATTTTTTTCCTCAGTTTAGGCCGATACATATTCTTCTACATATTTTTGGTAAAAAAAATCGCAATTAGCGATTATTGATTGGTTTGCGCAAAAGTTATAGCGTTTACAAAATAGGGGATAGTTTTATAGCATTTTTATTAATATTTTTTTTTTACTAGTAATGGTGGCGATCAGCGATTTTTTTTGTGACTGCGACATTATGGCGGACACATCGGACATTTTTGACACATTTTTGGGACCATTGTCATTTATACAGCAATCAATGCTATTTAAATGCATTGAATCCTGTATAAATGACAGTTGTAGTGAAGGGGTTAATCACTAGGGGGAGGGGAGGGGTTATGGGCTGTGACGTGTTTTTTGTTTTTTTTTTTTACATTGGGGGCGGGGCTGACGTCTGACGTCATTGATTGGCTTTCCCGATGACCGGGAACAGCCAATCAATGACAGGCAGAGTAGGAAGCGCGGGAAGAGGTTTGTTTACACAAACCTCTCCCCGTTCTTCAGCTTCCGTAACCCGATCGCGGGACACCATCGGCGATCGGGTCCGCTGGTCCCGCGGCCGGGGTCACGGAGCTCCCGACCGGGTCGCGAGCGCGCCGCTGGCGGCGCGCGCGCGACCCACAGGCAGGCAAATGCACGATCACGTACAGGTACGTGATTTTGCCTGCCCGTGCCATTCTGCTGACGTATATATGCAGTGGCCGGTCGGGAAGCGGTTAAAATGTAATAATAGTATACACATTACATAAAATTATGAATTATGCTCCGATTACGAATCTACGAAAACAATGTTAGGAAAGTACGAATAAATCAATCTAACGGAAGTACGAATGTAACTAAATCTACGAAAATACGAATGCGTCCGAATTTCGAATAAACGAAAATTAAACTAACGGAAAAACGAATCAACGAAAAAATAACTCTTACGAAAATACGAATCGTTACGAATACGAACAACGACGACTTACGAATTTACAAATCATTACGAATCAACGGAAACGAAAGAAACAAAACGAAAATAAACACATTTTTCTATTGTGAACATGTCTAATGTCCACAGTCTTCGATTATATCCTGTTGTGTCTACGGTTTCTGACATGGAATATTCGCTGAGTTTAATGTGCGAACCTTTAGTGATGTTGGGAGCCGCACTTTAGGCCCCCCATACCAAAAAGTTGGCCACCACTGATGTAAACAGAAAATGGCTGCAAAAAGGGGTTCAGAAGTACTGAGATGTAACAAAGATTATTAAGTTTGAGTTTACATTCACCTTAGCCTAAAGTGCACTTGGTGCTTGTGTTTGAATTTCACATGCTGGCCCATGGCTTTAGCAAATTTCCAACTGAGAGAAGCACTCAATGATGCATTAGAAAGGATGAGGGTTTAGCATTAACGCAACATGCTCAGCAGCCCACGCTCAGCGACGTGATCCATTGGTAATGTGCTGGTACCTTCTGAACCATTCCGATCAATGCACTATTCATCCGCCAGCACTAAGGAATGCTTGATCATGGCTAGGAATGCAGGCCGGCCAATCCATTTGGACAGCAGTGCATATGAGGCCATAGAAGAACATTGCTAAGAGCTTTTTACAACTATAATAACTTTTTCCTTATGTGACTTCAGAAAGGCAACAACCTCTCACGGTACGCACTGTTTCATAAGATACATAGTTACAGTGTCCCACAAAAGTGAGTACACCCCTCACATTTTTGTAAATATTTTATTCTATCTTTTCATGTGACAACACTGAAGAAATGACACTTGCTACAATGTAAAGTAGTGAGTGTACAGCTTGTATAACAGTGTAAATTTGCTGTCCCCTTCAAAATAACTCAACACACAGTCTAAACCGCTGGCAACAAAAGTGAGTACACCCCTAAGTCAAAATGGCCAAATTGGGCCCAATTAGCTATTTTCCGTTCCCAGTGTCATGTGACTCATTAGTGTTACAAGGTCTCAGGTGTGAAAGAACATTATTTTTTTTATCAAGTTGTAATGGGTAAAGTTTAAAGACAATTACTGCATGCATTCGCCTGATAAAGACTCATATGCTGCAGATCCCATCTTTCCCATTCTTTGGTGGGAAATCCAGGTTTTGGTAAGGTTTGTTGACCAGCAGTGGCTCGTCCATAAGGGGCACAGGGGTGCTGCCCCCCTAATCCATGCGCCTGGCCCCTAATCTCCATGCAGGGCCCCAGACACATTGAGTTCTACTGTTTTTTTGTTTTTTTGTGAAGCACGTGATTAGAGTCGGGGCTCTGAGGCCACCCACTTGTGACAATAGCAAATCAACATTCGCTATTGTCTTCCTGCTTCTCCTGCCAGCCAATTGGGACAGAAAGCGGGTCCTGAGACCAGATTGGCCGGAAGGAGAAGCGACCAGATTGGCCAGGAGAAGAAGCCGAGGAAGCCACCTGGGACCTGGATGGGGTAAGTGCAGGGTTGGGGAGCAGATGAGGCGGGGTTGGCGAGCAGGCTTGCGAGCGAGGCTGACGATCAGGCGAGCAGGGCTGGCGTGTTTTTTTTTTCCAAAAAATGGAGCACCAGCCACCACTGTTATTGACTATATGATGGCCCCAGTCTCATAATTTTTGGACCTTCTCCATTTGGAGATGGTGACATACCGTGCTCCACACTCATTGCTGTACATTCGAAAGCCTGAAAATCGAGATTTTATCCTCTTAATCTGAATTTGCATTTGCTCTTTCTACCCAGCACAGCTTTATGTTATACAGAACGCAGATCTTCCGTCACACGCTGCTCTTATAACCAAGCTCCAATGTTTTTATTAAGCTATTTGTAGACGTGTCAGCAGCAATGCACTCAGAGCTTTAGTTTTGTTTGGACCACTTTAATTGGCATTGTTAAAAGCTGATTACTTATTTCCTCTGACAAATGCCTTTAATGAGGCCAATGCGTTTTTACGGTCTCTTGATTAATGTCAGGCTTATATCCAGACATGTGTAATAGTTTGTATTCAACAATGTTTCAGCAGTTTTTGACAACCGCTGCTTGTTCAGGCGTCCAGGGACTTGCAGTTCCTCAACAGCTGGTGAGTCGAAGGTTGAAAAAAAAAAAAAAAAATTAAAGGTTCCCTGTTTGTGATCTACAGTTGTCACTTATCTGGAACTGATAATGGTCTGTGATTGACACTAAACATGGCCATACACTGGTAGATTTTAATAGAAATGTTTGTATGAAGAAGAAAACCTTGTTGTCAGTACATTCCATAATTCCAACATAGACTTGGCAAATGTTGTTGGCAAGTACTTAAAATTTTTATTTAATTTTAACGCTTCTTTTAGTTTTTTTATGGAATTTCCCAAACCAAAGCCACATACACTGTTATGCCCCATACACACGGTCAGATTTTCCGACGGAAAATGTCCTATCGGACAATGTTGTCGGAAATTCCGACCGTGTGTAGGCTCCATCTGACTTTTTCCGTCAGATTTTCCGACGGACAAAGTTTTATCTCCTGCTCTCAAATTTTCCGACAACAAAGTCCTGTCGGACTTTTTCCGATCGTGTGTAGCGAATTCCGACGGATAAAGTGCCACGCATGCTCAGATCACATTACAAGACCAAAGCTATTGGCTACTAGCCTCTACGTAGTCCCGTCGTAGGCAACAAACGTCACCACGTTCAGAATGATCGGATTTTCCGACAACTTTGTCCGACCGTGTGTATGCAACACCAGTGTCGGACAAAATCCGTCGGAAAAAATCCGATGGATTTTGTGGTCGGATTTTCCGACCGTGTGTACGGGGCATAAGACCTACATTCCTTCAAGAAAAATTGTTCATCCTGATCCAATTTATTTTATTGCTACAGTCGAAGAGGATCATCAGTTTGATCCCATTAACTATTAGGGAATCAATGAACATTCCAAAAATTTCCAGACAGAATTCTACATGTGTATGGCCATGCCTGAATATGACTATAGCTGTGTATGTCTATGGCCATGTACAGGGGTGGACTGACAACACATGGGGCCCCCGGGCAATAGGAGATTATGGGGCTCCCAGGCAATCAGAGATTCGCTGCAGCATTCGCTGCTTCCCTGGCTACAGGAGTGCAGTGCTGTCTGTGTCTCTCTGTGGAACAGACGTGCTGTCAGCAGCTCCAGCAGATGCGCCGGCCTTTCAGGCCCAGGCCTCCTAGGATCCCCAGCAGCCGAACAGGGGTTAAGGTTAAGGTTAAACCTTCCCCCCCTCCCCTGGTACGGGGACTAGGTACTCGACCCCCCTGGCCCCCACTCGATCGCACATCATCACATCGGGCCACCCGCCACCGCCGCCATCCGTCACCGCCGCCCACATCACAGCCGCCGGGTAGGCGTTTAGGAAACACCGCGGCTTCGGCCTAGTGCGGCTGGCGCCGGATCACCGCTCGCCGGCCAGCCACTCGCCCCTACCAGGCCAGTGCAGGCCGGGTACCCACGCCAACTGGACTCCCCCCCCCCCTCCCGCGATCACCACCACAACGGCTGGGAAGCCAAGATCAGGCCAGACCGTGGCTCGGGCCTAGCCCGGCGGCCATCTTGGTACACCCAGTTCACCCAGATACCACACAGGACAGCCCCAGGACCCCCCAGCAGACACAAACGGGATCTGCCCTCATCCCTGGTCAAGCACCTGGTGGGCCACATCCGCAGCCGCCGTCCCCTCTGTTCTAGCTCGCTAGACGAGGGAAAAAGCGACTGCGGCTGAGACCCAGCCCACGCCAGTCACCTCCCAGCTATCCCTACCTCCTTCTGCATGCTGGCGTCGCAGAACACCACTGCCCCAGCAAGCGGACCTCACCGCAGAAGCACCAGGCCACACAGCAACCACCTCCAGACTATCTCCAATCAGGTAAGCCCTTGGGACCCCCCTCCCCCCCCCACTAGCAGTTGATCCAGGGCCCCAGGTCCGACTGCCTCCGGGGGTCAGGAAGGAATTTTTTCTCCCCTACTGAGCAATTGGCTAGCACAACTAGGGGTTTTTTCGCCTTCCTCTGGATCAACGAGAGGGTGGTAGGTTCAACAGGCCCCATCACCCCTACCGGAAATATTCGCACCAGCTCGGCAACACACCGCAGCAGTCATCAGCGGTACTCTCCTGGTCCAGGATCTTCGCTACAAGCAGTGGCAGCTGGAACAGCCAGGAACCTGCTACTCGACCAACCAATTTCTTACACATAGGGCACTACATGATCTACTTGCGCGCCTACTCATAGCCTCTACGCGGCGGCAAGTCTGATACCTAGACTGACAATAGGACAAACCCGGATCCGGATCTGGATTATCAGCTCAGTCATCCTAGGACCATCAACCTCGTCCTCTCGTCATATGCTACTTTAAATACTCAGCAGAAGTTCTCCACAGACTAAGGAATACCACTGCAACATTGCCAGCCCCCATTCAAAAAATCCTACGGAAAGAACAACTACTTAAGACCGACCTACGATCAACCTGCAAAAACAGGAAGATACCAACCCAACCACAACAATTAGCATGCGCCATGATCAACACCAGATCTGCAGCCAAACACAGACTAGAAGTACACGACTTCATCACCCTAAACAACATAGATTGCCTCTTCATCACAGAAAGCTGGCTAACGCCCGACTGCAACACCATCCTCACCGAATTGGTGCCGGAGAACTACAGGATCCTAACTGAGCATCGGATAAGAAAAAAAGGAGGAGGCCTAGCAGTGATTTTTAAATCGCACCTGGCGATCACCAAACCGATCTTACAGAACCCAGTGCCTTTTATGGAGACACTGACCCTACATCTTCAATCAACACCCCATGACACCACTCACATTCTACTTTGCTATAGACCACCAGGACCAAAGACCAATCTGCTTACACCCCTCATCACGGAATTCATCTCAACACACACCCTGAAATCCAAAAACTTCCTGGTACTTGGAGACTTTAACCTTTGGGCAAACTCTTCCCAAGACCCTATCGCGACCGCCTGCATCAACCAGCTGGAAGAAGTGGGTCTCCAGCAACTGATAAAGACTCCCACACACGGGTCAGGACACACCCTGGACCTCATCTTCAAACAAAATTTGGACATCAACATACTTGACAACATACCACTACCATGGACGGACCACCACGCCATCAAATTTAAAATCTCTACCAACACCACCCACCAAAAACAAAAACTGAAATCTGCAACAACAACTCATTGGACTAGATCGCAGAAGAAACTGCACTCCCAAACATTCCAAACCACCTTATCAAATAAAATAGCAACTCTGAATTTAACCCACTCGACGGAGCAAACGCTCAGCTCCCTAAACAATGTACTTCTACAATCGGCAGACTCAGTGGCTCCAAAACGCAGAACACTTATCAGGAGGAAAAACGCAGGATGGTTTAATAGCTCTCTCACGCTACTCAAGCAAGAACGCAGAAGAGCTGAAAGAGCATGGAGAAGAAATCCTACCAAGGAAAACCATACAAACTACAAAGGACTCACAGAGAATTATCAGAAAGCAATCTTCAAAGCAAAAAAAGATTATTTTTCAAATACCATCTCAGCGGCCTTAAACCGCCCTCGGGAACTTTTTAAAATAGTCGCTCAATCGATGAACCCGGTATGCTTAGAGCCCCCCGCTAACGAAACCCAAGATTTCTGCAATGAATTATCAGATTTTTTCATCAACAAAATCGACAACATCCGGAAAATAATTCATCAGAAAAAAACATCCGACGGCAGTCAACTAGAGCAAAAAGCCGATATCAACACAAACATCCCACAACCCCCAAAGTTTTCTCTGATTCCAATTACCATGGATATCACTAAAAACATCATCAAAAACCTCAGAGACAGCACATCTCCTATTGACATCATCCCCACAAAACTCCTGAAAGAATGCTCTGACATCTTGGCTCCCACTCTAACGCACCTCATAAATCAATCGTTCAAAGAAGGGATTGTTCCAGGTGCCCTCAAACAAGGCATCATCAAACCCCTGCTAAAGAAACCCAACCTCGACCCTCGGGACCCTAACCACCGCAGACCGATAACAAGCTTGAACAACATCTCCAAGATCATGGAGAAGGCGGTAGTACAACAGATACAACGCCACCTGGACACACACAAACTCCTGGACCCTCTACAATCAGGCTTCCGCCCAGGCCATGGGACAGAAACCGCACTCCTGAAGACGACGCCCTTGAAGCAGCAGATGACGGAGAATCATGTCTCCTGGTACTGCTGGACCTCAGCGCTGCGTTTGATACCGTGGACCACAATACTCTACTCATCCGCCTCACAGAAGTTGCAGGAGTCACAGACTCAGATCTACAATGGTTCGCATCCTTCCTAGGAAATCGGTCTCGGACGGTGAAACTAAGAGCTTTCACCTCTGAAACCCGGGCAATCTCTTGTGGAGTCCCTTAAGGATCACCCTTGTCGCCAGTGCTCTTCAATATATACATCCGCCCACTCCTCAAAATAATCAGAAAATCGGACCTCTGCTTCCATTCATACGCTGACGACACCCAATTATATTTTCGTATCACCGGACAAAAAGACCATCATCAGCAATTAGAAAAATGCCTCACTATGATAGACGACTGGATGACCACTAGCTCCCTCAAACTTAATGAATCGAAAACAGAACTTCTTATTCTACATGCAAATCAAAACCCCCGAACCAAGATCCCTTGGACACCACCCACCATCTTTGGACAGACCATCGCCCCTAGGACCAAGGCCAAGAGTCTCGGAGTCATTTTTGACTCAGAAATGTCAATGGATGCCCAAATAGGAGCAGTAGTCAGTGGCTCACACCATCCCCTTCATTCCAAAGGAGGACAAAGCAGTGGTAGTTGGAACAGTCATTAATTCTCGACTGGACTACGCAAACTCCCTTTACATAGGATTACCCCAATATCAACTTGCACGCTTACAAATTATCCAAAATACGGCGGCAAGACTGATAACAGGAAAAAAACCCTGGGAATCCATCTCCCCTTCCCTGAGGAGCCTACATTGGCTAACCGTAAAGAATCGGGTCTTTTTCAAGACCCTCTGCATCACCCACAAATGCACTTATGGAAGCGCTCCGGAATACCTTCGCGAGAAAATAAAACACTACATACCCAATCGCAGTCTTCGATCGGCTAATCAAAATCTCCTCCTCATTCCTAAATCCCGCTACAAATCAAAGGGGGAACGGAGATTCGCTGTCCAAGGACCACGGCTATGGAACGCGCTACCAACCGACATCCGCATGGAAGAAAACCATCAGGCCTTCAGGAAAAAACTCAAGACCTACCTCTTCTAGAAGCTTGACAACAAAGCACGAATACAGCGCCTTGAGGCCATTCAGTTCGCATTGTAGCGCTATATAAGTTATTCATTCATTCATTCATTCAGAGATTATGGGGCCACACAGTATACAATCACACAGTATACACATACATGTTTCTATTGGCTGAGAAGGTACTGGAGAGGTGGGGAAGCTATAATCTCTGGATTTTTTGACCAAAATCATGTCGGTAATGGGACATTTCAGAAACAGATGTAAAAAAAGCACAGATTTTTACATACTGTCCCTGGTTTTACTGAGGCTGGCAACCCTGATGGGGCCCCCTAGTGGCCCGGGGCCCTCGGGAAGTGCCCGAGTGGCCGAATGGTCAGTCCGCCCCTGGCCGTGTATGACTATGGCAATGTATGACTATGACCTTGTATGTCTATAGTTGTGTATGACTATGGCCGTGTATGACTATGACCTTGTATGATTATGGCCGTGTATGTCTATAGCGGTGTATGTCTATAGCCGTGTATGACTATGGCTGTGTATGTCTATGGCTGTGTATGACTATGGCCGTGTATGTCTATAGCTGTGTATGCCTATAGCCGTGTATGACTATGGCTGTGTATGTCTATGGTCGTGTATGATTATGACTGTGTATGACTATGGCCGTATATGACTATGACCATATATGACTATGGCCGTGTATGACTATGGCCGTGTATGACTATGGCTGTATATGACTATGGCTGTATATTACTATGGCTGTGTATGACTATGGCTGTGTATTGTATGTCTATAGCTGTACATCACTATAACTGTGTATGTCTATGGCTGTGTATGGCTATGGTAGTGCATGACTATGGCTGTTCAGTTGCCAATTTTCAGCCTCAGAATGTTTTAATTGAAGAATGTGGGGCAGGAGGGGGCCAACAGAACCACGCACATAGGTTCCATTCACATGTGCAGCTATTATTGCCACCTCTCTGAATAGTGATCTGCGGTGGATATCATTAAGAGGGTATTTAACAGGTATTGGGGCGTTGATATGTAGATTTCTCACTGCCTGTTTTAATCCTCAAATGCTGACCCACAGCACTGCAACCATGTACAGTGCATCGTGTTGTAGGGTAATTTACTTAAATGGGTCACGTTCGAAGAGGGCACCGCTCACCAAATGCGACCTGACATTTGATGTTTGCCACAGCCATGGCATGTATATATTTCTGAGTTTAAGTGAACAGGTAAAGGGGGGGGGGGGACGTAAAAAAAAAAAAACGGTGGTGCAACCACCTGCTTTTAACACCCCCTGACCACCTTGTGGTGAAACCCTATTAAAATTTTGTTCACTTCTTCAGGAACCTGCAGATATACTAGTAGAATTTTGTTCAAACGTTAGTATAGAAATTCATTACAATTGGTGGTCAGAGCATTCGATAATACAATTATGAAAAAAAAAGAAAAACCTGAAAAATGTTGTTGAACTCCCATTTTTTATTTCTTTTGGGATGCACATGCGCATTGCAATACATACAATATTTTCAAAATGAAAACCACAATCACAGTTCGAATTTTGTTTATTGAAGTAAAATTTACATCATTCTCCTTTTGATTTTCCTTTTCATTACAGTCAAAAAAAATTATCATCACTTTGACCCCGTTACCAATCAGAAAACGTAAACATTTGCCGGCCGTATAACTTAAATATACGGCGGCAGAGTGGCGCGGCTGCGCCGGATCAGGAGCTATAGTAATGTGATCCAACAACTCTGGGTCTGGGGCGTGTATGCGCGCCGCCGGCAGTACACTACCGCTGTGATTATGCACAGCGAAAGCTGATCGGCGGGTACCATGGATTTGATGTCTACCGGCACCCGCCGATTCTTCGGTACAGAGGAAAAAGAGGCGGTCTGCCTATGTAAACAAGGCAGATCGCTGTTCTGTTAGTACAAAGCAGAGACATGGCTCTATGCTTCCCCTAGTAAAAGCACCTCCCCCACTGTAAGACACCAGCTAGGCACACGTTAACCGTTTGATCGCCCCTAATGTTAACCCCTTCCCAGCCATTGTCATTAGTACAGTGACGGTGCATGTTTAGCACTGATCACTTTAATAGTGTCACTGGTCCCCAAAAAATTGTCAAACGTGCCAGTTAGGTGTCCGACTGTCCACCGCAATATCGCAGTCCCGCTATAAGCTGCTGATCGCCGCCATTACTAGTAAAAAAATTTAAAAAATAAAAATAAATATCCTATAGTTTCTAGACACGAAAACCTTTGCACAAACCAATCAATATACACTTACTGGGATTTTCTTTTTTACCCAAAACATGCAGCAGAATACATATTGGCCTAAACTGATGAAGAAATTCGATTTTTTTTCCAATTTTTTTATTGGCTATGTTTTATAGCAGAAAGTAAAAAATATTACTTTTTTTTCAAAACCGTCTGTCTTTTTTTGTTTATAGCGCAAAAAATTAAAACCGCAGAGGTGATCAAATACCACCAAGCCACCAAAAAAGGACACAAATTTTATTTGGGCACAGTGTTGCTTGACCGCGCAATTTTCAGTAGTGCCGTATCGCAAAAAAATGGCCTACTCATGAAGGAGGGCAAATGTTTTAAAAAACTTCTTTTTTTTCTTCCGGTATGGCCAGCTTAAGAGTTCCAAGTATGAAACACTTGGTGGCAGCAAATTCAAGGCTCAAACATTGACTTATCAGGGTAATCTTGCACCGGTAGGCTTTTTCTTGAGAAGAGCTGGAATATCTGGTGTTTTGAGTGACACGTTCTCCGAATGAATTCCAGCTGGGCACAGCTACCAGGATAATACAGCTTGGCGGTTGGCAGAGCTCAGAGCCCTGAGTGGGGCACATGCATTACAGCTGGTTTCACACAGCAGGGTCTGGCCCTGCAGCTTTAATATTTTGCGCTGCTGCTGATCCCATCCGTCAGACACAGATTAAATCGCATAGACACAAGTTCCTGGGCTGTAAGTTTGACTCAGACTTCCAGAGGTGTCTTAGAAATGACATGCTTGACTGACTGGTAAATGTGTCTCGGTATGTGCTGTCCCCCCTGCCCATATCCATCTCATTGTAGATTTCAATCAATTTTACGAGACCGTTCTTCCCTAAAACGCTGGTGGGGCTGGCATCATTATATTCATCCTGCAAGGGGTGGAAATAATTGCAGTAGTGAGTTCCAAAATCATACTGGCCTATTTAGCAAGAGTGGAAGTCTAGGATATACAAGAAATAATAGACCTTAGCGTTTTTCCACCTTGGTGGCCAAATTTTAGAAATCCCCACTGTATGTTTGTTATGTGTTCCCATTCACTCAGCATACCAAAAAGTATATTTGAAATTATTTTTACCTTTAGGTATTTCTTTGGTACAAGGGAAGATGGGCAGCCTGCTTACACCCTAACTGAACATTGCAAGATATTCTGAACAGTACAAGCTGCCTACAAAGTCCTGTGTATACAAGTGACATGGTAAAAATCTGACTGTCTGTATAGCAAACAGCCAATTTTTCCTGTTTCTAATATAACCAATGATTCTTTCCATCTTAATGATATACTGCCTTACCTTACAAATCTTCCATTACCTCCCATACCCCTTCATCCATGCATGCATTCTTATCTCAGCCCCCTCATTCAAACCTCACCAGCCAAGCATTGCATTAAAGGAGCCATTAACAGTATATGTCTTACATGTTCATCTCAGCCTCGGGCAGCATCCTTCGCCACACTAGCCAGCATGGCCTTTTATTATCACAAAAGCTTTCACAAACAGGAAGTGCCTGCCTCCAACAGCCAGGCACTCCCTCAATACAAAATGACATCACAGGAAGTGACATGGAGTAAAGGGGAGGGCACTCACAGGAGGAAGTGCACATGATTAAATCAGACACAGGGAGACAGATGACAATCTATAAAAACACACATCCTAGAATAAAATGTCCACATAAATTTTATACAATATAATTTCCACAACACAAGGTGGTATCAAAACTTTTCGAGACTAGTTTTGTAACATGCCAACAGATGGAAGCACATGGCTGCACGCACAGTCACAGGGAGCACCGACCTTCATAAGTCAGTGTGCCAAAAGACGTCATCCTGTGTATATCGGGAGCTGTGCAACTGGTGCTATTCTGACCACGTGCCTTACCACATCTGCTATTTTATCATGGACAGCAAGTTAGAACAAACGTGAAATTCTGCGTGAAACTGGGCAAATCTGCCACAGAGATATTTGACATGATTCGGCAAGTTTACAGCAATGCTGCAATGAGTCGTTCAAGGTGTTTTGAGGGGCACGCGCGCTACAAGAGCGGAACAACATCACTGGAAGACGACGAGAGATCAGGAAGACTTTCAACGAGCCCAGCCCCAGAAAATGCCGAAACCATTCGGCAACTTGTGCATGATGATCTTTGGAGAACAATCCACAACACAAGATTTGCCCAGTTTCACACAGAATTTCATGTTTGCTCTTGTGCAGTGGATTGTTCTCCAACTATCATCATGCACAAGTTGTACAGGGGGGTTGAGCCCGTTGAAGGTCTTCCTGATCTCTCGTCATCTTTCAGTGATGGAAGTGGGGTACCCCATAAAATTCTTACCAGGCCCTTCAGTTTCAGTATGAATTTTAAGGGGGGGGGCAATCCATAAAAATACAGCATGTTGTTCCCTCCAAATTCTATACCAGAACCTTCAGGCCTGCTATGGATTTTATAAGGGAGCCCCAAGCAAGAAAATGTGTGGGCCCAGTAAAAAAGCCAGGCCAGACCCTTACTTGAGGATGTAGCCTGGCAGGCCAAAAAAGGGGGGACAAGTGTGCAGCATACCCCCTCTTGAGCCCTACTGTGTGGGGTACTTTGCCTAGTCAATGAGCAAACAGGGCCTCTTCCCTACAACCATGGCCCGCCGACACATCCTGAACCCAATGACTGCACGCCTGCGAATGACAGCTTCGGCAGATGACAGCCAAATATCAACAAAGAAACATGGTCTCCCTGGTGCCATCTTTGACCAAATATGAACATGACCATATTTGGCCAATGACCTAATTTGGATTCCCGTGACATTGCTGACTAAAAATGGTCTTGTCCATATTTCTCTATGATGTCATTTGGATTCCTGTGACATCCTTGACCAAAAATGATCATGTCTATGTTCTAAGGGGTTCGGATTCGGCACTCAAACTCTGTAGAGTTCGCTGATCCTGCCCCAAACCAAACCCAAGTATTTTTGGCTCATCCTCGTTCTGCACCTGGCTGCAACTGTGCTTGACTTGTGGGGGTCTATGCATGGCATCAATAGGGACAGGAGGAATGTCCAAAGGAAGAAAGGGGTGTCAGCTTCTAAAATCTTTCAAAACTCCAATGACAAGGCTTCCATATAGTATTTTGTGTCCCTACAACCTGCCAACAGGGCAAAACTGAGGTGTTTGCCATTTGCATCTGGATTTCCATTTTTTTTTTTTTTTACTGTATAAAATGGAAAAACTCAGCACCTTAATTTTGCTAAGAAATGACCACAACAGTAGGGTGGAAATCAAAATGTATGTAAGGCTACCTCTCCAATTGGGTTCCTGAGGGAAAGCAGAAGCCAGCAGATGGTGTTACTTGCCAAGAACCCTAGACAGCTAAAATACTGTTTTCCGATGTATTGTATATAGCTTTCAGCTTTTCAGAGGAAGCAGTTTCTACGAACCCTTTAAACATTGATCTTTGCATGGAAATTAAAGGCACTTCACAATTATATACGCCTACATAAAGTAGCTGCCTCTCCCCTTGCTCTTGTCAGAATATTTCCTCTTAAAGAAGAACTGGTAACTACTAATAGCATCGATTGCTCAGTGTTAGTTTTCTCCCTCAAGATACATGCTATTACATGTAATGCTGTGTAGACTGTCAGCTTGTCCAGTAAGTGCTGAACATGTCGAATTTACAAATGAATTGCAGACTGTAGATAGAGTTATTTGTAAAAAAAAAAAAAGAATTCAATGTATTTTCAACATTGAACTAGAATAAATGTCAGGATCTGTCCTAATTTCAGCCTCCCTTAATGTCCTGGACAGCAGGGTTCGTGTAGGGGGAGGGAATGTCAACACCCTGAGCCAGTCAGAGCTCTACTTCTTTGCACTGTGCTGCCAATAAACCATTGGAACGTGCTTCAGTTGACAATTGTGAACATGCTAAGGGAGCAAAGAGCAGAGTGAGGACATTATCAGCATCCTGCTTCACTTGCATTGTCCAGTTACAGACTTGGGGGCATGTTGGTGACCACGCTTTTAATACTTAACTACAGTAAAGACATACACTCACCGGCCACTTAACTAGGTACAAACTTGCTAAAACCAGGTTGGACCCCCTTTTGCCTTCAGAACTGCCTTAATTTTTTTGTGGCATGGATTTTTAACAAGGTGTTGGAAACATTCCTCAGAGATCTTGGTCTATAGTGACATGATAGCATCATGCATTTCTCCTTTTCCACCACATCCCAAAGGTGCTCTATTGTATGAGATGTGGTGAGTGTGGAGGCCATTAAATGAGATGTGGTGAGTGTGGAGGCCATTGGAGTACAGTGACCTCATTGTCCAGTGGTGAGATGATTGGAGCTTTGGGACATGGTACATTATCCTGCTGAAAGGAGCCATCAGAAGATGAGGACACTG
This sequence comes from Lithobates sylvaticus, assembly GCA_028564925.1. Classification (NCBI taxonomy): domain Eukaryota; kingdom Metazoa; phylum Chordata; class Amphibia; order Anura; family Ranidae; genus Lithobates; species Lithobates sylvaticus. The sequence continues at coordinate 26,590,279 of CM053031.1, forward strand.
TAGTCATAAAGGGATGGACATGGTCAACAACAATACTCAGGTAGGCCGTGGTGTTTAAACGATGCTCAATTGGTACTAAGGGGCCCAAAGTGTGCCAAGAAAATATCCCCCACACCATTACACCCCCACCACCAGCCTGAACCGGTGATGCAAGGCAGGATGGATCCATGCTTTCATGTTGTTTATGACAAACTTTGACCCTACTATCTGAATGTCGCAGCTGAAATCGAGACTCATCAGATCAGGCAACGCTTTTCCAATTTTCTATTGTCCAGTTTGGTGAGTCTGTGCGAATTGTATGCTAATGCCACGTACACTCGATCTGACTTTCCGGTGGGAGTCCGGCGGACAATCCCGCCGTCTGTGTGCTAGTCCACGGGACTTTTGAAATGAACGGACTTGCCGACACACGATCGGAAAGTCCGTTCATTTAGAACGTGACTCCAGGTAGACGGGACTAGCGAAGGAAGTCAATGCCGCCACCTCGACATTGACACCTCGCTAGCCCTGTCACCTGGTATGGATTTAAAGGGGAATCCCTACGCCGGAAAAAACGGCGTGGAGGTCCCCCCCAAATTCATATCAGACCCTTATCCGAGCACGCAGCCTGGCCAGTCAGGAAAGGGGGTGGGGATGAGCGAGCGCTCCCCCCTCCTGAGTCGTACCAGGCCACATGCCCTCAACATGGGGGGTGCCCTGGGGAAAGGGGGGCCCTGCGGGCCTTGTCCCCATGTTGATGAGGACAAGGGCCTCTTTCTGACAACCCTGGCCGTTGGTTGCCGGGGTCTGCGGGCAGGGGGCTTATCGGAATCCGGGAGCCCCCCTTTAAACAAATATACCCCCCCCCCCCTAGCAACAATAGACCTCCAGCAGCAACAAATCTCCCCACAGCCAGCATCAATATACCCTCCAGCAGCCAGTAATAGACCCCTCCCTCAACAGTAGATATCTCCTAGCAACAACTGACCACCCAACAACGCAAGCTCCACCCCCAGTAACAAGATGTAGCACCCTGATATTTAGGCAGTGTTGCTCCTAAATGTACCTGCCAGGTATAGTTTCCTTGGCCAATTGTTAGGGATCAATTGATCCCACCCCAAGTCTGAAATTGCTGCACTTGTCTCTTCTGTCGCTAGGTGGCCAGGTATTTGTTGGCATTAGATAAGACAAGGGCGATGCAAGGACAGATTATGAGTATATGGGGTATCTCAGCCAATAGGCAGGGGTTTTCTTAAATCCCTTGGCCTGCTGGGTGGAGTCAGGCGATCAGGGTTCTGTGCCACCTGAAGGACTGTCTGGGTGGACGTGTGTTGTACTGCCCAGACTGCTAGGCTGGAGTTTGGGCCTATCCCGGGGGCATCTGGCTGCTAGGCTGTCTGAGGGCCTATCCTGAAGCAAGAGAGCAGCGCAGGGTTGGGACTGTGGCTTGCAGTCCAACCAGAAGTACTGGTTCTGCCGGCCGGAGAACCTGTTGTGGTTGGAGGTTGAGGGGAAGCTGTCACCACTAAGGGACCAATCACCTTATTACCAGGGACCACAGTGAGTACCAGAGCAGTATTCCTCACCAAACGGGACCGTGAAGAATCAGGAAACGTCAGGTATCAAGCCAGGGACCCAGATACCGGCCCCCCGCCCTATGTGAATGAGTATGGGGTACGATGTACCCCTACCCATTCACCTAAGGGAAAAGAGTGTAAAAAAAAAAAACAACACCATTTTTTAAAATACTTTTTTGCACAGCTCCGGGGGTCTTCTTCCATCTTGAGGGGTCTTCTCGCCGGACTCCTATCTTCTGCTAGCTCTTTTACTAGCGGAGGAGCCCGGCTTTCTCCTTCGTCGCCGCCGTTGTCTGGGGGTCTTGTTCCGACTTTGGGGGTCTTGTCCCGCTCTTCTGTTCTTCTTGCCGGGCCTCTGCTTTCTTCTTCCAGCTCTTTTACTAGCGGTGGACCTTCTGCTTCTTGTTCTTATTTCTTCTTCCGATGTCGACTCGTCGCTGTCTCCTCTTCTATTGGCGCAGACGTGTTGCGCTGCCAGTTATATAGGGACAAGGGGCGGGGCCACCTGCTCATGTCACATGGTGACCCACCCCCTTATGATGTCCCAGTCCCACAGTACCAGCTTGTCTTTGGAGTGTGGGAGGAAACTGGAGTACCCAAAGGAAACCTACGCAGGCACAGGGAGAACATGCAAACTCTAGGGATTTGGTTGGGATTTGAACCAGTGACCCTTTTTTACTGCTAGGTGAGAGTGCTACCCACTACACCACTGTGCCACCCACTACACCACTGTGCCACCCGGCACAAGACGGGTTTTACACTATGTGGAGCGGTCTCTTGTTTTCTATAAATGTTGGAGCCTATGATATATCAAGAAGGGTGGTTGGTGTGGAGAACCTTGTTGTCAAATCCCTGGATATCATCCCTTTGACCCATCATCCTGATTATTACCTCTTCGTTCTCGTTTGAATTTGTGTCTGGTAAGCGTGTTTACTCTCTCCGGCGTGGTGGATGCACATGCTATGGTGACCCCTTAAGCTGATATGGATTGTTCTTTATAACCACTATTGGAACAAACTTTCTGTTGTCTTCATATCTGGACTGTTTTGTCACATGGTGGTTACATTATTTTAGCCTTCTCTACTACAAGTTTTTTTGTAGAAGATTTCATTTCTGAACTTATTACACTTATCACTGTCGCACGATGCAATTTATTATGTATATTTGTTAATATCACCATTTATTTGTGTAGATAATTGGCGATATATAGCGTTGTGCTTTTACATTTATTTATCAGGTGTTTTCATAATGCCTACTATTATATTTCTTTAACTAAAACATATATTATATACCCATAAGAGGAGAAAATATTTCTAGATAGATGCCACATAATTGCCACTACAACGTCTCTCTACATGTACCTTGCGGTACATTGAAATCTGTACTATGGGATGGTGTAAAAATTGGGAGCCTAATCCCCAACTAGGCTACCAAGGTATGGGGGCAATTTTGGACTATCGCGGTACAGTAAAAGCAATACAATGAATGATATAAACATGAATATAAATGGTTACAGGTGATTTTATTGATGCCAAAGAACAAAATCATCATTTTACATATAAAAACATTATAACGTTACACATTATGTCACCAATGGGTAGTCACAATAAAGCAATTGATCACAGATGTTATTTTCCTCAACTAGTTTCGCGGACATTTACCGCTTCATCAGGAGGTTATCTGTGATTAGATCAAGAAAACAAAGACATGATGATCAAAAAGTGAAGAAATAAAACGTTAGAGTACAGCATCATAGTTAAAAGGAATCTTTTGAGGATAGAGCGGGGAGAGAGCAATGTGCTTACCCGTGCTCCAGCAGGTCTCAGGCTCATAACGCTACCACCTTAAATATGGTCCCCCGCGGCAACTCGGGGGAGCTACATGATGTGGCCTTCGGGATCTGGATAGGTAAGGTAAATAGAGGTGTTTTTTGTATAGTGTCTGCTTGTCGGAGCAAATTGAGTGAAAATAATTGTGATAAAGACTAGAGTGAGACTAGTCTAATAAAACGGGGAAGAGTGCACCAGTGCACAAAGCTGTGGAGAGAAGGAGGACAGTAAACAGTATGTGGAAAGTAAGATAGTGAGGGATCATTTGTAATTGAAACGGTGAACAAAGTGAGTCACAAACAGGGTGGAAAAATGGGATCACTGGTTAGTGTGAATGTGAAATACGGAAGGAAGAAAAAAGGGGGGAGGAGGGGGAAAGGGGTGAGGTGAAGGGTAAAGGGGCAGGACAAGGGACAAGGGAATGGGGAGAGAAAGGGGAAAAAAAAAAAAAAAAAAAAAAAAAAAAAAAAAAAAAAAAAAAAAAAAAAAAAAAAAAAAAAAACGGGGAAAACGGGGGGGGGGGGGGTGAAGGGGAAGGAATAGATATGGGAAGGACCAATAGAGAGAGAGGGAAGGAACATATAGAGAGAAGAAAGGAGCGACCATACGTGATGTGAAATATAGGGAATTCAGGGGGAAGGGGAAAGGGAGAGAGAGAAACGGGGAGGGGAGTGAAAGGAGGGGGGATTTGGACAGTGTGACCAAAGGTGGGTAAGAGGAGGGGTGAATGAATATAGTGAAATGGGGTGGATAGGGAGAAGCAGACTATACCTGATAATATTGTTGATGGATTTAAAAGGTCCCGGGAAGGGCAACCCCCGAAGGGGAATGATACCAGTGTATGACCCCAGTATTGGGCCAGAAGGACCTCCGGCCCAGAGTGGAAGCATGGAAAAGCTTGTCCACCCCTGCCTGGGTCTCCTGTATACAATAGAAGGGGAACAAATGGTGATCCAATTAGATTGACAAAGCCAATGGCAGCATCTAGAGGTAGAAGATACTGCCTACGATGTGGTAAGGATATAGGATTTTAAGGAAAGGCACTTACTGGGGGCAAACTGGGGTATCCAATCTCGGGAACTCAGAACCGGAACATCACAGAACAGGCTGATGCCTGTTATATGTAGCTCCCAATCACGCGACGCATAGCCAGCGCCGACAGGCGCCGGTGCGTGACGCCACAGGGGACGGGGCCCGCGCACGCGCAGTAAGTTCGCGCGCATGCGTGCGCACCGTCCCCGCTACGTCACGCATATGACGCCGCTAGATCAGAGCTCCCGCATCGCGCATGCGCAAGAAAATCGCGCACTCGCTTGCTCATTGGCCGCTGGTTAGAAGGGACAAAAGTCCCTGCCAGGGCCAATGCAAGGAGAGGAGCCCGCCCATTTTGTTGGGTGGGCGGAACCAGCTCCTCAACCAGGAAGCTCACCGGGTTGCCGCGGAGGGACACGGATGGAGCAATCCGAGCCCAGGTCCGTCATGGAGGGGGAAGAAAGGGGAAGCAAAGGGCTCATTTAAAATAGTAGGGGGAAAAAGTTATGTCAATAGTAGACATGAATAAGAAATATTACAAAGAGTACAAGGTTTATTTATCAAAATACATATAATTAATATGGGTGATTTGGGCCGGAGGTCCTTCTGGCCCAATACTGGGGTCATACACTGGTATCATTCCCCTTCGGGGGTTGCCCTTCCCGGGACCTTTTAAATCCATCAACAATATTATCAGGTATAGTCTGCTTCTCCCTATCCACCCCATTTCACTATATTCATTCACCCCTCCTCTTACCCACCTTTGGTCACACTGTCCAAATCCCCCCCTCCTTTCACTCCCCTCCCCGTTTCTCTCTCTCCCTTTCCCCTTCCCCCTGAATTCCCTATATTTCACATCACGTATGGTCGCTCCTTTCTTCTCTCTATATGTTCCTTCCCTCTCTCTCTATTGGTCCTTCCCATATCTATTCCTTCCCCTTCACCCCCCCCCCCCCCGTTTTCCCCGTTTTTTTTTTTTTTTTTTTTTTTTTTTTTTTTTTTTTTTTTTTTTTCCCCTTTCTCTCCCCATTCCCTTGTCCCTTGTCCTGCCCCTTTACCCTTCACCTCACCCCTTTCCCCCTCCTCCCCCCTTTTTTCTTCCTTCCGTATTTCACATTCACACTAACCAGTGATCCCATTTTTCCACCCTGTTTGTGACTCACTTTGTTCACCGTTTCAATTACAAATGATCCCTCACTATCTTACTTTCCACATACTGTTTACTGTCCTCCTTCTCTCCACAGCTTTGTGCACTGGTGCACTCTTCCCCGTTTTATTAGACTAGTCTCACTCTAGTCTTTATCACAATTATTTTCACTCAATTTGCTCCGACAAGCAGACACTATACAAAAAAACACCTCTATTTACCTTACCTATCCAGATCCCGAAGGCCACATCATGTAGCTCCCCCGAGTTGCCGCGGGGGACCATATTTAAGGTGGTAGCGTTATGAGCCTGAGACCTGCTGGAGCACGGGTAAGCACATTGCTCTCTCCCCGCTCTATCCTCAAAAGATTCCTTTTAACTATGATGCTGTACTCTAACGTTTTATTTCTTCACTTTTTGATCATCATGTCTTTGTTTTCTTGATCTAATCACAGATAACCTCCTGATGAAGCGGTAAATGTCCGCGAAACTAGTTGAGGAAAATAACATCTGTGATCAATTGCTTTATTGTGACTACCCATTGGTGACATAATGTGTAACGTTATAATGTTTTTATATGTAAAATGATGATTTTGTTCTTTGGCATCAATAAAATCACCTGTAACCATTTATATTCATGTTTATATCATTCATTGTATTGCTTTTACTGTACCGCGATAGTCCAAAATTGCCCCCATACCTTGGTAGCCTAGTTGGGGATTAGGCTCCCAATTTTTACACCACTTGACTCCTGGATGATGGTACATGCCCATATATTCGTATTCTTGCTTTTCATTATAAGAGGTCACACTCAATTCCTGTACTATGGGATGTCATATGATGGACGTGCTCAGGAAGTATAATCCAGAGACTCAGCATATTGGTATAAGAACAAACATTTTCTCATGGAGGTTCGCAATGGCAACCCGGTGTTTCCATCACAACGGGTTTACTTTAAGGAGATGGGTGCCGATAACCTTATAGAGAATGTGTTTTTTCTGTCAGGTCGGAGCTGATCTTCAGTTATTACAAATTCTGGATAGACCCTCTGCACACTGCTACACCTTTCTAAGCAAACTATGCAATGAAAGAACAGGGATGTTTAGTTCACATATATTGCAATACATGTTTAATCACCTCCCGCCCGCGCTATAGCCGAATTACAGGTACAGCGTGGGCCTTAATTGCCAGGAGGGCGTGAATAGACAGCTTCCCTTGCATCAGCTGCCTGCGCCCCCTGCGGGGCACAATCGGCATGCTCCATGATCACCAAGTCAATGAGAGTCGGCTCATCACAGATTGGAATAAGGGGCTGACCCCGGCCCCTTACCACGTGATCAGCTGTCAGCCAATGACAGCTGATCACGTGATGTAAACAGAAGATCGGTAATCAGGTAAGCAGGTCACTGGCTTCTGACAGAGGGACTTCGGTCCTGAACAGGTAGAGGCACTGCTGCTATGCAGTGCCCTCCAGTACCACCTGTCAGTGCCCACCAGTGCCACCTACAGATGCATAGCAATGCCTCCTACCAGTGCCCATCAGTGCCACCTACCAGTGCCCACCAGTGCCACCTATTAATGTCCACCAGTGCCACCTATCCGTGCCCATCAGTGCGGCCAACCAGTGCCCATCAGTGCCTCCTCATCAGTGCCACCTATCAGTACTGCCTTTCAGTGTCACCTACCAGTGCACATCAGTGCTGTCTATTAGTGCCCTTCAGTGCCACCCATCAGTGCCGCCCATCAGTGTAATCCTATCAGTGCCATCTCTCAGTCCCACCCATCGGTGCCATCTCTCAATGCCACCTCTGAGTGCCCACCAGTGCTGCCTCATCAGTGCTCACCAGTGCCGCCTCATCAGTGCCCACCAGTGCCACCTCATCAATGCCCATCAGTGCCACCTTACCAGTGCCTATCTGTGCAGCCTATCAGTGCCCATCAGTGCTGCCTCATCAGCGCACATCAATGAAAGAGAAATATTACCTGTTTTCAAAATTGCATAACAAACTATGAAACAGTTTTTTGTTTTTTTTAATTTCAGTCTTTTTTAATTTTTTTTTTTTTTACAAAAAAAAATCGGTGATTAAATACCACCAAAAGAAAGCTCTATTTGTTTGAAAAACATGATAAAAATGTATATTGGGTACAGTGTTGTATGATCGAGTCATTCAAAGTGTGACAGCGCTGAAAGCTAAAAATTGGCCTGGGCAGGAAGGGGGTTTAAGTGCCGAGTAAGCAAGTGGTTAAGCTGACCAACTGCGCCAAAGTAATCCCTCTTCTGGCCAGGCCTACACTGCCTTGCCACTGCAAATGCTCTTCAGTTACTGGCACAAAAAAAAAAACATTACTATGTTTTTACAAATTATACAAAATAAAATGTTTAAAATATGTATCCATATACATAAGTATAAGTGTTTAAAAAATATATCTAAATAACTGTTTTAGACTATGAGCAGACTTCTTGATTATTTACTTACATTCTCTCCCTGTTGCACCAAAGTGTCAGGATTTATGACTATCCTTACCTCAGTGAAGATAGACTGACACCTAAAAAAAGCCATGTAACAAAGGTCAGAATAAAACGAAAAAAAAACTGAGACACTTGTCACTTGACAGTATTTTTTTTGTGTATTTATTTTCTTAAAGTAATAAATGTTTAATCAGATGTTTCCATTTTTTGAACAGCATTCATTTGGCCAGAATCTACAGAATTGTCCTTCAATGTATATAAAATGTATATAAAATTGAAGTATAGATTATGGGAGTGCAAATAACAAATCTAGGTTACACTATTTCTTTTTATTTTATTAATTTTGCAGTATAAAATAACCTGTTTACAAAATAGCGTTTTCAGATTTAGGGTGTGTGGATTGTAAAATTGCTATGTTGCAAAGAAAAAATGGCCGTGGAGTGTAGTGTGGACTAAAATCTTGGAGAAAGTGTGAAGTGCTTACCATACACACAGATGCAACACATTTCATCTAACCCTCATAATTATATAGGTGTGTGTTTTCTGCCCCCCCCCCCCCCCCCAAAAAAAAAATGTGATTCTGCACACAATGTAGGTGATCATATTGTGGATTAAACCTCTGTGCAGCCCAATAATACAAGTACTTATACTATTAACCACTTAAGCCCCGGACCATTTGGCTGGCCAAAGACCAGAGCACATTTTGCGATTCGGCACTGTGTCGCTTTAACTGACAATTGCGCAGTCGTGCGACGTGGTTCCCAAACAAAATTGACGTCCTTTTTTTCCCCACAAATAGAGCTTTCTTTTGGTGGTATTTGATCACATCTGCGGTTTTTATTTTTTGCGCTATAAACAAAAATAGAGCGACAATTTTGAAAAAAATGCATTATTTTTTTACTTTTTGCTATAATAAATATACCCAAAAAATATATAAAACAATTATTTTTTTTCTCAGTTTAGGCCGATACATATTCTTCTATATATTTTTGATAAAAAAATCTCACTTAGCGTTTATTGATTGCTTTACACAAAAGTTATAGTGTCTACAAAATAGGGGTTAGTTTTATGGCACTTTTATTCATATTTTTTTTACTAGTAATGGCGGCGATCTGCAATTTTTGTCGTGACTGCGAAATTATGGTGGACACATCGGACAATTTTGACACATTTTTGGGACCATTGGCATTTTTACAGCGATCAGTGCTATACAATTCCACTGATTACCGTAAAAATTACACTGGCAGTGAAGGGGTTAACCACTAGCTGGCTAGGAAGGAGTTAAGTGTGTCCTATGGAGTTATTCTAACTGTAAGGGGGCGTGGCTACGAGTGACAAGCCACTGATCATAGCTCCCGATCACAGGGAGCGGTGATCAGTGACAGTGTCATTAGGCAGAACAGGGAGATGCTTGTTTACATTAGCGTAATTACATTACGGAAGTCCTACTCACGGAGCTTGCGCGCATGCGACAGCATGGCGGCAAATTCAAAGGGACGTACCTGTACGTCCTTTTGCCCAGCCGTTCCATTCTGCCAACGTAAATGTACATGCGTCGGTCGGCAAGTGGTTAAAGTAGAACTATAGGCAAAACCCCTTTTCCCATCTTGGATAGAGTAAGACGGGGGGGTCAGTTTTTTTTTTGCCATTGGGGAGATTTCCCTTTACTTCCTTTCCCATAGGGGAGATTCCCCTTAATTTCTTGTCCTATAGCCACAACAAGACGTGAGAAGAAGCCCCTGGTAGTCACTGAAGCTAGTGTCCCCATTGGAAGATTTCCCCACTATTCCTGTTCTGGCCAGCCAAAATCTGAAATTTCACTTTCAGTGGTAATGGTCACAAGATCCAAATAGAGAGGATGAATCTCCCTAACGGGGACACAGACAGCAATGGAAACCTAACAGGTGTTCTCACCCTTCTCCACTCTACCCAAAACTAAAATAGCACGTGGGCAGTGGCGTCTCCAGCTTTCATATTTAGGGGGGGGCACATGGGGGACAGGGACAAAAGTAGGGGGGCAACTGTAAAATGCAATTTTACTACGATCCCCAGGGTGGCAGAAAACAAGAGATATATTTTACCAGCATACCAAGAAAATATAAGGGTCCAAAGCAGTGGGAGAACTATCAGGGTTGCAAAGGTTGTCTTGCCACCGGGCCTTGGTGTTCTGCCACTGTGGTGTTCCCCAGCCTCCTCTTGCTGTCCTGCCCCTGCTATTGACAGTGCTGGTCTGGCATCTGTCTCCTTGGCAGTGGCAGCAGTCTATTAGGACCTAGTGCTGGTGACATTATGGGTGCATGCAGGGAAAGGCTGGCACCATTGGTTGTAGAGAGCCAAGCGCCCAGCTGGTCACCTAGCAGCAGTACTGCTGTATAACCTTTTCTGTTGACATGCTGATCGGGATGTGATCCAGGTGATGCTCCCAGTAAGACCTAATAAACACAGTATTTATTAGCATCAAGAGTACAACCACATCCACCGTATGTTCAGCAGCCATGTGGGCTCTATGCCTGTAAGGTGTGGGCTTTGATCAATAAAATCACTATGATATTTAACACTAGGATTTGACTAGGAGCATCACCTGGATTGCATCACGATCAGCATGTCAGAGAAGGCTACACTGCTGCTAAGCAACCTGCAGGGAGCCCAACTGTCTACTCTACAACCATTAGAGATGGGCTCGGGTGTGTTTGAAATCCCACATGCCCGTTCCCGCCAGGAAGCCGACACTGCACACAGCTAATCACAGGCAGTGAGACATTCCTGATCTGTGCAGCTGCGGACCGGGAAATGTCTCACTGCCTGTGATTAGCGCTGTCCAGTGTGGGCTTCCTGGCGGGCTCGGGCATGTGGGATTTTGAACATGCCCTGCCCATCTCTAACAACAAATTGTGCTGGCCCTCCTGTACATCAGCCCCATAAAGTAACCAGCACTGGGTTCCAATGTGCCGCTGCTGCCATGGAGACAGAGACCAGCGCTGTGAATAGCAAGGACAGGACAGCAACCCTGGTAGTTCCACCACTGGTCCACAAAGCAAGGATTCCCCCATCCACCTATAATGTGTAGATGGGAGAATTGGATCATTTCTTTTTTTTTTTTAATGCAACCTACTAGTTAAATTAAAAAAGTGGGGCTGCCTAAGTGCTAAGACCAGCCATAGGCAGTTTAAATCTCAGTTGGTTCATCAGGAACTGGCTGAGGTTTAAACCATTAATGAGCAGGCTGAATGTACCAAGTTGATCGATCAAATTGGGAACAACCAGCCTGCCAGATACTCTTATGATTATTACTAGTGGTTGCTATAGCCACTAGTGATAATGACTGTTTGTTGGGAGAATACAATTGCTGGGCAGGAAGGATATTCCCCTGTCACCACTGTCTGTGTTGATGGGGGAATCATGCAAGTTTCTTTCCTGCACTCTGTGGATGCAGGAAAGACATTTGCATAGTCTATTACCTGCCTAACTGAAAGTGAAAGTAAGTTGTGAAGGTCTTGAAAGAACAGGAGAGGGGAGGGACAGTTGGGGGAGAGAAGAGATGGAGATAATGCAGTTCACTGATTACAGTGTACTGCAGTGCACACACTTACCCATGCGTCCAGGCTAGAAAAATACTCCCCCTCTCAATAGAGACTGTGTTACTCCAGCGGCGGCCTGAGTAAGATGTGGCACATCCGCTACGAATGCAAACAAAAAGACATTGCCTTTTTGTAAAAAAAGAAAAAAAAAATAATTTTTTTTTTTTTTTGGGGGGGGGGGGGGGGGGGGCACATGGTGGGGCACAGCATAATTTTGGGGGGGTCAGGGCCCCCTCTGTCCCCCCCTAGGGACGCCATTGCACGTGGGACTCATTTGTACAAGCAGAAGACTATATACTATCTGTTGCTTTGAACTCATGGTTACTATTAAAGCAGAGTTCTACTCATTTTATTTTTCTAAATACCTTTATTTCTTTATTTTCTGGAGCACTTCCGGCTCCGGCCACCTAGGCGATGACGTAAATAGGTGATTCCCATGGACTCCTGGGGTATTGGCGTCATCTATCCCAGGAGTCCACAGGAGTCGCCTAATACTGAAATCATGTGCTATTTCCCGATCTAAAACTATGCGAACGGGAGGTTGCTATAGCAACCTGGGCAGGAACTTCCGCCAATGCCGCCATTGCTATGGCAGGGTTTCCAAAGTAAGGAGCGCTGCACAGTGGCATTACTGCGCAGGCACGAGATCGGGAAGTGCGTGCTGGGTAGCCAGCTGCACCGAATCCTGGAAATGGATAAAAAAGGGCTTCAGATGCCCACAGCAGAGATGGACCCTGCCTGCTTCCGAGATTCGGTTAGTTTTAAACTACTTAAACATAAATAAAAAGGACTACATTATTGATACTATTTAAATGTTGCATTTGAAGTGTAATTGGGGGACTGGAACTCCACGTTAAGGGAGAGGGAAAAAAAGGGTAAAAAGTTATATAAAAGAAAAACCAGTCTGCAACTCAAAATGCAGTCTACTTTGATACAGAGCAGTACAATGCCTGCTGGACCAGGAGTCAGCGGTAATAGGAACCTTACTGCTGACCGCCCTGTCCAACAAGGTCAAGTCATTGCTTTCCACATGGCGGTAGAGAGCCGGAATGGCCTTCCGTGAAAAGAAATGGCGTTTTGGAACCTGCCACTGAGGTACAGCACATTCCACAAATTCATGAAAGGGGGCAAAGTCTACCAGCTGAAAAGGCAGACGTTGCAGTGCTAGCAATTTGGCCAAGCTAGCATTTAGATTCTGAGCATGTGGATGGCTGGGACTGAATTTCTGTGTACGGTTCAGCAACTGGGGTAGGGAAATTTGCCTGCTAAAATCAATTGGTGGTGTACTGCTAGAAGATTGGCTGCAAGTACTTGGGACACCTATTAGTATACCTTCATTCCTCTCAGTGCAGGTTTTTGAGAGGACTGGAGGTATAGTAGGGTTGGAGATCCCAGATGAGGAGCAAGGAGAAGACTGCCTTTTCCTTTGATGTGGATCTTTCAAGTGCTATTGCCAACAGACTGCATTCTTCAGACATAGGTTGCAAACAGCAACAGTGCGATCTGCTGCACACGTATCAAAAAAGGCCCACACCAAGAAACTTTTATAAGTCAGCAGTGCCCTGCACCTACGGAGCTCTGCGGTGTGATGCAATAGGATGCCCTTAAGCTGCCCCCTAGAGAACACCCTGCCTCGTTGGAGTTGTGCCTCCTCCTCCCCCTCTCTTCTCTCAGGCACCCAAGTACAGTCATTGACCTCATCATCCCCTCCCTCCCTCGTCACTGGAGCAAACTTGGCAGTATGCTGCAGCTGTGGGAACATGACTGCCAGTTTCTTGTCCTTCTGTGGCACCCTCTTTTTCTAGGCTCACGTTACTCCCTTCCTCAACCTGGTAACCAACATCGGAGCCTTCAAATTGCTGCGCATCCTCCAGCAGCATGTACCCGACACTGTGGTCGAATAATTCTGGGGACTCCTCCGTGCATAATGGTGGGGCTACGGAAGGAGTGCCAGTGGACAAATAGCCGGTGGATTAGGCCACTGCAGCTGCGTTGAAAGGCAAACTACTCTGAGTCTGGATAACAGAGGATGAGGAGGATGAGGACAGCTTTGTTATCCACTCCACCAACACTTCTGCATGTTGTGGCTCAATACCACGGCCAGCAGCAGAAAAAAAAGAACAAGCGTTCCCCATGGCCACCTGCAGAGGATGCACCATGTCCACGACCACCATTTTTACACCACCAGAAGTGTAGTAGAAACTGTACACACTGTATTAGATACTGAGTACACCGCCTGTACTGTATTAGAAATTATACAATGGCTGCACTGTATTGTATACTGTGTACACACCAGAAGTGTAGTAGAAACTGTACACACTGTATTAGATACAGTGTACACCAACAGAAAAGTAGTAGAAACTATACACACTGTATTAGTGTACACCACCTGAAGTGTATTATAGATATAGGCTACACTGGATGCAGAGTATATACTGTATATAGAGTATATATATATACACACACAAGACTGTATGTATACATATTAATAAACCTATATATTAATAAACCGCCTGAAGTGTATTAGAAACAGTACACCACAGAATGCACTGAAGATATAGGCTACCCTGGATGCAGGGTATATAAATATATATATATATATATATATATATATAAATAAATATATATATATATAAGAATATATAAATATATATATATATATATATATATATTATATATATATCAAATATATATATATATATATATCTCACAAAGTGAGTACACCCCTCACATTTTTGTAAATATTTTATTTTATATCTTTTCATGTGACAACACTGAAGAAATTACACTTTGCTACAATGTAAAGTAGTGAGTGTACAGCTTGTATAGCAGTGTAAATTTGCTGCCCCCTCAAAATAACTCAACACACAGCTACCAAGTTTGAAGTTCAGGGGACCTATGGCTGCAAATGGGCACAGTGAGGCTGCAAATGAGCATTGTTGACCCTCTTTTCCACTTACATTAGCTGCGCATTTCTCACCCTAGGCTTATACTCGAGTATAATAATACGTTTTCCCATTTTTTTGTGGTAAAATAAGGTGCCTCGGCTTATATTCGGGTCGGCTTATACTCGAGTATATACAGTATTTCTTTATAAAGCCCTCATGGCATGCTTGCTATAAAATTCCAGGTTGCACAAATCTGTAGGAGAGTTCATAAGTGCGTGCTATCATATTAAATAAAATATATCTCAACAACAAACCAGCTGTTAAATTTGTATGCAAAGAACAATTCAAATATATCATCAGATAAAAGGCTTGGACGTTTGATGTGGATGTATAAAATTATTCCACTGGAGCTCTAGAGATCTGCCTTCTGGAAAGTGAGCACCTCACAATCTGAGTTGTGTGCGGTTGTAAATATTTTATCCCGTGTTGTGCATGATTCACAGATTTTGTCTAGCATATGGGGGGGGGGATGGAGTAAATGCCTCAACAGACTGCAGCTGCCTCCGGCGGAAAGAAGTGTCTAAGCGCTGACAATGTGCACAATGCGAGCCATCATCTTGTGTGTGAAGGCTGTAGTCATACATCATAGTATGTAGGGCAAACAAACCCTTGAAGTGTTTGTTAACCCAAAAAATAATAAAAAATACTACATATCCTGGTCTCTTAAAGCAGATTAAAGAGCACAGTGCTTGTGCTGTGCAATCTGCCTTCCTTTTAACTGTAAAAAAAACCTCCCTGAAACTGCCACTTCCTGTATGCCCTCTCTGAGCTGACCACGAAAATCAGGGCTGCTGAGCCATGACCACCGTGGTCAGAGTGCGTCCCTCCGTCATACGCTGCGGTCCTCTCTGCTCTCCTCTCTCCCCCTCACCCCCTCCTTCCTGCCTGTCAGCTCCCTCTCTGTGTCTGTCTCTGGCCCAGCCTCAGGCTGACCTCAGAGGGAGATCACGGCCCCTCCCGCAGAAGACATCCATCGGAGCTGTAAAGCGGCCACTAATCATGTGACTGGCTCAAAATCGGTATTTACAACACTTGTTTTTTAAAATGACTTACATAGTGTGCTATGCCAGCCTCTAATAGAGGGACTGGCATAGACTTAAAAAAATGGCTTAACAAACACTTTAAAGCAGGACTTCTATAGTATGACACCTATTGTTTGCATAAGAGAATTGTAATATCTTCTTACATATTTGTAATTCTGTTCAGTCGGTTACATGATGCACACAACCAGAGCATACCTCCCAACATTTTGAGATGGGAATGAGAGACACCTACTAGAAAATGTATGTAGGCATAAGACACGCCCCCCCTGCCATACCCCCTTAAAGGAGAATTAACCAAAAAAAGGTTAATTAGTTAATTAAATCCACAAGGGCTTTTTTATTTACCACTAATATTCCTTTAAATTGGCTTTTAAAATTTACAAATGCAGCAATTAAGAAATCGGATGAAAGGTTTAGCACTGGGAAACACTTTTTGAAAGATTAGAAGTGCTTTTTATATACAACTATATACATCAGACCAAAATGAGGGACAAATGAGGGAGAAAGAGGGACAGAGGGACATTGCTCCAAGTCAGGGACAGTCCGGAGCTATGCCAGAGGGTGACACTACTCTGCAAGGCATGCTGCTCTGCAGTGCAGTGCCGGGATTACCAAATAGGCAGAGTAGGCATTGGCCTATTCCCCATGCCGTTCAAAGGCCCAGCGACAACGGATCAAAATAATATTGATTTAATCTTGAAAGAAAATTACAATGCAGATTTCTTAAATTGTTTACCTATTTAAGATAGAATGAATCAGCTTAACGAAACAAAAACGTTACATTAAAGACTCTATAGCGGAAATCCTGTGTTACTGTAATGTACCCAACAACAACATAAAGTACATAAACCAGAGACATCAGGATCACATTACAGTTTGTCTCTTAAAAGCTTATCTTCTTTCAGCTGTTAGTTTGTAAAAATTTTGGGTGCAACCTATGTACATGTAATAAATATGGGTGGAGCTAGCGGTGATGTCATTACCCCCGCCGGCACGAGCGGCACGACCATCTTTTCATGCTTGTTTTTGGTTTTACTTTGTGAGTACCTTTTTAGTTTTAATAAAATGGTTTATTAAGATCTTAAAGTATGGAGCTTTTTTCTTTATTTTAATTGGATATTTCACCACATGCCAATGATGGAATGAGCTGGAGGAGCGGCCCAGATGGCGCGTCGAGGCTTGATTTCTGAGCGCTAGTAGACCTCTTTTAATTTAGGGGTCAGAACATCTGGTTAGAGGCTTATGTGTATGATGGTGTTGTTGAACTGGATTGATCTTACAAGAATTAACACACACAGCCAGACTTTATTGGACTTTTATTCACGTTTTTGAAATTGAAGGAGAAGTACAGCCAAAGCTCGTTTAGCTGTACTTCTCCTATGGATCACAGTTCGTTCTGCACTCCTGTGACCAGTTTTCAGCAGACAGCGAGCTGAAGCTGACAGTCCACCTAGCTCAGCCTCTCAGGCACTTCTCTCCTACATGTAAAAATAATATTTTTTTTCCTAGAAAATTACCAGAGCCCCCAAACATTATATATATATATATATATATAATATATATATATATATATATATATTATTATTATACAGGATTTATATAGCGCCAGCAGTTTGCGCAGCGCTTTACAACATCAGGGGAGACCGTACAAATACAATTCAATACAGGAGGGATCAGAGGGCCCTGCTCGTTAGAGCTTACAATCTAGAAGGGAAGGTCAAGTGAAAACAAAAGGTAATAACTGTGGGGGATGATCAGATAGACTTTAAACTGGCAGTAACGCACACAGAACTATATGGCGTTAAACTGGCAGTAACGCACGCAAAACTATATGGCGTTAAACTGGCATTAAAACACACAGAAGTAAATGAAGTTAAACTGGCAGTAACGCATACAGAACTATATGGCGCTAAACTGGCAGTAGCGCATGCAAAGTGATATGGCGTTAAACTGGCAGTAACACACGCAAAACAATATGGCGTTAAACTGGCAGTAACGCACACAGAACTATATGGCGTTAAACTGGCATTAAAACACACAGAAGTAAATGGAGTTAAACTGGCAGTAAAGCACAAAACTATATGGCGTTAAACTGGCAGTAAAGCACATAGAACTATATGGCATTAAACTGGCAGTAATGCACGCAAAACTATATGGCGTTAAACTGGCAGTAACGCACACAGAACTATATGGCGTTAACTGGCAGTAATACACACAGAACTATATGACGTTAACTGGCAGTAATACACACAGAACTATATGTTATTAATGTGTTCTTGAGTCTCCCCAGCTAGCCAGAGGTACTCTTAGAAAAAAACTGAAGTCTGGCAGGGGGAAGTGGAAATTTATGGGCTGGCGCAGTGTTTAGGAAGGGGAGGAGCCAAGGTCTCTCATTGTGGCTGTCCTGAAAGACTACTGGAAAATACGTTACCGGTAATCGTAACTTAAATTTTCTGCCCCTGTTTAACAGGGGCATGTAGTTACAATTATTAAAATAATATTTCACAGCAGGGCCTGTTCCTGCGCCTAACAAGAGTAACTGTGAGGGCTTACGGTGTTCTGGTACCACCAACATCTAAGGCCCAATTTTCTGCAGAGTATATAGGGCAGGCCATATAGTGTATACTATAATCATTCATTCATTCATCCATACTGCTGTTCAGAGTATATAGTGCCTGGGGGACCCTCACGCCATTTAAAAAAAAAAATTGGTGCGGGGTTCCCCTTAATATGTATACCAGACCTGAAGGGAATTTGGGGGGGACATCCACCCCATTTTTCTTTGGTATTACTATTTTTGGTATTTTTATCTATATTGCCAGGATCCGACAATACATTACAGCCGCGAGCAGTTTTAAATTACATTTTGTCCTTTAGAAATGTCATTTTGCTGTGGCACTGTTATAAATATGGGAAAGATGCGCTACTTTACAGGCATACTAAGGACACCCCCAGGCAAGATATTTAAAGGAATAGTTTATGCTGATCTCAACTGTGGGCACCGGACTGTGACAGCTTTTGACTTCACAGCTGGGTACCCACTGCACGTATGTGAGCTACACTGCGCAGTCTTCTTCTATTTTTTTAAGTGGTTGTAAAGGCAGAAAGTTAAAGTGTTTGTAACCCCAAAAATAAAAGAGAGAGAGATCCCGTGCCCTTATAGCAGATTAAACAGCACAGTGCTTGTGCTGTTTAATCTGCCCCTCTCTAAGCTGTATCCTGACCATTATAATCATGGCTGATGACTGTGGTCAGTTTACGTTCCTCTGTCACCCACAGCTCTGCTCTGTCCCCCTCATCCTCTCCTTCCCTGCCTGTCAGCTCCCATGTCTCTGCCTGCCCCCCCCCCCGACGCTATTAGTAGAGAATAAAATATTACAAATTATCACTGCCAGTCCCTCTATTATATCCCAGCATACCAAACTAAGTTTGTAAACCTTTTACAGCTATCTTTAGGCCGGTCATGTGACTCTCGACCAGTCTCATACTCCGATCCCCAGGCTACAGCGGGAGCAGTTGAGTGGCCACGTGACCTTCCCGGCTGATGTCAGAGTGAGATCTCATCCTCTCCCGCTGTAGCCCGGGGATCGGAGTAGGAGAGTCACGTGACCGGCCTGAAGATAGCTGTAAAAAGGTATTTACAAGCTTCGTTTTAATAAAACATTTATACAGTGTGGTATGCCTGGATATAATAGAGGGGCTGGCCGTGAATTCCATTGTTGTGGTAACAACCACTTTAATACTTACCTGAGCCCCACCCCGATCTAGTGATGTTGCATGAGAGACTCGGTGGTCTCTCCCCCCTTATTGGCTGGGACAGCAGCAAAGCGCCATTGGCTATCAAGCAAAGTTAGTGAGCCAATGAGGATAGAGAGGGGGCGGGCCGGGCTACGACTCCGTGTCTGAATGGAGACAGGGAGCTGCCGCGTGGCTCGGGTGCCCCCATAGCAATCTGCTGACTGTGGGGGCACTCAACAGGAGGGAGGGGCCAGGAGCGCCAAAGAAGGACCTGAGAAGAGAAGGAACGGTGATACTCTGTACAAAACCACTGCAAAGGGCAGGTAAGTATGACATGTTTGTTATTTTTAACAAAAAAAAAGGACACTTTAGTATCATTATAAGGTTAGGGGTTTATTATTATTTATTTATTATTAGATATTATTAATTTATTTTATTTTTTATTTATTTATGATAATTTTTAGTTATTTATATACTTATTTTATATTTATGTATTCATATATTACTATATTTTTTTAAGTCTTTTCTATTTGAGCAGAAAATCACGCACAAACGCGCCAAAGCCCACAAAGACGCGTTTCCATTCATTTCTATGGGAACAAAAACGTGCAAAAGTCTGCCCAATTAGAGCTACAAAAAAAGCTCCAGAAATGTTTAGAGCTTCAGGCGACTTGGAGTGGAGATGTGAACCAATTCCATAGAGAATAATTGACTTTTTCTCCTCCAGCGTTTTGGAGCTTCGAGCTTCCAGCTACAAAATGCTACAAAATGCTGAGGTGAGAATGGGGCCTTAAAGCGCAATTTCCTCTTTTGGGTGAAGCTCGGCTTTATGTTTTTTTCCAGTGATGAGAGATCCTTCTAATATTGCCTGCTGGTCCCAAAGCGAAGACTATGAAAGAAGACTGCCTTCCCTTTTTTTTGATGGAGCTGGCAGCTGTAGTGATATTAATTGAGAATGTTTGGGATTCCCGAGTTGTAGCTCAACATCTGCAGAGATGAAGGTTGACTAAGCCCGATGCAGAGGCCGCTCACACATAATTACCACATTGCTGTTTTTAGTCATCAGCGCTAGGATTCCCTGTTTGATCCCCAGCCCAAGTTTTCCATCAGCATCCCAGTAAATGACACGTCTTCCTGCACCGAGATGGATGTCTTTTCAGAAGATTAGCTTTAACAGCTTTTGGTTGTGCTCAATTAGTCCCTTCTATTTAATCTTCCTTCTTGTGATAATATTTATTGTGGTATAATGTAGTAGCGGCAGCGGCACTGGCGTGCCGCACATCCCGGTTAGCAGTAATCCCCACTCCACGCGGTGTCCAGACTATAACTAATAGCCGCCCAAGTCAGCACAGCCGTAGCAGCCTGCGCCGGGCTTAATTCTGCTATTACGCTGCTTGCAATTTAAAGTATCGGACCATAGACAGAAAGTAAGAGGGCCATTCATCACAGCCGCTCTTGGGTGTCAAACCGAGCTGGAAAACTGCACAGAATTTATCAATATGTGTATAATTGTATTTTTTTTTGTTTTTTTTTGTTTACAAATTTGCTTTCGCAATCTCATACTGTCTTTTTTTTTTTTTAGCCGACATTAATAAATCTGCCTGTTTACAGGTGGATCTCTCCAAAGCATTTCTTATTGCTCTGAGCTGGACAAAAAAGACACTGAGAAATGTACGTAATGTTCCAAATCAAGTAACACAGCAGAGGCATGCAAGAGCAAATGCCTCAGCCTTAAAGAGAATCTCTTAAGAAAGAAACAATATATTCTAAAAGGGTAGTCTATGTTGTCCATTTCGTTTTGGTAAGGAATTGAAGGGGATAAGAAACTATTTGCAGTTTTTGGCTTCAGGTGAAAGTCCAGCTTCAGTTTTTGGGGAGTGTAGTCAGGGGCTAACTGTCTACTTTTTTTACTTTAACTCAAAGGTCCATGAGGCAGCAACTTGGCTCCCCCTCGCTCTCCCTATTCCCTGCCTCCTCCAGACCCGCATCCCAGACAGAAACTCCGCTCCAGGTACTCTCTGCTCACTGGGTGGGTCAGGCTGGCCAGCGCCTGCTGCACTGACTCTGGGTTCCCGAACTGTCTGGCAGGGGCTGGCCTGGGCAGCTTGGTCAGAGCTGGCCGAGGAAGGAGAGCCTCCGGTGGGGCATGGAGCCGGCCTCTGCTTGGACATGGTTTACTCCATCCATGCCAGGGGGCTCGCTCAAATTTTCCACTTCTTATTAAGTGATTGAACAGTACTGACTGGCATATTCAAGGCTTTAGATGTCTTTTTATATCCTTTTCCATCTTTGTAAAGTTTCATTACCTTGTTACGCAGGTCTTTTGACTGTTTTTTTTCTGCTCCCAAGGCTTAGTGCATCCATGTGAGAGCTAACAAACTCATTGACTATTTATACAGACACTAATTGTGATTTAAAAAGCCACACATGTGGGAAATAAACCTTTAATAGCCATTTTAACCTGTGTGTCACCTTCTGTGTCTGTACCAAGGCCAAACATTCCAGGGTATGTAAACTTTTCATTGGGCCATTTGGGTGATTTCTGTTATCAATATGATTTAAAAAGGATTAAAAAAAAAACAGAAATTCCCCAAATGGCCCTGATGAAAAGTTTACATACCCTGGAATGTTTGGCCTTGGTACAGACACAGAAGGTGGCAAACACAGGTTAAAATGGCTATTAAAGGTTAATTTCCACATTTGTGGCTTTTTAAATCACAATTAGTGTCTGTGTATAAACAGTCAATGAGTTTGTTAGCTCTCACATGGATGCACTAAGCAGATAGATACTAAGCCATGGGGAGCAGAAAAAAAACTATCAAAAGACCTGCGTAACAAGGTAATGAATATTTACAAAGATGGAAAGGGATATAAAAAGATATCCAAAGCCTTGAATATGCCAGTCAGTACTGTTCAATAACTTAATAAGAAGTGGAAAATTTGGGGATCTCTTGATACCAAGCAAAGGTCAAGTAGATGAAGAAAGATTTCAGCCACAACTGCCACAGGAACTGTTCGGGATACAAAGAACAACCCACAGGTAACCTCACGAGAAATTCAGGCTGCTCTGAAAAAAGATGGTGTGGTTGTTTTAAGGAGCACAATACGATAATACTAGAACAAAAAAGAGCTGCATGGTCAAGTTGGCAGAAAGAAGCCTTTACTGTACAAGTTCCACAAAAAAGCCTGGTTACAATATGCCCAACAACGCCTTGAAATGCCTCATTGGCTTTTTTGTGGCATTGGCACAGTAAAGGCTTCCTTCTGGCAGCTCAACCATGCAGCTCTTTTTTGTTCAAGTATCGTTGAATTGTGCTCCTTAAAAATTACCACACCGTCTTTTTGGAGAGCAGCACGTATTTCTCCTGAGGTTACCTGTGGGTTTTTCTTTGTATCCTGATTCCTGGGCGATTCTTCTTATTCTGGGCCTGCAATCTTTCTTGGTCTACCTGATCAAAAGAGCCCCGAATTTTCCACTTCTTAAGTGATTGAACAGTCATGATTGGCATATTCAAGGCTTTGGATATCTTTTTATATCCTTTTCCATCTTTATAAAGTTCCATTACCTTGTTACGCAGGTCTTTTGACTGTTATTTTCTACCTCCTCATGGCTCAGTTTCTAGCCTGCTTAGTGCATCCATGTGAGAGCTAACAAACTCATTGACTATTTATACACAGACACTAATTGTGATTTAAAAAGGCACAAATGTGGGAAATTAACCATTAGTTGCCATTGTAACCTGTGTGTGCCACCTTCTGTGTCTGTACCAAGGCCAAACATTCCAGGGTATGTAAACTTTTTATCAGGGCCATTTGGGTGATTTCTGTTATCATTATGATTAAAAAGGATCCAAAAAACAAAGTGATAATAAATGGCTTCAGGTGATCACTATCCAGAAATGAAAGACATTTTTTTGGCATGATCAGTCATATTTTCAATATTAATGACAAAATTTCACAATTTCTGCCAGGGTGTGCAAACTTTTGAGCACAACTGTAAGTCAGTGGTTGGTCCAATGAGATGAGGTCCTTTTTAACATCAAAATTGAAGAATTCCCTATTCTGAAAGCCTAGCTAACATCTGAAAGGGAGTTCTCTTTAGGACAGTGATGGGTAAGTGGAAAAACCTTTGTTGAGTTTGTGTGTCGGAGAATAAAAAATTCAGCACAGAACCTGCTGATGGGCTCTCTTTAAATTTGGAACTGTCCCCAGAAATTAAGGACATTTGGCAACTATGCCAGTCGTCAACAATAACCATTAAAGCCGTTTGCTTTGTGTAGCTAACAGATGTTGCTGTCAAATCACTTAGTGTGAATCTCTGAGAACACAGCGCAGCTCATAGTCATTGCAAAGAATATTATCGTGCAGAATGGTAGACGTACTTTTATGATAACAGAGATGTAAAATAGTGGGTCCAAGTGTATTAGCTCCGAGAGTCTTTTGTTTTTTAATTGTATATGACATGGTACACAAAATTCTTTCAATGTGGCTTCAGATTTTTCATTGACCGCTTTATTGAGCGCAGAGCTACTCAAACCTTTTCTCAGGTCTCAGCAGTTGGGAAAGTCAAACCATTGTAACACCAGCATCAGAAGGGTGCCCAGAATGGGGTTTTATAGCTAATAAAGGTAATAGCAACTTCTTGTTGTGTCTTTTCTTAGGCAGTGTTTTAGTTTTCGATTTTTTTTAAGGTATACTTTAACCTCTTGATGTCTGCGCTATAGCCGAATGATGGCCACAGCGCGGACCGGAATTTCCGGGAGGCCGTCATATGACGCTCTGCACGCTCCCTGCGTGTGCCCTGCAGGGTGTGCGGAGCGCGCTGTGTTCACTGAGTCACTGAGACTTTGGCGCTCACCAATCTTAGTAAGGGGCTGGTCCGGCCCCTTACCATGTGATCAGCTGTCAGCCAATGACAGCTGATCACATGATCTAAACAAAAGCTCGGTGGTCATTTTTTTCTCTCCTCACGCTGACAGCGTGAGGATGAAAAAAAGCCGATCACCGGCTCATCTGCAAGGGACATCGGTCCCGAAGAGGAAGAGGCAATTATGCCTCATCTGTACCACCTGCCATTGCCACCTGACAGTGCCCACAGTGCCCACCAGTGCCACCTATCAATGCCCATGAGTGCTACCTATCAATGCCCACAAGTGCCACCTATCAATGCCGACAAGTGTCACCTATCAATGCCCACCAGTGGTGCCAATCAGTGCCATCTAGCAGTCCTGCCTATCAGTGTAACCGATCAGTGCCAATTATTGCCACCCATCAGTGCCCATTATTGCCACCCATCAGTGCCCATCACTGCCACCTATCGGTGCCCATCAGTGCCGCCTCATCAGCGTACCTCAATGAAGGAGAAAAATTACCTGTTTTAAAATTGTATAAAAAAATATAAAAATAAAAAAAATCTGTATTTTTACTTTTTTTTAACAAAAAATAAAAACCGCAGAGGTGATCAAATACCACCAAAAGAAAGCTCTATTTGTGGGAAAAAATGATAAAAATGTAATCTGGGTACAGTGTAGCATGACCGCGCAATTGTCATTCAAAGTGCATCTGCCCTGAAAGCTGAAAATTGGTCAGGACAGGAGGGGGGTTTAAGTGCCCGGTAAGCAAGTGGTTAAAGAGTAACTCCACTTTTGTTTAGAAAAAACAATACCCTCTGGTACATTGTAGTGATTATAACACAAATTTTTTGCTGATTCCTACCTTTTTATTGCTCATTTTGCTGCTGTTTGTTTCACTATGTCCTTTGCCGGCTGATTCTGATTGATTGGTTGTGATTTGATCTGGTTCATTATAATCTCCTGGTGTACTCCAAGTTTTCTAATGAGGAAAGTTATAGTGTCTGCATCCCTTTGGAAGTAATTAACCCTTAGGGAGTATCTTAACAAAAATGAAATTCCTGTTGTAGAAGATGCCTAAAATTGTACAATCAAGCATCTGCGGGATGTACTAAAAAAGTATGATCCATGGAGACCTCACCTCGCTGTGAGGGCTGGGCTCAGCCCTTCCTTCTCTGAGCTGGCTGCTCAGCTGTCGGCTAATTGCCAGCTCCCATCTCTCTCCACAGTTACTCAGCTGTTGATGATTCTGCTCATTAGTCCTGCCTACTTAAGCCGTCCAGTCCAGAGGAGCTCTGCCTTCGCCTTGGTCAACATCACAGAAACTATCGCCTGCGTTCCTGTTTAAAGACTGGCTTTGCTGACATCCCTTTTGACTCCAGATCCTGCTTGCTTTTCCACTACATTGATCCCTGACTTCTGGCTTGGCTGACTATCCATTCCGGTTACTGAACTTTGGCTATATTTTGACTACGTCTTGGTGTCACATACCATAGCGTACCTTCAGAGGTCTACTGGAGTCCATTCCTCAACGGGTTATGGTGGGTGGTCATAATGTTATGACTGATCAATGTTTATTATATAATATATTATAAGTGTAGCACTAACCCCTGAAGGAGCTGCTTGATTGATTTGGGCTTACCGTTACCTCACCTGCTCGCTTCTCCATCTCAGGGGTCCCGTTGGAAAATAGCCCAAAGAATGTCAAATCCAACACTTAAGCCTTTTTCACTTATTTATTTGGGATAAGCACAAAGTCTTTCAACAGAGGGTCAAAGGGTTAAGGGGAGTTCAGACACTTGGTAATTGCGGGTTAGAGGTATTGGTCAGATCCAGAGGATCCAGAGGACAAACAGCTCCACAGACTGGATCCAGCAACCACCGGACAGGGCCCTCTCACTTGACCTAGCAGCCGTGAGATGCTCAACAAAGTCTCTGCCACAGACTTATCCATTAACTAAAGCATTCTCGAGAGATCCTGAGAGATTTAAAGAACTGCCATACAGTACCAGTTTCTTTCAGCCGACCCGGCGATACTGTATGGGTGTTGATCTGGGTTGCGTCCACTAACTGAGTTTCCAGGCTCCTCCAGAGATACCAGCCTTGCGCTCGGTCCTCTCCTAGAAAAGTCCTCCCCTGGATCAGTAGCCCCGAGACTTTTTCCAGGCCTACCCACTCAGTTGCAAAGCCTCGGGCCAGCCCCGAGGATCAAAGAAAAAGAAGAAACAAAAATGGCGACGGTACCTTAACCACTTAAGCCCCGGACCAATTTGCAGCCGAAGGACCAGGCCCTTTTTGCGATTTGGCACTGCGTCGCTTTAACTGACAATTGCGCGGTGGTGCAACGTGGCTCCCAAACAAAATTGGCATCCTTTTTTTCCCACAAATACAGCTTTCTTTTGGTGGTATTTGATCACCTCTGCGGTTTTTATTTTTTGTGAGTGACGTCACTGATCGTCTTTCTCTATGACAGGGAACAGACGATCAGTGACAGTGTCACTAGGAAGCACGGGGAGAGGTTTGTTTACACATACCTCTCCCCGTTCTTCAGCTCTGTGACCCGGTCCCGCGCGCGCCACCGGTAGCGCGCTCGCGACACATGGCTGGGCTCTTAAAGGGCAACGTACCTGTGCGTTGATGTGCCCAGCTGTGCCAATCTGCCGACGTATATGTGCAGGAGGTGGTCCTTAAGCGGTTAAATACCCTCTCCCAGAATGCACAGCAGGGAAAACGCTCCCACTGGGCTATTTCCGAGCAAAAGGTGGTATTTAATACATCCAGCCTGCTGCATTTCCACACTTACCGGCGGTGACAGCGACACCCACGGTAAGTGGAAAAACAGTGCAACCCAGCTGGACTGGCACAGAAACCAGAACTTTTTAGAACAATTAGCCTGAGCCCAACTACAGCTTCAGACAACTAAATTTGAAAAACAATAGCGTCTGCTACATAAGGAAACGGAAGACTTACCCCAAGATCATTACAGTGGTGTTGGATAGCAACAGCAATTGGATAACCTCATAGGTCCATTGGTACTTTTCCACTTTCTTAAAGTGGAGTGCCCCTTAAAAAAATTTTTTTAAAAGTCAGCAGCTACAAATATTGCAGCTGCTGACTTTTAATAATCAGACACTTACCTGTCCAAGGGGCCAGGGATGCGGGGGAAACGAAGCCCCCCCTCGTTCCCTGCTCCGCTCACGGCGCCGGCATTCTTACTGTGGGCACAGCCGGGCCACCCACTGCGCATGCGCGAGCGGCGCCGTACGCCGTGATACACCGCGCAGTCATCTGGGACCTGTCACGTGTCCCAGATGACTGACTGCGGAGAGGGGAAGTGACATCAGTGCCCGGGCACTGAAGGAGGCAGACTACGTGGGACCCCCTAGCAACAGGCATTTAGAGGTGAGTAAAAAAAAAATGTTTTTTTTCCAATTATTTTTTTTATTTATTTTTTTATGAATTTTAAGCTATTTTTAATTTTTTTTTGGTGGAAACACCACTTTAACCCCCGCCCCTCCAGTGTCAGTGGCGCTGTACGCTGGGATACAACAGGCTGATACCGAAGTCAGATTCAATTACTTATGCCGCTTGCATTTCAAAATACGTTTCATTATTTTTTAATCAATTTCATAGCTGCATTAATATGTGTATTCTAATATCAGCCTGGGGGGTTAAGCCAGAATCCTATTGTAGCATAAACGCTTGTCATCTCTAGGCTGATTCGGTTCTGAGTACAACGATCAAATTATACCGTCTTGTAACAATGATATTTGTCTGGATTAAATGCCACATCGCTTTATTTCCTGACCTGTCTAAATAGTGCGGAAAAGTTGTTCCCACGGGGTGGTGGAGGCAGTTCTGCCAGGCGTTGCTTATGCTCTTTCATGCAGGAGAAAGCTCACTCTGTGTTTATAAATCTCTTTTTCCTCATTTCATTTAATGGAGCTCTGCCTGACTACTGAGCTCTTATTTTGAAAGGTAGTGTCTTGATAATAGCATAAAAAGTTATTTAAAAAAAAAAAAAAAAAAGAATTTTCACCTTGGTGCTTCAGTACACATATCAGACAGAATTGAATAATGAAATATGTCTTTATGAAGGAACACGACCCAAACAAAAACTTTTCTTTTAATTTATTAACAATTTTTTTCCCCAGACGCTGGAAGACTCTTATGCAAAGAAGCTGATCTTTTCAAAGGCGTAGTCCACTTTTTGGACATATTTCACGTTGCACCTACACTATATTACCAAAAGTATTGGGACGCCTGCCTTTACACGCACATGAACTTTAATGGCATCCCAGTCTTATGCCCCGTACACACGGTCGGAAATTCCGACCACAAAATCTGTCGGATTTTTTTCCGACGGATTTTGTCCGACACTGGTGTTGCATACACACGGTCGGACAAAGTTGTCGGAAAATCCGATCATCCTGAACGTGGTGATGTTCGTTGCGTACGACGGAACTACGTAGAGGCTAGTAGCCAATAGGTTTGGTCTCGTAATTTGATCTGAGCATGCGTGGCACTTTGTCCGTCGGAATTCTCTACACACGATCGGAAAAAGTCAGATCGGATTTTGTTGTCGGAAAATTTGATCTCAAATTTTTTCCGTGGAAATTCCGACGGAAAAAGTCTGATGGAGCCTACACACGGGCGGATTTTCCAACAACATGGTCCGATCGGACATTTTCCGTCGGAATTTCCGACCGCGTGTACGGGGCATTAGTCCGTAGGGTTCAATATTGAGTTGGCCCACCCTTTACAGCTATAACAGCTTCAACTCTTCTTGGAAGGCCGTCCACAAGGTTTAGGAGTGTGTCTATGGGAATGTTTGACCATTCTTCCAGAAGCACATTTGTGAGGTCAGGCACTGATGTTGGACGAGGAGACCTGTCTCGCAGTCACCACTCTAATTTATCCCAAAGGTGTTCTATCGGGTTGAGGTCAGGACAGTCAAGTTCCTCCACCCCAAATTCGCTCATCCATGTCTTTATGGACCTTGCTTTGTGCAGTGGTGCGCAGTCATGTTGGAACAGGAAGGGGCCATCCCCAAACCGTTCCCACAAAGTTGGAAGTAGGAAATTGCCCAAAATGTCTTGGTATGCTGACGCCTTAAGAGTTCCCTTCACTGGAACTAAGGGGCCAACCGCTGAAAAACAACCCCCACACCATAATCCCCCCCTCCACCAAATGATTTGGACCGGTGCACAAAGCAAGGTCCATAAAGACATGGATGAGCTAGTTTGGGCTGGAGGAACTTGACTGGCCTGCACAGAGTCCTGACCCCAAACCCGATAGAAGTTAGCACTGATCACTGTATTAGTGTCATTGGTCCCCACAAAGTGTCAGACTGTCGCCATACTATCAAGTCCCGCTATAAAACGCTGATCACCACCATTACTGGTATAAAAAAAAAAAAAAATCCAATATACAGTATATACCAAAGTTTTTAGATGCTATAACCTTTGCGCATCCCCAATCAATATACGCTATTTTGATTTTTTTTACCAAAAATATGTATCAGAACATATATTGGATTCAATTTATGAAGAAATTTGATTTTCAATTTTAGTTTTATTGGATATGTTTTATAGCAGAAAGTAAAAAAAAAAAAAAAAAAATATATATATATATATATATATATATATAATTATTTTTTTCAAAATTTTCGGTAATTTTTTGTATATAGCGCAAAAAATAAAAAAAACTTAGTGGTGATCAAATACCACCAAGTGAAAGCTCCTATTTGTGGGGAAAAAAATAGATACATTTAATTTGTGTCTAGCGTTGCATGATCGTGCAATTGTCAGTTAAAGTAACGTAGTGGCAAAAAGCAAAAAATGGCCTGGTCATGAAGGAGGTCAAGTAGGTAAAAGAGCTGTATGTTTTATTTTTTTATGAATCATACTTATCTAGGTGGATGCTGTATCAGTCCCCCGATGCCTTTAACACTGAGAACCAAGCAATTGGACACCGCCGATCGTTCGGTTCTCAGAGCTCGCTGAGCAGAGAGCTGCTGACTGTCAGTCACTGTCTCTCTGCTCTGCTTACTGGAGCGCTGGGCTGTGGAGGGGGCAGGAGCAGCCGGCTCTGGCTCTCAGTGGCTCGCTGAGAGGCAGAGCCAGGTGCCGGTCCAGGCATGTGGGCGGATCCCGACTCCATTGTTACATTCTTGCCCGAGCCAGGACCGGCTCTGTGACGTCAGCTGCCAGTGGGCTTCCGCTCGCTGTCAGCTGAAAACGGGTCACAGGAGTGCAGAACGAACTACACTCCTGTGATCCACAGGAATAGTACAGCCAAATGAGCTTTGGTTGTACTTCTCCTTTAAATTCACCTTGCAGCCTACTCTACACTAGGAGGGCGCTACATAGGTATAGCTACCAGTAGCGGCTGGTCTATAAGTGGCGGAGAGGCGCCGTCCCTAGTTTGCATGCGGTTTGCATGCGGGGTGCCCGACTCATAGCTTTCTATGAGTTTTTTTTTTTTTCAAACACACGATTAGAGCCTAATGCCCCTTACACACGTCAGATCATCCGTTTTTTTTTTCCCATGCTAGTCTTATATTGAACCTGAAGAGTTTACTAAAGTGACTAAAATTCTTGTATGACAGAATAAAAAATCGGAAGTGATGAGTGATAAGTGTATTTGTATTGTATTTTCGGATGACAACTGTACTGATTAAATGAAAATCGTACGATCTGGTATTGTACGAGAAACATTTTTCTGTTTGTCAGATAATATCGGATGAACTGTCGCGATCGGCTCTCAAAAGCTCTGTACTGTCGATCCGATTATCGTACGATCGCATCAAAAGCAGTATTTTCCGTGCGATTTTTCAGATCGTGTGTACTGGCCATAAGACTCTAATTGGCTTGAAAAAGGTTGGGCTCGGGGCGCCCCGAGCCCACCCACTTGTGACACTAACGAATCAATATTTGCTATTGGTTTCCGGCTTCTCCTCCTGGCCAAACAAGACAGGAGGTGGATCTAAAGAAGACCGGGTTGGCCAGGAGGAGAAGCCGGGGAAGCCGCAGCGGTGGAGGGGTGAGCATAACTGTCCCTGATTTCGAGGGACTGTCCCTGATTTGGAGCAATGTCCCTCTGTCCCTCTTTCCTCCTCCTTTGTTCCTCATTTTGGTCTGATCTATATAATTGTACATAAAATGCACTTTTTATCTTTCAAAAAGTGTTTCCCAGTGCTAAACTTTTCATCCAATTTCTAAATTGCTGCATTTGTAAAATTCTAAAAGCCATTATAAGGGAATAGTAGTGGTAAAAAAAAAAAAGTTTTTGTGGATTTAATTAACCTTTTTCTTGGTTAATTCTCCTTTAAGGGGGTGTGGCAGGGGGGGGGCGTGTCCTATGCCTACATAAATTTGTTAGTGGGTGTCCCTCATTCCCATCTCAAAATTTTGGGAGGTATGCAAAAGGTGGTACAAAAAGCTTTGTTATATGCCAAAAGAAAGTACAATACAGGTAGTTTACACATAAGAAAGAACAAAATATAATTTGTAATCTTTGAAAGATATAGTTTGTTTTAGTAAGTTAACATTATAATATTATACTCTATGATTATTGTAAATATACAAATCTTATAATGTTCTTCATACATAAATAGTTTTTTTTTTTGCTAAAAATTTACTCAGAACCCCCAAACATTATATATATTTTTTTCAGGCACCCTAGAGAATAAAATGGCGGTCATTGCAATACTTTATGCCCCACTGTATTTGCGCAGCGGTTTTACATACGCAATTTTTTGAATAAAAATAAATAAGAAAACAGTAAAATTAGCCAATATAAAGGAATAGTAGTGGTAAAAAAAAAGCACTTGTGGATTTAATTAACCTTTTTTTAAATATTATTTCCCCTTTAAGGGGGTGTGACAGGGGGCGTGTCCTATGCCTACATACGTTTGCTAGTAGGTGTCCCTCATTCCCATCTCAAAATGTTGGGAGGTATGGGTGAGCGCGGACATGGGAGGGGGGGGGGGGGGGGGGGGGGGGGGGGGGGGGGGGGGGGGGGGTTGTTTGCCGCCAAACAAGTTTAGCACTACTGATAGCTACCTTCTAGAATATACTGTATAGCCGAGAACATATAGAGAATACTGTGCCATGCATGGAAGTGAATGGCTCCAGATTCTAGGCTGTAGGTGGTTAAACATTATTCATACCACACTGCGTATAATTATATGCCCAAATCGGAATACTGAGCAAAGCTATTAGCCTTTTTGTTCCTAGTTTTAATAAGTTGAGGTTCGTTGCAGTTCTGTAACTTGCATTAATTTTTGCTTTGTGCTTGCATATGCGCAATTTTTTTTTCAAATGGACGCGTTCCATGCATGCGGAACGCTAAAGAATTGAAATCCTATTTGGTTGATTGGTCCGCAGAAGCCGGGCTTGTCTATCCTGTTCACGGACACGCTGTCACCGCCGGTGCGTAGAGATGTCTGCTGTCACTTAGACAAGGATAAGATATATTGAAACATTTATGATCTGTGGCATGCAAGCGGCTCTTCCTCTTCTCCATGCGATTCCGCCGTCCCATCACCAGTTGTAAATCTATGGATATTTTATTCATGTATTTACATGAGCCGGGGATGTACACATACTGTACCAATGCGGTTCTGTAAGCTGTGATACCGGCTCCGATATCAATCCATGAATAAAAGATAGGAGTGCAAGCTCTCTTGTTTAATAAGACATACCTAGGCCCAGTTTTATGATCTTTATAATGTGTTCAGAATTGCGTAGCTCAGAAGCCAGCATAGTTACTGCAGAGACTTGACTTGAGACTCAAAGCTGAACTCCAGGCAAATATAAGAACACAAATTATTACACCTCTTTATTTAACCACTTTCAGACCGGACCATTTTGCTGGCTTAAGACCAGAGCACTTTTTGCGATTCGCCACTGCGTCGTTTTAACTGACAATTGCGCGGTCGTGCGACGTGGCTCCCAAACAAAACTGACGTCCCTTTTTCCCCACAAATAGACCTTTCTTTTGGTGGTATTTGATCTGCGTTTTTTATTTTTTGCGCTTGTGACAGACCTAGCCAGGACACGGGCTTTTTGGGAGGACTAACTACGAGCCTCCTGCCCACCGATCATGGGCCCTGGATTTTAAGGGGCACAGGGTGAAGGAGAACATTCAATGCTGTATATATGTGTATATATATAATGTGTGTGGTCTTATGCTGTTGGGACATACACTCTGATGCTAGTGTCATGAACTCAAGATGTTAATTGAGTTAGTTGATCCCATTGTCCTCTGCACAATGCAGGAGACGCTCCGTCTGTTACTGGTGGTCTCCTGCTATTGTGATGAGATGTCTTGTGGTGGTAATTATGATAATTTATAATCAACTGTGTTTAGCTCGGTGACCACAAGTCTGACTTGTAGTGAAATCCTGAGTCACATCAGCTGCTTAAAGGAATTAGCTAATTAGTTTATGTTAAGTTGTTACAAGTGTATTGTTAGAATAATATGAGCAGGAGGGGGGATCTCCTCTTCTACTGTATATAAATGTCATCTTTGTAATAAATCTTCAGTCCATGTTGGCACCAAGCAAGTGTTGTCTCGTTTGGTGCTTGGGAGCGGTTGGAATATCTTATACCTATATCCAGACTGGAAGGAAGTGATATATGACGGACGCACTCAAGAGGAGTGTAGGGACGTTCCGTCACAGCGCTATAAACAAAAAACGAGTGACAATTTTGAAAAAAAACACAATATTTTTTACTTTTTGCTATAATAAATATCCCCCAAAAATATATAAAAACATTTTTTTCCTCAGTTTAGGCCGATACGTATTCTTCTACATATTTTTGGTAAAAAAAATCACAATAAGCGATTATTGATTGGTTTGCGCAAAAGTTATAGTGTTTACAAAACAGGGGATCGTTTTATAGCATTTTTATTAATTTTTTTTACTAGTAATGGCGGCGATCAGCGATTTTTATTGTGACTGCGACATTATGGCGGACACATCGGACATTTTTGACACATTTTTGGGACCATTGTCATTTATACAGCAATCTTCAAGATTCCTGTGTAAATGACACTGGCAGTGAAGGGGTTAACCAGGGGGTGGCAGTGTAGGGGTTAAGTGTGTCCTAGGGGCATGTTGCTAACTGTGGGGGGGGGGGGGCGTAGCTGTGTGTGACAGTCACTAATCTCTGCTCCAATCACAGGGAGCAGAGATCAGAGTCACTTGTTGCTAGGCAGAATGGGGAGATGCTGTTTACTTCCACATATCCCCGTTCGTCTTCCCCGTAAGACGATCGCGGGTATCCCCGCAACGATCAATTTTGCAGGACCCGCAACCGGACTCACGGGGCGCACGCGATGGCACGGCGGCGTGTTGCTAACTGTGGGGGGGGGGGGGGGTGTGGCTGTGTGTGACAGTCACTGATCTCTGCTCCAATCACAGAGAGCAGAGATCAGTGTCACTTGTTGCTAGGCAGAACAGGGAGATGCCGTTTACTTCCGCATCTCCCCGTTCACCCTCCCCGTGAGACGATCGCGGGTATCCCTGCAGTGATCAAGTCCGCGGGACCCGCGACCGGACTCAAGGGGCGCACGCGATGGCATGGCGGCATATTCAAAGGGACGTACCTGTACGCCCTTATGCCTGTCCGTGCCATTCTGCCAACGTATATGTGTGTGCCGGTCGGAAAGCGGTTAACCACTTAAAGACCAGGCCTATTTTTTACACTTGGTGTTTACAAGTTAAAAAAAACATTTTTATTTGGTACAAAAGGCATAGCTCCCAACTGTCCCTGATTTCGAGGGACTGTCCCTGATTTGGAGCAATGTCCCTCTGTCCCTCATTCCTCCTCATTTGTCCCTGATTTTGGTCTGATCTATATAATTGTATATAAAATGCACTTTTTATCTTTCGAAAAGTGTTTCCCAGTGCTAAACTTTTCATCCAATTTCTAAATTACTGCATTTGTAAAATTTTAAAAGCCATTATAAGGGAATAGTAGTGGTAAAAAAAAAAAGTTTTTGTGGATTTAATTAACCTTTTTCTTGGTTAATTCTCCTTTAAGGGGGTGTTATGGGGGCGTGTCCTATGCCTACATAAATTTGTTAGTGGGTGTCCCTCATTCTCATCTCAAAATGTTGGGAGGTATGCAAAAGGTGGTACAAAAAGCTTTGTCATATGCCAAAGAAAGTACAATACAGGTAGTTTACACATAAGAAAGAACAAAATATATTTTGTAATCTTAAAAAGATATAGTTTGTTTTAGTAAGTTAACATTATAATATTATACTCTATGATTATTGTAAATATACAAATCTTATAATGTTCTTCAGACATAAATAGTTTTTTTTCTCCCAAAAATTTACTCAGAACCCCCAAACATTATATATATTTTTTCAGGCACCCTAGAGAATAAAATGGCGGTCATTGCAATACTTTATGTCCCACTGTATTTGCACAGCGGTCTTACAAACGCTATTTTTTGAATAGAAAAAATAAGAAAACAGTAAAATTAGCCCAATTTTTTTATATTGTGAAAGATAATGTTACGCGAGTAAATTGATACCCAACATGCCATGCTTCAAAATTGCGCCCGAGCGTGGAATGGCGATAAACTTTGACACTTAAGAACCCAACTCCCAAGTTTAAAAATTTCTACTGGTTACCAGTTTTGAGGTCTAGGGATAGAATTATTGCTCTCACTCTAATGATCGCAGCGATACCCATGTGTGGTTTGAACACCGTTTACATATGCGAGCGCAACTCATGTATGCGTTCACTTCTGCACGCGAGCTCGGCGGGACGGGCGCTTTTAAAAAAAAAAAGATCTTATTTATTTTTACTTTTTTTTTTTTTTTAATATTTTAAAATCTTTTAAAATATTTTATTGATAACAATACAGTAGATAATATTAGTACAAATTTTGAAGTTAAATAAGATAGACATACATATATATGTGTGAAAGGCTTCTCGAACATCATATATAGATGAACATATATTATTTGCTATTTTCTTTATAATTCTTAATATAATAGATATTATTCATATATGATTTTAATCAATATCTTTCAAACAATCAACAAATTTAGTATAAAGTTGAATAAAGAGAGTAATTAATCGTTTATAGAATAACCTTAGTTTGAGTTGAATAACAACAATGTAAACTATTAGTCTATATGTTAGTAAATAATGAGATAGTTGGATAATTTATTTTTTATTTTTACACTGTCCCTTAAAAAAAAAAACATTTGGATAACTTTTTGTCAGGGCCGGGCTCAGCCCTTCCTTCTCAGAGCAGGCCGCTCAGCTGTCGGCTAATTGCCAGCTTCTATTTCTCCACAGTTACTCAGCTGTTGATGATATCCTGCTCATCAGTCCTGCCTTCTTAAGCCATCCAGTCCAGAGGAGCTCGGCCTTCCCCTTGGTCACATCACAGAAACTATCTCCTGCGATCCTGTTCAAGACTTGCTTTGCTGACATCCCTTCTGGCTCCAGATCCTGCTTGCTGTTCCACTACATTGATCCCTGACTTCTGGCTTGGCTGACTATCCATTCCGGTTACTGAACTTTGGCAATGTTTTGATTACATTTGTTCTTTTTACTTCTATTATAAAACAGGTGTGATTTAACTGTACTTCTGTCTCGGCCTGATTTCATGGTTTCTGTCACTTTTATTTCTATTACAAGCAATGTACACATCCCTTGTAATAGCAAAAAAGCTGGAGAAGGTTTAAGAGGTCCTGGAGTTATGCTGAAGCTCTGAGGACAGAGTGAGAGAGAGACATTTGACTATACCTAATAAAAAAATAAATAAGAAAAAAACAATAGGACAAAGCCCCTTTGTTCTTCTGAAGCATCGGCAGAAGTGACTCCAGCGGCGGGGGGGGGGGGGGGGGGGGGGGGGGGGGGGGGGGGGGGCTGGGTGAAGGGGGGGGGGGGGGGGGGCAAAGGTGTATCACTGGAGAAGGGGAGCGCGGGGGAGGCCCTAAGTAGCAGGCCCCCCAACGCAGGCCCAATGAAGGTACAAACAACGCATAAGAAATATGTAACCACAAATCTATAAATTCAAAATTTAACCAAAAAAAATAAATAAATAAATAAATAATAGAGAGAAGGCGTAAATTCCACAATGATGTGAAGACATTAAAAGGGACAAAAAAAATGAGGGCGCTCCTGATTTGGTCCCAATAAGCTCTCTCTGAGGTGGAAAAAAAAAAGAGAAAAAAATAAAAAATAAATAAAAAAGCATGACAGGACCTCTTTAATGTGAGATCTGGTGTCAAAAAGACCTCCGATCTCATATTTACACTAAAATGCAATAATAAAAGAAAAGAAAAATCCCCTTTAAGACCATTTTGAAGGGACGTTTTGACGTCGCTTCCGTCATACAATGATATATATACAGGGTATATTCCTCTTGGGGGACATTTTAAAGGGAAAGGACAACTGCTTGAGTAGTAAAATGTGTTATTCAAAATGTTTTTATTTGAAGAAAAAGTAGGTTGTGTGGAAAACAAATCCACGTGGGTATGCAAAAACAAGTGTACATAAAAAAGAAATGAATAGGATGCACAAAACATAAGCATAGGTATAAGACACAGATACAATTATATGCGAATTATCCGACGCGTTTCGAGTTTTAACTCTTCTTTAGGGACATAGGGATCAGCACATATATGTATAAATAAATCCTATCCTGTGTCTTGATATCTTATGGAGGCATCCGAATTTGGTTAAAAAGAGGGAAAAATGGAGCAAACCCTTGGTGTGATGAACACAAGTGTGTTAATGCTGCTTGTGACCCCTGCGGCCATCCCGGGATTTAGAGGTGGGGCCCGTCCATCCCCCTCAAAAACACACACATATGGATCCCCGCCGAAAAATGGTCATCTGGGAGTTCCCCGTGATGCCTGCAGAGATGACCCAAAGGCGGCACGTGGCAACTTGGGGCCCAAAAATGGGTAGGAGACAGCGATTGGTGGGTGGTAAGGAAAAGGCGGATCAAAAAAATGTCTGGATGGTCAAGACATGCACCGGGTGGAGAGCAGTAATGGCAGTGGTAGAGTACCCTGATGAATATCAGGCAGTACAGGTGAGTGCCTGAATGATCTATTAGAGTGGTGATATAATATACACCACTGGGTAGCCACCAGGGTGAGGACAGCCAGTGATCCGTAACAGCAACTCAAGTGCTGCCACCCATCAGTCCCCCTAGTAGCACTGATGGGTGGCAGTGATGGACAATGATGGGTGGCAATAATGGGCACTGATCGGTTACACTGATAGGCAACACTGCTAGGTGGCACTGATTGGTGGCACTGGTGAGCATTGATAGGTGGCACTGGTGGGCACTGTGGGCATTGGCAGGTGGCACTGGCAGGGGGTACTGGTGGCACAGATGAGGCATAATTGCCTCTTTGGGACCGATGTCCCTTGCAGATAAGCCTGTGATCGGCTTTTTTTTCTCCTCATTGGCTAACAATTGATCACGTGGTAAGGGGCCGGGATCGGCCCCCTACTCGGATCTGTGATCACCTGAGTCTCAGTGACTCGTTGATCACAGTGCGCACCGCGCGCCCCATGGCGCATGCAGGGAGCGTGTAAAGTGGAGGCCGTCATATGATGGCCTCCTGGAAATTCAGGTCCGCGCTGTGACCGTCATTCGCCTATAGCACGGACGGCAAGTGGTTAAAAAAAATGGGCATATTTATTATAGCAAAAATATTGTGTTTTTTTTTCAAAAAATTGTCGCTCTTTTTCTGTTTATAGCGCAAAAAATAAAAACCGCAGAGGCGATCAAATACCACCAAAAGAAAGCTCTATTTGTGGGAGAAAAAGGATGTCAATTTTGTTTGGGTGCAGCGTCGCACGACCACGCAATTATCAGTTAAAGCAACGCAGTGCCGAATCGCAAAAAATGGCCCGGTCATTCAGCAGCCAAATCTTCCAGGGCTGAAGTGGTTAATAGATGATTTTACTTGGCAAAAAAAAAGATTACAAAATATGTGTCTTGTACACAAGCTAAAAAAAAAATTTCTTTTTTTTTTTTTGGCGCATGTTGACTGTTGGTGAGTTGATTTGTATGGGATACAGCGGGAGATATTGCTGCGTTTGAGAAAAAAATAATAACATCTAATGTCTGCCCTATTAATCTTCCCGGTAGAAAGAAATGAAATGTAATTAAAAAGCTATAAGGAGGTGGCGTGTGATAATATCTGTTGCTAATTAATCAGAAGTGGTTAGGAGGTAGTTTGGATGCAGGGCAGTGATTAGCAGGAAATGAGGGAAGAACACGTTTCCTAACACTCCCCAGAAGCACCACTTGGGATAGTTATAGAGATGATTTTGGCAGTCACCTGATCTCAGTGTGGTGCCCAGCTTGTCATTTTGACCGCCATATTCCTGCCCCCACAGGATGGCGTGCGAGGCATATTGTCATATTGTAGCAAGCTGATGCCTCCACAATAGCCCATATCAACCAGTGGGGAACAAAAAACATAAAAACAACATAAACAACAAAAAAAAGAAAAACGTGCCAGAATGCAGAGCTACCAGCGAGAGGCTGGGGGACAATACTTCTACCAAAGGGAAATGTCTAGTAAGAGGAGCAGTTGTTGGCTTCCAGTGACATGGAAAGTAATAGCCGTACTTTACTGTAAAAGCTGCATCAGTTTTCTTTCATTATAGAACATCTTATAAAGTACGAGCCCTTGAAGTCTTAATGGATTTTTGATGGATGTGTACTTTATATGACAATCTATAGTAAAGTAACAGATGTGTCCCTGTTCTTTTGAATGGGTTACTTGGAGTGGTGCATATAATCTTAGAATCATTTTAATATTATTTGGGGTGGCGGACATAATCCTTTAGCATCTCCATAAGGCCCCTTTCACACCGGGGCGTTTTTTCATGCGGTGCAGCGCTAAAAATAGCGCCTGTTCACCGCATGAAAAAATCCTGCCCCTTTAACTCCAGTGTGAAAGCCGGCGGGCTTTCACACTGGAGCGGTGCGCTAGCAGGATGACAAAAAAAGTCCTGCTAGCAGCATCTTTGGAGCGGGATAGGAGCGGTGTGTTCACCGCTCCTATACCGCTCCTTCCCATTGAATAGAATGGGACACCGCGGTGAAACCGCGGCAATACCGCCGCAAAGCGCCGCTACGGCGGCGCTCTGCGGGGGGTGTTTAACCCCTTTTCGGCCGCTCGCGGGGGTTAAAACCGCACCGCGAGCGGCCGAATACCGCGGTTAAAACGACGGTAAAGCAGCGCTAAATATAGCGCTGCTTTACCGTCACCGCGGCTCCCCGCCTTGGTGTGAAAGGGGCCTAAGAGATGATATATAGAGGCATTAGGCACTGTTTGTAGTAGAGAAGTAGGAGGCACTAGACATGTGCAATTCGTTTCGTTTTTTTTTTTTCGTTTTCCGTCAACATTCGTTATATTCGTTATTGTACGAATGAAAGAATGATTCGCTAAAAATTTTAACAAATTATCGAATCGAACGAATATGAAAAACAACGAAAATCCGAAATAACCAAATTAGAAAACAACGAAACTACGAATGAAGAAAATCCGAAAAACAAAAACAGGAACAACGAAAATCAAAATGAACGAAAAAATGTGTACATTCGTAACTTCTTTTCTTTTGTTGAATTGGTAATTTTCCGTGTCCCTTACAATGGCGCTGCTTAACGTGCTTCGAATGGATTGAACGAAAAAATTCGTACATTCGTAACTTTTTTTTTTTTTTCAATTCGTAATTTTCCGTGTCTCTAAAGGCCCGTACACACGATTTGACTTTTTGACAACCAACATGCAAATTAGCTGGTTTGGACCAACATCCAACCGTGTGTACGCTCCATCGGACCAACTTTTTCCAGGTTTCATCGGACTTTTGTTGGCTGTGCGAACGGACCAACTTTCTGCCAACAAAAGTCCGATGGACCAAAGTCCGACCGTGTGTACACAAAACCAACGGACTTTTGTACAAACCAGTGCAGAACCAATGCAAAAGATCAGACAACAATACAGAAGTTGACCAAAGGTGGCGGTAAAGAGCAGAAAAACCAAGTGATTTGGTGAAATTTGGCTGAAAAAGTCCTGCCGTGTGTATGCAATGCCAACTTGGGGCCAACGCCCTTTGGACAAAAATCCACAGGAAAGTTGGTCCACGGTCCGATCGTGTGTATGAGGCTTTACAATGGCGCTGCTTAACGTGCTTCGAATGGATTGAACGAAAAAATTCGTACATTCGTAACTTTTTTTTTCGATTCGTAATTTTCCGTGTCTCTTACAATGTAATAATAGCATACACATTACATAAAATTATGAATTATGCTCCGATTACGAATCTACGAAAACAATGTACGAATAAATCAATCTAACGAAAGTACGAATGTAACTAAATCGACGAAAATACGAATGCGTCCGAATTTTCGAATAAACGAAAATTAAACTAACGGAAAAACGAATCAACGAAAAAATAACTCTTACGAAAATACGAATCGTTATGAATACGAACACCGACGACTTACGAATTTACGAATCGTTACAATCAACGGAAACGAAAGAAACAAAACGAAAATAAACACATTTTTCTGTTGTGCACATGTCTAGGAGGCACCGTGGAGGCAGAGCATAGCTTCCACCCAATAATATAAAGTAAATCAGAGGTAACATAGCTCCCAACTGTCCCTGATCTCGAGGGACTGTCCCGGATGTGGAGCAATGTCCCTCTGTCCCTCTTTCCTCCTTATTTGTCCCTCATTTTGGTCTGATCCATATAGTTTTATATAAAATGCACTTTTTATCTTTCAAAAAGTGTTTGTCAGACCTAAACCTTTCATCCAAATTCTAAATTGCTGCATTTGTAAATTTTAAGAGCCAATATAAAGGAATAATAGTGGTTAAAAAAAAAACCATAGCACAGAACATGCTCACATGGCGCAGCTCATCACCGGCTACTCCGGCCTCATCTCTGGGCTTTCTCACCAATGGAACGAAGCAGGACAGTGTGGGGACACTGAGCGCTTTGTCCTCCTAGTGAAGTGTGAGGAGCCTGTGTTTGCCCAGACAGGGGCGTACCTAGTGCATTTGGCACCCGGGGCGGATCCTATATCTGGCACCCCCCCCCCACCTTAAAACGTAAAAACACCCCACTGTGCTCCCTGCATACCTCTGCATCCTTAAATATCTCTTTGTCACTACTGTGTACATTACACAGCACCCTGCACCACTTTACAATACACAGCACCCTGCACCTCTGGACCCCTTTACATTACACAGCACTCTGGACCCCTTTACATTACACAGCACTCTGGACCCCTTTACATTACACAGCACCCTGCACCTCTGGACCCCTTTACATTACACAGCACTCTGGACCCCTTTACATTACACAGCACCCTGCACCTCTGGACCCCTTTACATTACACAGCACTCTGGACCCCTTTACATTACACAGCACCCTGCACCTCTGGACCCCTTTACATTACACAGCACTCTGGACCCCTTTACATTACACAGCACCCTGCACCTCGGGACCCCTTTACATTACACAGCACTCTGGACCCCTTTACATTACACAGCACTCTGGACCCCTTTACATTAGACAGCACCCTGCACCTCTAGACCCCTTTACATTACACAGCACTCTGGACCCCTTTACATTACACAGCACTCTGGACCCCTTTACAATACACAGCACCCTGCACCTCTGGACCCCTTTACATTACACAGCACTCTGGACCCCTTTACATTACACAGCACCCTGCACCTCTGGACCCCTTTACATTACACAGCACTCTGGACCCCTTTACAATACACAGCACCCTGCACCTCTGGACCCCTTTACATTACACAGCACTCTGGACCCCTTTACATTACACAGCACCCTGCACCTCTAGACCCCTTTACATTACACAGCACTCTGGACCCCTTTACATTACACAGCACCCTGCACCTCTGGACCCCTTTACATTACACAGCACTCTGGACCCCTTTACATTACACAGCACCCTGCACCTCTGGACCCCTTTACATTACACAGCACTCTGGACCCCTTTACATTACACAGCACCCTGCACCTCTGGACCCCTTTACATTACACAGCACTCTGGACCCCTTTACATTACACAGCACCCTGCACCTCTGGACCCCTTTACATTACACAGCACTCTGGACCCCTTTACATTACACAGCACCCTGCACCTCGGGACCCCTTTACATTACACAGCACTCTGGACCCCTTTACATTAGACAGCACCCTGCACCTCTAGACCCCTTTATATTACACAGCACTCTGGACCCCTTTACATTACACAGCACCCTGGACCCCTTTACATTACACAGCACCCTGCACCTCTAGACCCCTTTACATTACACAGACACCCCCCCCCCCTAACAGCTCTGGACCCCCTGCATGTTACACAGACCCGCCTACAATACAGACCCCCCCCTGCAATACAGACTTCCCTACAGTGCAGATCCCCCCCCCCTTCAGTACAGATCCCCCTACAGTGGAGACCCCCCTACAATGCAGAGCCCCCCCCCTACAGTACAGACCCCCCCCCCCTTCAGTACAGACCCCCCCTACAATGCAGACCCCCCCTTAAGTACAGACCCCCCCTCTACTACAGTACAGACCCCCCCCCCTACGACCCTTAATGTACCTCATGGTCAGGAGGATTGTCAGCGCGGGACACACAGCAAACTACAAGGAGGAGGGGGAGGCGGAGGCGGCGGCTTCACTCTGCTCGGCTGTATGACACAGCCGAGACAGATCAGAGCCACGGAGAGCCACGGAGAGCCGCGTAGAGCGGCGAACACCCTCCCCCTCTCCCTCCTCTCACCTCACCTGACGCTGGCTGTCACTCACCGCGCCGCTGCTGCGCAAGATATATCAGCGCTCGGCGCGCTGTCCCCGACTCCCCGCTTCCATCGCGGAGGGGGGCGCCGGCCTGACACCCCCCCAGTGTGTGGCACCCGGTGCGGCCCGCCCCCCCGCACCCCCCCTTAGTACGCCACTGTGCCCAGAGCTTCTGAGTGCCCACAGAGAGGGATCTGCGTGCCAGCTGTGGCACGCGTGCCATAGGTTCGCCATCACTGATATAGAACTTCCAGCATATCCATTCAGAGCTGGAGGTGCCGGAACTGCGCTCCTCCGTGTTCCTCCTGAAAAAAATCCCTGAAGATAAACATACATTCACCAGCACATGTACAGTACCAAGCCCAACACTTCAAGGGCTCTTAAAGCACTCGGGCTTTCACATTGGGATTGCAGATGAGGCTTCTTTCAAGCTCTTTACAGGCGCTTTTTTTGACGCTAAAGCGCCCGAAAAACGCATGAAAAATGCTCCAGTGTGAAAGGGGTCATAAAGCAGATTTCACCCAAAAGTGCTGTCCCCCCAACCCGGTGCCACAATTGGCACCTTTCAGGGGGGAGGGAGGAACAAGTACCTGTTTTTGACAGGTACCCTTCCCCACTTTTGGGAGGCAACGGCGCTGTCCCTCGGAAGTTCCGCCCCCCTCCTTCTTCCTCCACCACCGGCCCAGTTAAAAAGGGCAGCGCGCATGCGCATTAGGGAACTGGCTCTGAAGCCGAAAGGCTTCACTGCCGGTTTCCCCTGTGAAGAATGACAGATCTGAAAATCAGCTGGGGTGCCGACATTGCGGGCTCCCT
Source organism: Lithobates sylvaticus (assembly GCA_028564925.1). Lineage (NCBI taxonomy): Eukaryota > Metazoa > Chordata > Amphibia > Anura > Ranidae > Lithobates > Lithobates sylvaticus. The sequence continues at coordinate 26,635,137 of CM053031.1, forward strand.
GGACAGGTAAGTATCCATATATTAGGAGTCAGCAGCTGCAGTATTTGTAGATGCTGACTTCTATTTATTTTTTTCCTAGCCGGAACACCGCTTTAAGGTAAACAGGCCCACTGGTAGTAGGTTGCCCCCAGGTAGTCAGTAGAAGACTTGATGCCCCATTGTTGGTGTCAGTGGAAGGAATGGTACCTCATAGTTGGCATCAATGGAAGGAATTGTGCCCCACTGTTGGTGTCAGTGGAAGGAATGGTACCTCATAGTTGGCATCTGCCCCATTGTTGGTGTCAGTGGAAGGAATCATGACCCATTGTTGGTGTCAGTGGAAGGAATCATGCCCCACTATTGGTGTCAGTGGAAGGAATTGTGCTCAATTGCTGGTGTTCATGTAAGGAATAATGCCCGCTGTTGGCATCAGTGAAAGGTTTGGTGCTTCATTGTTGGTGTTAGTGGAAGAATTAATGATCAATGTTGGTGTCAGTGGACAGTATGGTGCCTCATTGTTGGTGTCTGTAGGAGCTATTGTGCCTCTTATTAGACATGGGCGGCGTCAAAAAATTTGTTTTGATTCGTTCCGTTCCGTTTCGTATTAAAAAAAAATCATATTTCGTAATTCGTGTACGAAATTGAATTTGGATTCGTACGAAATACGAATTTTCGCTAGATTCGTAAAATTGTCGTTAAAATAACGAAAGTTTGTTATGATGAATTTATCATTCTTAGGGGTTCCCACCTTCCCTGTGCTGTGCTGACTTCCTGGGTTTTTAAACGTTAATTGTTAATTTAAATCCGAAATTCGTAAACAAAATTTCGTATTTCGTACTTCCTCTGAGTGACTGATGAACAAAATACCAGTCACGTTTCTGTTAATTTGGATCCGAAATTTCGTACAGAATTCGTATGCATAAAAAATTTGTATTTCGGATTCGTACGAATATACGAATTTTTGGAAATTCGTACGAATTTTTGGAAATTCGTACAAATTTTTGATTCGTACGAATTTTTGATTCGTACGAAACTAGACATGTGCACAACAGAAAAAATTTGTTTATTTTCGTTTCTTTTCTTTTGTTTCCGTTGATTCGTAACGATTTGTAAATTCGTAAGTCGTCGGTGTTCGTATTCGTAACGATTCATATTTTCGTAAGAGTTATTTTTTTGTTGATTCGTTTTTCCGTTAGTTTATTTTCGTTTATTCGAAATTCGGAAGCATTCGTATTTATTCATACTTTCGTAACATTCGTAGATTCGTAATCGGAGCATAATTCATAATTTTATGTAATGTGTATGCTATTATTACATTTTAAGAGACACGGAAAATTACGAATCTAAAAAAAAAGTTACGAATGTAAGAATTTTTTCGTTCAATCCATTCGAAGCACATTAAGCAGCGCCATTGTAAGGGACACGGAAAATTACGAATCGGAAAAAAAAAAAAAAGTTACGAATGTACGAATTTTTTCGTTCAATCCATTCGAGGCACGTTAAGCAGCGCCATTGTAAGGGACACGGAAAATTACCAATTCAACAAAAAAAAGTTACGAATGTACAAATTTTTTTCGTTCATTTTGATTTTCGTTGTTCCTGTTTTCGTTTTTCGGATTTTCTTCTTTCGGAGATTCGTTGTTTCTAATTAGTTTTTTTCGGATTTTCGTTGTTTTTTGGATTCGTTCGATTCGAACGATTTATTAAAATTTTTAGCGAATCGTTCGTTCATTCGTACGATAACGAATGAACGAATATAACGAAAAAAAAAGAAAAACGAAAAAAAACAAAAACAAATTGCACATATCTATATGAAACTAATCGCACATGTCTACCTCTTATCAGTGGTAGTAATAGTGCCCCAAGGGCCAAATAAAAGGGAAGCAAAGGGCCACAGTTTGGAGACCACTGCCCTATAGGAACAAAATAAAACAAAGGAAACCACCTAGAAGGGGAAGGGAGATTTGGGGGTATATTTGGGTAATGCCTAAAACAGAATTTTCCTTTCATAAAGAGTTTTTAAACAACATATAAAAAGGTAATTCATACTGTAACTGAGCTTGAACTATTTCACAATTTATAATAACATTTACCAAGTAGCTAAGAGCTACGTGTTTTATGTCACCGGAGTCGGTGTGCGGTGGGATTACCGGACAGGAAGTCGACCACGATGGTAAAATCTCCCTCCTCGGGACCGTATCCATGTCTTAATTATCTTTAGCTGTAGTAAGCTCCTTTAGGCTTTTTTTCAAATACGTGTAAATGTGATTTGTAGCCTTGTTTTTTATAGAGCGGCTTCTGTTTCAGATTTATTTGTCTTTTAAATGCACCTTCTTGTGACATAATATTTATGCGGCTAATGTCAGTTTTTAGTTTACAGTCACCCTTAATTCTCTTCTTCTCTCTTCTCACCATAGGCAAATGTCAGCACTCAGTGGCCCTCCGGTAATTCCATCCAATTTTAATCATGCGCATACTTGGTTGAGATGGAAACGTTGCCAGAACGACAAGCGTGTGCGGGAAAAGGAGAAAAAAAATAAAAATAAACAAGGAAAAAAAAAAAAAGCAAAGATTGAGACAAAATCCTACACTTGTCTCCCCTGCAGTCAGGGAGATTGGCTTGGAAGCAGCTTTACTTCTCAGAGAGCAAATCTCCCTGGGATGCCAACTCCTGCGGCGCCCCATAATCCTACACCAACTCCAGACTCCGACACACAATACCTACTCCCTCGCGCTCGCCTTTCTTCCTCCGCCTAAGGGCCAGATCTGCCACGCTGAAATCGCTGCCTGGCGGAGTGGAGGAATAGAGGTTTAAAAAAAACACAATGTAAGCCATCAGAAAATTGGTGGAAGATATTCCAAGGGAGATCATGGCAATCTTGTCCTCGTAAATGGCTACAAAAAAAAAACAAGACAACCTTACCGATGCCAACTGAGCTCCGGTAATGAAATGTGCAAAGTAGGGGTTGACTCGCACGTGTTACTCCTCAAGACCCTGCCCTTTCTGCTTCCCAGCTCCGCACTCATCTTCTTCCTGGCAGTGGCACAAGGTAAAGGGGTGCACTTGGATGTAAAGGAGGGTAGGGGACAGCTTAACCACTTGCCGGCCACATAACCTACTTATACAATGGCAGAGTGGCTCTCCTGCGCTGAATCACGTACCTAGTATGTGATCCGACATTCCATGCCACCTTTCTTCCTCCGCCCAAGGGCCAGATCTGCCACGCTGAATTCGCTGCCTGATGGAGTGGCGGATTCGAAGTTTTAAAAAAACACAATGTAAGCCATCAGAAAATTGGTGGAAGATATTCCAAGGGAGATCATGGCAATCTTGTCCTCGTAAATGGCCACAAAAAGACAACCTTACCGATGCCAACTGAGCTCCAGTAATGAAATGTACAAAGTACGAGTTGACTCGCACGGGTTCCTCCTCAAGACCCTGCCCTTTCTGCTTCCCAGCTCCGCACTCATCTTCTTCCTGGCAGTGGCACAAGGTAAAGGGGTGCACTTGGATGTAAAGGAGGGTAGGGGACAGCTTAACCACTTGCCGGCTGCATAACCAACTTATACAATGGCAGAGTGACTCTCCTGCGCTGAATCACGTACCTAGTATGTGATCCGACATTCCATGCCGCCTTTCTTCCACCGCCCAAGGGCCAGATCTGCCACGCTGAAATCACTGCCTGACGGAGTGGCGGAATAGAGGTTTTAAAAAAACACAATGTATGCCATCAGAAAATTGGTGGAAGATATTCCAAGCAGGGGTGGACTGACCATTCGACCACTCGGACACTGCCCGAGGGCCCTGGGCCACTAGGGGGCCCCATCAGGGTTGCCAGCCTAAGTAAAACCAGGGACAGTATGTAAAAATCTGTGTTTTTTTTTACATCTGTTTCTGAAATGTCCCTTACCGACATCCTTTTGGTCTAAAAATCCCGAGATTATAGCTGCCCCACCTCTCCAGTACCTTCTCAGCCAATAGAAACATGTCTGTGTATACTGTGTGTACATGTATGTGTATACTGTGTGTGTGTATACTGTGTGGCCCCATAATCTCTGATTGCCGGTGGGTCTCATAATCTCCTATTGCCCGGGGGCCCCATGAATTGTCAGTCCGCCCCTGATTCCAAGAGAGATCATGGCAATCTTGTCCTCGTAAATGGCCACAAAAAGACAACCTTACCGATGCCAACTGAGCTCCGGTAATGAAATGTACAAAGTACGAGTTGACTCGCACGGGTTCCACCTCCTTTATGCTTCCCAGCTCCGCACTCATCTTCTTCCTGGCAGTGGCACAAGGTAAAGGGGTGCACTTGGATGTAAAGGAGGGTAGGAGACAGCTTAACCACTTGCCGGCTGCATAACCGACTTATACAATGGCAGAGTGGCTCTCCTGCACTGAATCTCGTACCTAGTATCGTGATCCGACATTCCATGCCGCCGGCGACCTGGCTATGCTGTGATTAGACACAATCAGGGGTCACGGCCCATCCATTAAGGGCGCATGGGCGCCACCCTCTGTTGATCGCTGCCTCCCCTATCCATGCATCCAGCCCCTTATAGGACACCGGAGCATGGGTTCCAATGCGGAGGGGCTGTTTTTTTGAAGCACTGATTAGAGCCAAAAGGCTTTAATAGGCTTCAATATAGGGTGGGCTCAGGTCGCAGAGAGTGCGCTCTGATCCCACCCAGGTGTGTTACAACAGCCAATCAATATTTACTGTTTTTACACTGATCCTCCTCCCGGCCAATCAGGAAGTGTGTTTCGACACCGGTCATCCAATAGTCTGACAGGCGATCCTATTGGATGCCTAGGAGGAGGGGAGGAGCTGGAAGCCACCATAGAGGAGAGGACTTTGAGTCGAGGTGCTGCACCACGCTGCCTGCCGCCCACCACGATCGGCTAAGTACCATTCCGACCGGCAAACAGCAGGGGGGTGGGTACCGCTCAGCGGGGATGGGTGGTTGTTTGCCGCCCCACCTCAAAAAAAATCCACCAGCCATCACTGCGATGCTGACCAATGGATGACCGCGGGCACCCACTGATCGACAAGGAGAGAGACAGGATAGAACTCTGCCTATGTAAACAAAGCAGAGCTGTGTCCTGTCAGTGGGGATGTGCCGGATTTTGTTTCCCTGCAAAGCACATCCCTTGGTGAAAAAACATCAAAGTACACACAAAAACACTGGTTAGGCACACATTTAACCCTTTGATCGCCCTAGATGTTTAACCCCTTCCTAGCCAGTGTCATTAGTACCGTGACAGTGCATATTTTTAGCACTGATCACTGTATTAGTGTCACTGGTTCCCACAAAGTGTCAAAAGTGTCAGTTAATGTCAAATTGTGTTCCGTAATATTGCTGTCCTGCTATAAGTTGCTGATCGCCGCCATTACCAGTATACAAAGTAATAAATAAATAAGAATTCCATAAATATATCCCATAGTTTGTAGATGCTCTAACATTTGTGTAAACCAATCAATATACACTTATTGGGATTTTATTTACCAAAAATATGTAGCAGAATACATTTTGGCCTAAACTTATGAAGACATTTCGATTTTTTATTTATCAGATATGTTTACATTTATAGTTGAAAAAATGAATGCCCCCGTGGTGGTCAAATACCACCAAAAGAAAGGTGTATTTGTGGGAAAATCTTATATCAATTTAATTTGTGTACAGTATCAGTTAAAATAAGGCAATGGCAAAAAGCAAAAAATGGTCTGATCGTTGAGGTTGGGGGAATGGCGCGGTTACATCTTCCGGAGATCAAGTGGTTAAATCCTAAGTAATTACTACAATCAGTAATAATCAAATGCAGAGTAAATTGCTTTATATGCCAAAGAGTAGATACATCTATATAGTTTTACAGATACAACCATCCCTTTGAGCTCAACCATAATGCTGATGCGACCCGCAATGAAATTAAGTGTGACACCCCTTTTAGAACTATCTGAATTCGGTGCACAAGTCGCTGTCGGAACCAAAAGTGTTCCAAATGCTTCATGAATTTGGAGCAATACATTAACAAGAGGGATTAACTCCAGCAAAGTGGCGAAGCAGCTTAGATGATTTTCCCCTATTATGTCTATTATCTATTTTTTTTTTGTAATGTTATGTCAAAGTGTTACTAAACCCACAACAGTAAAATCAGTCTGTACATGCTGTGAAGCATGCTTGTTATACTCGCTGTGGAACCTAAGGTGTCAATCCTCTACATTGTGTATAAAGGCTGTTTGATCCTGTCTTCTCTGATCTTCCCCTTCTTCCACAGTCCCCAAACCATCTCCTGATAGAACAGAGCCTTGGGGACAAGCTGCACATGCTCAGTTTGGTGTGTATTGCTAGAGAGTTTATTTTTTCTTTCTTTGGGAGAGTGCTTGTGATCAGCACAGGGCCAATCAGCACTGTCCAGTTAGAGGGCCAGGGGTGCTGCAGCCTCATAGGACAATCAGAGGAGAATGAAAACTCCTCCTACAAGCTTTAACCACACACTGATAGAAGTCACAAGACTGCTATATACTGCTGACAAGAAACGGTATTTAGCAGTTTATATTTACTAAAATAATTTCCATGTTCTGTGTACTGTGGGAGACCAGATATAGTGAATGCAGGCCTGCTGGGTTTAGTAACACTCTAATGCCCCGTACACACGGTCGGAAATTCCGACAGAAAATGTCCAATCGGACCAAAATCCGCCCGTGTGGGCTCCATTGGATCCTGCTCTCAAATTTTCCGACAACAAAATCCGATCTGACTTTTTCCGATGGTGTGTCGAGAATTCGGACGAACAAAGTGCCACGCATGCTCAGATCAAATTACGAGACCAAAGCTATTGGCTACTAGCCTCTACGTAGTTCCGTCGTACGCAACGAACGTCACCCTGTTCAGAATGATCGGATTTTCCGACAACTTTGTCCGACCGGGTCTATGCAATACCAGTGTCGGACAAAATCCGTCGGAAAAAATCAGACGGATTTTGTGGTCGGAATTTCTGACCGTGTGTACGGGGGCTTAGACTTACAAGCTTGGCACTGTTATTGTTTTAAATCACAGGCTGTCAGAGTGATGGAATAGAGATTAACCTCCCCGGATGTTTTCCCGGGTGTGCTTCGGGGTTAAGTTTCAGTATCATTAGTGGTAACCCCCGAGCCACACTCGGGATTGCATTGCAGGATCCTGGTGCGGTGTACTTACCTTGTCCCCAGGATCCTGTGATGTCCCCCCGTTGTGTCCGCAGGCTCTGTCCTTCGCCCGATACCTCTGTGTTCTGAGCTCCGTTCCCTGCGAGGGTCGCAACGCACGTGGACGGAGCACAGTGGGAAATAAAAAAAATTTGAAAATTCATAACACATAAGCCCCCGTACACACGGTCAGAAAATCCGACCACAAAATCCATCTGATTTTTTCCGACGGATTTAGTCCGACACTGGTGTTGCATACACACGGTCGGACAAAGTTGTCGGAAAATCCGATCATTCTGAACGTGGTGACGTTTGTTGCCTACAACGGGACTACGTAGAGGCTAGTAGCCAATAGCTTTGGTCTTGTAATGTGATCTGAGCATGCGTGGCACTTTGTTCGTCGGAATTCGCTACACACGATCGGAATTGGTGTGATCGGACTTTGTTGTCGGAAATTTTTTAGAGCAGGAGATACAACTTTGTCCGTCGGACAATCCGATGGAAAATGTCCGATGGTGCCTACACACGGTCGGAATTTCCGACAACATTGTCCGATAGGACAGAATCCATCGGAAAATCCGACCGCGTGTATGGGGCTATACAGTACACTGTAATCTTAGATTACATTACCGTATGAAATAATTTCACATCCCTTTTGTCCCTAACGCTTTGTCCAGTGCCCTGCATGCAATTTTATATTATATATACTGTTCTGTTGTATACTGAAACTTGAAATTGTCCATAGCAACCAAAAAGTCTCCCTTTACATCAAAAGTGGTTTTAGACCAGCTAGAAAACAGCGATAGTAAATTAGAACACTTTCCGAATTGAGCGATAGTGAATCGTGGGGAAATTAACTTTATTATTATTATATTAATATTTTTTATAATTATTTATAGTTATTTATTATATTATAATGTATGATTTTCTGTTTCAAACTTTATCATACCCGGGATGTCTACTAGACTCTTGTTTGGACAGATTTAGGTGTGTTATTGCTAAGAATTACAGGCCTAAAATATAGAACGCCAAATTTCTATGCAAAACAATTGTACCGCTTTGAGACGCAAAAATCTGACATAATCATACCGCCAGGGTGACTAAAAAAAAAAAACAAAGCCAAAGATAAGCCATCAGAAAATTGGTGGAAAATATTCCAAGGGAGATCATGGCACTCTGCCCTTGTAATTGGCCACAGAAAACCAAGACAACCTTACTGCTGCCAGCTCCGGTAATGAAATGTGTGAGACACGGGTTCACTAATAACCCTCCAACAAGGGTCGCCTGTTTAAAACCACAGGCCCATTTTCTATCCTCAGTAGCGGCAATTCCCTCATTGCATTCGAGAATCTCAAGTGAACATTTTCTTTTCTTCCAATAGAAATTTAGTTATTAGGCGTGTATAAGAAGTTCACTAATGGCTATATTTACTCTTTATTGTTGAATTAATACAGTCATTTTGTAACAATCTTGCATCTCAGATTTCCTCTGTTGGGTATCTAAAGGAGAGCCTTTCATTCCCCAGTTTGTGCTTGGTAGTAGGGAACAATGAAGGTGTAATATCTGATAGAATATCGAATTCTGTGGGTTCCATTTTAGGGGAATTATGTTTGATATTGTGATTACTTCTAGAACCCCGCCGTGCACAGTCAGTATTACATATCTAGCCATTTTCTCATCTTTTTGCTATTATTATTATTATACTCCTCTAGGTCCAGATAAGGCTTTTTTTTTTATGCATTTTGTAACTTTAATGCTAGGGCTTGAAAAGTGTCTGTCATAATTCTATTCACAATTTTTCTTTTGGAAAAGAATCACTGTCACATTAACAATGGGAAGAGCTGGGAGATGGATAACAACTACAACAGACTGAAGGAATAGGAACCAGAGTGAATTACAAAGTGCAATCATTTTTAGAACGTGGGTGTCTTTAGCTTTTTTTAAAAGGGTACGGAATATGATTGATCCGGGATTAAAGAAAGACTTGCACTTATGATCTTTGGGTGCCTGCTATTCAGGAGCATAGGTACAATTCATAGGACCCCAAATTTGTGACCGCACCCCCAACATTGTCTCTTCATGACACCTGGCAATGTCAATTTGCACAATAGTGTTACTATTTAAAGTAAAACTGTGGGCTAAATTTTTTTTTTTCATTTTGAATAGAGCAAGGGAGGATTATAACCCCTGTCAGATTTTTGTATCACCATCTGTGTCCCATTGTGGAGATTTATCTTCACTTCCTGTCCTATAGCCAAACAGGAAGTCATAGGAAATACCTGCAAATTAAGGGAATTCCTTGGGGACACCCAAGTCACCCGAACTAGTGTTCCCGTAGGATGATTTTCCCTCTATTACTTTTCTGGGGACAACCCAAAATTTGGGGGTTTTCTTTTCAAGTTCCTTAAAGCGGAGTTCCACCCACTTTTGAGAAGTGATCTTAAATGAAAGACCAACCCATCCACCCCTCATTTTTGGTTAGTTAAAAAAAAAATTCTTCTAACTTACCTTTTTATAAAGTACAGCCTGTACTTCCGATCCATCCGTTCCACGGCGCAGGACGTCATATCCTCTTCTTTGGCGAGCCCCCCCCCCCCTGATGTCTTCTGGGACATGTGTGTGTCTCAGAAGACAGCCGGTCATTCACAAAGTGCCGAGCAACTCGCGCATGCTCAGTAGGAAATGGGCAGTGAAGCCGCAAGTCTCCACTGCCTGTTTCCCTTAATTAGAATGGCGGCACCTGCACCTGATCCAATGGACGGATCGGCCTCTGGGGACCGACTTTGCGAGCTCCCTGGAACGGTAAGTGTCCTTATTAAAAGTCAGCAGCTACAGTGTTTGTACTGTTTGCACTGATTACTGTATAAATGTCACTGGCAGGGAAGGGGTTAACACTAGGGGCAATCAAGGGGTTAACTGTGTTCCCTGTGTGTGTTCTAACTGTAGGGGGGTAGGACTGACTATAGGAGATGACAGATCATGGTTCCTAGCAATTAGGAACTCACGATCTGTCTCTCCTCTCATAACAGGTATTTGTGTGTTTACACACACACGTCCCTGTTCTGCCTCTCGTGCCCGCGATCGCTCGTGGCCGGCAGTCATCGCGACCGCCGGTCACGAGCATCGGCACCCCCCCAAGTGCAGCTGGCGCGCGCCTGCTATCCCACTTAAAGGAGCCGACGTATAGCTACGACAGCTCGCAGGATCGCGCCGTGGTCGACAAGTGGTTAATTAACCAATCACAGAAAGTAAGGCCTACAACAAATGTGAGAAACCTAATTTCTGCCACTTGTGACATTGGCCTCTTAACCACTAGGCACAAAAGTCAATTTTTAAATCTCAGTGACCCTTCTGGTTACAACAAATGCCATCTGTGCTTCCATGTTGTCTGATACATACTGAATTGCAGCTTTATATCATTTTTTCTTCTTCTTTTTTATATATATATATATATATATATATGTGTGTGTGTATATATATATATATATATATGTGTGTGTGTATATATATATATATATATATATATGTGTGTGTGTATATATATATATATATATCTATATATATATATATATATACTAAGCGTTTTTTATTAAGAAAAAGAGGTCTACAGTACAAAATGATATCGGATATAAACCAACATATTAATTAGCATACAAGGTCATACATCGATCATCCAAATATTGTACACATTCAAAGATATACTAAAAGATCTTGCTTCAGTATGATCTTATCAACTATATGGTATATAAAACAAAACTGCAACCAAAAGAGGCCAATACAGAAAAAAATAAAACATTAACTCAGGTCATTCTTGAAGACGATAGATGAACCAAGGGTTCCACTTAGCGTCATAGGTATGAATGGAGTCATGCAGTGTATGAAATATTTTTTCTGATAACATTATTTGATCAACACGCGAGATGTATTAGACTTTCAGTTAAGGGCGATTGCCCATTGCAACGCAATACAAATAGTGTGTTTTAGTTTCATTAGGTGTTTCGGTATATCTGGGATTTTCCAAATAAAAGGCAGTGGATATGAGTCAGAGCTATGTTACTCCCTGCCAACTTATCTATCAGCTCTAGAGTATTTTTCCAAGTAGGTTGCAGAAATTCACATTCCCAAAACACGTGCAAAAAAAGAAACCCAGGAGAACACAGCCTCAGAAAGCAAGATGAAGAGGCCTATGGGTAAATCCTACATAATCGTGTGGGAGTATAGTACCAGCTGGTAAATAATTTAATCAATGTTTCCCGGATGGTCAGAGATTTAGTGCACTTACGCATATTCTGCCAGTTTGCTTCCCAGACCTGGTAATCCAGATTTAATTCCCGTTCCCAAAGGGTCAAATGCTTTAATTTGGGGCTATCACCTACTGTTTCCATAGACTTATACAGCCCTGAGACTAAGCCCTTCTGTCTAGGACAGTGGTCATCAACCCTGTCCTCAGGGCCCACTAACAGGTCAGGTTTTATGTATTACCTTGGGGAGATGCAGACTAGAATACTGCAATCACTGAGCAGCAAATGATATCACCTGTGATGTATTTCAGTTATCTTGCAAACCTGGCCTGTTAGTGGGCCCTGAGGACAGGGTTGATGACCACTGGTCTAGGGGCAGTCTGGCATAGGGTTTTAAAAAAGGTGTGCAAGTCCAATGGGATAACTGAGTAGTGTGTCTGAAAAAAATGGCGGATTTGAAGATAATGATAAAATTCCCTTGCTGGAATATTTTTTTTTTGGGCCTGCAACTGGGAGAATGAGACAAACTTCAAGTCCTGCTTGAAATCCTCCAATGTGGTCAAACCCTGGGTACTCCACCAATGATGAGTATCTGGATCCTCAAAGGTAGAGGGATGGTCCTTATTCTGCTTAGGGATGAGCAACACATTTGCTAACAGCATTTCCTCTGGAAAGCTATTACCTTGTAGGACAAAGTTGAAAAACCGAAGCAGCCTGGGGGAAAGTTAGGAGGAATATTTTTTTTAAATATACGGAGGAGAATCCGTCAGGGCCGGGGGGCTTATCCTGTCTTTAGTGCCTTGATGACATTCATCACCTCTGATTCCTGTCCCATGGGACAGCAATCAGAGAGATTAAGCCATTCTGTCTAGGGGCAGTCCGGCATAGGGGTTTAAAAAAGGTGTGCGAGTGCGATGGGATAACTGAGTAGTGTGTCTGAAAAAAATGGCGGATTTGAAGATAATAATAAAATTCCCTTGCTGGAATATTTTTTTTTTGGGCCTGCAACTTGGAGAATGAGACAAATTTAGAGTCCTGCTGGAAATCCTCCAATGTGGTCAAACCCTGGGTACCAATGACGAGCATCTGGATCCTCAAAGGCGGAGGGAAGGCTAGGATCCCCCAGGAATGATGCATATGGAGGGACTTTCGAAATAAGAGCTAATTTCAATTTATAAAGGCTCCATAGTTTCAATGAGTGAGCTACTACCTGATTCGGGGAACCCAATTCGGAGGCATGAGATTTAGAGGACCACAGTAGCCCTGGAAGGTAGAATGGGGCTATCGAATCTTGCTCAAATCTGACCCATGGGACCCGTGAATTTTTGATATTCCATTGAGCAAGTTGTGTAAATCTGCTGGCTAAATAATATAGCCACACCTGAGGGACTCCTAGGCCACCTAGTCTATTGGAGTGATACAGCACTTCCCTAGAGAATCTTGAAGGTTTGTCATTCCAAATGAACCTATTCAAGTGTGCTTGGACTTTGATAAGATATGACTTAGATATCTTAATAGGCAGGGCCTGAAATAAGTATAACAATTTAGGGAGGATTGTCATCTTGATTGTTGTTATTCTCCCAAGGAAGGAGATTCTATAGGACGGCCAGGATTTAAGTAACTGTTTTAGTTTAGAAATCTTGGGAGGAATGCTGTTATCAAATAATAATTTGTATGCTCCTGGGAACTTTATACCCAAATAGGAGAGGGAAGATTTAACCCACGTAAATGGAAAGGATCTTATAACAGTCTCCAGCTCGGCAGGAGCAAACCCCACAGGCCAGGAGAGCCATAGATTTGGACACGTTCAATGAAAGGCCTGAAATCTTAGCAAATATTGAGAGGGTTTGAAGGAAATTTCTCAATGTGATCGTGGGGTTGGTAAGAAATAAAAGCACATCATCTGCATACATGCAGAATTTAAAGGTAGAGGATGCTTTGTTATACCCTGAAATGTCTGGATGGTGCAATATTGCTATGGCTAGGGGCTCAAAAGCCAGAGTGAAAATGAGTGGGCATAGAGGGGACCCCTGCCTAGTGCCCCTACCGAGCCGGAAGAACTCTGATCAACAACCTGGAATTTTGACACATGTCCTGGGATTCTGATATAGAGCTTGGAAGGCCTGTAACAATTCTCCCTGAAAACCATAGAGCTGTAAAAGGAGAGACACATAGCTCCAAGACACACTGTCAAATGCCTTGTGGATGTCTAGACTTAGCATTAACATTTTTTTTGAGAAAAGGTTTGCGACCTGAATAATATCTGTGGCTAGGCGGATATTGTCTGTTATAAGGCGGTGAGGAATAAACTCTGACTGACAAGGGGATATCAAACAGGGAAATCACTCTTGCTAGCCTATCGGCTAAAATCCTACAAAAAATCTTCAAGTCATTGTTAATAACCGATATGGGCCTAAAATTCTGAGGGTGAGTATGGTCCTTATTCTGCTAAGGGATGAATGACATATTTGCTAACAGCATTTCCTCTGGAAAGCTATTACCTTGTAGGACAAAGCTGAAAAGCCGAACCAGTCTGGGGGAAAGTTGGGAGGAATTTTTTTTTATAATATATACGGAGGAGATTCCGTCAGGGCCGGGGACCGATCCTGTCTTTAGTGCCTTGATGACGTTTATCACCTCTGATTGAGAGATAGGGGAATTAAGTGAGTCTAATTGTGAGAGTGGGATTGGAATGGAGTTAAACCAAGCTAGATGGATCAGTCTGGGGAGGTGCTAGCAATGATGAGTAAAAATTCTCGAAAATTTTTAAGACTTCCTGTGGGTGAGAAGAAGTCAAACCCGAAGGAGTGGTCAATTTATAGACATGTGAGGGGGCGGAGAGACTGGTTCAGTTTTCTAGCAAACATAGTTGAAGAGGAGTTACTATGCAATAAAAATCTAGCCTTGGACCATCTCAAGGCCTTCTCTACTTTAGCCGAGAGCAGTGAGTCCAATTCAAGGTGTATTTGCTCAATGAGAAGTCTGGTAGACTCTAAATTCAGGGCTATGGAATTTTTGTGCAGTCTGTCCAGCTCAGCGGTGAGCAATACTATTTTTTGCTTATTAGCCTTGTTGCGGGCAGTTGCTAGACTGATGAGCTTACACCTTAATACTGCCTTATGAGCAACCCACACCATAGAAATGGGGGTCTCAGGGAGGGTATTTAATGCAAAGTAGTCATCTCTGGCTTGGGAAACTTCTGATTCAATCGCTACGTCTTGAAGTGCTGTGGTGACTTCTTTCATACCCCTGCGTCTGTCCAACATGGCAGGCGAGATATCCGGATAGATTTGAACAGTATAATCATCCAGAGTGATACGTGGCATGTTTCTTTCAGCCCGTAGGCTGTCTTCTTTCATCAGGAAATCCTTCACGCAAAGGATAATGTCGCGTGGTGGTTTACCCACTGTGGGTTTTTCGGTCTAAAGGCCCTGTGGATCCTATCACATGTAAAGGCCGCAGAATCGCAGTCTGGCACAAGAGAATTGAACAGCCTAATGACAGTGGGAATCAGATCTGTAACTGACTCTGGGATACCACGCAAACGCAAGTTATTGCCTCTATTCCTGTTGTCCAGGTCTTCCACTTGTGACTGTATTTGGTTAAATTCTGTTGATAATGTCTCATGCTCCCTACTGAGATCGCTATATGCCAGGGCTAGTTCGTCATGTTTGGTTCCCAGCCTGTCAGTCCTAGTACCCAGAGCTGCAATCTCCTGCGACAGTGTATGGGAGGTTTTGTGCAGTTGCAGGTTGGAATTTTGCAGCAAGTCTATTGTACATCGCTTCCAGGCTAGCATCTAGGTCAGCTTTTGACAATGATGAGGTGTACTCACCACCCGGGTCCTAGGGGGAGCCAGGGATAGAAGGCATAGAGAGGGCCGTCGGAACAGGGGAGTGTGCTCGATCCGCGGCGCCATTTTGGGACATGCTGCACTGCTCCCTGGTGCGGAGAAGATAGTGGGTGAGTGACTTTTGAGCGGAGCCCCGGGATTTTTTCTTCGACGACGGCATGCACTGTGTTTTTGTACCTCAAGGGGTGTTGGAGGTGGTGGGTTTAAGGCAGATTATTGCCCTCTGGAAGCCGATCGTGTCCCATGTAATGTGGAGCTACAGTGTCAGGCGCCCATCATTGCGAATGCGCCCCCCATAACATCATTGTTTCATCAGCTTAAGTGTATTCCCCGCAACACATGTTGCCTGACAGCTCTATATATTCTGAGCTTTGCAATTGCATTATTGATATTTTTTACACACCTCCTCCTCTCCATGTTAAGTGGCTGACATCTTGAAGATAATTAAAAATAATGGTAGATCCCTTTTCAGATGTATGAATAAAAGTAACGCAATATTTTTTTACAGATGTGTTGGTCAATGTCTTTCACCTTGACAGGTTCCCCAGACCCTCCTACTATGAAGTACTATCTTCGACATAATCCTAGTAAGGGGCTGTAAGCTACTATCAGCAGGTAACAGTTGTCTGGGAGATCGGGGGAATATATCCGAACAGCCTCTCTTGTGCTTTCAGAATGTTTGATGTGTCAAGGGAAGTTTGAAGCAGATGCTCCATCGTCTTATGATGGACTGAAGGAAGGCGGTGCAGACTCTCACCATCTGGAAGGGGAAATCCAGTGAGGACTGGCTGACAGGAACTTAGGAGTACTGATAAGGCAACCTGGATGCCGACTGTCGGGGGGGACATGGATGTGATGGGAACCTGTTGGCGAGGGAGAAGACTTGCCCTCCTGAAAGTCCATTTGCAAAAGAGCATTACCAGTCCATATATGGCAGCATAGGAGCAAAGAGTTTTTGCTTAACTCCCGTTGTGCATTCCAAATGACACAAACATCTCTCCAGACCGGTGTGCGGTTTTTACTTATTCATAAAAAGGCATCGGTGCATTAAGGAATGTAATTACGCTGATGGGAAAGGCATTTCATTTTTAGAAAAAGCTCCTTGCAGAATGAAGGGCTGAGCAAAGCGTGCAGTAAATTGGATCCCTCCATAGATTTCCTAATTTCTTATCTTACAGGGTTTGCCATTATATGCACGGGCTGGTGCAAAGACGGTTTATTTATTCCTGCCAAAACTGGAGCCTACTGCAAGATTTTTATAAGGAATGTTAAAAGACTTACCTTTGTTGGGGTTAGAATTGTAATCAGCTGTGTGCAAGAATTAAAAAATATATAACACTTGGTATAGGACCTCCTTATCCTGTTATAGGAGAGCAGGTCTGGACCAGAAAATAGATCGGTTTTCATGATTCTTATTTTACTGAAACTTTCAACAAGGCTATAACCAAGCTGTTACCTTCTCACAGCTGGAATCCCTAATTATTTGTTCACAGAATACAATATCCATCGGAGTTGAGTGAAAACTATTGCAGAGTTCAGTAGACCCTCTGTGTTGTCAGGGGCAATACGATATTTTTTATTTTTATTTATTATTTCTTTTTTTTATGGTTGAACTGGATGGACTTGTGTCTTTTTTCAGCCTAGCTAACTATGTAACTATGTAACTATGACATCAGACAGGGCAGATGCAGGGGCGTACCTAGAGCATTTGGCACCTGGGGCGGATCCTATATATGGCACCCCCCACCCCACCTTAAAATGTAAAAACCCCCCACTGTGCCCCCTGCATACCTCTGCATCCTTCAATATCTTTTTTGTCACTACTGTGTACCCCCTCTCCACAACTGCCCATCTGGACCCCTTTACATTACACAGCACCCTGCACCTCTGGACCCCTTTACATTATGCAGCACCCTGCACCTCTGGACCCCTTTACATTACACAGGACCTTGCACCTAAGGACCTCTTTACATTACACAGCACCCTGCACCTCTGGACCCCTTTACATTACACAACCCTTGTACCCCTGGACCCCTTTACATAACACAGCACCCTGAACCTCTGGACCCCTTTACATTACACAGCACCCTGAACCTCTGGACCCTTTTACATTAAACAGCACCCTGAACCTCTGGACCCCTTTACATTACACAGCCCTTGTACCGCTGCACCCCTTTACATTACACAGCCCCCCACAGCTCTGGACCCCCTACAACATTACACAGCCCTTGTACCGCTGCACCCCTTTACATTACACAGCCCCCCACAGCTCTGGACCCCCTACAGTGCAGACCCCCTCCCTACAGTACAGACCCCCCTACAGTGCAGACCCCCATTTACAGTGCAGACCCCCCCATCTACAATGAAGACCCCCCATACAGTGCAGATCCCCTACAGTAAAGACCCCTCCCCCCTACAATGCAGACCCCCCTACAGTACAGAATCCTCCCCTACTGTACAAGACCCCCCTACAGTACAAGACCCCCCCTACAGTGCAGACCCCCCCTACAGTGCAGAACCCCCCTACAGTGGCAGACCCCCCTACAGTACAAGACCCCCCTACAGTACAAGACCCCCCCTACAGTACAAGACCCCCCTACAGTGTAGACCCCCCCTACAGTGCAAGACCCCCCTACAGTGCAAGACCCCCCCTACAGTGCAAGACCCCCCCCCCCCACAGTGCAGATCCCCCCTACAGTACAAGACAACACTACAGTACAAGACCCCCCTACAGTGCAGACCCCCCTACAGTACAAGACCCCCCTACAGTGCAAGACCCCCCTACAGTACAAGACCCCCCCTACAGTACAAGACCCCCCCTACAGTGCAGACCCCCCTACAGTACAAGACCCCCCTACAGTACAAGACCCCCCCCCCTACAGTGCAAGACCCCCCTACAGTACAAGACCCCCCCCCACAGTACCAGACCCCCCTACAGTAAAGACCCCCTACAGTACAGATCCCCCCTACAGTAAAGACCCCCACCCCTTCAGACCCATAATGTACCTCAGAAAACATGGGGAGAGCCCGAGGCAGTGGCATTTTGGGGGGGAGGTGCAAGACACCTGTCGGCAGTGACCCGGGACCCGGCGCAATGATCATCTTCTTCTCTCAGTGGTCACGGTTCTCAGCCGCGTCGCGGCTGTCACAGTCGAGCAGAGTGAAGCCGCCTCCCCTTCCTCCTTTAAGGCTACACAGTGCTGCTGTGCATGCAGGAGGAGGGGGAGGCGGCTTCACTCTGCTCGGCTATGACAGCCGCTGACGAGACTGATAACAACCGCGACCACAGAGAGAAGGGGATAGCGCCGGGTCCCGGGTCACTGCCGACAGGTGCCACTCAGCGTGCGGCTCGCACTCCCCTCCCCCGCAATGCCACTGCCTCAGGCACTCAGTCAGTGTGGTCTTTTACCGAGCGGTGCCGCTGCATAACCCGGCGCTGTCGCTGTAACCCTGTCGCCCCTCCTCTTCAGTCCCGGAGGGGGGAGGGCGCTGGCCTGACACCCCCGCCCCAGTGTGTGGCACCTGGGGCGGCCCGCCCCCCACTTAGTATGCCTCTGGGCAGATGCCAGAAGAGAATAAGTCTTTCATACAGATGGAGAGAAAAAGAAAATCTGGATGGCCGCACTTCAGCAAAGCTTCTTTATTTGACGATAAATAAAATCCAAAGCAGTTACATCTTAGAAGATACAGCAAACAGCATGAATGGCTTACGCGTTTCACGCCTCAAAGGCGCTTAGTCATAGCTAAAGACAGAATGCAAGAACCAGGATATATATAGCAAAAGTCAGGTGGATGGTGAAAATTAAACAGCCAATCTAAGACATTCAAACTTAATCACAGTGGTAATTGCATCCAAAAAGGTCGCACCTGGCAGAGATGACCGACACACGAGTCCAAAAAGCAAAGCCATCGGAGTCAAAGTGTGGGCCAAAGCTGCCAGTATGAAGACCATATCCAAAAACATGCATAATTAAAATGTATATAAAAATACAAATGTACATAAACACACAAAACATGGGTACCAATATTATGAAAAAACAGAGGATAACCGCATTGATACAGGTACATCCAGAAACGGAAAAGTAAATATAATAATTAAAAATAGATAAAAATAATAATAGATCAAAATTGAGTACAATAGTTGGCCAGATATCCAATGTAAATAAAAAAAAATAAAAAAAGATAATCACAACAAATGACAGACAGCAGTAGATTCAGTAGACTGGTGGGCAGGTCAAGCAGCAATGTCAACTTCTCAGATCAATGTAAAACGAGTAAAAAGGGGAAAATGGCAGATGGAGGGAGCAAAACAAAGAGCGATACTTAAAGCAGAGTTCCGCTGAAATTAGTTTTTTTTTTAAAGTCAGCAGCTACAAATACTGCAGCTGCTGACTTTTAAAATATGGACACTAACCTGTCCCAGGGTGCCCGCGATGTCGGCACCCGAAGCCGATCTGTCGATCGGCTCTCTGGTGCTGCCGCCGCCATCTGCGGTAAGGGAATCAGGAAGTGAAGCCTTGCGGCTTCACTTCCCGGATCCCTACTGCGCATGCGCGAGTCACGCTGCGCAATCCGAATGGTCGCTGCTGTCTCTGGGACCCGTATGTGTCCCAGCAGACAGCACGGGGGGATGGGAAGAGGCGTAGAAGAGGACGGAAGAGGCGTAGAAGAGGACGGGAAGAGGCGTAGACTCCCGCAGGAGTCTATGCCCGGAAGTGGATGCAAATACCTGTATTATACAGGTATCTGCACCCCCTTCCCCCCTGAAAGGTACCAAATGTGACACCGGAGGGGGGGTTCCGAAAAGCGGTGGTTCCATTTTTGTGTGAAGCTCCGCTTTAAAGTGGGAATTAAACTGTGTCTGAGCACCACAAACATAAAACACAATTTAATTCATTTTTAAACACTTCAGCCCCCCGGAAGGATTTACCCCCTTAAAGTGGTGTTCCGCCCCCCAAAAAAAAAAATGAAAAGCCAGCAGCTACACATACTGCAGGTGCTGGCTTTTAACAATAGGACACTTACCTGTCCTGGAGTCCAGCGATGCAGTTGATGTTTCCATGAGCTGTCGGGTGCTGCCGCCTCCATTGTGGGTACCTGGCAGTGTAGCCTTACAGCTTCACGCCGGGAACCCTACTGCGCATGCGCGAGACCCCGCTCCTCTCTCCTACTGGACCAGCGACAGGGAGAGGAGGAGGGAGGGAGCCCTGCGGTGATGTCACAGGCCGCAGGCTGGACTCCCGGAAGTTGAAACAGGATACACACACAGCTCCGCGGTCCCGCTGTTTTCACGGGCAATCGCGGGGGCCCGGGCGGACATCGCGGGCGTGCGCGCGTGCCCCCTAGGCGGCCGGGAATGGTAGGACGTCATATGACGCCCACCCAGGATGGGAGATCCACCTTGTAGGGAAGTGGTTAACAAGTCCCTAAATCTTAGATGCAATGGCTTTGAAATGACAGATCTCAATTCTTTTAGGATCGGTGGGTGGATGCCATCTGGTCCTGGTGCTTCATCCACCTTTATTCTGTCTAAATATTTCTTGACCATATCACTTTTGAGCCATTGTGGATCAGTTGGGGCTGTGTCACTATCACCCCCATTATGGACATAATCTCCCCCATGCTCCTTTGTATACACAGAGCTGAAGAAAGTATTTCATGAATTTGCCTTCTCTTTGTCACTCACTCTAGATTATTTTATAAGGGGCCTACATGCTCAAAATGTATCATTCTGTTCAACCAATTTAACATTTAAATAAAAAAAATGTCAAGTTAAATGGGAGTTCTTATTTATTTCTAATACATACTGGAGCCATTTCATATAACAGAAAATATTGCTATTTCCCATCGCAGCCAAGCCGCTATTTGCTTCGAACTGGCACAGGAAAAATGGCAGCTGGAATCTGACCACTGTGGAAATCAGCCCAACTTTCCCATCGTTCTTCTAAACGAGTCCCACTGCACAGCAAAGATTATAATCATGACTTCCTGGGCACAGCAGGTCTCCTATATCACACTGTCTGAAATGGGAACTGTCTGCGCTGCAAATAGCAAACGATTGTCTTCCATTATTTTATCCACAGAATGTTAATAAAAAAGGGGAATCTAGTGTCTATAAACAAATGCAAACGTTTTTTTATTTCAGACTGTTCAGAATTCCCTATGCTATGTGTATATAATACATTTTGCATGGCACTGTGGATGCATCAAAAATCTGAAGATACATATGGAAATTCTGATATTTTCTCTTAGTCACTAATGCTTTACTATTCAATTTTCTTTAAGCGAAATTCCAGGGATATAAAAAACACATTAACATGGCTCTATATTTATTAATAAATCTCTTTTTTTTTTTTCAAATGAAACTACTGTAAATACCTGAATTTGATCTGCTATGAATTACTTGCAATCCTTGTTCGGCAGCACGCAGACAAATATCGGTTGATTTACTAAAGGCAAATAGACCACACCTTGCAGTTGCACTCGTCTGTAAGACCCCTTTCACGCTGGGGCGTTTTGCAGGCGCTACAGCTCTGAAAATAGCGCCTGCAAAGCGCCCTGAAAGAGGGCGCCCTGTGTCTTTCACACTGAAGCGGTGCGCTGGCAGGATGGTAAAAAACGTCCTGCTAGCAGCATCTTTTGGAGCGGTGAAGGAGCGGTGTATACACCGCTCCTTCACCGCTCCTGCCCATTGAAACCAATGGGGCAGCGCGGTAATACCACCAGCAAAGTGCTGCTGCAGCAGCACTTTGCAGTGCTTTTAATCATTTCTCGGCCGCTAGCAGGGGTGTAAAACTGCCCCCGCTAGCGGCCGAATACCGCCGCTAAAACGACTGTAAAGCGCTGTTTTACCGCCGACGCCGCTCCTGCCCCAGTGTGAAAGGGGCCTAAGAGCAGTTGCTCCAGAACTTATTAACCTCTTCTGGACCGCCCCGTACAGATATACTGCAGCAGGGCGGCCTTCCTGCACAAAATCACATACCTGTGCGTGATTTTGTGCGCTGGGTCTGGGGCGCGCGCACGCACGCACCGCCGGCGACCCGCTCCCGCCGTGATTGGACACAGTGGGAGCCAATTAGCGGGTCCGGAGCACCCGATGTTCGCCGGCACCCCATGATCATTCTCAGGAGACAGCGGTCTGTGAGAAGGGAAGGTGGAGATTTTGTGATTCTGCTAAGCAGGAACACAGATCTCTGTCTTCCCCCAGTCAAAGCATCAACCACACAGTAAGAAAGCACTTCCTAGAAGTACATTTACCCTTTGATTGCCCCTGATGTTAACCCCTTCCCTGCCCTGCCGTGTCATTAGTACAGTGACAGTGCTTTTTTTTTTTTTAGCACTGATTACCGTATTAGTGTCACTGGTCCCCAAAAAAGTGTCAGCTATGTGTCAGATTTGTCCGCTGCAATGTCGCAGTCCTGCTAAAAATGGCTGATCGCTGCCAATATTAGTAAAAATAAAAAAAAATTCCATAAATCTATCCGATAGTTTGTAGACTTTTGCGCAAACCAATCAATTATGCTTTTTGGGATTTTTTTTTTTTTTTTACCAAAAACATGTAGCAGAATACATATTGGCCTAAATTGATGAAGAAATTCAATTTTTTTTTACATTTTTTTATTGGATATGTTTTATAGCAGAAAGTAAAAAATAGTTTTTTTTTTTCCAAACTGGCTGGTCTTTTTGTTTATAGCGCAAAAAATATAAACCGCAGAGGTGATCACATACCACAAAAAGGAAGCTCTTTTTGTGGGAATAAAAGGACATAAATTTTATTTTGGCAAAGCGTCGCATGACCGCCGCAATTGTCAGTTAAAGTAACGTAGTCCCATATTGCCTGGCTTTATTCAGATATCATATTTTTTTGCCAGCGATTCTGTGCATCGTATGAACAATCATAGCGGCAGTTCAGTCGCTTGATCGTTCTTACAGGTGGTGGGAGGGGACATCCCCCCTCCTCCCGCCGGCCACTGGTGCATCTCCGGGCTTGCCCATGCCATCGGCGACCTGGAGAAAGAGATTTTGGGTGACCAGATGGTTCCCAGTCATCTCTGACCTTCGGATGCCCGGGTGCGACGTTATGACATCATGTCCGGGCCGCGGAAGTAAACAAAGCCCAGATCTCGGCTGGAAAGAAAGAGATCCGTAATTTTTTTTTTTTTTTTTTATCTCAATCTTTCTAGCCTGGAGGAGAGATGTGGGGTCTTATAGACCCCACATCTCTCCATAAAGAGGACCTGTCACACACCATTCCTATTACAAGGGATGTTTACATTCTTGTAATAGGAATAAAAGTAATCAAAAAATGATTTAAAGAGAAAGTGTAAAAATAATAAAAATGTAAGAAAAATAAACAATAATAAAAAAATAAAAGCGCCCCGTCCCCGTGTGATTGCGCACAGACACGAACGCACACATAAATAATCACACATGTGAGGAAGCGCCACGTGCGTTAGAGCGCGAGCAACAATTCCAGCACTAGACCTTCTCTGTAACTGGTAACCTGTAAAAAAAAAAAAAATTAAAGCATCGCCTATGGAGATCTTTAAGTACCAAAGTTTGGCGCCATTCCACAAGTGTGCTCAATTTTAAAGCGTGACATATTAGGTATCTGTTTACTCGGCGTAACATCGTCTTTCACATTATACAAAAAAATTGGGCTAACTACTACTCTTTTATTTTTTAATTCATGAAACAGTGTTGTCGTCCCCCCCACCCCCCAAATAATGCTTTTGAAAAATTGTTGCGCAAATACCGTGTGACATAAAAAGTTAACAACCGCCATTTTGCTCCCTAGGGTGTCTGCTAAAAAAAATATATAATGTTTGGGGGTTCTGCGTCATTGTCTAGCAAGAATAGGCCTGGTATGGAAGTGGTTAAAGTGGTTGTAAACCCTTACAGACCACTTTGACCTACGATAAGCCTAGATTAAGGCCCCTTTCACACTTGTGCTACTTCAAAGTCAAGCGATTTTACCGTGATTTTGCCGCGATTCAGGGCCACGTTTTTTTCCGTGATTTTGGCGCAATTTCAAGAAATGCCTGTGTAAGTGGCATCAAAATCGTACCAAAGTAGTGCAGGAACTTGAAGTAATATGAATGGCTGTCATTGGAAATCACGGGAAACAACTTGTCATGCTACTTTGCAGTCCCAAATCGTGGGACAAGTCGTATAAGTGTGAAAGGGGCCTAAGGCTTACCTGTAGGTGCAAGAAATATTTGCAAATGACATGCACTAGACTTGTGCAATTCGTTTTGTTTTTTTTTCGTTTTTCGTTAAAATTCGTTATATTCGTTCATTCGTTATTGTACGAATGAAGGAAAGATTCGCTAAAAATTTTAACGAATAACGAATGTTTGAATCGAACGAATCCGAAAAACAACGAAAATCCGAAATAACCAAATTAGAAACAACGAAACTACGAAAGAAAGAAAACGAAAACAGGAACAACGAAAATCAAAATGAACGAAAAAAAAAACTTTATTTTTTTGTTGAATTGGTAATTTTCCGTGTCCCTTACAATGGCGCTGCTTAACGTGCTTCGAATGGATTGAACGAAAAAATTCGTACATTCGTAACTTTTTTTTTTGCGATTCGTAATTTTCCGTGTCCCTTACAATGGCGCTGCTTAACGTGCTTCGAATGGATTGAACGAAAAAATTCGTACATTCGTAACTTTTTTTTTTTTCGATTCGTAAGTTTCCGTGTCTCTTAAAATGTAATAATAGCATACACATTACATAAAATTATGAATCATGCTCCGATTTGGGTGGCACAGTGGTGTAGTGGTTAGCACTCTCACCTAGCAGTAAGAAGGGTCGCTGGTTCGAATCCCAACCACAACAATTCCTGCCTGGAGTTTGCATGTTCTCCCTGTGCCTGCGTGGGTTTCCTCCGGGTACTCCGGATTCCTCCCACTTTCCAAAGACATGCAGGTAGGTTAATTGGCTTCTGTCCAAAAATTGGCCCTAGTATATGAATGGGGACCTTGGATTGTGGGCTCCTTGAGGATAGGGACTGATGTGAGTGTGCAATGTACAGGGATAGGGACAATTGTAGACACTTGCTCAGGTTGAACTGGATGGACTGATGTCTTTATTCAACCTTACTAACTATGAAACTATGAAACTATGATTACGAATCTACGAAAACAATGTTACGAATAAATCAATCTAACGAAAGTACGAATGTAACTAAATCTACAAAAATACGAATGCGTCCAAATTTCGAATAAACGAAAATTACAGAAAAATGAATCAATGAAAAAATAACTCTTACGAAAATACGAATCGTTACGAATACAAACACCGACGACTTACGAATGTACGAATCGTTACGAATCAACGGAAACAAAAGAAACTAAACGAAAATAAACAGGCTAACAGGTCTGTCTAACAGGCACCGCTGTCAGAGGCGCGCAGGCGCACTGAGCATGCCGCTGCTAACGGCAATCATGCGCGTGGGGGTGACGTCACTCCGGGTATCATGGCGGCGTCGGAGGAGGACAACGAGGGTCGCTTCCCCCTCCCCCTAATTTTTTAGTTTAGTTTAGTTCTGGTTGGTATTTGTAAATGCAAACGTTTTTTTATTTCAGACTGTTCAGAATTCCCTATGCTATGTGTATATAATACATTTTGCATGGCACTGTGGATGCAGGGCCAGATTAAGAACATCATGGGCCTGGTGCTGAGGATTTTGGTGGGGCCTTTTATAAACAATAAATAAATAAAAATGAAATGCAAACAATTTTTTGTTATAACAAATTAAATTAAAGAGAGAGAGGGAGGGTGAGAGAGAAGAGAGAGAGAGAGAGAGAGAGAGAGAGAGAGAGAGAGAGAGAGAGAGAGAGAGAGAGAGAGAGAGAGAGAGGGAGAGGGATGAAAGAGGTGTGAGGGGTAAGGGAGGGAGGATGAGAGAAAGAGCATGCACATGAGCATGCGTGGGAATAACATGAACACAGCCCGGCCAAGGCAAGTGACCGAAGGCACAGAACCCAGAAGGAAGCCCGGGTGAAGATGGAAGCGCCCGGGCCGGATTGATCACAGCACAGCACTGGAGGACTCAGTCTGACAATTTAAGTGTACCCTAATGTGCTAATATGCTGTGCATACTTGTACATTATGGCATAACCTACCTCAGGGCCTCTAAAAAGTAGTAATGTTAGAAAAGTTTACTACCACTTTAATATCACAGGAGCCTCTCATGGGGCCCCCTACTGACCCGCATAGTTGCCATTATTTCAAAAATATTTTCGGGGACACTTTTTTTACAAGTGCTATATTTAGAGTAGCTGACATCCCCTATGTTCATCTATACATCACAATAGTAATTACAAAATTAAATAAGTACTAATAATGGGGCAGAACAAAGGACTGAGATTACCTTTAGTCAGAGCCGATCCGCCCTATACGCGGACTACGCAAGCTGCGTAGGGCCCCGCGGCGGATCGGCTCTGCTCTGGGGCCCCTCGGCGCCATCGTGTCACTGGTGCCGCTGCCGCCGCCGCTGTGAGGGCAGCGGCGCCTGAAAAAAAGATGGCCGCGGGGCCGACATGCAACTGCGCATGCGCCCGCCTTTCCGAAAATTGCCGAGCAGCGGCAACAGCGCTGGCGCATGCGCAGTTGCATGTCGGCCCCACGGCCATCTTTTTTTTCAGGCGCCGCTGCCCTCACAGCGGCGGCGGCAGCGGCACCAGTGACACGATGGCGCCGAGTGGCGCCATTTTTTAAAAATAAAACGTCCCCTCCGCAGCCTCTGACTTCCTGGGCCCCCTCCCCCCTCCTAGCCTCTGACCTCCTGCCCCCCCCCTCCGCAGCCTCTGACTTCCTGGGCCCCCTCCCCCCTCAAAGCCTCTGACCTCCTGCCCCCCCCTTCGCAGCCTCTGACCTCCTGGGCCCCCCCTCAAAGCCTCTGACCTAGAGTTGCCACCTCATCCCTTTAAACCCGAACACATATTAATTACACAGGTTCTGTGGCTGATTAAGGTGGTAATTAAACTCACTTGTTGCCTTATCTGCATTTAATTAGCCTCAGAACCTGTGTAATTCAAAGGTGTTCGGGTTTAAAGGGATGAGGTGGCAACCCTACTCTGACCTCCTGTCCCCCCCCTGCAGCCTCTGACCTCCTGTCCCCCCCTGCAGCCTCTGACCTCCTGTCCCCCCCCCTTCGCAGCCTCGGACCTCCTGCCCCCCCCCTCACAGCCTCTGACCTCCTGTCCCCCCCCCCTGCAGCCTCAGACCTCCTGTCCCCCCCCACTCGCAGCCTCAGACCTCCTGTCCCCCCCCCTCGCAGCCTCGGACCTCCTGTCCCCCCCCTTCGCAGCCTCGGACCTCCTGTCCCCCCCCTTGCAGCCTCTGACCTCCTGTCCCATCCGCAGCCTCTGACCTCCCCTGAGTCAAGAGAGGGAGCGCAGCCAGGATGGGGGTCATGGGAGAAGTCAGTCATGTATGGACTGTGGAGAGGAAACTATGGGATAAAACCAGAGCCACCAAGCTGGAGCCGCCTGACTGAGCCCTGCATGATGCACATGAGAGGAGGTCAGTGACAGCACCGCCAGGCCAGTCTAGGGGGGGGGGTCAATACAATATTGTAAGGGGGCACTGATATAAAGGTTTCCCCCTTATATCAGTAAACCCCCTTATCTTAGTGGTTTCTTTCTCTGGTCACCAGAGTCCTCCCCACATTCCCAGAGTTCCCCTTTACATCATAGTATGCAGGATTCCACCTTACAGTGCAAGGGGGAACTCTGATGTAAAGGGCAATGCTGTAGACCCTGATGCAAGTAGGGAGGCTCTCTGAGGACACTGATGTATGGGGGCTCTCTGGGGACCCCGATGTAAGGAGGGGCTTTATAGGGATGCTCTCTGGGGACCCTGATGTAAGGGGGGTGCTCTCTGGGGACCCTAATGTAAGGGGGGTGCTCTCTGGGGACCCTAATGTAAGGGGGGTGCTCTCTGGGGACCCTAATGTAAGGGGGGTGCTCTCTGGGGACCCTGGTGTAAGGGGGGTGCTCTCTGGGGACCCTGGTGTAAGGGGAGGCTCTCTGGGGACCCTGGTGTAAGGGGTGGCTCTCTGGGGACCCTGATGTAAGGGGGGCTCTCTGGGGATCCTGATGCAACGAGGGCTCTCTGGGGACCCTGATGTAAGGGGGGGATCCACACTCAGATATGTAAAGATAAATATATAATGTCTGTTCTATATTGTTGTACTTATTCTTTGACTGTTTTGTTTAAAGGAGGGAGGATTGTATTGGGAGCGCTGAAGTGTCAGGTGTGACTGTGTGGCAATGGCAAATGGTTTACAGCTCATGGCATCACGGGTCAGGTAGAGGGCCCCTCAGCAGAATTTTGCTTAGGGCCCCAGGGAGGTCAGGATCGGCACTGCCTTTAGTTGAACTAAAAGTGTGCCCATTCTAGAGCTGGTAACATTGAGGATATTCAGTATAATTTTAAAGAACTGTTTTTGTGGGTAAGAGGCATAGAGGAGGAGAATGGATTGTATAAAAGTGGGAAGTATGTGCAGGTGAGGGAGAGGAATGTGGAGGGTCTAACAGTGGGCACTATGTATGAGAGGAGTGTGGAGGGTATAGCAGAAGGTACTATGTACAGCAGAGGAGTGAAAAGGGTATGACAGTGGACAGTATGCACAGCAGAGGCGTGTGGAGGGTATGAGAGTGGGCACTATGTACAGGAGAGAAGTGTATGACAGCAGGCACTATGTACAGGAGAGAAGTGTATGACAGCGGGCACTATGTACAGGAGAGAAGTGTATGACAGCGAGCACTATGTACAGGAGAGGAGTGTATGACAGCGAGCACTATGTACAGGAGATGAGTGTGTAGGATATGACAGCGGGCGCTATGTATAGAAGAGAAGTGTGGAGGGTATGACAGTGAGCAGTATGTACAGGAGAGAAGTGTGGAGAGTATGACAGTGGGCACTATGTATAGGAGAGAAGTCTGTAGGATATGACAGTGGGCGCTATGTATAGAAGAGAAGTGTGGAGGGTATGACAGTGGGCACTATGTATAGGAGAGACGTGTGGAGGGTACGACAGTGGGCACTATGTATTGGAGAGGAGTGTGAAGGATATGACAGTGAGTAGTATGTAAAGGACAGGAGTGTGGAGAGTATGACAGTGGGCACTATGTATAGGAGAGGAGTATGGAGGGTACGACAGTGGGCACTATATACAGGAGAGAAGTGTATGACAGCGGGCACTATGTACAGGAGAGAAGTGTGGAGGGTATGATAGTGGGCACTATGTATAGGAGAGTAGAATGAAGTAATCTGGGAAGGAAAAATGTAAAGGTTTGTGGAAGGATGTTTAGGGACTGCGTAGTGGTTAAGCGGGCCATACATTGATTGAAATTACACCAATTAAGCAGAGACCAGCCATAGTCGATCTATGTATGGGCTACCTGGTTTTACACAAGTCAACCTATTAACCAACTTGAGTACAACCAGCCTGTCAGGTTTTACCCAAAAAAATCAGTGCTGCCAGCTATAGTTAGCAACATTAATCATTGTATTCACTGGCAGAACACAATAACACTGCGGGAGTGATTCCCCCATCCACAGCTCAGCGGGTGAGAGGTGTGTGGGGACAGGCTGGGGAGAGATACTAGTTAGTGGCTGGGTAGGCACTGGTTAGTATCAGAGCCAGATACACACATGTGAGGTATCGCGGCGATCGTTAGAGTGAGAGCAATAATTCTAGCCCTAGACCTTCTCTCTAAACATGTAACCTGTAAAAAAAATGTAAAGCATTGCTTGGTACACAAAAAAATCGTGCTAACTTTAGTGTTTTTTTTATGAATGAAACAGTTTCTTTCCAAAAAAAAAATGTTTGAAAAATTGTCGCGCAAATATCGTGTAACATAAAAAGTTGCAAAGACCACCATTTTATTCCATAGGGTGTATGCTAAAACAACATATATAATGCTTGAGGCTTCTGTGTAATTATCTAGCAAAAAAAATTATGATTATTACATGTAGGAGAGAAGTGTCAGAATTGGCCTGGGTGGCAAGGGGTTAATTATCATAAGTAATATACAAATAATTATTATAAGCACTGTGATCTCATCCTCTCAGTCTGCTGCAGAGTGTTCCAGCTTGTATTTATACTGACCGCTCTGTATGTAGCTTCTGACAGGCTGCGCAAGGAGCCCCATATCTCCGGAACCATAGATGATAGCAGCCCCATTTAACCAGTGCTGGAGTGGGTATTGAGCTACCCACCCCCAACTGTGGGGTCTCTGTGACTCCTGATCACCGAGCTACAACCCTCGAAGTTGATCTTTTTTTTTTTTAAAAAAATGTAATTTTTTTTTTTTTTTTTTGGGCAAATGGGCCTATCTTGAGAAAGGGGCCTGGAGCTGCAGCTCCAATAGCCCCTATGTTAATCCGGCCCTGTGTGGATGCATCAAAAATCTGAAGATACATATGGAAATTCTGATATTTTCTTAGTCACTAATGCTTTACTATTCAATTTTCTTTAAGCGAAATTCCAGGGATATAAAAAACACATTAACATGGCTCTATATTTATTAATAAATCTCTTTTTTTTTTTTTTCAAATGAAACTACTGTAAATACCTGAATTTGATCTGCTATGAATTACTTGCAATCCTTGTTCGGCAGCACGCAGACAAATATCGGTTGATTTACTAAAGGCAAATAGACCACACCTTGCAGTTGCCCTCTGTAAGACCCCTTTCACGCTGGGGCGCTTTGCAGGCGCTACAGCTCTGAAAATAGCGCCTGCAAAGCGCCCTGAAAGAGGGCGCCCTGTGTCTTTCACACTGGAGCGGTGCGCTGGCAGGATGGTAAAAAACGTCATCTTTTGGAGCGGTGAAGGAGCGGTGTCTACCCCGCTCCTTCACCGCTCCTGCCCATTGAAACCAATGGGGCAGCGCGGTAATACCACCAGCAAAGTGCTGCTGCAGCAGCACTTTGCAGTGCTTTTAATCATTTCTCGGCCGCTAGCAGGGGTGTAAAACTGCCCCCGCTAGCGGCCGAATACCGCCGCTAAAACGACTGTAAAGCGCTGTTTTACCACCGACGCCGCTCCTGCCCCAGTGTGAAAGGGGCCTAAGAGCAGTTGCTCCAGAACTTATTAACCTCTTCTGGACCGCCCCGCACAGATATACTGCAGCAGGGCGGCCCTCCTGCACAAAATCACATACCTGTGCGTGATTTTGTGCGCTGGGTCTGGGGCGCGCGCACGCACGCACCGCCGGCGACCCGCTCCCGCCGTGATTGGACACAGTGGGAGCCAATTAGCGGGTCCGGAGCACCCGATGTTCGCCGGCACCCCATGATCATTCTCAGGAGAGGCAGAACAGCGGTCTGTGAGAAGGGAAGGTGGAGATTTTGTGATTCTGCTAAGCAGGAACACGGATCTCTGTCTTCCCCCAGTCAAAGCATCAACCACACAGTAAGAAAGCACTTCCTAGAAGTACATTTACCCTTTGATTGCCCCTGATGTTAACCCCTTCCCTGCCCTGCCGTGTCATTAGTACAGTGACAGTGCTTTTTTTTTTTTATAGCACTGATTACCGTATTAGTGTCACTGGTCCCCAAAAAAGTGTCAGCTATGTGTCAGATTTGTCCGCTGCAATGTCGCAGTCCTGCTAAAAATGGCTGATCGCTGCCAATATTAGTAAAAATAAAAAAAAATTCCATAAATCTATCCGATAGTTTGTAGACTTTTGCGCAAACCAATCAATTATGCTTTTTGGGATTTTTTTTTTTTACCAAAAACATGTAGCAGAATACATATTGGCCTAAATTGATGAAGAAATTCAATTTTTTTACATTTTTTTATTGGATATGTTTTATAGCAGAAAGTAAAAAATATAGTTTTTTTTTTTCCAAACTGGCTGGTCTTTTTGTTTATAGCGCAAAAAATATAAACCGCAGAGGTGATCAAATACCACAAAAAGGAAGCTCTTTTTGTGGGAATAAAAGGACATAAATTTTATTTTGGCAAAGCGTCGCATGACCGCCGCAATTGTCAGTTAAAGTAACGTAGTCCCATATTGCCTGGCTTTATTCAGATATCATATTTTTTTGCCAGCGATTCTGTGCATCGTATGAACAATCATAGCGGCAGTTCAGTCGCTTGATCGTTCTTACAGGTGGTGGGAGGGGACATCCCCCCTCCTCCCGCCGGCCACTGGTGCATCTCCGGGCTTGCCCATGCCATCGGCGACCTGGAGAAAGAGATTTCGGGTGACCAGATGGTTCCCAGTCATCTCTGACCTTCGGAGGCCCGGGTGCGACGTTATGACATCATGTCCGGGCCGCGGAAGTAAACAAAGCCCAGATCTCGGCTGGAAAGAAAGAGATCCGTAATTTTTTTTTTTTTTTTATCTCAATCTTTCTAGCCTGGAGGAGAGATGTGGGGTCTTATAGACCCCACATCTCTCCATAAAGAGGACCTGTCACACACCATTCCTATTACAAGGGATGTTTACATTCTTGTAATAGGAATAAAAGTAATCAAAAAATGATTTAAAGAGAAAGTGTAAAAATAATAAAAATGTAAGAAAAATAAACAATAATAAAAAAATAAAAGCGCCCCGTCCCCGTGTGATTGCGCACAGACACGAACGCACACATAAATAATCACACATGTGAGGAAGCACCACGTGCGTTAGAGCGCGAGCAACAATTCCAGCACTAGACCTTCTCTGTAACTCTAAACTGGTAACCTGTAAAAAAAAAAAAAATTAAAGCATCGCCTATGGAGATCTTTAAGTACCAAAGTTTGGCGCCATTCCACAAGTGTGCTCAATTTTAAAGCGTGACATGTTAGGTATCTGTTTACTCGGCGTAACATCGTCTTTCACATTATACAAAAAAATTGGGCTAACTACTACTCTTTTATTTTTTAATTAATGAAACAGTGTCGTCCCCCCCCCCCCCCCCACCCCCCAAATAATGCTTTTGAAAAATTGTTGCGCAAATACCGTGTGACATAAAAAGTTAACAACCGCCATTTTGCTCCCTAGGGTGTCTGCTAAAAAAAATATATAATGTTTGGGGGTTCTGCGTCATTGTCTAGCAAAAAAATTATGATTTTTACATGTGTATGCAATTCCGACACGCGAAATTCCGACGCATGCTCGGAAACAATTTGACGCATGCTCGGAAGCATTAAACTTCCCTTTTATAGTGCCGTTGAACGTGTTTTATGCCGCTGTGTTATTGACCGTCGGAATTTGGTGTGATCGTGTGTAGGCAAACACAGCTTGAGCGGAATTCCGTCGGAAAAACCGCCAGAGTTTTTTCCGATGAGAATTCCGATCGTGTGTATGCGGCATTACAGACCACTTTGACCTACGATAAGCCTAGATTAAGGCCCCTTTCACACTTGTGCTACTTCAAAGTCACACGATTTTACCGTGATTTTTCCGCGATTCGAGCCCACGATTTTTTCCGCAATTTCAAGAAATGCCTGTGTAAGTGGCATCAAAATCGTACCAAAGTAGTGCAGGGACTTGAAGTAATATGAATGGCTGTCATTGGAAATCATTGGAAACGACTTGTCATGCTACTTTGCAGTCCCAAATCGTGGGACAAGTCGTATAAGTGTGAAAGGGGCCTAAGGCTTACCTGTAGGTGCAAGAAATATTGGCAAATGACAGGCACCGCTGTCTGCGGCGCGCAGGCGCACTGAGCATGCCGCTGCTAACGGCAATCATGCGCGCGGGGGTGACGTCATTCCGGGTATCATGGCGGCGTCGGAGGAGGACAACGAGGGTCGCTTCGGGGGCTTCCATCTCAGGTAAGTTATTCATAATGAGCTAGTATGCTATGCATACTAGCTCATTATGCCTTTGCCTTGCAGGATCTATTTTTTTACTATATTATATTATATATATTATATTTTTTACTATATATTTGTAGTTTAAGGAGGCAATCATTGACCACCTCCCCTTAAATTTTTAATTTAGTTTAGTTCTTGTTGGTATTTGTCTTTCCATGTAGAAGATTTTATTGGAAAGAGCAGTGTCCACAAGATGCTAATAGACATCTACAGACACCCATCCAGTCTGTTATTTTTCAATTTAAGTACAGATGCCAGGGTAGTATAGATGTGGTCCAGTGTAGCACCCTTCTAGATGACGCACAGCATCTGATCCACAAGTATCCAGGAAGCTTTGGCAGCTATCATCAATAATATCCTAGATGAGGCTGTGCAGTGAACACAATGCTTCACCTTTTCACATTTCCAGGAAAAGCACTTCAAGATGAGTTAGCAATCAAAACACATAGACCTCAGGCGGGCATTGAATATACCACTTATTCCCATGCTTCCTCGAATTTGATTGAGACTTTGTAACAATTAGAATGGTCCATTGAGTCTGCTCCCTTTTGGATTTTTTGTTTTGCTTTTTTTTTTTACCTTTTTGAGCATATTTGTATCACTCATATTGAAACATAGAAGAGTAATGGCATAAAAAGACTAATGCCGCGTACACATGAGCGGAATGTCCGACAGAAAATTCAGACGGGAGCTTTTCATCGTATATTCCGACCGTGTGTATGCCCCATCGGACTTTTTACGTCGAAAATTCTGACGGACCTAGAAAGAGAACATGTTCTAAATTTTTCAGACGGAACCAATTCCTATCGGGAAAACCGCTCGTCTGTATGCTGTTCTGACGTACCAAAAACGACGCATGCTCTGAAGCAAGTACGAGACGGAAGCTATTGGCTACTGGCTATTGAACTTCCTTTTTCTAGTCCCGTCGTACGCGTTGTACGTCACCGCGTTCTTGACGGTCGGACTTTGGTATGTTCGTGTGTACGCAAAACAGTTTCAGCGGAATTCCGTCGGAAAAACCTTCAGAGATTATTCCAACGGGAAAACCGGTCGGGTGTACACAGCATTAGAACATGTTCTCTTTCTAGGTCCGTCAGAATTTTCGACGTAAAAAGGCCGATGGGGCATACAGACGATCGGAATATACAATGAAAAGCTTCCGTCTGACTTTTTCTGTCGGACATTCCGCTCGTGTGTACGCGGCTTTAGAGTTTATTCCGAGGGAAAAACCGGTCGTGCGTACAAGACATAAGTGGTGCATCGAGTCTCTTCCTTTTTTATTTGTGTTCCAAAAAGGAAAAACGACAATAAAATATATTGAAAGATAACTTAACTTACTTCACTTTGGAACTGCTTTTTTCAAGTTAATTGGAATTCAAAAGCAGCTAGAAGCATTTTGATGCAACTTAGGAGGTCAAATTCAGAGAAGAAAGTAGTTAACTATGATTTAAATGGTCCAATGGTTACGTTTTAAATGCAAACTAAATGCACCTGAAAGCACACCACATTTATCTATTAACACTAGCCCTTGGATAATGAAAAACGTGGGAGCTACAACACTGGCCTGGTGTCTCAATTCATGTTGAACAATACATTTAGACGTCTGGAAAAAATACACACTAATGCCGCGTACACACGAGCGGACTTTCCGTCTGACAATCCGCCGGACTTTGCAGCTGAGGTCCGCCGGACTTTCAAGCGAATGGACTTGGCCACACACGATCACTCCAAAAGTCCGCCGGATTTGAACGTGATGACGTAGAATAAGTAAGTTCATAGCCAGTAGCCATTAGCTGCCCTAGCGTCTGTTTTAGTATAGATCCATGCAGTGATTTTTTAAATCAAATTTGATTTATTTTTTTGTCTGCACTTGCTGTAGTGCCACCCTAGGCTGAAGCCCAATTTATAGCTGTTCCTATTGGGGAGTTACAGCTAGCACTGAAGCCAGCTCCCCCTCTTCATTCTGCAGCCCTCCCTCTGATATTGGAGCCCTGTGCCTCCTCTGCTCTCTTCTGTCATCTATTTTGTACTAAAAATATTTGATTGTACTGAAAAGAAAGACTAGCACACAGACAACCGGACTTTTCGACCGGACTCGAGTCCAGTGGACAATTTTGAAGCCAGTCTTATTTCTAGGTCCGCCGGACTTTTGGGAAGAAAAAGTCAGCTGGAGCCCACACATGATCGAATTGTCCGATGGACTCTGGTCCGCCAGAAAGTCAGATCGTGTGTACGCGGCATTAGAAGTAGTAATTCCTGACGTTAAGAATCTTTGTTGAATCCCCCAAAGGTCCCAATGCACATTTCACTTGGTCCTGTATAGATCCATGCAGTGATTTTGAAATAAAATATGATTTATTTTTTTGTCTGCACTTGCTGCAGTGCCACCCCAGGCTGAAGCCCAATTTATGGCTGTTCCTATTGGGGAGTTACAGCTAGCACTGAAGCCAGCTCCCCCTCTTCATTCTGCAGCCCTCCCTCTGATATTGGAGCCCTGTGCCTCCTCTGCTCTCTTCTGTCATCTATTTTGTACTAAAAATATTTGATTGTACTGAAAAGAAAGACTAGCACACAGACAACTGGACTTTTCGACCGGACTCGAGTCCGGTGGACAATTTGGAAGCCAGTCTTATTTCTAGGTCCGCCGGACTTTTGGGAAGAAAAAGTCAGCTGGAGCCCACACACGATCGAATTGTCCGACGGACTCTGGTCCGCCAGAAAGTCAGATCGTGTGTACGCGGCATTAGAAGTAGTAATTCCTGACTAGGGATGGCCCGGTGTTCGATTCGAACCCATGTTCGAATCGAACATCGTCCGCTCGTCGAAACCAGAACTCTGAGGCCCGTTCGCATCAAATTTGTGTGATGCGAATGTTCCACAATGCACTGCGCCAGTCGCAGTGCATTGCTGGCTGATGATTGGCCAAGCATGCACTGTGACCCCGCATGCTTGGTCAATCATAGAGCCAGCGGCGAGGAGAGCAATAATTGGCCACGGGCAGGACGCCTGTGGCCAATTATAGCTCAGGGGGTTTAGTACACGCCCCACACTATATAAGGCCGCCGCGCCGACGGCCTCGTGTAGTGTGTTCCGGCATTAGGAACAGTGACAGACTGTACTGTACAGTGTACACACTATATGAGCTTGTGATTCATTTCTGTGTGGGGAATAGTGTAGGGAAAGAGGAAAAATAGGCAGGGATAGTTTATTCTTCTCAGTGCTGTTCTCTAATCTCTACCAATCCAGCCATCTGCAGGAGTTAGTGTGTGTGCGTGCTGTGTGAATATAGCACAGCAGTAGCACACTAAACCACCT
Source organism: Lithobates sylvaticus (assembly GCA_028564925.1). NCBI lineage: Eukaryota > Metazoa > Chordata > Amphibia > Anura > Ranidae > Lithobates > Lithobates sylvaticus. Next base: position 26,672,545 of record CM053031.1, read on the forward strand.
TACCCTTTATTTGCCCTTCTGCCCTGTTGTCATCTAAGGCAGCCATCTGCAGGAGTTAGTGTGTGTGTGCTGTGTGATTATAGCACAGCACACTAAACCACCTCACCCTGTATCTGCCTTTCTGCCCTGTTGTCATCTAATCCAGCCATCTGCGACATGACATTAAAGCTGCAAGCAGTTTTAAATGGCTTCTTTTTTTCCTTTACAAATGTCATTTTGTGCAGGGACAGTTCTAAACAAGGGAAACACATGACACTTCACAGGCATACTTTAGACACCCCCCAGATACCATATTTAAAGGAATATTTCACTTTTTTTTTCACTTTATGCATCATTAAAATGACTGCTCCCGAAAAAACGTCAGTTTTTAAAACTTCTTTTTGCATTGATACATGTCCCCTGGGGCAGGACCCGGGTCCCCAAACCTGTTTTATGACAATAACATGCATATTGGCAGTTATAATTATCACTTTAGATTTCGAACGTTCGCGTCCATTGTAACTAATAGGGTTCTAACATTCGCACGAACCTTAGGTCCGTTCGCAGGTTCTGGTGCAAACCGAACCCGGGGGTGTTCGGCTCATCCCTATTCCTGACGTTAAGAATCTTTGTTGAATCCCCCAAAGGTCCCAATGCACATTTCACTTGGTCCTGTATAGATCCATGCAGTGATTTTGAAATAAAATATGATTTATTTTTTTGTCTGCACTTGCTGTAGTGCCACCCCAGGCTGAAGCCCAATTTATGGCTGTTCCTATTGGGGAGTTACAGCTAGCACTGAAGCCAGCTCCCCCTCTTCATTCTGCAGCCCTCCCTCTGATATTGGAGCCCTGTGCCTCCTCTGCTCTCTTCTGTCATCTATTTTGTACTAAAAATATTTGATTGTACTGAAAAGAAAGACTAGCACACAGACAACCGGACTTTTCGACCGGACTCAAGTCCAGTGGACAATTTGGAAGCCAGTCTTATTTCTAGGTCCGCCGGACTTTTGGGAAGAAAAAGTCAGCTGGAGCCCACACATGATCGAATTGTCCGATGGACTCTGGTCCGCCAGAAAGTCAGATCGTGTGTACGCGGCATTAGAAGTAGTAATTCCTGACGTTAAGAATCTTTGTTGAATCCCCCAAAGGTCCCAATGCACATTTCACTTGGTCCTGTATAGATCCATGCAGTGATTTTGAAATAAAATATGATTTATTTTTTTGTCTGCACTTGCTGCAGTGCCACCCCAGGCTGAAGCCCAGTTTATGGCTGTTCCTATTGGGGAGTTACAGCTAGCACTGAAGCCAGCTCCCCCTCTTCATTCTGCAGCCCTCCCTCTGATATTGGAGCCCTGTGCCTCCTCTGCTCTCTTCTGTCATCTATTTTGTACTAAAAATATTTGATTGTACTGAAAAGAAAGACTAGCACACAGACAACTGGACTTTTCGACCGGACTCGAGTCCGGTGGACAATTTGGAAGCCAGTCTTATTTCTAGGTCCGCCGGACTTTTGGGAAGAAAAAGTCAGCTGGAGCCCACACACGATCGAATTGTCCGACGGACTCTGGTCCGCCAGAAAGTCAGATCGTGTGTACGCGGCATTAGAAGTAGTAATTCCTGACTAGGGATGGCCCGGTGTTCGATTTGAACCCATGCACGAATCGAACATCGGCCGTTCGTCGAAACCAGAACTCTGAGGCCTGTTCGCATCAAATTTGTGTGATGCGAATGTTCCACAATGCACTGCGCCAGTCGCAGTGCATTGCTGGCTGATGATTGGCCAAGCATGCACTGTGACCCCGCATGCTTGGCCAATCATAGAGCCAGCAGCGAGGAGAGCAATAATTGGCCACAGGCAGGACGCCTGTGGCCAATTCTAGCTCAGGGGGTTTAGTACACGCCCCACACTATATAAGGCCGCCGCGCCGGCGGCCTCGTGTAGTGTGTTCCGGCATTAGGAACAGTGACAGACTGTACTGTACAGTGTACACCCTATATGAGCTTGTGATTCATTTCTGTGTGGGGAATAGTGTAGGGAAAGAGGAAAAATAGGCAGGGATAGTTTATTCTTCTCAGTGCTGTTCTCTAATCTCTACCAATCCAGCCATCTGCAGGAGTTAGTGTGTGTGCGTGCTGTGTGAGTATAGCACAGCAGTAGCACACTAAACCACCTTACCCTTTATTTTCCCTTCTGCCCTGTTGTCATCTAAGGCAGCCATCTGCAGGAGTTAGTGTGTGTGCGTGCTGTGTGAGTATAGCACAGCAGTAGCACACTAAACCACCTTACCCTTTATTTTCCCTTCTGCCCTGTTGTCATCTAAGGCAGCCATCTGCAGGAGTTAGTGTGTGTGTGCTGTGTGATTATAGCACAGCACACTAAACCACCTCACCCTGTATCTGCCCTTCTGCCCTGTTGTCATCTAATCCAGCCTCTCTGAACCCAGGACCTCTGCTGTGTCTGGCAGTAGCTCCTCCTGTATTTTGTTCCCAGAAGCACCTATAGGACTGTATAGGACTTGTAGTGTGTTCCTGGCAGGCAGGCAGAGCTCCTATATTTTGTTCCCAGAAGCACCTATAGGACTTGTAGTGTGTTCGTGGCAGGCAGGCAGAGCTCCTATATTTTGTTCTTGAAGTGTGTTAGTCCCATCACACAGAGATCATATATTTTGTTCCCAGATGCTAGTCCCATCACACAGAGATCATATATTTTTGTTCCCAGAAGCACCTATAGGACTGTTAGTCCCATCACACAGAGATCATATATTTTGTTCCCAGAAGCACCTATAGGACTTGAAGTGTGTTAGTCCCATCACACAGAGATCATATATTTTGTTCCCAGAAGCACCTATAGGACTTGAAGTGTGTTAGTCCCATCACACAGAGATCATATATTTTGTTCCCAGAAGCACCTATAGGACTTGAAGTGTGTTAGTCCCATCACACAGAGATCATATATTTTGTTCCCAGAAGCACCTATAGGACTTGAAGTGTGTTAGTCCCATCACACAGACCTATATTATCTTCCCAGAGGCACCTATAGGACTTGAAGTGTGTTAGTCCCATCACACAGAGATCATATATTTTGTTCCCAGAAGCACCTATAGGACTTGAAGTGTGTTAGTCCCATCACACAGAGATCATATATTTTGTTCCCAGAAGCACCTATAGGACTTGAAGTGTGTTAGTCCCATCACACAGAGATCATATATTTTGATCCCAGAAGCACCTATAGGACTTGAAGTGTGTTAGTCCCATCACACAGAGATCATATATTTTGTTCCCAGAAGCACCTATAGGACTTGAAGTGTGTTAGTCCAATCACACAGAGATCATATATTTTGTTCCCAGAAGCACCTATAGGACTTGAAGTGTGTTAGTCCCATCACACAGACCTATATTTTCTTCCCAGAGGCACCTATAGGACTTGAAGTGTGTTAGTCCCATCACACAGAGATCATATATTTTGTTCCCAGAAGCACCTATAGGACTTGAAGTGTGTTAGTCCCATCACACAGACCTATATTTTGTTCCCAGAAGCACCCATAGGACTTGAAGTGTGTTAGTCCCATCACACAGAGATCATATATTTTGTTCCCAGAAGCACCTATAGGACTTGAAGTGTGTTAGTCCCATCACACAGAGATCCTATATTTTGTTCCCAGAAGCACCTATAGGACTTGAAGTGTGTTAGTCCCATCACACAGACCTATATTTTCTTCCCAGAGGCACCTATAGGACTTGAAGTGTGTTAGTCCCATCACACAGAGATCATATATTTTGTTCCCAGAAGCACCTATAGGACTTGAAGTGTGTTAGTCCCATCACACAGAGATCATATATTTTGTTCCCAGAAGCACCTATAGGACTTGAAGTGTGTTAGTCCCATCACACAGAGATCCTATATTTTGTTCCCAGAAGCACCTATAGGACTTGAAGTGTGTTAGTCCCATCACACAGACCTATATTTTCTTCCCCAGAAGCACCCATAGGACTTGAAGTGTGTTAGTCCCATCACACAGAGATCCTATATTTTGTTCCCAGAAGCACCTATAGGACTTGAAGTGTGTTAGTCCCATCACACAGAGATCCTATATTTTCTTCCCAGAAGCACCCATGGGACTTGAAGTGTGTTAGTCCCATCACACAGAGATCCTATATATTTTGTTCCCAGAAGCACCTATAGGACTTGAAGTGTGTTAGTCCCATCACACAGACCTATATTTTCTTCCCAGAAGCACCTATAGGACTTCTAGTGTGTTAGTGGCATCACACAGAGCTCCTATATTTTCTTCTCAGCAGCACCCACAGGACTTCTAGTGTGTTAGTGGCATCACACAGAGCTCCTCTATTTTCTTTGCAGAAGCACCCACAGGACTTCTAGTGTGTTAGTGGCATCACACAGAGCTCCTCTATTTTCTTTGCAGAAGCACCCATAGGACTTCTAGTGTGTTAGTGGCATCACACAGAGCTCCTATATTTTCTTCTCAGCAGCACCCACAGGACTTCTAGTGTGTTAGTGGCATCACACAGAGCTCCTCTATTTTCTTTGCAGAAGCACCCACAGGACTTCTAGTGTGTTAGTGGCATCACACAGAGCTATATTTTCTTCCCAGAGGCACCTATAGGACTTGAAGTGTGTTAGTCCCATCACACAGAGATCATATATTTTGTTCCCAGAAGCACCTATAGGACTTGAAGTGTGTTAGTCCCATCACACAGACCTATATTTTGTTCCCAGAAGCACCCATAGGACTTGAAGTGTGTTAGTCCCATCACACAGAGATCATATATTTTGTTCCCAGAAGCACCTATAGGACTTGAAGTGTGTTAGTCCCATCACACAGAGATCCTATATTTTGTTCCCAGAAGCACCTATAGGACTTGAAGTGTGTTAGTCCCATCACACAGACCTATATTTTCTTCCCAGAGGCACCTATAGGACTTGAAGTGTGTTAGTCCCATCACACAGAGATCATATATTTTGTTCCCAGAAGCACCTATAGGACTTGAAGTGTGTTAGTCCCATCACACAGAGATCATATATTTTGTTCCCAGAAGCACCTATAGGACTTGAAGTGTGTTAGTCCCATCACACAGAGATCCTATATTTTGTTCCCAGAAGCACCTATAGGACTTGAAGTGTGTTAGTCCCATCACACAGACCTATATTTTCTTCCCAGAAGCACCCATAGGACTTGAAGTGTGTTAGTCCCATCACACAGAGATCCTATATTTTGTTCCCAGAAGCACCTATAGGACTTGAAGTGTGTTAGTCCCATCACACAGAGATCCTATATTTTCTTCCCAGAAGCACCCATGGGACTTGAAGTGTGTTAGTCCCATCACACAGAGATCCTATATTTTTGTTCCCAGAAGCACCTATAGGACTTGAAGTGTGTTAGTCCCATCACACAGACCTCTATTTTCTTTGCAGAAGCACCTATAGGACTTCTAGTGTGTTAGTGGCATCACACAGAGCTCCTATATTTTCTTCTCAGCAGCACCCACAGGACTTCTAGTGTGTTAGTGGCATCACACAGAGCTCCTCTATTTTCTTTGCAGAAGCACCCACAGGACTTCTAGTGTGTTAGTGGCATCACACAGAGCTCCTCTATTTTCTTTGCAGAAGCACCCATAGGACTTCTAGTGTGTTAGTGGCATCACACAGAGCTCCTATATTTTCTTCTCAGCAGCACCCACAGGACTTCTAGTGTGTTAGTGGCATCACACAGAGCTCCTCTATTTTCTTTGCAGAAGCACCCACAGGACTTCTAGTGTGTTAGTGGCATCACACAGAGCTCCTCTATTTTCTTTGCAGAAGCACCCACAGGACTTCTAGTGTGTTAGTGGCATCACACAGAGCTCCTCTATATTCTTTGCAGAAGCACCCATAGGACTTCTAGTGTGATAGTGGCATCACTCAGAGCTCCTCTATTTTCTTTGCAGAAGCACCCACAGGACTTCTAGTGTGTTAGTGGCATCACACAGAGACCCTATATTTTCTTCTCAGAAGCACCCACAGGACTTCTAGTGTGTTGTGGCATCACACAGAGCTCCTATATTTTTCTTCTCAGCAGCACCCACAGGACTTCTAGTGTGTTAGTGGCATCACACAGAGCTCCTATATTTTCTTCTCAGCAGCACCCACAGGACTACCGACTACAATGGCTGGAAGACCGCCAAGGGGAGGCAGAGCGTGCAGAGCCAAGAACACAGGGCAGGCAGGCTCTGTTTCTAGTGGACGTGGCCGTGGACGTGGACGTGGTCGTGCATCGTCATCAGCACGTGGCCATGGGACACGCGCGTCTTTGTTTTCGGCAGCTGGACATGTGGAGCCGCATCATGCTGAAGGCTTGGTAGAATGGATGACCAAGCCCTCCTCATCCTCCTCATCCTCTCTCACCCAGGCTCAGGGTACTGGCAGAGCATCATCAGCCACCCCTTCCCTAGACCCACCATGTCCTCCTGAGGAGTCCCCCGAACTCTTTGAGCACAGTGTTGGGTACATGCTCCAGGAGGATGCCCAACGATTCGAAGGCTCGGATGATGATACCCAGCTTGAGGAATCTGGCAGTACTGTTCCACCAGCTGCAGCTTACTGCCAGGTTTGCTCTAGTGGTGAAGAGGGAGTCACTGACTCCACGTGGGTGCCTGAAGGGAGAGAGGATGAGGAGGAGGACGAGGAGGAGGAGGATGCGGCGTCACATGTCCAACGAGGCAGGGTGCCCCCTGGAGGCCAGGTAGAGGCCAGCACAGCAACTGTACAACACCGCAGAGCTCCGCCTGTGCAGGGCGCTGCCTCTGCACGTTATCAGAAAAGTTCTTTGGTGTGGGTCTTTTTTGAGACGAGTGCAGCAGATCGCACCACTGCTATTTGCAATATTTGTCTCAAGCGTATCTCGCGTGGCCAAAACATCAGCCGCTTGGGCACCACAAGCATGACCAGACATATGGCGACCTGCCATGCAGCTCGTTGGCAGGCACACATAAAAGACCCACACCAAAGAACTAAGCGGACCTCTCCTTGCTCCTCCTCAGCTGGGATCTCCATCCCCACTACACCTTCAGTCCTCTCTGAAAGCTGCTCTGAGAGGACTGAAGGTGTAGAATTAGGTGTGTCACAACCAAGTACTTGCAGTACACCGACGTCCGATTGCAGCAGGCAAATTTCCCTGCCCCAGCTGCTGGACCGTAGAAAGAAGTACACTCCCAGCCATCCACATGCCCAGCGGTTGAATGCTAGCCTGGCTAAATTGCTAGCACTTCAACTGCTGCCTTTTCAGTTGGTAGACTCGGCCCCCTTCCGTGAGTTTGTTCAATGTGCGGTTCCTCAGTGGCAGGTTCCCAAACGCCACTTTTTCTCACGGAAGGCGATTCCGTCTCTCTACCGGCATGTGGAGGGCAATGTCCATGCCTCGCTGGACAGGGCGGTCAGCGGTAAGGTGCATATTACCGCTGACTCATGGTCCAGCAGGCATGGACAGGGACGGTACCTTTCTTTCACGGCCCATTGGGTCACTCTATTGGCAGCTGGGAGGGATGCAGGACAAGGTGCAGTAGTGTTGGAGGTTGTTCCGCCACCACGCCTCCAAAACGCTACTACTGCTACTGGTTGTGACACACCTCTCTCCTCCACCCCCTCCTCTTCTTCTTCCTCCAGTGCTCTGTCCTTGGAACCAGCGGTGCTCCGTAGGCGTACAAGGGGCTACGAAAGTACGCAGGCAAAAAGATGCCATGCCGTGCTTGCGCTGGTGTGTTTGGGGGACAGGAGCCACACTGGGCCAGAGGTTCTGGCAGCTCTGCAGGGGCAGGCCGAGAGGTGGTTGACGCCACGTCAGCTTAAGCCAGGAATGGTCGTTTCTGACAATGGCACCAACCTCCTCTCCGCCCTGCGACAGGGCAGCTCACCCATGTGCCCTGCATGGCTCACGTCCTCAACCTGGTGGTGCAGCGGTTCTTGGGCAGGTTCCCAGGCTTACAGGATGTCCTGAGGCAGGCCAGGAAAGTCTGTGTGCATTTCCGCCGATCTTATAATGCCAGTGCTCGGCTGACTGAGCTGCAAAAGGAGCTGAACCTGCCCAAGAACCGCCTAATATGTGACATGCCCACCAGGTGGAACTCAACGTTGGCCATGCTGCAGCGACTGCACACGCAGCAGAGGGCCATCAATGAGTACCTTTGCGACTATGGCACCAGGACAGGGTCAGGGGAGCTTGGTTTTTTTTCCCCACGTCAGTGGAGCATGATCAGGGATGCATGCACTGTCCTCTCACCATTTGAGGAGGCCACGAGGATGGTGAGCAGTGACAGTGCATGCATCAGTGACACTGTCCCTCTTGTCCACCTGTTGGAGCATACGCTGCGTGGGATAATGGACAGGGCACTTGAGGCAGAACAGAGGCAGGAAGAGGAGGACTTCCTTGCCTCTCAAGGCCCCCTTTATCCGGACAGTGTTCCTCCTGTCCCACCCATCACACAGGAAGAGGATGATGAGGAGGAGGAGGAGGAGGAGGAGGAGGATTGTGTGAGCATGGAGGTGGAGCCTGGCACTCAGCATCAGCAGCAGCAGTCTTTTAGGGATGATGTACAGTCCCAACAAACCAGTGGACTTGTACGTGGCTGGGAGGAGGTGGCTGGCGATCATGTCATCCTCAGTGACCCAGAAGACTCCGGACCGAATGCCTCAGCTAACCTACGCTGCATGGCCTCCCTGATCCTGCAAAGCCTGCGGAAGGATCCTCGTGTTCTTCGGATCAAGGAGAGGGACCATTACTGGCTGGCCACTCTCCTTGATCCGCGGTACAAGGGTAAGGTTGCGGACCTTATCTTGCCGTCGCAGAGGGAGCAGAGGATGAGACATCTCAGGGAGGCCTTGCAGAAAGGTCTGTGCAACGCGTTCCCAGAAACTGGGAGGCTACAAACTCCTGGTCCTGGGCGACGAGTTGCTGAGGCTTCGGTCAGTAGCAGAAGGAGCGGTGGGAAGGTGGACGTCTGACCGATGCGTTCAGACAATTTTTTAGTCCGCAGCCCCAAGGTATGATCGGTTCCAGCAACCATCGCCAGCGTCTGATATACATGGTGCAGGAATACCTTGGGGCAAGGTCAGACTTGGACACCTTTCCCACCGAAAATCCTCTGGCTTACTGGGTCCTGAGGATGGATCACTGGCCAGAGCTTGCACAGTATGCAATTGAGCTACTGGCCTGTCCTGCCTCCAGCGTTCTTTCCGAACGCACATTCAGTGCTGCTGGAGGATTTGTCACCGATCATAGGGTGCGCCTGTCCACCGCCTCGGTTGATCGACTGACCTTCATCAAAATGAATCAGTCTTGGATCACCACCAGCTACCAGGCACCTGAGGCGGATATAACCGAATAATTTTTAATATCACATCCCTTCAAGACTGCCTATGCTGATGCTGAGTGACTGTCCTCTTATGTTCACTGACTATCCTCTTCCTCCTCCTCAATGATCCATGCCACCACACCAGTGCCTAAGGCACAATTTTTCAGCCCCTGTTTAACAGGGGCGTGTACATACAATTTTTATAAAAAAATGCTTCGCAACACGTGTGACTGCTGTGCTCCAAGTACAGTATCTGTGAGGGGTTGCAGTGTTGTGGCACCAGCACCAGTGCCTAAGGCACAATTTTTCAGCCCCTGTTTAACAGGGGCGGGTAATTACAATTTTTTAAAAAAATGCTTCGCAACACGTGTGACTGCTGTGCTCCAAGTACAGTATCTGTGAGGGGTTGCAGTGTTGTGGCACCAGCACCAGTGCCTAAGGCACAATTTTTCAGCCCCTGTTTAACAGGGGCGGGGTAATTACAATTTTTTAAAAAAATGCTTCGCAACACGTGTGACTGCTGTGCTCCAAGTACAGTATCTGTGAGGGGTTGCAGTGTTGTGGCACCAGCACCAGTGCCTAAGGCACAATTTTTCAGCCCCTGTTTAACAGGGGCGGGTAATTACAAATCTTGATCTAATAGTTCACAGCAGGGCCCATTCCTGCGCCCACCAAGAGTAACTATGAGGGCCTACAGTCTTGTGGCAACACCGTCCACCACCACCGACAAAGGCCCAATTTTTCTGCCCTGTTCATCAGGTGCTTGCAATTACAAATCTTGATCTAATAACTCACAGCAGGGCCCATTCTTGCGCCCACCAAGAGTAACTGTGAGAGCTTACAGTCTTGTGGCAACACCGTCCACCACCACCGCCAAAGGCCCAATTTTTCTACCCTGTTCATCAGGTGCTTGCAATTACAAATCTTGATCTAATAACTCACAGCAGGGCCCATTCTTGCGCCCACCAAGAGTAACTGTGAGAGCTTACAGTCTTGTGGCAACACCGTCCACCACCACCGCCAAAGGCCCAATTTTTCTGCCCTGTTCATCAGGTGCTTGCAATTACAAATCTTGATCTAATAACTCACAGTAGGGCCCATTCCTGCGCCCACCAAGAGTAACTGTGAGAGCTTACAGTCTTGTGGCAACACCGTCCACCACCACCACCACCCCCAATTTTTCTGCCCTGTTCAACAGGTGCATGCAATTACAAATCTTGATCTATTAACTCACAGCAGGGCCCATTCCTGTGCCCACCAGTCTTGTGGCTACACCAACATCTAATAGGGCAAATTTCTGCAGAGTATATACGCCAGGCCCCTACTTTCAAACATCCAACTTACAAACGACTCCTACTTGCAAATGGAAAGAGAAAACAGGAAGTGAGAGGAAATCTACCCCTAGGAAGGGAAATTCTATCCTGTTAGATTTAATTTGGGAAAAAGGTATCTCCTCTCTACTGATACTTTATCACCAATCCTTGTTTCAATTAAAACCCCACTTTTTCCAAAAACATTTGTCATTGGGACGGAAAGTGAGGTGACATGTTCTGAACAGATGTGCAAAGACAGCAAATGTTACAGGGGTGATAACCCCTCCCTATGTTCTCCAAAAAGCTTAAAAATTGATTTTTTTTGGGATGGAGCTACACTTCATAATGTACCTGTTCAGATTCTACTTAAGAACAAACCTAAAGCCGCAAGTGGTTTTAAATGGCTTCTTTTTTTCCTTTAAAAATGTAATTTTGTGCAAGGACAGTTCTAAACACGGGATGCCACTTCACAGGCATACTTTAGACACCCCCCAGGTCCCCTGGGGCAGGACCCGGGTCCCCAAACCTGTTTTATGACATAACATGCATATTGGCCGTTGTAATTAGCACTTTTGATTTCGAACGTTCGCGTCCATTATAACGTATAGGGTTCGAAAATTCGCGCGAACTTTCGGTCCGTTCGAAGGTTCTGGTGCGAACCGAACCCGGGGGTGTTCGGCTCATCCCTACTCTCTGACTGATCCCTTGGACATACAGTGCCTTGCAAAAGTATTCGGCCCCCTTGAACTTTTCAACCTTTTGCCACATTTCAGCTTCAAACATAAAGATATAAAAATTTTATTTTTTGTGAAGAATCACCAACAAGTGGGACACAATTGTGAGGTGGAACGAAATCTATTGGATTTTTGAAACTTTTTTAACTAATAAAATAATTAAAAGTGGGGCGTGCAAAATTATTCGGCCCCCTTGCGTTAATACTTTGTAGAGCCACCTTTTGCTGCGATTACAGCTGCAAGTCGCTTGGGGTATGTCTATCAGTTTTGCACATCGAGAGACTGAAATTCTTGCCCATTCTTCCTTGCAAAACAGCTCGAGCTCAGTGAGGTTGGATGGAGAGCGTTTGTGAACAGCAGTTTTCAGCTCTTTCCACAGATTCTCGATTGGATTCAGGTCTGGACTTTGACTTGGCCATTCTAACACCTGGATACGTTTATTTGTGAACCATTCCTTTGTAGATTTTGCTGTATGTTTGGGATCATTGTCTTGTTGGAAGATGAATCTCCGTCCCAGTTTCAGGTCTTTTGCAGACTCCAACAGGTTTTCATCCAGAATGGTCCTGTATTTGGCTGCATCCATCTTCCCCTCAATTTTAACCATCTTTCCTGTCCCTGCTGAAGAAAAGCAGGCCCAAACCATGATGCTGCCACCACCATGTTTGACAGTGGGGATGGTGTGTTGAGGGTGATGAGCTGTGTTGCTTTTACGCCAAACATATCGTTTTGCATTGTGGTCAAAAAGTTCGATTGTGGTTTCATCGGACCAGAGCACCTTCTTCCACATGTTTGGTGTGTCTCCCAGGTGGCTTGTGGCAAACTTTAGACAAGACTTTTTATGGATATCTTTGAGAAATGGCTTTCTTCTTGCCACTCTTCCATAAAGGCCAGATTTGTGCAGTGTACGACTGATTGTTGACCTATGGACAGACTCTCCCACCTCAGCTGTAGTTCTCTGCAGTTCATCCAGAGTGATCATGGGCCTCTTGGCTGCATCTCTGATCAGTCTTCTCCTTGTCTGAGCTGAAAGTTTAGAGGGACAGCCAGGTCTTGGTAGATTTGCAGTGGTCTGATACTCCTTCCATTTCAAAATGATCGCTTGCACAGTGCTCCTTGGGATGTTTAAAGCTTGGGAAATCTTTTTGTATCCAAATCCGGCTTTAAACTTCTCCACAACAGTATTACGGACCAGCCTGGTGTGTTCCTTGGTCTTCATGATGCTCTCTGCGCTTTCAACAGAACCCTGAGACTATCACAGAGCAGGTGCATTTATACAGAGACTTGATCATTCAGAGATCCTCGCTGAACTTCTGGAGTGAGTTTGCTGCACTGAAAATAAAGGGGCCGAATAATTTTGCACGCACCACTTTTCAGTTTTTTATTTGCTAAAAAAGTTTAAAATATCCAATAGATTTCGTTCCACTTCACAATTGTGTCCCACTTGTTGGTGATTCTTCACAAAAAAATAAAATTTTATATCTTTATGTTTGAAGCCTGAAATGTGGCAAAAGTTTGAAAAGTTCAAGGGGGCCGAATTCTTTCGCAAGGCACTGTACTTACTTTCTATCTTGTTTCTTATGAACTTCTTGCTCTTCCCATGAACTTCCTGTTTAACCCATTTAACGAAGCAGGGGGCGGGGGCGTGCACATGATGTCATGGATAGTAAACAGCAGGGGGCCGGGCGCACACGCAATTCTATTGGTTGCAGGGCGCCCACAGTCCCAGCATCCAATGATTGCTGAGCGGAGCAGTGGGGATGTGGCGCTGTACACTGGCAGCCTGACGGTCCGGACAGGAGCGTCGCTCGGTCCATGTTTGGACAGCAGGCCGCCATTTAGTGACGGCTGCCCTAGATTTTTAACCCATTTCCAGCCAGCATCATTAGTACAGTGACAGTGCATATTTTTACCACTGATCACTGTATTAGTGTCACTGGTTTCCACAAAGTGTCAGTTAGCATGGCGGACAATCTGAAACTAACGCAGTCCCACTATACGTCGCATTACTAGTTTAAAATATAAATAAATCAAAAAAAATTCCAGCATATATCCCATAGTTTGTAGATGTTATACCTTTCACGCAAACCAATCAATATACACTTATTGGGATTTTTTTTTACCGAAAATATGCAGCAGAATTTTTTTATTGGATATGTTTTATAGCAGAAAGTAAAAAATATTGTTTTATTTTCAAAGTTTTTGGTCTTTTTTCAATATAGCGCAAAAAATAAAAACCTCAGAGCTGATAAAATACCACCAAAAGAAATCTCTATTTGTGGGAAAAAAGGAAATAAATTTCATTTGGGTACGGTGTTGCATGCAATTGTCAGTTAAAGTTACGCAGTGCTAAAAAGCAAAAAATGGCCTGGACATGAAGGGGGGTAAATCTTCCAGAGGTCAAGTGGTTAAAGTGTTACTAAACCCACAACAGAAAAATTAGTCTGTATTTTCAGTAAAGCATGCTTGTTATACTCACTGTGGAACCTAAGGGGTTTATTCTCCACATTGTGTAAAAAAAGGCTGTTTGATTCTGTCTTCTCTGTCTCCTCCCCTTCTTCCACATTTCCCAAACTATCTCCTGATAGAACAGAGCCTGGGGGACACTCTGCACATGCTCAGTTTGATGTGTATTGCTAGAGAGGTTTTTTTTTGGGGAGGGTGCATGTGATCAGCACAGGGACAATCAGCACTCTCCAGACAGAGGGTCAGGGGTCCTGCAGCCTCATAGGACAATCAGGGGAGAATGAAAATTCCTCCTAAAAGCTTTAACCAGACACTGATAGAAGTCACAAGACTGCTATATACTGCTGATGAGAAAATGTATTTAGCAGTTTATATTTACTAAAATAATTACATCTCCATGTTCTGTGTACTGCGGGAGACCAGATATAGTGAATGCAGAGTCCTGGGTTTAGTAACACTTTAAAAGAAGACCTGAAATTAAGTGCAAGGTATGCTTTACCTCCATGGTTTGCCATATATGGATAAATCAATAGCAGCAAAACCAACAATCTTGAAAAAACAAAAAGAAAACATACCCTATATTGTCAATTTGCCTTTACTTGAACTTTAATGGCATCCCAGTCTTAGTCCGTAGGGTTCAATATGGAGTTGGCCCACCCTTTGCAGCTATAACAGCTTCAACTCTTCTGGGAAGGCTGTCCACAAGGTTGACCGTTCTTACAGAAGCGCATTTGTGAGGTCAGGCACTGATGTTGGACGAGAAGGCCTGGCTTGCAGACTCCACTCTAATTCATCCCAAAGATTTTCTATCTGGTTGAGGTCAGGACTCTGTGCAGGCCAGTCAAGTGCACTGGTTCGCAGTCATGTTGGAACACGAAGGGGCCATCCCCAAACTGTTCTCACAAAGTTGGGAGCATCAAATTGTCCAAAATGTCTTGGTATGCTGACGCCTTAAGAGTTCCCTTCACTGGAACTAAGGGGCCAAACCCAACCCCTGAAAAACAACCCCCCACCATAATCCCCCCCCCCAAATGATTTGGACCAGTGCACAAAGGGTCCATAAAGACATGGATGAGTGAGTTTGGGGTGGAGGAACTTAACTGTCCTCAACCTGATACCTGAACACCTTTGGCACACCTCACAACATTTTGAGATGGGAATGTGGGACACCTACTCGCAAACGTAGGCATAGGACACGCCCCCTGTCACACCCCCTTAAAGGAGAATTAACCCTTAACCACTTCCCACCTGGCCTATAGCAAAATGACGGCCGGGAGGTGGTTCAGTTATCCTGTCTGGGCGTCATATGATGTCCTTCAGAATAACAGCCGGCGCACGCCCATGGTGGTGCGCATCGCAGCAATCAGTGGAGCAGTGTGTTAGTCTGACACACCGCTACACTGATCTAGGTAAAGAGCCTCCGACTGAGGCTCTTTACCACGTGATCAGCCATGTCCAAACATGGCTGATCACGATGTCAACAGGAAAAGCCGTTGAGCGGCTTTTCCTTACTCGTGTCTGACAGACGCGAGAAGAGAAGAGCCGATCGGCGGCTCTCCTGTCAGGTGGGGTCTTCGCTGATTGTTTATCAGCGCAGCCCCCCTCGGATGCTCACACTAGACCACCAGAGAAGCCGCTAGGACCACCAGGGAAGGGGGCAACATGTGGATCGCCAGGTATGTACCCCATGGCCATCCACATGTGCAAATTATGCCCAATCTGTGCCAATCAGTGCCACAAATGGGCACTGACTGTCACCATTATATAACATGTGACATCAGTGATGCCCATCAGTGCCACCAATCAGTGTCCATCAGTGCCACCCATCAGTGTCCATCAGTGCCACCTATCAGTGCCCACCAGTGCCCATCCGTGCAACCCATCAGTGCCACCCATAAGTACCCATCAGTGCTGCCTATGAGTGCCCATCAGTGCTACCTATGAGTGCCCATCAGTGCCGCATACCAGTGCCACCTATCAGTGCCCATCAGTGCTGCCTATCAGTGCCCATCAGTGCTGCATACCAGTGCCACCTATCAATGCCCATCAGTGCTGCCTATCAGTGCCCATCATCAGTGCCTGTCAGTGCCACCTCATCAGTGCCACCTGATTGGTGCCACCTCATTGGTGCCCATCAGTGCCGCCTTATCAGTGCCCGTCATTGAAGAAGAAAACGTAACTGTTTACAAAAAAATTAACAGAAACAAAGAAAGTTTTCGGTCTTTTTTTATCTGTTGCGCAAAAAATAAAAAACGCAGAGGTGATCAAATACCACCAAAAGAAAGCTCTATTTATGGGAACAAAATGCTAAAAAATTTGTTTGGGTACAGTGTAGTATGACCGCGCAATTGTCATTCAAAGTGCAACAGTGCTGAAAGCTAAAAAAATTGGCTTGGGCAGGAAGGTGTCTAAGTGCCCGGTATTGAAGTGGTTAAAGTTCATGTGTGCGTAAAGGCAGGCGTCCCAATACTTTTGGTAATGTAGTGTATCTCTCCAAACCCAACTCAGCCATCATATTTCTGCAGCACACACTTGCTATGCTGAAATCAGTTTGGTTGCTTTGCCCGCTCTACGGACACCCATAGTGATTGTCTCTGGTTTATGTTTGTGCTTTCCTTGTTCGCCTCGTACTCTCCGCGTCCCCCCAGGCCACAGAAAACTCAAGCTAGACATAAAGTCACTGAGATCTCCATACTTCGTGTAGACAGTTTGGTTCCTGCTCTGTGGAGCATGAGGAAAATCTCTCTGATAACTTTTTAGCAAAATCAACATCTCCTTTAAAAAAGCTTTACGAAACGACTAGATGTCTTTTTAGCTTAAACATATACATATCCCCGAGAAAATGAAGCTTGACGCGACTTTGACCATCGATCCAGAGAGCCGTTTACATTACCATTATACAGGCACAGAGACCTTTTTTATTTTCTTTTGTTCTTTTCCTATTTATTTTTTTTTTTGTTGTCTTTTATTTTTTTTTCCTTTTTATTTTTTTTTTTTTGCATTTGACACAAAATTGTTGTCAGTAGGGTGAGGAGGATCAGCAGAAGCAGCTCAACTTCGTTTTCATTGTCTTATGTTAACCGCTTCCCGACCGCCTCCTGCACATATACGTCGGCAGAATGGCACGGCTAGGCAAAAGCACGTACAGGTACGTCCACTTTAATTGCCTAGCCGTGGGGTCGCACGCGCGCAGCCGGCGGCGCGCTCGCGACCCGGTCGGGAGCTCCGTGACCACGGCCACGGGACCGGCGGACCCGATCGCCGCTGGTGTCCCGCGATCGGGTCACAGAGCTGAAGAACGGGGAGAGGTCTGTGTAAACAAACCTCTCCCCGCGCTTCCTACACTGCCTGTCATTGATCGGCTGTTCCCTGTCATCGGGAAAGCCGATCAGTGACATCAGACGTCAGCCACGCCCCCCTACTGTAAAAAAAAACACAACATGTCACACTTAGCCCCTCCCCCCCCCCTAGTGGTTGACTCCTTCACTGCCACTGTCATTTACATAGGAATCAGTGCATTTAAATAGCACTGATTTCTATATAAATGACAATGGTCCCAAAAATGTGTCAAAATGTCCGCTGTGTCCGCCATAATGTCGCAGTCACAAAAAAAATCGCTGATCGCCGCCATTACTATTAAAAAAAAAAAAAATATTAATAAAAATGCTATAAAACTATCCCCTATTTTGTAAACGCTATAACTTTTGCGCAAACAAATCAATAATCGCTAATTGCGATTTTTTTTACCAAAAATATGTAGAAGAATACGTATCGGCCTAAACTGAGGAAAAAAATGTTTTTTTACATATTTTTGGGGGATATTTATTATAGCAAAAAGTAAAAAATATTGCATTTTTTTCAAAATTGTCGCTCTATTTTTGTTTATAGCTCAAAAAATAAAAACCGCAGGGGCGATCAAATACCACCAAAAGAAGGCTCTATTTGTGGGAAAAAAAGGACGCCAATTTTGTTTGGGAGCCACGTCGCTCGACCGCGCAATTGTCAGTTAAAGCGACGCCGTGCCGAATCGCAAAAAGGGGCCTGGTCCTTTGGCTGCAAATTGGTCCGGGGCTGAAGTGGTTAAAATGACAAGTCTGAAAACTCATTATTGCCATATATAGATAGAACATTTCCATCCAACGCTACAACCTTTATTCTTTGTGGCAGCTTTACTTTAAAGGTATTTATTCAAGTCGTGTCATAGTGTTTTTTTTTTTTTACCTAGAGGCATGCACAAGCCTAGCCTGCCTCTCCAATCCCATCATTCCCCTCCATGTCCTCATCTCCATCTCTGTCCACCCCTCTTCATGTGTCGCCCCCACCACCCTCCCGCTTCCAACGTTTTGCTGCTGCAATCAGCAGAGAAATGCCAGCTCCTGACCTTTACAGAGTCTAGATTAGCTTTTTCTAAACAGTTTAAAACTGTTTGACCAGGGTACAATTACAGCAGCTATTGAGTGATCTAAGATGAATTAATAGAGTCATGGCGGGGAAGGCAGCCAGGGTGAGGATGTGGGTGGGTGAAAATGAAGAATAACATTTCTGATCGTGTCTGTGTGCGGATATGCACGATATCTATTAATAGCGCTGTCTAATGCCGCGTACACACGATCAGATTTTCCTGACGGGGAAATGTTGGATGTCAGGCTGTTGGCGGAAAATCCGACCGCGTGTACGCTCCGTCGGACAATTGTTGTCGGACTTTCCGCCAACAAACTGTTTGTTGGCTAGCATGTTCTCAAATTTTTCCGCCAAGCAAATGTGTGTTGTTGGATTTTCCGATCGTGTGTACACAAGTCCGTCGGACAAAAGTCCAAAGTACATAGTAGGTGAGGTCGAAAAAAGACACAAGTCCATCAAGTCCAACCTATGTGTGTGATTATATGTCAGTATTACATTGTATATCCCTGTATGTTGCGGTCGTTCAGGTCATTATCGAAAGGTTTCTTGACGCTCCCCGCTGAGACCACCGCCTCTGGAAGGGAATTCCACATCCTTGTCGCTCTTATGCCCCGTACACATGGTCGGAAATTCAGACGGAATATGTCCGATCGGACCATGTTGTCGAAAAATCCGCCCGTGTGTGGGCTCCATCTGACTTTTTTCGTCCGAATTTCCGACGGAAAAAATTTGAGATCCTGCTCTCAAATTTTCCGACAACAAAATCCGATCGGACTTTTTTCGATCGTGTGTCGAGAATTCCGACGGACAAAGTGCTACGCATGCTCAGATCAAATTACGAGACCAAAGCTATTGGCTACTAGCCTCTACGTAGTTCCGTCGTACGCAACAAACGTCACCACGTTCAGAATGATCGGATTTTCCGACAACTTTGTCCGACGGTGTGTATGCAACACCAGTGTCGGACAAAATCCAGCGGAAAAGATCCGACGGATTTTGTGGTCGGAATTTCCCACCGTGTGTATGGGGGCTTACAGTAAAGAACCCTCTACGTAGTTTAAGGTTAAACCTCTTCTCTTCTAATTTTAATGAGTCTTGTTAAACTCCCTTCTGTGAAAAAGTTGTATCCCTATTGTGGGGTCCCCAGTATTTTGTACATTGAAATCATATCCCCTCTCAAGCGTCTCTTCTCCAGAGATAATAAGTTCAGTGCTCATAACCTTTCCTCATAACTAATAACCTCCAGACCCTTTATTAGCTTTGTTGCCCTTCTTTGTACTCGCTCCATTTTCAGTACATCCTTCCTGAGGACTGGTGCCCAGAACTGGACAGCATACTCCAGGTGTGGCCAGACCAGAGTCTTATAGAGCGGGAGAATTATCGTTTTATCTCTGGAATTAACCCCCTTTTTAATGCATGCCAATATTCTGTTTGCTTTGTTAGCAGCAGCTTGGAATTGCATAACATTGCTGAGCCTATCATCTACGAGAACCCCCAGGTCATTTTCCATCCTGGATTCCCCCAGAGGTTCTCCCCCCCCCCCAGTGTATAAATTGCATTAAAATTTTTGCCACCTAAATGCATTATTTTACATTTTTCTACATTGAACCTCATTTGCCATGTATTTGCCCACCCCATTCATTTGTTCAGATCTTTTTGCAAGGTTTCCTGCGGAGAATTTATTGCCCTGCTTAGCTTAGTATCGTCCGCAAATACAGAGATTGAACTGTTTACCCCATCCACCAGGTCGTTTATGAACAAATTAAACAGGATTGGTCCCAGCACAGAAACCTGGGGGACCCCACTACCCACCCCGACCATTCCGAGTACTCCCCATTAGGGATGAGCTCGGTGTTCGATTCGAACCCATGTTCGAATCGAACATCGGCCGTTCGTCCGTTCGTCGAAACCAGAACTTTGTGGGCAGTTCGCATCAAATTCGTGTGATACGAACGCCCCGCAATGCACTGCGCCAGTCGCAGTGCATTGCTGGCTGATGATTGGCCAAGCATGCACTGTGACCCCGCATGCTTGGCCAATCACAGCGCCGGCAGTGAGGAGAGCCATAATTGGCCACAGGCAGGATGACTGTGACCAATTATAGCTCAGGGGGGTTTAGTACACGCCCCACACTATATAAGGCTGCCAGTGTGGCGGCCTTATGCAGTGTGTTGCTGCAATTCATAGAGAGCAGGATAGGCAGGGACAGTGTCAGCTGTGCTTTATACTTCTTTAGATAGCGCTGTTACAGTGAGCGTAGTGTTCAGGGAGAGAGCAGGATAGGCAGGGACAGTGTCAGCTTTGCTTTGCTTCCTAACCTAGTGCTGTTACAGTCGGTGTAGTGTGCCTCCTGCACAGCATACACCTGAATCTACCCCCTCATTGCTGGTGTTGTGTAGTTCATTTGTGCAACACAGGCATCTGCCTAACATTAACATAACATATTTTGGGTGCAGGGTTCCCCTTAATATCCATACAAGACCCAAAGGGGCTGGTAATATGCTGGGGTAGGGGTGGGGGGGTGATGGGGTAGCCATGCCATTTTTCTCAAAGATTTTCATCCATATTGCCAGGACAAGACATGACATTAAAGCCGCAAGCAGTTTTTAAATGGCTTTTTTTTCCTTTACAAATGTCATTTTGTGCAGGGACAGTTCTAAACACGGAAAACACATGTCACTTCACAGGCATACTTTAGACACCCCCAGCTCCTTCGGGGGTCAGTGCTACATGTATAAATGACAATGGTCCCAAAATAGTGTCAAAAGTGTCCGATGTCTCCACCATAATGTCGCAGTCACGACAATATTGCAGATCGCCGCCATTACTGATAAAAAATATAATAATAAAAATGCCATAAATCTATCCCCTATTTTGTAGATGCTATAACTTTTGCGCAAACCAATCAATATGCGCTTATTGTGATTTTTTTTTTTTTTTTTTTACCAAAAATATGTAGAAGAATACATAACTGAGTAAACTAACTGAGGAAAAAATGTGTTTCTTTATATATTTTTTTGGGGATATTTATTATAGCAAAAAGTAAAAAATATAGCTTTTTTTGTTTATAGCGCAAAAAATAAAAACCGCAGAGGGGATCAAATACCACCAAAAGAAAGCTCCATTTGTGGGGAAAAAAGGACGTCAATTTTGTTTGGGTGCAACGTCGCACGCCTGCGCAATTGTCAGTTAAATTGACGCAGTGCCGAATCGCAAAAAGTGCTCTGGTCAGGAAGGGGGTAAATTCTTTCGGGGCTGAGGTGGTTAAGAGGGCCCAATTTGGTGGGAGGGTGTTAGTTATATAATGGGATAAATGAGCACTGTACCAGTCAAGCAATGGAAGGGGAGAAATATTTTACAGTGAAAGAGAATTGAAAGTGATTAATTGCATAATCATATCATGTACATGTATTTATAGATTGCCAGGTGGTTTAGAACAGTAGTCGGCTATCTCTGCAGTTACGGCTTTCTAACTGTGTTGGCTATTGGACTTTTAAACGCGCTTGTAACGTCAATATGTCGTGGAGTGCACTGCTGTTTATAGATCTCCTGTTCCTGAACCATAAAGAACTATAATGTTCAGTTTTTTTTTTCTTCTTTTCAACGCCAAGTGAGAACAAACAGCCTTTTTTTTTTTTTCATATAACATTAGTAAGAGTTCCACATCCTTTCCAATCCAAATATTAATAATAGATCTCAATCAATAAACTAACCAGCATTCCCTATTCCCAATAAATATTTCATAAACATGGATATCGCATTAGTGTGCGTCAAGATGGTTATTGCTTGTTTTGTACACAGATTAGAAAAAAAAATAAGTGATTTGCAGTTAAAGTGAATTTACTACTATTCCTGATTTATAGTCTTTAAAAAAAAAAAAAAGATATTTATTTGGTTAAATATCAAATCTGGAGGATTGTTTTATAGTAAATTGCACATACAGCAGCTGTGAGCTTTTATTTTATAACAGAATGCAAAAAGAAATTAAATAATGTAATTTAGTGTTCCTAACAGGAAGCTGAGATGGGGAATTAAGAGCGGTTTATGAGATGCGAGCACTGGCTGTCAGTTTGGCACAGCAGGAGGGTCCTCCTTGATGGCGGGGTGTCATGGAAGGACCATAGTTATCATGGCACCAGTGGGCAACTGCGCTTGGTACACCCACAGAATGTCTTTTTTAATTAAAAAAAATTAAAAAATAAATAAAGAACAGAGGAATCGAGCATAAAAGAGGCGAGCCACTGCGAAATCCCTGTGGTATATGGATTCACCCATGCACTCCATTGCTGTCACTGAACAGTGAAGAACTGTGCCTTAAATTAGGCAGCTCATTTAAAATGTATGTATAACACATGCTGATTTACGTACCATTCTTATAAATGAAAGCTGTCTCATCTTCACATTTGAACGTGGAATGGTTTGGTACATGGTTGCGAAGTGCATTTTTTGAAAATGGTTATAGAGAATTTATTATGTAGGATTAATATAGTGCCAACAGTTTGCTCAGTGCTTTGAAATGAATGGCATATAAACCACTGTAGTGCATGCTTTACTTTTAGTAAACATAACATACCGTATATACTCGAGTATAGGCCGTCCCGAGTATAAGCCGAGGCCCCTAAATCACCACAAAAAATGGGGAAAACGTATTGACCCGTGTATAAGCCGAGGGGCAAAAATGCAGCAGCTACTGCAACGCCCATCTGCAGCTGCATGTCCCCTGTATAGACCCCCGTGTCCCCATTGCACCCCATGTGCCCATTGCAGCCTACCTGTGCCGATCTGCGCCGATCCGGGGTCCTGTGTCCGGGGTCCTGTGTCCGGGGTCTGGTGTCCATTCTGTGCAGCCGATGAGGTCCCGCTCTGTCCCCCCACAGCGTGTACGGCGCCATTCCACTCTTACAAAAACCGCGCCTCCTCCTCGTCCGTGATAGGATGAACACTTTTTTCCCAGCAGTCAGTGTGCAGTGTTCTGCCTATCACAGACATTCTCTCATCCTCGTCCATGAGATGAGAATGACAGGACATCCGTGATAGGCGGAACACTGTACTGCTGGGAAAACTTGTGTCCGCCTATCACGGACGGGCGGGAGGAGGCGGCGCGGCTTTCGAAAACTGCCATCTGTCGGCATGACACGCTGTTCATGTAGGCAGACGGCGGTGACTCGAATATAAGCCGAGGGGTAGACTTTCAGCCCTAAAAAAGGGTCTGAAAATCTCGGCTTATATTCGAGTATATACGGTATATAGAATGCATCACAAACATACCATAGTGCATGTACAACACATATATTTTCCAAAGCAGAGGAGTGGGCCACAACTTTATGAGGGGTGGAGCTGTACTTTCAGCCCATAGATGTCCCCTGTAGATGAAATATCAACTTTGGGGGGGGGGGGGGGACAAATCCTTTAATTGATGCTGGCCAATACCAATTAACCATATTTGAACCCAACCTGTCAGACATTTTTTAAACGTTCCAGGTAAAATTCTATTGTCTAAATGTAGCGCTGGCTCCTGACGAGCACACGCTATGTGTTTTCAAAGTTAATGTTCCTCAAGCCACAGTTGGGCTTTAGGGCTAATTATACCAAATTATGGTCTCGGTATCAGTCTAGCTGGAATTGCACTGAGCTCTCCTTGACAGCAGGTGTTGCTGTCACCGCCGGCAAGTGTGAGAATGCAGTTTTGGCTGGGTGTATTAGATACCCTTCTTTCTCTCGGAACCAGCCCAGTGGGAGTGTCATCCTGCTGTGCATTCTGGGAGAAGGTATTTAACCACTTCAGCCCCGGACCATTTGGCAGCCAAAGGACCAGAGGTCTTTTTTCAATTTCGCACTGCACTACTTTAACTGGTAATTGCGCGGTCATGCAATTTTGTAACCAAACGAAATTTGCGTCCTTTTCTTCCCACAAATAGAGCTTTCTTTTGATGGTATTTGATTGCCTCTGTGATTTTTATTTTTTGCGATATAAACGGAAAAAGAGCGAAAATTTTGAAAAAAAAAGAGATTTTCTACTTTTTGTTATAAAAAAAATCTAATAAACTCAATTTTAGTCAAACATTTGGGCCAAAATGTATTCAGCCACATGTCTTTAGTAAAAAAAATGCCAATAAGCGTATATTTATTGGTTTGCGCAAAAGTTATAGCGTCTACAAACTAGAGTACATTTTCTGGAATTTACACCGCTTTTAATTTATGACTGCCTATTTCATTTCTTGAGGTGCTAAAATGGCAGAGAAGTACAAAACCCCCCCAAATGACCCCATTTTGGAAAGTAGACACCCCAAGCTATTTGCTGAGAGGCATGTTGAGCCCATTGAATATTTTTTTTTTTAGTCCCAAGTGATTGAATAAAGACAAAAATAAAAAAGATTTTTTTTTTTTTTTTTCAAAAAGTTGTCACTAAATGATATATTGCTCACACATGCCATAGTTATATGTGGAATTGCACCCCAAAATACATTTTGCTGCTTCTCCTGAGTATGGGGATACCACATGTGTGGGACTTTTTGGGAGCCTAGCCGCGTACGGGCCCCGAAACCCAAGCACCGCCTTCAGGATTTCTAAGGGTGCAAATTTTTGATTTCACTCCTCACTACCTATCACAGTTTCGAAGGCCATAAAATGCCAAAATAGCACAAAACCCCCCCAAATGACCCCATTTTGGAAAGTAGACACCCCAAGCTATTTGTTGAGAGGCATGGTGAGTATTTTACAGCTCTCATTTGTTTTTGAAAATGAAGAAAGTAAAGAAAAAAAATTTTTTTTTTTTTCTTTTTTCAATTTTCAAAACTTTGTGACAAAAAGCGACATCTGCAAAATACTCACAATACCTCTCAGCAAATAGCTTGGGGTGTCTACTTTCCAAAATGGGGTCATTTTGGGGGTTTTATGCCATCTGGGCATTCCATGGCCTCCGAAACTGTGATTGGCAGTGAGAAGTGAAATAAAAAAATTACACCCTTAGAAAGCCTGAAGGCGGTGATTGGTTTTTGGGGTTCCGTACGCAGCTAGGCTCCCAAAAAGTCCCACACATGTGGTATCCCCGTACTCAGGAGAAGCAACAGAATGTATTTTGGGGTGTATTTCTACATATGCCCATGACATGTTTGAGCAATATATCATTTAGTGACAACTTTTTGTAAAAAAAATATATATATTTTTTTTTTTTCATTATTCAATCTCTTGGGACAAAAAAAAAAAAATATTTAAAATTGCGCACAAACACGCAGTGGCGACAAACTACATACATTTTTAAAAGCCTTTAAAAGCCTTTACATGATACCACATTAGATTCACGGAGGAGGTCTACTGCTAAAATTACTGCCCTCGATCTGACCTTCGCGGTGATACCTCACATGCATGGTGCAATTGCTGTTTACATATGACGCCAGACCAACGCTTGTGTACGCCTTTGCGCAAGAGAAGGGGGGGCAGGGGTGCTTTTTTTTTTTTTTTTGGTTTTTTTTTTTATTTATTTAGCTTTTTTATTTTATTTTTAAACTGTTCCTTCCATTTTTTTTCTTTGTTATGATTTTTATTGTTATCTCAGGGAATGTAAATATCCCCTATGATAGCAATAGGCAGTGACAGGTACTCTTTTTTTGAAAAAATTGGGGTCTATTAGACCCTAGATCTTTCCTCTGCCCTCAAAGCATCTGACCACACCAAGATTGGTGTGATAAAATGCTTTCCCAATTTCCCAATGGCGCGGTTTATATCCGGGAGGGGGGACATTCCCTCCCACTGCTTGTAAAAGCAGTCTAGAGGCTAATTACCCGCTAGAATTGCTTTTACATGAAAGCCGATCACTGGCTGAAAAGAATGATACCAAGATGATACCTAAACCTGCAGGCATCATTCTGGTATAACCATTCAAAGTCCAGCAACATACTGGACATATATTGTAATCTTTTTTTTTTTTCATGCAGCCTCTTGGCTGAACGAAAAAAAGAGATTGATTGGTGGGTATGCCCACCATTAGAATACCTCCCTTCATCCACCCACTTCTAATGATGGGCATACATGCACCATTTATATATGCCGATGCATGGGGGCATCCTCCCGCAAAAGTTATGCCGTGTACACACGGTCGGAATTTCGACCGTATGTACGTGGCATTAGGAGCCAATCGCTCCCCCCCCCCCCCCTGCTGCCCCCATGCTTCGGCATATATGCTCTTTTTTTTAACTGTGGTGGTGAAATCACCTCCTACAGTGTTGGAGTCGCGTCTTTATGTATCGTGGGAGCAAACGCTGTTGCTGTCAAGACAAATAAATCCGCGTTGCAACTGAATGGCGCACCTGAAAAAAAAAAAATGCTCAACACTAAAACACAGTAAACAAAATTACATACCTGAAAAGCAAGCATGATAAAACATAATAAAACATTGCAGAATAGAATGGAGTAAAAAAAGAGCAACAATAGAGAGAGAATAGAGTGAGAGAGAGAACAATAAAACGACAACTATTTTATTTTTTTTTATTTTTTTGAGATTCACAGGTAAAAAAGCTCCTGACTGAAGCGACTGAATCAAAACGCTACCACAAAAAAACTGTTAGCGATCGCAGGGATCAGGCCTGACTCTGCGAACGCTGCAGTTATGTGTGCTTAGTGTTTTGTAAGTGACAGTGATCGATCGATACTGCACTTGGGTGGGCTGGGCTGGGCGGAGGGGGAAAACGCAGGTGCTAGCAGGTATCTGGGCTGATCCCGCTAACAATGCGGTTTTTTTTGGAACCCTAAACTGCTGGGACGCTAGTATAGATCTGATCAGATCAGATATTGATCTGTTCAGATACTATACCACTAAGGGAGGTGTATGCTTTGCGCGTGGGTGTTTGCGGTACTGGCACTAACCTGGGGCGACGCAGACCTTATTTGACCCTAAAACCTAATTGATATCACCCGCCGGGCGATCAGGGGGTTAAACCGTTATTGGGTAATAAATGGCGGGTGCCCTGACAGTATAAAAAACAAGCTAACTAACCAGCGTCACCCGTAACAGTAATACAAAAAAAAACTGGTTACCTAGCGACACTAATGCAGCGATCAGAAAAACGATCGCTTAGTGACACTGGCAAAAGGGGGTGAAAGGGTTAACTAGGGGCAATCAGGGGGTTAAACCTTTATTAGGTAATATATGGGGGTACCTGACGCTATATAAAAACCTGACGGGGAACCTAAATAACGAAATAACTAACTGGCTAACCAGCGTCACCAGTGACAGTTATACAGTGATCACTGGTGAAAGGGTTAACTCTAGGGGCAATCAGGGGTTAAAACCTTTATTTAGGTTGTAATATGGGGGTACCTGACCTATAAACCTATTTATGAACCTATATAAACATGGCGGTTACCTAAAAAAAAAAAATGGTTACCTAGCGACACTAATGCAGCGATCAGAAAAACGATCGCTTAGTGACACTGGCAAAAGGGGGTGAAAGGGTTAACTAGGGGCAATCAGGGGGTTAAAACCTTTATTAGGTAATATATGGGGGTACCTGACGCTATATAAAAACCTGACGGGGAACCTAAATAACGAAATAACTAACTGGCTAACCAGCGTCACCAGTGACAGTTATACAGTGATCACTGGTGAAAGGGTTAACTCTAGGGGCAATCAAGGGGTTAAAACCTTTATTTAGGTTGTAATATGGGGGTACCTGACCTATAAACCTATTTATGAACCTATATAAACATGGCGGTTACCTAAAAAAAAAAAATGGTTACCTAGCGACAGCAGTGACACTAATACAGCGATCAGAAAAACGATCGCTTAGTGACACTGGCAAAAGGGGGTGAAAGGGTTACCTGGGGGGCAATCAAGGGGTTAAACCTTTATTAGGGGGGGGTAGGGGGCTACCTTGGACCTAAAACTAACTGCCCTGACAGTTATTACAGTCACACTGACACTAAATGCAGTGATCAGTAAAAAAATGATCACTGCAATTAGTGACACTGTGACTGGGGGGGGAGGGGGTGATCTGGGGGGTGATCAGGGGGTGACAGGGGGGTGGAATATGTGCCTAACTGTACTGGTGTCAGTGTACTGTTGTGCACTAACCTTTACATGTTCGCCGCTCGGCGTCTCCGGTCACATAGACCGGCGCACCGAGCGTGACATCACTTCCGCCTTCCTGTCTATACAATAGACAGGAAGGGGAAGCTTTTCATTGGCCAGGAGCGATCGCGAGGGGGTGGCCAGAAACCACTGGCCGTCCCCTCGTCCCGGATCGCTCCTGACACGATCCCGACCGTCCCCGCCGGCGGAGGGGGGTCCGATCGGACCCCCCAACCGCCTGAAGAATGGCACGTACAGGTACGTGATTCTGCCTGTACGTGCCATTCTGCCGACGTATATATACATGGGGCGGTCGGGAAGTGGTTAAGGTACTGAGATCACGTGCTTCGGGGTTCCGGTCCAGTCCAGAAGATACTTTCTGTCTGTTTGGTCTTGGTCCTCCTGACCAGCCCCCATGGCCCTCCTGGCCTGGGTGCGGATCCATGCAATTCCGAGTCTCGGGGCTGGATAGCCCGAGGCGAAGCAACTGCAGGGACAGGCCTGAATGGATATTAGGGTCTAATCATCCAAAAGTGGTCCGGTGAGGCCCAGCAACTGGAGAAGCATCCAGGGGAGGACTCCTCGGGAGAGGGCCATGCACAAGGCTGGTTCCTCAGAAGGAGCCTGGAGGCTCAGTTGAAGGACACTAACTGGATCTACACTCATACGGTATCGCCGGACCGGCTGTGAGATACTGGTACCGTATGATAGCTCTCTAAATTTATCTAAGTCCCTCAGTTCTACATTCAAGTCTGTGGCAGAGACTTTGTTCAAGTGTTCTACATTCAAGTCTGTGGCAGAGACTTTGCTTTACCTTACACTTTACCGGCTGCTAGGCCTAGTGAGAGAAGGTCTATCCGGTGGTTGTGGGAATCTGGCTGTGAAACGGTGAGAGACTTCCTATCTTTGCAGTTCCAAAAGTACCTGAACTTTCACCCTAACCCTCTACCCTACATTTAAGAGACTGTTTTATCTTTTGAATAAATACCCCAGAAAGGAAGATAAAGTGTCAATTTCTACTTTTCTTTGGGCCATCTACCACGGGAACTCCTAGACGAAGACGAGGTGAAGAAGGTAACGGTAAGCCCAATAAAACCAGCAGCTCCTTCGGGGGTTAGTGCTACATAAACATTTACAGTATTTATTTAGACAATGGACTTATTTTTACTTTTGGTTGCCATTAACCCCTACTTTGTGCACACCTCTGAAACAGTTTTTTCTTGTTTATAAAGACTTGACTTTCATGACTTTAGAACTATGCCTTGGTCATCAACCATGGCCAAGTCCATGGGGAACACCCTAAATGGCTACTGAAGCACTTTCCTTGGACAAGGATATAAGCAAGGGGTAACCTTTATTATTAGTGCTTGGAGAGTCAAGGCTATAGTAAACAAAATGATACCAGGATCCAGGGGGACACACAGAGAAGTTTGATGGGAACAAGGATAATAGCGGGCACGTTGTGGAAATCCCCTTTAACTTTCCTTCATTATCTGTCTGTAAAATAGCTTTCAGTGTATATTATTGGATTTTAACAGTTGCCAACTGGAATCCCAAGTAAGAAAAGATGAGCACTCACAGTATAGTTAAAAAGATATACAACATTTTATTTAACAACATCAATAAAATCTATCAATAAAACATATCAAAATATAGTAAATCAGATGTGTTTTACATTCCCCCTATGGGCTATTTGTTGGTGATATGTGTACATTGAAACCTGTCTGCATGGCCTGATCCACTTGAAAAGATGTAGTAGAGAAGGTAAGAGAAGGTCTTCCATATATAGGGCCAGATGCAGGGATCAATGTGGCGTCACCAATAGTGATTGCTACGCATTTCACCAAAGGCTTCCCCAGGGGATCCAATTGGTGAGATTCGTACCAAGCCATAACTGAAGCCCTGGAGTGTTGGAAGAGAGCAATTTGTGAGCACTTCATGGATAGGAAATTTGCCCAACTGTGACTACATAAAGATATTTGAGTTTTTGGACCCAGGAGCCTAATGCTTCCACCTTCTCTAAAGTAAGGCGTTGCCTCAGTGAGGCTCCTCTCAATCTGCACTACCCCCGTGGGTTATCTTCCCCCATTGTACTGGGTGTGTACGCTCACCCCTCGCCTCCAGTTGTGGACCAAATACTCCAGGGCTTCAATTTTGGCTTGGTACAAATCTCACCACTTCACGCACTTCTCTTATGGCAGAGGGCTGGGAGGGAGATTAATCTCCCTGCCGGCGCCAAAAATATGTAGACACACAAGCATGCTTGAGCTTTAGGGTACACACTAGGGATGCACCAATACCATTTTTTTTACCAGTATGAGTACCAATACTTTTTTTTTTAGTACTCGTCGATACCAATTACCGATACCTACCTCAACTGTTGTGTTTTCACTTCAGCTGTCAACAATGGTACAAAGCATTGAAAAGTTATTTACAAATGAAATAGATTTTTTTTTTTTACATTTTGCGCTTTTTCAATGTGAAATGTGTAAATATATGTTAATATATATAACAAAGCAAACAAAAAAAAGTTTGAATTGTTTATCGTTAATAAATAGACGTGAAAAAAAGAAAAAAAGCAGGAAAATAATTGAATGGAGGAGAATAGGGAGTTAATTAAGGCTGATTAGAGTAAATTAAGGGTTAATAAGGGGTTAAACAGAGGAACATTTGTTCATCCCTTTGATCTGCGGATGAAGAAACAGAAAGATACAAAAAGAAACAATGTTTTTTTTTATTTTAGTGTTTCAGCAGCTGAGCAATGTTGTTAATAAACATTGCTAGCTGCTTTTTTTTCACAACTGAAATTACCAAACTTCTTTAACACTTCAGCTATCAACAGGGGAGACCCAGAGGCAGCTCAAAGAACTGAGCCTAATGCCGCGTACACACGGTCGGAATTTCCGATGGAAACAGTCCGATGGAAGCTTTTCATCGGATTTTCCGACCGTGTGTGCCCATCGGTCTTTTTCTGTCAGAATTTCCGATGGACTTTGGATTGAGAACCTGTTCTTAATCTTTCCGACGGAAAACCTTCTTATCGGATTTTCCGATCGTGTGTATGCAATTCCGACACGCAAAATTCCGACGCATGCTCGGAAACTATTCAACGCATGCTCAGAAGCATTAAACTTCCCTTTTATAGTGCAGTCGAACGTGTTTTATGCTGTGGTGTTATTGACTGTCGGAATTTGGTGTGACCGTGTGTAGGCAAGACAGTTTGAGCGAATTTCCGTCGGAATTCCGACGGGAAAACCATCAGAGCTTTTTCCGACGAGAATTCCGACCGTGTGTACGCGGCATAAGAGTATCGGATTCAGGTATCGGTGCATTTGCACGAGTACCGATACTTGTGCAAATACTCGGTACGGGCACCGATACTAGTATTGGTACAACCCTAGTACACGCCCTAATGCAATAGGCTGCACACACCTATGGATATCATATAAGCAAGGGATAACCTTTATTATTAGAGCTTGGAAGGTCAAGACAATAGGAAACAAATAGATAACAGGACCGGGACCAGGACTGTCTGTGAAATAGCTTCCAGTGTATATAATTTATGTACTATACACGTTCAATGTGAACACTTCTGTAATACGAGTTCAGCATAACAACAAATGTCCGGGTATTAATTGTACTCCTTGGGTTCGTTTAGTAGCATCCATTTGAGATGCAGAATCACCCAGCCATGTAATAGTTTCCTAGACATTATAATTGTTGTTCCTGTGTTTTGTCATTAAATATATGTTTGTAGAATTAAACTTGAAAGACTGGCTGCGCAAAACATAAAATAGATTGCACAATAAAATGGGCCATAAGCCACATTAAAGAGTAAGAAACACTTAAGAAAACATTTATTTAGGAGGACGAGGAGATATCCCGTGGCAGCCCAGCATGTCATGCCTGTGTGTAGGCTAGTGCATGCCCTCATTAAAGAACGCTATATAATACTGATAGCCTTGTAAAACCCCCTTACCCTGGTTTATAGGTCATAAAATGTGCGTTATTACATACTGTATGCATTATCTGAAACTCCTTATGGAGCTCTCGTAACTGAAGATACTGGCGGTACCTGCACAACTGAAGCGGTCAATTACTTAAAGCAGCATTCCACTAAAAGATAACAAGATAAAAATTAACAGCCCATTAAAAGAGAACATATAAACGCAGGCACAGTATTAAGCTCATCTCTTGGTCACTCTACTCTCTCCTCCTACCAGCATACTCCTTCTCAGTATATGAAGGTTGGCTTCTTGTACTGCTTCTTCCTTCCACACTCCAGCCCTGCTGTACAGGGAAAGTAAGTGGCTGATACCAGTCCAAATTCAGAGACTAACACTAATCTACTTTCTCTTTCAGGTCGTCCTTGACCCACCCCTAGCCTGTGATGGGACAGTGAAAGAAGAAGCAGCACAGTGGTAAGCTCATCTCCTGGTTACTATACAATTTCCTACTATCAGCATGCTCCTTGTCAGTATATTATTATTATTATTCATGATTTATATAGGGCCAACAGTTTACGCAGCGCTTTACAATGTAGACGGGGGACAGCACAATTACAGTACAATTACAGTATATGAGCTAAATGGCTCCTTGTACTGCTTCTTCTTCCCGCACTCTTTTTGTTAACTCTATGTTAATACGCAAGGAGTTAAACCCGGCATACTTGCCCACACTTGACATTTGATCTAATAGCCATTCCTATTTTGTTCATTTTTTATCCCAACAGACAGAACACTCTGAAGAAGACCCATACAGTTACGGGTCGAAACGCGTCAAGGTTTGTTGTACCACACTGACCCCTTCTGTTATACCAGTTGAGGTGTAGGGTGCTACCTGTTGGTTCTACTTATGTGTATTACATATCTGTAATCTGTTTTCTGTATGGGCTCATGTTTTTTACTCGATCTGTCTCATTTGTGACATAAATAAATATTTTGAACCTTTTTCGATAAATTTGTGTCAATTAGTTTACAATACTTATTTTTAACCTATACCTTAAATTTATATTGCTGCCTAAAAACCCCACCCTTCTGGGGGAACAATCTTTTTTTATATATCCCTGGGGTGAGCATCATCCCACCATCTCCTAAATGTGTTCTTCTCTTTTTTCTTCTTCCCGCACTCTAGCCCTACTGTACAGGGAATGCAAGTGGCTGATACCAGTACAAATTCAGGCACTAACACTAATCGACTTCCTCTGAGTGTGGCGGTCAATCTGGCATTAACTGACAATGTCTGGGAGGGATACAAACTGACACTAATACAGTGATCTGTGATAATAGTGCACATGGTACTAATGACACTAATGGGTGACAGGGGTGATCAGAAGGACAATTAAGGGATTAATCATGTGTCTAACGAGTGTATGTGTGCTGCTTTTACTCACAGGATCTGGCTGTCTTTTCTCCCTGAACTCAGAGTTGATTTCAGAGAGAAGAAACAGCCAAATCGCAGTTCTGTGTGTTTGTAAATATCCAATCAACAGGTACACAGCCAAAATAATTGGCTGTAACCTGCTGACAAAAATGTATGCTGTGTCCAGTCGCAACGCAGATCAGAAGCAGTGCGCGTACACACACCCAAAAACCAGGAAGTGGGTCACAACATACCCATATGCTGCCTTGCCTGGCTGTGTCGCCAGCTAGCAGTAAATGTACTATTAGTAGGCTGCAAGTGGTTAATTTGTGTCTTTTATATCTGCCTAGAGTTCAGCTTTGATGTTGGTAATTAAACTTTCTTAACCACGTTAGCTCATGGCACTTATCTGCTATTGACTTTAGGCAGTGTCAACCATAAAATAAAATAATGCCACTTTTATGTGATCACATTTTCAATATGTAATATAGTGATAATATGTGTTAAGTAGGGTGACCACATTTCCAAACTTCCATTCAGGGACACCCCCCACACCGCCAAAAACCCCTCTGCCTCTGATCCCAACCACCCCTCTGCCTCTGATCCCAGCCATCCCTCTGCCTCTGATCCCAGCCATCCCTCTGCCTCTGATCCCAGCCACCCCGCTGTCTCTTATCCCAGCCACCCCGCTGCCTCTTATCCCAGCCACCCCGCTGCCTCTTATCCCAGCCACCCCGCTGCCTCTGATCCCAGCCACCCAGCTGCCTCTGATCCCAGCCACCCCTCTGCCTCTGATCCCAGCCACCATGAATAAATGAATGAATGATTTGTATAGCGCTGCAACTGCGAACTGTATCGCCTCGAGACGCTTGATCCGACCTGCGTTGATTCCTTCTTAGAAGAGGTGGGTCTTGAGTTTTTTCCTGAAGGCCCGATGGTCTTTTTCCAAGCAGATCTTCGTAGGTAGAGCGTTCCATAGCCGTGGTCCTTGGACTGCAAATCTTCGTTCTCCCCTTGATTTGTACCGGGACTTGGGGACGAGGAGGAGGTTTTGGTTGGTTGATCGGAGGTTGCGATTGGGATTGTAGTGTTGTATTTTTTCGCATAAGTATTGAGGAACATCTCCTTGTGTGCATTTGTGAGTCAGGCAGAGGGTCTTGAATGTGATACGATCCTTTACAGTTAGCCAGTGTAGGATCCTAAGGGAGGGCGAGATAGATTCCCATGTTTTTTTTCCTGTGACTAGTCTTGCTGCCGTGTTTTGACCGACTTGTAGGCGTGAAATCTGGAATTTAGGTAGTCCTATGTAGAGGGAGTTTGCGTAGTCTAGTCGAGAGTTGATGATTGTTCCTACCACTATGGCTTTTTCCTTTTCTGGAATGAAGGGGATGAGTCTACGTAGCAGGCGTAGAAGGTGGTAGGATCCGCTGACTACTAATCTTATTTGTGCATCCATTGACATTTCTGAATCGAAGATGACTCCGAGACTTTTGGCTTTTATGCTTAGGGGGATGGTCTGTCCAAGGATGGTGGGTGAAGTCCATGGTGTCGTAGATTTAGTTTTCCGGTTTTCATTTAGGAGAAGGAGTTCTGTTTTGGTTCCATTAGGTTTGAGTGAGCTTGTGGACATCCAGTCGTCTATTGATGTGAGACATTTTTCTAATTCCTGATATTGGTCTTTTTGTCCGGGGATCCGAAGGTAGAGTTGAGTATCATCTGCGTATGAGTGGAAGCATAGGTCTGATTTGCTGATGATTTTAAGGGGTGGACGGATGTAAATGTTGAAGAGCACGGGTGATAAAGGTGATCCTTGAGGGACTCCATAGGAGACTGCGCGAGATTCAGAGGTGAAGGCTCCAAGTTTCACTGTCTGTGACCGATTTCCTAAGAAGGAAGCGAACCATAGTAAGTCTGAATCTGTGACTCCTGCTACTTCTTTGAGGCGGGTGAGTAGAGTGTTGTGATCCAGTGTGTCTGGATTGAGTGCTGTTTCTGCGCCATGGCCCGGGCGGAAGCCTGATTGCAGAGGGTCCAGGAGATTGTGTGTGTCCAGATGGAGTTGTAGCTGTTGTACCACTGCTTTCTCCATAATCTTGGAGATGGTGTTCAGTCTAGTTATCGGTCTTCGGTGGTTAGGGTTTCTTGGGTCCAAGTTGGCTTTTTTTAGGAGGGCTTTGACTATGCCTTGCTTGAGGGAGCTAGGAACAATTCCTTCTTTGAATGACTGATTTATGAGTAGTGTTATAGTAGGTGCCAAGATGTCGGAGCATTCTTTCAGAAGTTTTGTGGGGATGATATCATTGGGTGATGTGCTGTCTCGGAGGCTTCTGATGATGTTTTTTGTGGTGTCTATGGCGATCGGGGTCAGCGAAAAGTTCGGTGGTTGTGCGATGTTTGAATCGATTTCATCTTTTTGGATGGGGTTGATTGTATTTTTCTGTTGAATTTTTTCCCGAAAAAATACGATAGCTCGTTGCAAAATTCTTGAGTTTCGTTTGTAGGGGGCTCTAGGCAGGTAGGGTTCATAGTCTGGGCGACTAGTTTGAATAGTTCACGAGGGCGGTTTAGGGCTTCTGTGATGGTGTTTGAGAAGTGTTCTTTTTTAGCTTTGAAGATAGCTTTGTGATATTTCATTGTGAGAGTATTGTAGTTTGTGTGGTTTTCCTTTGAAGAGTTTCTTCTCCAGGCTCTTTCAGCTATTCTGCCTTCCTGCTTCAGTAGAGTAAGAGTTCCCTTAAACCATCCAGAATTTTTGTTGCGGATGAGTGTTCTGCGTTTCGGAGCGACTGCGTCTGCTGTTTGTAGTAACGCTTTGTTTAACGCTTTGTTTAAGGAGCTGAGTGTTTTTTTCCATCGAGTGGTTTAAATTTAGAATTATTATTTTGTTAGATAGTGTGGTTTTGAAGAGTTCCGAGTGTAGCCTCTGGTCCCAGCCATCCCTCTGCCTCTGATCCCAGCCATCCCTCTGCCTCTGATCCCAGCCAACCCCTGGTCTCTGATCCCAGCGAACCCCTGGTCTCTGATCCCAGCCATCCCTCTGCCTCTGATCCCAGCCAACCCCTGGTCTCTGATCCCAGCCATCCCTCTGCCTCTTATCCCAGCCAACCCTGGTCTCTGATCCCAGCCATCCCTCTGCCTCTGATCCCAGCCAACCCCTGGTCTCTGATCCCAGCCACCCCTCTGCCTCTGATCCCAGCCACCCCGCTGCCTCTGATCCTAGCCTCCCCTCTGCCTCTGATCCCAGACACCCTGCTGCCTCTGATCCCAGTCACCCCTCTGCCTCTGATCCCAGCCAACCCTCTGCCTCTGATCCCAGCCATCCCTCTGCCTCTGATCCCAGCCATCCCTCTGCCTCTGATCCCAGCCATCCCTCTGCCTCTGATCCCAGCCAACCCTCTGCCTCTGATCCCAGCCAATCCTCTGCCTCTGATCCCAGCCACCCCTCTGCCTCTGATCCCAGCCATCCCTCTGCCTCTGATCCCAGCCAACCCCGGGTCTCTTCTGATCCCAGCCAACCCCCGGTCTCTGATCCCAACCATCCCTCTGCCACTGGAAATAAATTTAGTTTTTCTGACTGCTTGAATTTTTGGCTAAAACGTTTTTAACCATGCGCACTTGCGCAGTAATCGTGATGCATCGCACAATCTAATCTAAATCAATCTAATCTAATCAAATCGTGGACTGAATAATCGTAATCAAATCAAATCATGGGACCAGTGAAGATACGTACCCCTATAAACCCCCCAACCCATCCTCAGTATTTTCCCCAATATGAATAATACAGATTCTGACCAAGAGAACTTCTCTCTAGCTGTTCATGTCCTCTGGCTGTCTAGCATTGTCATGCATGCACGTAGCCTGGCTGTAGAGATAAACTTGACAAAGGGAACATATTGCTCAAAATGTCCTCAGGATAAAGCAGACAAGAAAGGGAAAGTTTCCTTTAAATCAGGGCAAATCGTACATTTCCAGACATGAATGTGAATTTTTCACTTTAATTAAAGATTACAAGAAGGAGGGGGGTGATGGGGGTTCAGCTGTGCTTACTAATTGTTTACTAAGAATGTTTAGCGCTAAAGCAGGAAGGTATTGCATATATGCAAAGCTTATCGTTGAGATTCGGAGTGTATGAGCTTTACCTGGAGCGTCACTGGCACCAGAGGTGTAGCTTGAAGCTTGTGGGCCCTGATGCAAAAGTTGACCTGGGCCCCCTCCCCTTCATTACCACCCACCACTTCCACCGTACGTGCAGATACATCCACCGCACGCCAAGATACTCAAAGTGGCTTAAGAGTTTTGAGTTCCCAGAGTTCCTCTTTACATCAGAAGACAGGGATCACCCCTGGAGAATCAGAGAACAGGGATCACCCCTGGAGAATCAGAGAACAGGGATCACTCCTGGAGAATCAGAGGACAGGGATCACCCCTGGAGAATCAGAGGACAGGGAACACTGCTGGAGAATCAGAGGACAGGGAACACTGCTGGAGAATGAGAGGACAGGGATCACCGCTGGAGAATCAGAGGACAGGGATCTCCGCTGGAGAATCAGAGGACAGGGACCCCTGGCAGGTCACTTGGCAGAGCTCCTTTCCCATCCCAGCACTGTATACAGCCCCCCCCCCCCCCCCACCTCTACACAGGGCTGAAATCACATTACTTTACACACAGTCTATCAGACTTCACAGCGGGTATCTGACCTTTATGTTGCCCTTCTGACCTGTGAAATTCTCTGGTCAGAACGGCAGTGTAGTTGCAGGAGGCAGATACACCCTGTGCAGATCATGGCTAACTGGCTGTGTTGTAAAGAACTGTGATTTCAGCCCTGCATAGTAGGAGCAGTATAGAGTGCTGTAATGGGAAAGGAGCTCAGCAGCCGGGCATAGTATTAAGGCTTGTATTAAGGCACAACTTTAGATCTGGGAGGGCAAAGCCATGTCTGCGGTCTCTGACCATCTCCTATGTCTGCAGTCTCTGACCATCTCCTGTAGTGTGTCTACAGTATGTCTGGGGGCTCTTTCTAACAGACTCTCTAACAAAATCCCTCTATTTGTCCATTGGAGAACCCCCCCCCCCCCCATTGGAGTACTCTCTTTCTGTATTTTGTTTATTGTTAAGAGATCATGGGAGGATACCAGGGTAACAAAGTCTCCTTACAGAGTTTGAGTCGTTGCCACAGAAACATTTGAAATGGGGAGGAGTAAGTAAGATGACCACGCCCATGTGGGGGGCGCCAGAAATATTTCTGCACCCTGGCACCTGTGACCCTAGGATCGGCCCTGCATGTGACATAAAATTTGGAGCCTGTAGCCCTTCAGGGGCCTCCTGAGGAGGTGTTAAGGGATTTGTTTTAACAATTTTTGAAGGTTTCTCTGTCAGTGTTGGCAGGTGTTGGGGGAAGGTCACCCCCCGGAGGTGTGTGTCTTTTCCCCAGTTGTCAGGGAAGTGGGGTATGCGAACACCCCCGAGTGGAGGGGGTACAGAGAATCCCAGCTGGTGACTAGAAGACACTGAGCAGTGTCATACCTCACCAGTGACATCGGTCCTATCATGGCTATAGGACTGCACTCTCTTTCTCCTGCCTCGCTGAGCTTGGTTACCATTCCATGTTGCCAGCACACAGCACTTCCCCATCCTGGGCTGTTCTCACCTCGTGCTCCTCTCCATTCAGGAAATGCCTCACAGCTTCTCCCCAAACAATGAGATTGGAGGGGTGTGGACTGTAGAAGGCAAAGGAGAAGCCCAGTACTGGAACGTGGCTGTGGGGCCCTAGGACAGATCAGAGCTGGACTTTGTGGAGGATATGATAATATGACAGGGAGGCTGCCGGCAGGGGCGTAACTAGAAATCACAGGGCCCCATAGCAAAATGTTGTATGGGCCCCCCCCCCCCCCCCACAAAAAAATGGCGGGGCTTAAATTAAATAGTGGGCATGGTTTAAAGGGCGGGGCACAAAGGGTGTGTGGTTCGAGTCTGAGAAGAAAGAAAGAGCCCAGATCCTACACCACAATAGCAATATATGTATTCCAGAAAGTTTAATCAACAGATAAAGATACTCCAAACACCCGGTGTTAGCGCTTCAATAATCCTCACCTGTGCCCAATGCAGCGTGGTCTGCCCATGCCCAATACTGCCTCACCTGTGCCCAATGCAGCGTGGTCTGTCCCCAATACAGCATGTCCAGTGTCCAATGCAGCCTCACCTGTGCCCAAAGCAGCATGGCCAGTGCCCAATATTGCCTCACCTGTGCCCAATACTGCCTCACCTGTGCCCACTTGTGCCCAATGCAACGTGTCCAGTGCCCAATGCAGCCTCACCTGTGCCCAATGCAGCCTCACCCGTGCCCAATGCAGCCTCACCCGTGCCCAATGCAGCCTCACCTTTGCCCAATGCAGCGTGGCCTCACCTGTGCCCAATGCAGCATGACCCGTGCCCAATTCAGCATGACCCGTGCCCAATGCAGCGTGGCCTGCCCATGCCCAATGCAGCCTGACCCGTGCCCAATGCAGCCTCACCTTTGCCCAATGCAGCGTGGCCCCACCCATGCCCAATGCAGCCTGACCCATGCCCAATGCAGCCTGACCCATGCAGCCTCCCCCGTGCCCAATGCAGCCTCCCCCGTGCCCAATGCAGCCTCCCCCGTGCCCAATGCAGCCTCTCTCGTGCCCAATGCAGCCTCCCCCATGCCCAATGCAGCCTCCCCCGTGCCCAATGCAGCCTCCCCGTGTCCAATGCAGCCTCACCCGTGCCCAATGCAGCCTCACCCGTGCCCAATGCAGCCTCCCCGTGCCCAATGCAGTCTCTCTCGTGCCCAATGCAGCCTCTCTCGTGCCCAATGCAGCCTCTCTCGTGCCCAATGCAGCCTCCCCCGTGCCCAATGCAGCCTCCCCCGTGCCCAATGCAGCCTCACCTGTGCAGTGGAAGAGGTGAGCCAGACTGCAGCAGCCCTTATTGGCGAGCGTAGGGCTCTCTCAGATTGGGGGGGGGGGGGCGAGCACCGGCCGCACGGTCCCCCAGCCAGGGGAAGTGAGGAGAGGAAGAGGCGTGCTGTCCAGCAGAGCGCTGTAATAGCTAACATTTGAATGCCCTGTGAGTTCCCGGGGCTCAACGTCACATAGCCCCACCTCTTGGCCCGGCGCCTTTGATGACGTCACATGTCCCGCATTGGACCGGCGTTCTGTCTATCAAAAGCGTCGGGCCAAGAGGTGCCCCGGGAACTCACAGGGCATTCAAATAAAAGCTATTACACAGCGCTCTGCTGCCTTGTACGGACAGCGCGCCTCTTCCTCTCCTCACTTCCCCTGGCTGGGGGACCGTGCGGGCAGTGCTCGCCACCCCCCCCCCGGGCCCCGGCAGTATGCTTTCCTCCTCCTCCCCAGGGGCCCCATAGCAGCTGCGGGCCCCATAGCGGCCGCGTGTGTCGCTATGGCGGTAGTTCCGCCACTGGCTGCCGGGGCCACCTGGAGCTAGGGGCCAGGTTGCGATTGTGACCCCTGCAACTCCTCAGGCTACACCCATGCCTGGCGCTACAGTGAGCTCACCCATCTGTATGTACAGACGCAATGCTTTGTTGTCTGAAATTAAAAGTATAACTAAAGGTAAAACTTATTTTTTTCGTTTTGTATGGAGTGCAAAGTATATATATAGAATATATATATATATATATATATATATATATATATATTATGGCAGAGCGTTGCCCTGCCAGGGTCTAGAAGGAGGTTGTGACCCAGAATTCTCAACCGGACGGGTTGAGGGGCTCCAGGGAGGAAACTGGCCTTTCAGTTTCCTCAGTGTTTTGCAAAGTCCACTTTGGGACCTGGAGCTCTGGGATTCCTGAGAGATCCGGGTGGGATGAAATCCCTAGTCCTGGGTCCTGATTTGAGAACAACCAGCATACTAATTGGTCAGGTGTGTGCTGGACTTTTAGTAACAACCTGACCATGGTAGTGGGCTCCACCCAGGCAGATAGAAAATCTGAGTACCAGGAGTCAGGAGGGCTCCACGGGGGAGCCAGTGCAGCAAGAGGCTGCTAGCTGTGTGCACCAAGGTGGTTGGTGAAACAGTCTGTACGAGACAGACAAGAGCCTGGAGTGTAAGGCCAGAGCAGCAGTGCTGCAAGTGAGAGCCAACTAGGCTGAATGTCATTTTGTTGATGGAAAAAGGAATGCTGGAACCCCTGCGAGGGTTTGTTTGCTGAACTTGCTTTTAATAAAAATGGGCAAACAAAGCAACAAAGCCCTTAAAAGAAGAAACAGCGAGTGGTGGTGTCCTTAAAGCTCTACATTTGACGCTAGTCCTTTACTATATATATATATATATATATATATACAGTGGTGTGAAAAAGTGTTTGCCCCCTTCCTCATTTCCTGTTCCTTTGCATGTTTGTCACACTTAAGTGTTTCGGAACATCAAACCAATTTAAACAATAGTCAAGGACAACACAAGTAAACACAAAATGCAATTTGTAAATGAAGGTGTTTATTATTAAAGGTGAAAAAAAATCCAAACCATCATGGCCCTGTGTGAAAAAGTGATTGCCCCCTAAACCTAATAACTGGTTGGGCCACCCTTAGCAGCAACAACTGCAACCAAGCGTTTGCGATAACGTGCAATGAGGCTTTTACAGCGTCCTGGAGGAATTT
The DNA here is from genome assembly GCA_028564925.1 of Lithobates sylvaticus. Taxonomy (NCBI): domain Eukaryota; kingdom Metazoa; phylum Chordata; class Amphibia; order Anura; family Ranidae; genus Lithobates; species Lithobates sylvaticus. The sequence continues at coordinate 26,714,852 of CM053031.1, forward strand.
TGGCCCACTCATCTTTGCAGAATTGTCCTAATTCAGTTACATTAGAGGGTTTTCGAGCATGAACGGCCTTTTTAAGGTCATACCACAACATCTCAATAGGATTCAGGTCAGGACTTTGGCTAGGCCACTCCAAAGTCTTCATTTTGTTTTTCTTCAGCCATTCGGTGGTGGACTTGCTGGTGTGTTTAGGATCATTGTCCTGCTGCAGAACCCAAGTTCATTTCAGCTTGAGTACACGAACAGATGGTCGGACATTCTCCTTCAGGATCTCTTAGTAGACAGCAGAATTCATAGTTCCTTTTATCACGGCAAGTCTTCCAGGTCCTGAAGCAGCAAAACAGCCCCAGACCATCACACTACCACCACCATATTTTACTGTTGGTATAATGCTCTTTTTCTGAAATGCAGTGTTCCTTCTACGCCAGATATACTTGGACACACACCTTCCAAAGAGTTCCACTTTTGTCTCATCGGTCCACAGAATGTTGTCCCAAAAGTCTTGGGGATCATCAAGATGTGTTGTGGAGAAATTGAGACGAGCTTTGATGTTCTTTTTGCTCAGCAGTGGTTTTCTCCTTGGAACTCTGCCATGCAGGCCATTTTTGCCCAGTCTTTTCCTGATGGTGGAGGCATGAACGCTGACCTTAACTGAGGCAAGTGAGGCCTGCAGTTCCTTGGACGTTGTTGTGGGGTCTTTTGTGACCTCTTGGATGAGTCGTCGCTGCGCTCTTGGGGTAATTTTGGGCGGCCGGCCACTCCTGGGAAGGTTCATCACTGTTCCATGTCTTCGCCATTTGTGGATAATGGCTCTCACTGTGGTTCGCTGGATTCCCAAAGCTTTGGAAATGGCTTTATAACCCTTTCCAGACTGATAGATCTCAATTACTTTCTTTCTCAATTGTTCCTGAATTTCTTTGGGTCTCGGCATGATGTGTAGCTTTTAAGGATCTTCTGGTGGACCTTACTGTGTCAAGCAGCTCCTATTTAAGTGATGCCTTGATTGTGAACAGGTGTGGCAATAATCAGGCCTGGGTGTGGCTAGAGAAATTGAACTCAGGTGTGGACAACCACAGTTATAGTATGTTTTAACAAGGGGGGCAATCACTTTTTCACACAGGGCCATGATGGTTTGGATTTTTTTTCACCTTTAATAATAAACACCTTCATTTACAAATTGCATTTTGTGTTTACTTGTGTTGTCCTTGACTATTGTTTAAATTGGTTCCGAAACACTTAAGTGTGACAAACATGCAAAGGAACAGGAAATGAGGAAGGGGGCAAACACTTTTTCACACCACTGTATATTAGGGATGCAGAAATTAACGATTAATTGCTCGATTAATCGTTAATTTCTTTGATCCGTGGATTGAGCTCCGCAGTCTCGCCCATAGGAAAGGCCATGGCTTCGGCCTACCTCCGGAGCGGCGGCCGTTTTGGTCCACCCACGTCGGCTTAGTAGCGGAGCGCTGACGTCATCATCACCCAATAATGGTGGCCACACAAAATATTGACACTTTGAGCCCAATTTTCACATTTCCACGTTGGGGTGTACTCACTTTTGTTGCCAGCGGTTTAGACATTAATGGCTGTGTGTTGAGTTATTTTGAGGGGACAGCAAATTTACACTGTTATACAAGCTGTACACTCACTACTTTACATTGTAGCAAAATGTAATTTCTTCAGTGTTGTCACCAGTGTTGGTCATCTTACTTTAAAAAAATAATTAGTTAAGTTACAAATTACTTCTCCCAAAAAGTAATTGCGTTAGTAACTCGGTTACTACATTGGAAAAGTAATTAGTTACTCAGCAAAGTAACTGTGACAGGGGTGGCAGCGGTGGTACTTGAGGGGGTGGCAGCGGTGGTACTTGAGGGGTGGCAGCGGTGGTATGTGGGGGGGTGGCAGTGGTGGTGGTGTACTGGGGGGTTGGCAGTGGTGGTGGTGTACAGTACTTGGGGGGGTGGCAGCGGTGGTACTTGGGGAGGTGGCAGCGGTGGTGTACTTGGGGGGGGGGTGTCAGGCAGCGGTGGTACTTCTGTTACCTCTGTTGTAGAAGTGATGGTGTGTGGGTAGGGGTGGGATCAGTAAGAAGCAGAGGTGTTGGAGGACTTGGGATGGATCGATTGCACTGCAATTTGAATCGTCAGACAGTCACTTACTTGAATGCCTCCAGGGATGCCTTTCCTCATGAGGAGAGAGAGAGACCCTCCCCTTCACTCGATTGGTGTCAGATGGTCAGCTGACTTCATTTTTCAGTGTCCACCCCGCCTCCCTACATTCTCTCTGTCTGGATAGGCAGGGCGGGATGGGGCGGTCCAGACAGTCTCTCTGAGTCTCAGCCTCTTCTCAGCTCAGCGGGCGATAGCCCCCCTCCCCGCGGCGGAATGAACGGCCAGGCAGCGCAGCCTCAGCGGGCCTCCCAGGCGCTAGATGTAATTGCGGTAACACCGCCCAAGTAATGGGAACTGCGTTACCATGAGGGGAAGAGTAATCAGTTAGATTACTCGTTACCCTCTAAAGTAACTGTGTTTAGTAACTCCGTTTATTTTAACTGAGTAACTTACATCACTGGTTGTCACATGAAAAAATAGAATAAAATATTTACAAAAAATGTGAGGGGTGTACTCACTTTTGTGAGATACTGTGTATATATATATATATATATTAGTAAAGGACTAGCGTCAAATGTAGAGGTTTAACCACTCCCCGGTGGTTCAGTTATCCTGACTGGGCGTCATATGACCTCCTTCAGGATAAAATGCCGCCACGCGCCCGTGGGGGCGCGCATCGCTGAGATCGGTGGAGCGGTACTGATGTGTGTGTGTGTGTGTATATATAAACATTAAACACCGTTAAAACAGCGGGACCGTGGAGCTGTGTGTGTAAACACACAACTCCTCGTCCTGTCAGTGGAGAGGAGACCGATCATGTGATCCCAGTACGGAGGAACACCGATCGGTCTCCTCCCCTTGTGAGTCCCCTCCCCCCACAGTTATAATCCCTACCTTAGGGAACACATTAACCCCTGCAGCGCCCCCTAGTGTTAACCCCTTCCATGCCAGTCACATTTACACAGTAATCACTGCAATTTTATAGCAACGATCGCTGTGTAAATGTGAATGGTCCCAAAAATGTGTCAAAAGTGTCCGAAGTGTCCGCCGCAATGTCGCAGTCACGAAAAAAAAATCGCAGATCGCCGCCATTACTAGTAAAAAAACAAAAAGAAAATGCAATAAATCTATCCACTATTTTGTAGACGCTATAACTTTTGCGCAAACCGATCTATATACGCTTATTGCGATTTTTTTTACCAAAAATATGTAGAAGAATACGTATCGGCCTAAACTGAGTAAAAAAATAGTTTTTTTTTAAAAATGGGATATTTATTATAGCAAAAAGTAAAAAATATTGTGTTTTTTTTCAAAATTGTCGCTCTTCTTTTGTTTATAGCGCAAAAAATAAAAACCGCAGAGGTGAACAAATACCACCAAAAGAAAGCTCTATTTGTGGGGAAAAAAGGACGTCAATTTTGTTTGGGTGTAACGTCGCACGACCACGCAATTGTTAGTTAAAGCGACGCAGTGCCGAATCGCAAAAAGTGCTCTGGTAAGGAAGGGGGTAAAATCGCCCGGTGCTGAAGTGGTTAAAGAACCCAAACCCCCCCCCCCCCCCCAAAAAAAAAAATTAAGAGCCAGCAGCTACAAATACTGAAGCTGCTGACTTTTAATAAATGGACATTTACCTGTCCAGGGTGCACGCGATGTCGGCAGCCGAAGCCGATCGATCGCTCGTCTCTTGGCTGCCCCTGCCGCCACTCTAGGTGAGGGAATCAGGAAGTGAAGCATTGCGGCCTCACTTCCCGATTCCCTACTGCGCATGCGCGAGTCACGCTCTGTGTCCTCACTGGTCCCCGCTTTGTTCTGGGACCTGTGTGTTTCCCAGAACACAGCGGGGGGGGGGGAGGGGCGTGACTCCCAGGGGAGTCTATTCCCGGAAGTGGGTGCAGATACCTGTATTATACAGGTATCTGTACCTTCTCGCCCCGAAAGGTGCCAAATGTGACACCGGAGGGGGGTTCCTAAAAGCGGAGGTTCACTTTTTGTGTGAACCTCCGCTATAACTCTTGAATGCAATCTCCATTGGAGAGTTCTTTTGATATTATAAGTTGACGCATGATGCTCATGTAGACAGGAAGTGGATTTTATCCATAGTGATTCATGAACTTCTTGAGCAGTTCCAACTTAAAGCGTAGTTCCGCCTGAAAAAAAAAATTAAAAGTCAGCAGCTACAAATATTGCAGCTGCTGACTTTTAAAATAGGGACACTTACCTGTCCAGGGCGCCTGCTATGTCCTCACCCGAAGCCGACCCGTCCCTCGGCTCCCAGCATTGCTAATAAGGGAATCAGGAAGTGAAACCTGGTTCCCTACTGCGAATGTGCAAATCGCGATGCGCGTTCTGAGTGGTCCCTGCTGTCTTCTGAGACCTGTGTGTCTCCCAGAAGACAACGGGGGGGAAGGGACGGAGGAGGGGCTTGACATGGTGTAGATTGCAGCGGATACTACGGTGATCTTTCGCCGTAAGTGGGAGCAAATACCTGTATTAGACAGGTATCTGCTCCCCCCTCTCCCCTAAAAGGTGCCAAATGTGACACTGGAGGGGGGGAGGAATCCGGACAGCAAAAGTTCAATTTTTGGGTGGAACTCCGCTTTAAGTGCTCACTGAGGCCGTGCTTGGAATGCTGACTTCCAGCTAAAACACTCTGCATAAAATATTCCATCTAAGACTGGACTGATATATTGTAAAAATCTACCTTTTCCTCAGCAGGCATATTACTTTTCCCTGTTAAAGGGCAGGTGTCCCCTGTTAGTGCCGACTCAACTTTCCTCTCTTCCCCATCTTGATTCTTATTTTATTTGCTGAGCTCTTAATGAGCTTCTGCCGGGTCTTAGTGTGATGTAAGCGTTCTGCACTTGCTACGCAGAGAAATTTCCGGTTCCCTCTGGGGTTGATCTGAAGCCTTTGCAGAACAATTTGCTTACAAAAAAAAAATCTTGTCTTAATTGGGGCAGCCTGACCTTACCCGTAGTCCTAATTTGAGAAGAGAAAAAAGAAAGAGGAGACAGCTGATTCCGGATAAAAATTGTACTCATTTACATATCAAGTGCCCACTACTGCTTAAAGAGAGCACTTAGAACAGCCTAGCTGCACCGGTAAATTCCCACGGCTGAAAAATAAACAGATATAAAGCCATAACCTGACTTTGATGTTACAAAAAAAAAAGTTAAAATACTGAGCAGGAAGTTTAAGGCCTCTTGCACATGGCTGTAAAATTAAGCACATGGGCGTACATGTCAAACACGTCTGCTGTTGTGGTGCCCGGGAATCACAGTTGAAGCATATTTTAGCCCAGCGGCTGAACCACCAGCACCGGCGTGTATTCGTGCACACGTATAGGCATATTTTTCAAAATGTAGATGCAGTGAAACCCAAAGAGTAACTCCATTTTTGTGGAAAAAGTTGTAAAAAAATAATATAGTGTATATAATTGCTACACGAGTCATATTGTAATTGGATGATATTAAAAAATTACCTTTCATTTTCACTAGGCAGCTCTGTAATTTTCTGTAAAATGCAGTGCCGGCTGGTGGTATCGTTTTTTTAGGGGGGGGCAAACAAGCACCCCCCTCGATCGGTCACCAGCCCCGCACTTACCCCATCTAGGTCGCGGGCAGCGCTTCCTTCAGGCGGCGGCTTTACCCTGTGTCCCCTCCTTCTCTGCTTCAGTGGCTTCCCCTGCGTCTTCTCCCTCCTCCTCGATGCCCAATAGAATCGCTTCTCCTCTCAGCTAACTTGGCGACGGGTCTCAGGACCCGCTTCCTGATTGGCCCGGGAGGAGAAGCAGGAAGACAAAAGCGAATATTCTCTATTGTCACACAACTGGGTGGGCTTGGGGAGCAGTGCTCTGTGCCCCGGACCCACCCTTTTTTTAAGCCAATTAGAGCCTCGGGAGTTAATCATGTGCTTCAAAAAAAAAAAAAAAAAAAAAAACATTGGAATCCATGCGCCCGACGCCCTGCATGTAGATTAGGGGTCAGGCGCATGGATTAGGGGGGCAGTGACTCTGCGCCCTGTAAGGACGGGCTGCTGCCACTGGTAATATGCAATATGGCAACCTGGAGGTGTTCTGTACAAAGGTGGGATACAGAATGCTTAATCGGTGCTAAGCCGACTTTGCGGTGCCACATGAATTTGAAAAAGTAGTTCCTGCACTACTTTTGGCGATTTCACGTGCAACTTGGATAGACATCTGTGCAGCTTCCAAGTCGCACCCGAAGTCACACAGAAATGCGACTTTGAAATCGTGAAATTTCAGCTGAAGTCGCACTCAATGTGAATAAGGGCTAACTCTTTAATGCAGAAGATAAAAGACACATCATGCATATTTCCCTTTGATATCGGAAGATGTCCAGCAGTGCCATCAGCACAGAACTGATGGAAATCAGTGGGACCCAAGTACACCCATCTACTGTCTGGAGAAGTCTGGCTAGAAGTGGTCTACATGAAATAATTGATACATCCGACATGGAAACAAGGCTAAGTGACTCAACTATGCAGGAAAACATAGGAACTGGGATGCAGAAAATGGCAGCAGGTGCTCTGGACTGATGAGCCACAATTTGGTTGTAGCAGGAGGCAGTTTGTTGGGGAAGGGCTGGAGAGCGGTACAATAATGAGTGTCTGCAGCCAACTGTGAAGCATGGTGGAGGTTCCATGCAAGTTTGGGGCTGCATTTCTGTAAACTACGTGCCGAGTTCCTTCAAAAATTGTGTGCAAGTGTTCCTAGAAGAATTCAAGAATTGGTTTGGATGGTCATACCAAATATTGATTTGATTTGGATTTTTCTTCTCTTCCTTTACTTTCAATTTTTTTAATTGAGAAAAATAAACTATTAACATGTCTATTTCTAAAAGCATTCTTCTTTTACAGCATTTTTCACACCGCCTAAAACTTTTACCCAGTCATGGTTAGTGTTTGGCTGAAGCCATTTATTACCAATCAACTGTGTTTACTCATTTTAAATCATGATGGCAACAGAAACTACCTAAATTACCCTGATCAAAAGTTTACATATCCCAGTTCTTAATACCCTGTATTGCCCCCTTTAACATCAATAACAGCTTGAAGTCTTTTGTGGTATTTGTGGATGAGGCTCTTTATCTACTCAGATGGTAAAGCTGCCCATTCCTCTTGGCAAAAAGCCTCCAGTTCCTGTAAATTCTTGGGCTGTCTTGCATGAACGGCACGTTTGAGATCTCCCCAGAGTGGCTCAATAATATTGAGGTCAGGAGACTGAGATGGCCACTCCAGAACCTTCACTTTATTCTGCTGTAGCCAATGACAGGTCGACTTGGCCTTGTGTTTTGGATCATTGTCATGTTGGAATGTCCAAGTACTTCCCATGCGCAGCTTCCTGGCTGATGAATGCAAATGTTCCTCCAGTATTTTTTGATAACATTCATCTTGCCATCAATTTTGAGCAAATTGCTTGTGCCTTTGTAGCTCACACATCCCCAAACCATCAGCGATCCACCTCCATGTTTCACAGTAGGAATGGTGTACCTTTCATCATAGGCCTTGTTGACTCCTCTCCAAGTGTAGTTTTTATGGTTGTGGCCAAAAAGATACATTTTGGTCTCATTACTTCAAATGACTTTGTGCCAGAAGGTTTGAGACTTGTATCTGTGCTGTTTGGCGTATTATAAGTGGTATACTTTGTGGCATTTGCACAGTAATGGCTTTCTTCTGGTGACTCGACCATGCAGCCCATCTTTCTTCAAGTGCCTCCTTATTGTGCATCTTGAAACATCCACACCACATGTTTTCAGAGGGTCCTGTATTTCACCTGAAGTTATTTGTGGGTTTTTCTTTGCATCCGGAACAATTTTCCTGGCAGTTGTGGCTAAAATTTTAGTTGGTCTACCTGACCGTGGTTTGGTTTCAACAGAACCCCTCATTTTCCACTTCTTGATTAGCTTGAACACTGCTGATTGGCATTCTCAATTCCTTGGATATCTTTTTATATCCCTTTCCTGTTTTTATACAGTTCAACTACCTTTCCCGCAGATCCTTTGATAATTCTTTTGCTTTCCCCATGACTCAGAATCCAGAAACGTCAGTGCAGCACTGGATGAAAGATGCAAGGGTCTGTCAGGAGTCCCGAAACCCATTGACCTTTTATACACACACACTAATTACAAGCAAACAGATCACAGGTGAGGATGGTTACCTTTTAATAGCCATTCAAACCCTTTTGTGTCAACTTGTGTGCATGTTATCAGGCCAAAATCACCGGGGTATGTAAACTTTTGATCAGGGTCATTTGGGTAGTTTCTGTTGTGATTATGATTTAAAAAGTGTAAACAGAGTTGATTGATGATAAATGGCTTCAGCCAAACACTAACCACGAGTGAAAGAAATGTTTTTGTGTTATCATTCACTTTCATATTCTCTGCAAAATGGCCAAGAAATCATAAATTCTGCCAGGGTATGTAAACTTACGAGCACAACTGTATATGTATGTGTATATGTGTATATATATATATATATATATATATATATATATATATATATATATATATATATATATATATGCTAGTAGCATATGCTTGTCTCCAAGATTATGCTACCCATGTGTAAGAACAAACGGCTGGTACAGTAAAACTATGAAAGGCTCATTAAACCAATTATGGCAATTATGGTTCCTTTGATTGCTCGGGTCTCACAGCATAGATACTCTGTACATACTAAACAAACAGACATTTATGTGCCTGGATATTTTGCAGAAGTGGGACACAGAGATTGAGACTTAAACTGTATGACAATAGATTCCTGAATGAATTAGGATGTGGAGGGGATCTTATCACAAGTAAGGAGATTCACTGAAGTTTTGAACTTGTCACTTTAGCCCCACAGGGTCTTAACCATCATTTTGATCTATATCTCTTTTTATTAGGATATACAGTAGATGTAAAGTGTATAAAGGTACCGGTGCATCAAATTTGCTATATATTATTATAGTGTGCTGCAATCATAAAAAAACCTGTGCATGGATTTAGAAAAAATAAGTAGATAACATGGATTGCGCTAACTAAAAAAAAACGTAATCCCCTAAATTACTCCTCTCCTGTGCTGATCCTGTGGAATCACCACTTAAACTGTCTTATTGGTGTGGATTTCAATGTGATAACAAAACAGTGTTATGAAAAAAAACAATATTATGATAAAAGCAACAACAATATATATACGTGTATAACAATCAATAGTGATTCCCCCCTCTTCAAAAGAAAGTCCACCAAACCACTGCCACTTGTTGCAGTGGTCAAAGGAATCTTCTCTTTTCTGTGTATCCTATGTTATTCATCCAATATCACCCTTGTGTGCCACCACCACCTTGCGAAATGTTCACTCACCAGATGTTGATTAAATATGCGCCTCTGGTTCATTAGATGGATAACCACTCCATTAATCGGCCAAACTCTCCTTGTTACAGACCATCAGGTTATACACCACCAGATTCATCCAAAGCCCATAAAAAAGCATATATAGCCATCATGGTATAGTATATCCAACCAATGTCTATTTAAAATTTTTTAAAACATATTGCACTCACATGAAATGGTGCCCCGGCACTAAGCTTGTCCGGCCATGTGTATAGGTATCAGATTGGTTAAGTATAGGGTTCGCCTCTCTCTGGTGTGCGTTCCAAACAATCGGGTCCCCTCTATCAACCTGCTTGTATCCTCAAGAAGTCCCAGCAGCCTCTACGCGTTTCGCATCTCTTGCGTCGTCAGGAAGCCTTCCTGACAACGCAAGAGATGCGAAACGCGTACCTATACGTGTACCTATACCTATACACCGGTCTTAATCATTTCAGATACATTTTTTTATTACTTGACTCCAATATCCCATTACCTCCCAGCATGACCAAATCAAATGGCAGAAATACGCCTCATCCTGATGACATTGCAAACATTCTGATGTTGGCCTTCTACCCATTCTATATAGCAGGGGTGCCCAACCTTTTGAGAATTTTGAGAACAGATATGCCGATATATACACTTATTTTAGTAATAAACTTACCTTTAATAACAGTCTTCAATTCAGGTATCGCCGGCTGTTGCTGTTCCAGGCAGAATGCATTTGGTATCGCTCCGCTTGGGACAGGAGTCGGTGCTATACAGGAAGCATTGGCAAATGCGTCTCTGCTCCCTCCACAGCCGCTTGCTTCCTCTACCGCTGGCTTCATTTAAAACACTGATGCTCTGGGATAGTGGGTCGGCAACCCACGATCTGGGCTTGAGAACCTGCTATCCCAAAGCAGGAGGTCGCGGGCCACATCAGAAGGCTCGGCGGGCCACTGGTTGGGCACCCCTGCTATATAGTCTAATGCCCCGTACACACGATTTTGTCCGAAACTGGTGTTGCATACACACGGTCGGACAAAGTTGTCAGAAAATCTGATCATTCCGAACGTGGTGACGTTCGTTGCGTACTACGTAGAGGCTAGTAGCCAATAGCTTTGGTCTCGTAATTTGATCTGAGCATGCGTGGCAATTTTTCTGTCGGAATTCTCTACACACGATCGGAAAAAGTCTGATCTGATTTTGTTGTCGGAAAATTTGAGAGCAGGATCTCAATTTTTTTCCGTCGGAAATTCCGATGGAGCCCACACACGGCTGGATTTTCTGACAACATGGTCCGATCGGACATTTTCCGTCGGAAATTTCCAACCGTGTGTACAGGGCATAATAGGGCTAAGATATAATATCTGGTGCATTATATACAATTGTCATCTTATTATTATCTATTGGCGATACCAAAAAATGCGAGGAGAATATATCCTTCCATTGTCTATCATTTCTGGGATCATAACCTGCCATTTATCTCTTACTTCCAATGGTTCTTTTGCCTATTTTAGCTTGTAACTTATTCCATATTTATGCTCTTTTTTGTTCATATGTTCTTTTTTATTACAGACTTTCTACGGAGCAGGAGAGACTTGGCTGACTCTGATCATGTAACACTGGTCACACCTGCTGCTTAAAGTGGAAGTCCACTCTAACACTTAAATTTTCCCCTGCAATCATTAATGTGAGCTACGTTCAGCCTTATGTCTCAAAATGAAAAAATCCAATTTTTTTTCCTACCTTTATTTTGCAGAATCCAGAGCCGTTACATGATTTCAATTCTACTTCCTTTTGAGACTAAAATCAGCCAGTGGGTGTGGTTTACTGAAAGCCAGTGACATCACTTCCTGGGAGGGACACTGTTCCTGTGTAAGCCAGTGGGCGTATACAGGATGGGAGGAGCTGACCATAGGTTCCCGCCCAGTGTGCTCTCATTTTACATCCTAATTCATGAGAAAATTAAGAAATAAAAAGCCATCCACACAGGGGGAGATGGGAGGTGCAGTGAACATATACAGTATAGCTGAGCACAGGAGAAGGGAGCTGGACACGGGGGGGGGACTCTCAGTGTAGCTTCAAGTGCTCTGGGGTCTCAACTCACAGTCTACAATAATCATAGTGCAGGAAACCTCACTAAGGCTCTGTTTCCACTAGTTGTCAACTTGTCATGTGACTTTGGACACATAAAGTCACATGACAAGTCACAGCCCATTGATTTCAATGGCACCTGTTCCAATCTATTCGGCTTTGAAAATCAGTGACTTTGAAAAGCTGCCCGCAATGCTTTGATGTGACTTTGATCCAGAGAGTGTAAAGTTGGATCAAAGCTGCACATTTAATGTCGCACTCTAAATCATGCCACTTTGGGGTCGTGCATTTTTGGGGAAAATATCCCCCACACCATCACACCACCACCACCAGCCTGAACCGGAGATACAAGACAGGATGGATCCATGGCTTGAATGTTGCAGCTGAAATCGAGATTCATCAGACCAGGCAACGGTTTCCAATCTTATATTGTCCTATTTTGGTGGTCCTGTGCCAATTGTAGCCTCAGTTTCCTGTTCTTAGCTGACAGGATTGGCACCTGGTGTGTTCTTCTGCTGCTGTAGCCTATCTGCTTCAAGGTTCAATGTGTGTGTTCAGAGTATTCTGTATACCTTGGATGTAACAAGTGGTTATTTGAGTTACTGTTGCCTTTCTATGATCTCGAACCAGTCTGCCCATTCTCCTCTGACTTGACATCAACGAGGGATTTTCCTTCACACAACTGCCGCTCACTGGATATTTTCTCTTTTTCGGACCATTCTCTGTAAACCCGAGAGATGGTTTTGTGTGAAAACCCCAGTAGATCAGCAGTTTTTGAAATACTCAGACCAGCCAGCCTGGCACCAACAACCATGCCACGTTCAAAGTCACTTAAATCCCATTCTGATGCTCGGTTTGAACGTCAGCAAATCATTTTCACCACATCTAAATGCATTGAATGCTGCCATGGGATTAGCTGATTAGCAATTTGTGTTACCATGCAATTGAACAGGTGTACCTAATAAAGTGACTGGTGAGTGTGTGTATGTGTATATATGTATGTATATGTATAAGTGTGTGTGTGTGTATATACATATATAATATAAAAAATACAGTTGTATATATTAAGAAAGTATTACTGTCTTCTGTACGTGCTAGAATGATTACTGTACTCGAAGCCTTTCAGCATGTCAAAGTCTCTATCACTGTAAACTCTCCATCCCTCTCTGTACTTATTATTTCCCAGTGGACTCCACTTAGAAGGATTAGATCACCTAACTGTTTATATCTCTTTGTTAATGCCACGGATATGATGTGTGTTTAAGCCCTGCGGTTATACCACAGACATGCTCTGCCCTGCGCCGCCCGCCCGCCCATAACTGCCTGTCCCTCTCCGAGAACCCAGCCGCAGAGCGCCAGCTCCCTCCTCCTATACGAGCCTCACACTGACATAAATATGTGCTGTTTTGTATCTAGTTACAAATCACACAAAGCAAAGTGAAAGCCGAGATAAACACAAGCTTGATTTATTAACAGTTCTGCAGATTTTTTCTCTTGAATTTAAAGTGTACAGTATGTCTGGGCGATAACAAACAAAAATATATATAGTCAGTTCATCTGTGCAATACATGCATATTGCGCTATGTTTTCTCTATTTAAAAATAGGGATGGGCTCGATGTTCGAGCCGATCCTAAGTGCGACTCGAATATCAGCTCTTTGTATGTTGATCGAACAAACGAACATATGGGGCGCCCGCCGCAAGTTCGTCCACCGCAGAACGCCCCATAATGCACTGCGAGATCACAGTGCATTGACGGCTGCTGATTGGCCAAAGCATGAACCTGACCTGCATGTTTTGGCCAATCACAGCGCGATGTCCACGCCCCACACTATACGAAACTGCTACACGGCGGCTGCTTATAGTGAATGGGGATTAGGCAGGTAGTATAGTGTGCAGGCAGTCAGTGTACTGTATATATAATACAGTTCAGAGTATATAGCGAAGTCCGTGTAGTGTATATAATACAGTTCAGTGTATATAGTGCAGTCCGTGTAGTGTGTATATATATATATATATATATATATATATATATATATATATATATAATATAGTTAAAATTATATAGTGCAGTCTGTGTAGTATATATAATACAGTGAAGAGTATATAGTGCAGTCCGTGTAGTATATATAATAAAGTGAAGAGTATATAGTGCAGTCAGTGTAGTATATATAATACAGTGAAGAGTATATAGTGCAGTCAGTGTAGTATATAATACACTGAAGAGTATATAGTGCAGTCAGTGTAGTATATATAATACAGTGAAGAGTATATAGTGCAGTCAGTGTAGTATATATAATACATTGAAGAGTATATAGTGCAGTCAGTGTAGTATATATAATACAGTGAAGAGTATATAGTGCAGTCAGTGTAGCATATATGTGAACAGTATATAGTGCAGTTCGTGTAGTATATATAATACAGTGAAGAGTATATAGTGCAGTCAGTGTAGTATATATAATACAGTGAAGAGTATATAGTGCAGTCCATGTAGTATATATAATAAAGTGAAGAGTATATAGTGCAGTCGGTGTAGTATATATAATACAGTGAAGAGTACCGTATATAGTGCAGTCAGTGTAGTATATATAATACAGTGAAGAGTATATAGTGCAGTCAGTGTAGTATATATAATACAGTGAAGAGTATATAGTGCAGTCAGTGTAGTATATATAATACAGTCAAGAGTATATAGTGCAGTCAGTGTAGTATATATAATACAGTGAAGAGTATATAGTGCAGTCAGTGTAGTATATATAATACAGTGAAGTGTATATAGTGCAGTCTGTGTAGTATATATAATAAGGTGGAGAGTATATATGCAGTCTGTGTAGTATATATAATACAGTGAAGAGTATATAGTGCAGTCTGTGTAGTATATATAATAAGGTGGAGAGTATATAGTGCAGTCTGTGTAGTATATATAATACAGTGAAGAGTATATAGTGCAGTCTGTGTAGTATATATAATAAAGTGGAGGGTATATAGTGCAGTCAGTGTAGTATATATAATACATTTCAGAGTATATAGTGCTGTCCGTGTAGTATATATGAAACAGTGGAGAATATATAGTGCAATCAGTGTAGTATATATAATACAGTGCAGGGTATATAGTGCAGTGCAGAGTATATAATACAGTGTATTGAAATGGTTAAGGGAAACCCTATGACAGAATTAAGAAAAAAAACGCGTGGGGTCCCCCCCAAAATCCATACCAGCCCTTTGGGTCTGGCATAGATTTTAAGGGGAACTCCATGCCAAAAATTTTGCGATACGGCACTGCGTTACTTTAACCGACAATTGTGCGGTCGTGCAACACTGTACATAAATTACATTTATGTAAATTTTTTCCCACAAATAGAGCTTTCTTTTGGTGGTATTTGATCACCTCTGTGTTTTTGTTTTTTTGCACTATAAACAAAAAAAAAAACTTTGAAAAAAATATATATTTTTTACTTTCTCCTATAAAATATACCCAATAAAAAAAATTGAAAAAAATCTAATTTCTTCATAAATGTAGGCCAATATGTATTCCGCTACATGTTTTTGGTAAAAAAAAAAAAAATTGCAGTAAGTGTATTTTGATGAGATATATACTGGATTTTTTTCTTTTTTACTAGTAATGGGGGCAATCAGCGACTTTTTGCGAGACAGGTGGCAGTGCAGCATGCAGAGATCAGCAGGAGACAACCGGCAGTGGCCTGGGGCGGCATTGTGGGCAGGAACGTGGAGGTTCGGGGAAGGCCTTGAGGAAGTCAGCGGGCGGATCTGGCGCTTTAAGGAGGAGCAGGGAGAACCGCGGATCCCCGCCATTCAGTGACGTATCCGCTGGAGGGCGGTCGTCAAGCGAGGAGGAGGTGGCCGAGGAGCGTTCGGAGGGCGAGTTGTCGCAGTCTGAGGAGGACGTGCTGCAGGGACGCATGGCAGCAGTGGTATCTGGGCCTTCGGCTGGTGGGACCCCATCAAGGCATCGCGGTAAGTCTGCACATGTTGTTTATTCTATGCCATGTAATGCTGTGGGGACTGTGGGGATGGGTCAAGTGCACGTGGGGCGGTCAGCAGTGACCGGGCCTCCCCCTCTGGCAGCATCGGCCTCAGATCGGGCAACGGCGGAGATGGGGTTGCAGGGGTTCTTAGCGGGTTTAAAGGAACTGGCGCAGCGTTTTGACCCTGGGACGGGTGGGTTTCTGGCCCCTGTGTCGGCATGGGTGGCCCCGGAAAAGGGTGTTGGGGGGACCGATGGGGTGATAGGAGGGATCGGGGACCAGGTGGCAGGGGACAAGGAGCTGGCGGCAGTTTATGGATGCAGTTTATGGATGCGCCTTATGACCTCGGCTAAGCCGGCCAGTCAGTTTTTTCAAAGGGGGGGGGCGGTGGGTCCACTAACTTCGGATAATCGGCCACAAGATAAAAGGGGATGTGTTGGCAATTTAATGAGGGATCCTGCAAGTTTGGAGGGTCGTGCAAGTACAAGCACGAATGCTCTGGCTGTGGCGGAGGACATCCCATGTCCCGCTGCTTTAAGCAAAAAGGTAAAACATGAGATGCTGCAGGAAAAGGGGACAACGCCGGTGAAGGTGGAAAGGATGCGATCTTTCTTCGATAGGTACCCGGATAGGGAGACGGCGAGTTTGCTGGCTCAGGGGTTTTCCAAGGGGTTTAGGATCCCTGCGCAGCTGGCCACCACTCCCCGGTTAGCAAGAAACCTGCGGTCAGCCTTGCAACACGCGGGGGTGGTATCTGACAAACTACACAAGGAAGTGGCGCTGGGACGGATGGGGGGCCCCTTCCCCAGTCTTCCCATGCCGGACTTGGTGGTGTCACACTTAGGGGTGGTGCCCAAAAAGGAGCCTAATAAATTTAGGCTCATTCATCAATTATTATTTCCATTGATAGACATGGGAACTGTCAAAAAATTCGTTTCGTTTCGTTTCGTCCCGTTTCGTATATAAAAAAATTCGTAATTCGTAATTCGTGTACGAAATTCCGTTCGAATTCGTACGAAATACGAAATTCGGACGAATCGTAATTTTTTTTACGAATCGTTAGTAAAGTTACGAATCGTTACGAATCGTTACGAATCGTTACGAATCGTTAACGCGGCTAATGAATTGTTGGTTCTCATAACACAGAGAACAATTCGAATCCAACTACAAATATCGAATTTCAATTTCAAGTTACGAATCGTTACGAATCGTTATGAATAGTTACGAATCGTTACGAATCGTTATGAATAGTTACGAATCGTTAGTAAATCCAACTACCAATATCGAATTTCAACTAATTTGAACGAAATTATTATAGCAGATATAACGAATGAATTCGAATGACAAAGTGTCATTTTTGCAGAAAAAAAAAAAGCGTAGGGGTCCCCCCAAATTCAATAACCAGGCCCTTCAGGTCTGGTATGGATATTAAGGGGGACCCCAGCCAAAAAAAAAAAAAAAAAAATGGCGTGGGGTCCCCCCCAAATATCCATACCAGACCCTTCAGGTCTGGGATGGATTTTAAGGGGAACCCTGGCCAAAAAAAAAAAAGAAAAATGGCGTGGGGTCCCCCTCAAAATCCATACCAGACCCTTTATCCGAGCACGCAACCTGGCAGGCCGCAGGAAAGGAGGGGGGGACGAGAGCGGCCCCCCCTCCCGCCTGAACCGTACCAGGCCACATGCCCTCAACATTGGGAGGGTGCTTTGGGGTCCCCCCCAAAGCACCTTGTCCCCATGTTGATGAGGACAAGGGCCTCATCCCCACAACCCTGGCCGGTGGTTGTGGGGGTCTGCGGGCGGGGGGCTTATCGGAATCTGGAAGCCCCCTTTAACAAGGGGACCCCCAGATCCCGGCCCCCCCCCTGTGTGAAATGGTAAGGGGGTACAAAAGTACCCCTACCATTTCACCAAAAAAGTGTGAAAAATTGTAAAAATGACAGGAGACAGTCTTTGACAATTCCTTTATTAAAATCTTCTTTCTTCTGGTCTTCCTTCTTCATCTTCTCCTTCCGTCATCTTCTTCCATCCTCTTCTTCCTTCGATTCGCTTCTTCTTCCTCCGGTCTTCTCGTCCTTCTCGTCCGGCGTCGTCCTTCTCGTCCGGCATCGTCGTCTCTTCTCGCAGGCCGCTCCTCGCAATGGGAGGCTCCCGCTCTGTGAGGCTCCGCTCCGGGTGACAGGTCTTTTATAACGAAGGCACCTGGTGACCCCGCCCCCTCTGACGCACGGGGACGTCATGTGGAATTCCCTATGGCTTTCCCCATGACGTCAGAGGGGGGGGCGGGGTCACCAGGTGCCTTCGTTATACAAGACCTGTCACCCGGAGCGGAGCCTCACAGAGCGGGAGCCTCCCATTGCGAGGAGCGGCCTGCGAGAAGAGACGACGATGCTGGACGAGAAGGACGACGCCGGACGAGAAGGACGAGAAGACCGGAGGAAGAAGAAGCGAATCGAAGGAAGAAGAAGATGGAAGAAGATGCCGGAAGGAGAAGATGAAGAAAGGAAGACCAGAAGAAAGAAGAAAGAAGATTTTAATAAAGGAATTGTCAAAGACTGTCTCCTGTCATTTTTACAATTTTTGACACTTTTTTGGTGAAATGGTAGGGGTACTTTTGTACCCCCTTACCATTTCACACAGGGGGGGGCCGGGATCTGGGGGTCCCCTTGTTAAAGGGGGCTTCCAGATTCCGATAAGCCCCCCGCCCGCAGACCCCCACAACCACCGGGCACGGTTGTGGGGATGAGGCCCTTGTCCTCATCAACATGGGGACAAGGTGCTTTGGGGGGGACCCCAAAGCACCCTCCCAATGTTGAGGGCATGTGGCCTGGTACGGTTCAGGCGGGAGGGGGGGCGCTCTCGTCCCCCCCTCCTTTCCTGCGGCCTGCCAGGTTGCGTGCTCGGATAAGGGTCTGGTATGGATTTTATGGGGGACCCCACGCCATTTTTTTGGGCTAGGGTTCCCCTTAAAATCCATCCCAGACCTCAAGGGTCTGGTATGGATTTTGAGGGGGACCCTACGCCATTTTTTTTTTTTTGGCTGGGGTCCCCCTTAATATCCATCCCAGACCTGAAGGGCCTGGTTATTGAATTTGGGGGGACCCCTACGCTTTTTTTTTTATCAATGACTTCAATGAATGACAGTTCTCTGTGTTACGGATCCAACAATTCATTTGCCGGCAAATAGCTGCGAGTGATTTTAAATAGTTTTTTTTTCCTGCAAAAATGACACATTGTACAGAGACAGTTCTCTATATTAGATATACTGAATCTCGAATCATTCGAAGCATTTGTTATATCCGCTATTATAGTTTCTTTCATATTAGTTGAAATTACATATTTGTTAGTTACAATACAACATTCGAATTGTTCTCTGTATTACGGGAATCGGCAATTAGCCGCAAGTGATTTTAAATGTCTTTTTTTCCTGCAAAAATGACACATTGTACAGAGAGAGTTCTAAACACGGGAAACATGACCCCATTCATAGGCATACTATAGAGTATATAGTATATAGTATATAGAAGGGGGCATGTTTCCCGTGTTTACAACTCTCTCTGTACAATGTGTCATTTTTGCAGGAAAAAAAAAATATTTAAAATCACTCGCGGCTAATTGCCGGTTCCCGTAATACAGAGAACAATTCGAATACCACAACTAACAAATATCTAATTTCAACTAATATGAAAGAAATTATAATAGCGGATATAACGAATGCTTCGAATGCTTCGAGATTCAGTATATCTAATATAGAGAACTGTTCCTGCAGTGTCATTTTTGCAGGAAAAAAAAACTATTTAAAATCGAGTCGCGGCTATTGCCGGCAAATGAATTGTTGGATCCGTAATACAGAGAACAGTCATTCATTGAAGTCATTGATAAAAAAAATGCGTAGGGGTCCCCCCAAATTCAATAACCAGGCCCTTCAGGTCTGGGATGGATATTAAGGGGGACCCCCAGCCAAAAAAAAAAAAAAAATGGCGTAGGGTCCCCCTCAAAATCCATACCAGACCCTTGAGGTCTGGGATGGATTTTAAGGGGAACCCTAGCCAAAAAAAATGGCGTGGGGTCCCCCATAAAATCCATACCAGACCCTTATCCGAGCACGCAACCTGGCAGGCCGCAGGAAAGGAGGGGGGGACGAGAGCGGCCCCCCTCCCGCCTGAACCGTACCAGGCCACATGCCCTCAACATTGGGAGGGTGCTTTGGGGTCCCCCCCAAAGCACCTTGTCCCCATGTTGATGAGGACAAGGGCCTCATCCCCACAACCGTGCCCGGTGGTTGTGGGGGTCTGCGGGTGGGGGGCTTATCGGAATCTGGAAGCCCCCTTTAACAAGGGGACCCCCAGATCCCGGCCCTCCCCCTGTGTGAAATGGTAAGGGGGTACAAAAGTACCCCTACCATTTCACCAAAAAAGTGTCAAAAATTGTAAGAATGACAGGAGACAGTCTTTGACAATTCCTTTATTAAAATCTTCTTTCTTCTGGTCTTCCTTCTTCATCTTCTCCTTCCGGCATCTTCTTCCATCTTCTTCTTCCTTCGATTCGCTTCTTCTTCCTCCGGTCTTCTCGTCCTTCTCGTCCGGCGTCGTCCTTCTCGTCCGGCGTCGTCCTTCTCGTCCGGCATCGTCGTCTCTTCTCGCAGGCCGCTCCTCGCAATGGGAGGCTCCCGCTCTGTGAGTCTCCGCTCCGGGTGACAGGTCTTGTATAACGAAGGCACCTGGTGACCCCGCCCCCCCCTCTGACGTCATGGGGAAAGCCATAGGGAATTCCACATGACGTCCCCGTGCGTCAGAGGGGGCGGGGTCACCAGGTGCCTTCGTTATAAAAGACCTGTCACCCGGAGCGGAGCCTCACAGAGCGGGAGCCTCCCATTGCGAGGAGCGGCCTGCGAGAAGAGACGACGATGCCGGACGAGAAGGACGACGCCGGACGAGAAGGACGAGAAGACCGGAGGAAGAAGAAGTGAATCGAAGGAAGAAGAAGATGGAAGAAGATGACGGAAGGAGAAGATGAAGAAGGAAGACCAGAAGAAAGAAGATTTTAATAAAGGAATTGTCAAAGACTGTCTCCTGTCATTTTTACAATTTTTCACACTTTTTTGGTGAAATGGTAGGGGTACTTTTGTACCCCCTTACCATTTCACACAGGGGGGGGGCGGGATCTGGGGGTCCCCTTGTTAAAGGGGGCTTCCAGATTCCGATAAGCCCCCCGCCCGCAGACCCCCACAACCACCGGCCAGGGTTGTGGGGATGAGGCCCTTGTCCTCATCAACATGGGGACAAGGTGCTTTGGGGGGGACCCCAAAGCACCCTCCCAATGTTGAGGGCATGTGGCCTGGTACGGTTCAGGCGGGAGGGGGGGCCGCTCTCGTCCCCCCTCCTTTCCTGCGGCCTGCCAGGTTGCGTGCTCGGATAAAGGGTCTGGTATGGATTTTGAGGGGGACCCCCACGCCATTTATTTTATTTTTTTTGGCCGGGGTTCCCCTTAAAATCCATCCCAGACCTGAAGGGTCTGGTATGGATATTTGGGGGGGACCCTACGCCATTTTTTTTTTTTTTTTTTTGGCTAGGGTCCCCCTTAATATCCATACCAGACCTGAAGGGCCTGGTTATTGAATTTGGGGGGACCCCTACGCTTTTTTTTTTTTTTATATCAATGAATGACTGTTTTTTAAATAGCTTTTTTTTCTGCAAAAATGACACTTTGTCATTCGAATTCATTCGAATGCATTCGAATTCATTCGTTATATCTGCTATAATAATTTCGTTTGAATTAGTTGAAATTTGATATTGGTAGTTGGATTCGAATAATTTGGAGCTGAAATTCGTAAACGGAATGTTTCCTGCAAAAATGACACTTTGTCATTCGAATTCATTCGAATCCATTCGAATTCATTCGAATTCATTCGAATCATTCGGCGACGAAATTCGTAAACGGAATTTCGTATTCCGTACGGAATTCGTAAAAAAAAAAATTCGTACTACAGATTCGTAAATTCGTACGAATTTCGAAAAATTCGTACGAATTACGAATTCGTACGAAACGAATCGCACATGTCTAATTTCCAAAGGGGGCCTCGGTTAATGATGCCATTGACCCTGAGATTTGTGCAGTTTCATATACATCATTTGATGCTGCGGTGTTCTGGGTAAGGAAATACGGAAAGGAAGCACTGATGGCAAAGGCCGACATAGAGTCGGCCTTCCAGCTACTGCCAGTGCACCCTGACAGCTTTTGGACTTCTGGGATGTCATTGGCAGGAAGAGTTTTATGTGGATAGGTGCTTGCCAATGGGCTGTTCCATATCCTGCGCGTTATTTGAAAAATTCAGTTGATTTCTGGAATGGGTGGTCCGGGACGTCGTCGGTCTGAGTTCAATCATACACTATTTGGACGATTTCCTCTGCGTGGGCCCGCCAGCGTCGGAAATCTGCAGGGTCCTGTTGGCTACGTTGGAACATATCGCTGAGAAATTTGGGGTTCCCTTAGCTTTGGATTCAGAGAAGATGGAATGCAGGCTACCGGAGGAGAAATTGACTGCGTTGCAGGCAGAGATACGGGGGATTATGGGATTACGCAAGGTGCAGCTTAGGCCGTTGCAATCGCTCTTGGGTAAGTTGAACTTTGCGTGTTGCATCTTGCCAATGGGAGGGGTATTTTGCAGACGGCTGTCAGCAAGTACCGCGGGGGTCACATCCCCCAAGCACTACGTGCCTTTAGTAAAGGCTCATAGGGAGGACCTGGCGACATGGCACACGTTCCTGGGTAATTTTAACGGCAGGGCGCTGTGGATGTCGGGCCCTGTTAGCAACTTTGACTTGGAACTATACACCGATGCAGCTGGGGCAGCGGATTTCGGTGCCTTTTTCCAGGGAAAATGGAGCGCGGGCCATGGCCGGAATCCTGGAAGGAGGCAGGCCTCGTGAAGAACATGTTACTGTTGGAACTGTTTCTGGTGGTACTGGCAGTGGAATTGTGGGGGAAGCTTTCTGGAATTTAAAAGTTAGGTTCCACGGGGATAATTTGGGGGTGGTCCAGGTGATCAACAGGGTATCGGCAGCATCACCGCCGGTAGTTAGATTACTTAGGCACCTCGTGTTACGTTGTATGCAGTTGAACGTGTTCATCTACGCTGTGCACCTCCCGGGAGTGGAGAATGTCATCGCTGATGCTCTGTCTCGCTTTCAGTGGGACAAGTTTCGGGAGTTGGCACCGGGGGCGGAACAGCACGAGGTCCTGTGTCCAGAGTGGCTTTGGAGGATTGTCTTGGACGAGTAACAAGTTGGATCAGACGGTCGGTGAGCGACACGATGTGGGCAGCATATAACAGGGTGTGGGTTGAATGGGAGGCCTTGGTACAAGAAGTCACAGAGGAACGGGAAGAGCAGGAGTTCGTTTATTAGTGTTGTACTTTGTGTCCAGGAATTTGGAGGCCGGGGTGTCAGCTGGGGGCTTAGACAAGAAGTTGGCTGGGTTGGCATTTTGGTTTAAGTTAAAGGGCCTGCCGGACATGACGAAAGACTTTTGCGTGAGGCAGGCGATAAAGGGCTATAGGCGTTCTAAGCCTAACAGGGACTCGAGGTGCCCAGTTTCGTTTGAGCTCCTGGGTAAGTTGGTACGGCAGTTATGGGTTATGTGTTCATCAGCAAACGAGGTGACATTGTTTAAGGCAGCGTTTGCCTTGGCATTTTTGGGGCATTCAGGATGGGCGAGTTGGTTAGCCCCTCCAGGAAAGCACATGGGGGGTTGGGAGTTGCGGACGTGGTGTGTGAAGGGGATAGTGTGTCCATAATGCTGCGAAAATCAAAAACAGGTAAGCGGGGCAAGGGTAGGCTGGTGCAGGTGTTCTCGCTGCCAGGTTCGCCCTTGTGCCCTATAATTTTAGTTCGCAAGTTCTTATCAGTGCGCCCGGCAGTCGGGGGATCTCTATTGATACACCAGGATGGGTGGGCTCTATCGCGCTTTCAATTTGTGGCAGTTTTTAAAAAGTGTTTGGTGGCGTTGGGTTTGGGGGGCAAAAGGTTTTCCTCTCACTCGTTTCGCATAGGGACGGCCACGGAAGCAGTTAGATGGGGATTGGATGAGGATGCTGTTAAACGAATCAGGAGGTGGGAATCTAGAAGGTTTAAATCCTATGTTCGTCCCCACCTGTTGATCATGTAAGGTGGGGTTCAGGAGGGACATTTGGGAGTGTGTAATTTGTTTGTTGGCAATTGGTTGATGGTTTGGGTTGTTCTCTTCTCTTCCTTTCTTATAGGAAGAACACAGGGACTGGTCTGGATAGTAGGCCATTCCTATGTTTGCTGGGGAGCTAGGAGAGGTGATGCTCGAATGGATGGAAGGCAACTCGGGTTCTCGAGGCAGGAGGCTTATATACGGTGGTTGGGGGTGCCAGGCATGTTGTGGGGCAGGGCTGTGTCCGAGATACATAGGTTTGCACGCTGGGACGGACCTCCGGACGTGTTAGTATTACATGTGGGAGGTAATGACTTGGGCCGCAGGGCTATGTTGGACTTAGTCAAGGACATAAAGTTTGACTTTTGGCAGCTCCGCTTTGCCTTTCCAAACATGATCATAGTGTGGTCTGACATGGTGGCCAGGACATCTTGGAGGGGGGCCAGGTCTGTGGAGAAGATCAACAGGGCCCGACGGAAGGTCAATAAAGAAGTCAGCGGTTTTGTAGTCAGGAATGGAGGGCTGGCCATACGACATTGGGAATTAGAGGTGGACACCTGGCGGTACCTAAAAAGAGATGGTGTACACCTTACGGATGTGGGGGACTGATTTGTGGTCCCTGTGTCTGCAGGATGGGATACAGCGAGCGTTGAGGTTGTGGCCGGGCACACAAGGGTAAGGTTTTGCCCTTGTGTGCTGTGGCATGGTGTTGGTCTGTGCGGATCAAGGATTTACCCCAGATATGGAAGTTCGGGACCTATCGGTGGTATGGTACCCGTGGGTGGTGATACAGCTAACAGTAGCTTAGCCAATGTTATCAGGTGCACTGCGGACAGTGTTTTTGCCTCTGAGCCAGCATGTCAGCGTGAGGCCTATTCTAGTTTTGGTTCCGCAGTGCCGTTAGGTGATGTTGATTTATGATTGGTGGGTTTTTCCTGCACAGACCAACGGGAGGAGTTTAATGGAGGAAGTGCCTTACTTAGTGTTAGTTATGTTCATTTATGTTAATTTATGTTAATTATTTGTTGTTTATAAATAAAGTTAATTGGCTGCTACGGCCATATTTACTCCAGATTGGTGTGGTCTCATTTTATGGGGTATATGCTGAGGGGATGTAGCAGTTAAAGGTGGTTTATATAGGGGTAAGTAAGACACATCAGTTATACAATAGTCATGGCTACCATGCACAGCTGCACTAGATTTTGCAGTCTCCAGTTTTAGTAAATAAACCCCTATGTGTGCTGTTTTTACTAGGGGAAGAAATGAATTCTACCCAGGAACTCAGTTTGCTATGCCCGTAGAAGACCAACAGACCTGTTTTTTATTTTATTTTTATTTTTTTATTATTTTTTTATTAAAGCATGTTAGAAACAGCCTCCCTGGACCTTTTCTTTTATTACAGGGACCTGTCATCTTGACAGCGCTAACACAGTAAAATGTCTTATACTATAATACCGTGTTTCCGACATCAGGAACACAACGGTGATGCTTGATAAATAGGTTTACGGTCCCTTTTCCATTGATTTTGGTGTGAAAATGCATTAGAGTCATGATAGTCTGGAAACCCGTTTTCTGCTAATAGTCGAGGATAACAGAGGAGTTGGTGACAGTTACTGTTTTAGTTGGCTTTAGCTGTTAGTAAATGGATCCTGTGATGTGTAATTATATCAGTGAAATACAATGTCCGTCCTCGGGACCAGAGCAAATTTTATATTTCAGCACTGCGGTTTCTTTTTCCGCTAATATTAAAGTGTTACTAAACCCACAACATTAAAATCAGTCTGTATATGCAGTAAATCATGCTTGTTATACTCACTGTGGAACCTAAGAGGTTAATACTCTGCATTGTGGAAAAGGCTGTTTGATCCTGTCTTCTCTGATCCTCCCCTTCTTCCACTGTCCCCAATCAATATCCTGATAGAACAGAGCCTGGGGGGCACTCTGCACATGCTCAGTTTGGTGTGTATTTGGGAGGGTGCATGTGATCAGCACAGGGCCAATCAGCACTGTCCAGACAGAGGGTCAGCGGTATTGCTGCCTCACAGGACAGTTAGAGGAGAATGAAAACTCCTCCTACAAGCTATAACCAGACACTGATAGAAGTCAAAAGACTGCTATATACTACTGATGAGAAAAGGTATTTAGCAGTATATATTTAACCGTTTCCCGACCGGCGCACGACGATGTACGTCGGCATAATGGCATGGACAGGCATAAGGGCGTACAGGTACGTCCCTTTGAATTTGCCATCGTGTGCGTGCCGGTCAGGTCCTCCGTGAGTCCGATCGCAGGTCCCGCAGACTCGATCGCCGTGGGGATACCCGCGATCGTCTCACAGGGAGGAAGAACGGGGAGATGCTATAGTAAACAAGCATCTCCCCGTTCTGCCTAGCAACAGTGACACTGATCTCTGCTCCATGTGATTGGAGCAGAGATCAGTGATGTGCCACATACACAGCCACGCCCCCCACAGTTAGCAACACTCCCCTAGAACACACTTAACCCCTACACTGCCACCTAGTGGTTAACCTCTTCACTGCCAGTGTCATTTGCACAGTATTCAGTGCATTTGTATAGCACTGATTTCTGTATAAATGACAATAGTCCCAAAAATGTGTCAAAAATGTCCGATGTGTCCGCCATAATGTCGCAGTCACAATAAAAATCGCTGATCGCCGCCAGTACTAGTAAAAAATAAATTATTAATAAAAATGCCATAAAACTATCCCCTATTTTGTAAACGCTATAACTTTTGCGCAAGCCAATCATTAAACAAAAATATGTAGAAGAATACATATTGGCCTAAACCGAGGAAAAAAAAAAAGTTTTTGGGGGATATTTATTATAGCAAAAAGTAAAAAATAATGCGTTTTTTTTTTTAAATTTCGCTCTTTTTTTTGTTTATAGCGCAAAAAAAAAAGCAGAGGTGATCAAATACCGCCAAAAGAAAGCTATATTTGTGGGAAAAAAGGACATCAATTTTGTTTGGGTGCCACGTCGCACGACCGTGCAATTGTCAGTTAAAGTGACGCAGTGCCGAATCACAAAAAGTGCTCTGGTCTTAAGCCAGCAAAATGGACCCGGGCTGAAAGTGGTTAATAAAATAATTGCATTTCCATGTTCTGTGCACTGTGGGAGACCAGATATAGTGAATGCAGAGTCCGGGGTTTAGTAAAACTTAAATGCAATATAGTTTTTTCTTGAGAATTTTTTTTTCTGGTAGTAATACATTGTGTTTTAAATATCTACAGGTATTTGCTTTTTCTGGAATATTTAAGTAAACATAACTAAAAATTGGGAAGATACAATATTATCCTCTTGCCAACCGCAATACATATATACACATTGTGGCTTGCATGTGGTTTACCGGGGTTATGGCAGAAGATGATCAGCAGGTGGCAGCCAATGGATGTCACTGGCACACGCTGATCGTTGAGCAGAGAGGCTGGACAGAGCTCTGTCCTAACAGCCGATATGTGATGATTTTTTTTTCTCTGCAAAGTAGGGGGGGGGGGGCAGCACATCCCTTAGTGAAAGCAGCACACAGCTTATACAAAAAAACTGGTTAGGCACACAGTTAACCCTTTGGTTGGCCCAGGGTGTTTAACCCCAGTGTTAATAGTACAGTGACAGTGCATATTTTTAGCACTGATCACAGTGTTAGTGTCACTGGTTCCCACAAAGTGTCAAAAGTGTCAGTTAGCATCAGGGGAGGGCTGGCAGCCTTAGGCCTGGGGGGCAAGTCCAGTCAAGTGGCCCATTTAACCACCAAATTAGCTCCACATTTCCGGCACAGAGAGAAATTGCTCCACATTTCTTGTACAGACAGAGAAATTGCTCCACATTGCCAGTACAGACAGAGAACTCGCTCCACATTGCCGGTAGAGACAGAGAACTCGCTCCACATTGCCGGTACAGACAGAGAACTCGCTCCACATTGCCGGTACAGACAGAGAAATTGCTCCACATTGCCGGTACAGACAGAGAACTCGCTCCACATTGCCGGTACAGACAGAGAATTTGCTCCACATTGCCGGTACAGACAGAGAAAACACTCCACATTCCCGGTACCGGGTAATAACCGCCCTATAGCAGATTTATAGCAGATTTACTTCTACAGGGTGGCGGTTCTGTGCAGAATCAAGTGTATATACACGTGATTCTGCACTTACTCCCAGGGGGCGCGCTGCTTCTGCTGTGATTGGTCACAGCAGAAGCCGATTAGTGGGTGCCAGGCGGTGGATGTCTGCTGGTGTTTTGCATTTCACACTTATTTTTAACAGTAAATTCAGCTTATATAGTGAAATTCAGTATTTTGAAATTCGTAAGACTGTTTTGATGTTGATTTTTCAAATCAGTGGTGTTCTGTCAGATTAACAAACCTGTGAGATCACCAGGCTTGCCGCTGCTTTTAAAATTCAACATCTAAAGAGTCAGACGGATTTTTAAATCCTGTATTTCACTATATAAGCTCCATTTACTGGTAAAATAAGTGTGAAATGCCAGAACCCGGTGGGTGTAAAAAGATGTCCGCTTGCCGCCTTCTCACTGTATCCTTACTGTGGACAAGTGCGGGGTGTAGCAAGATGGCGGCGATGGAACGTCACCTCCGTTACAAAATTAGACGGGTCGCCTAATCTGATGAAGCACCGGCACCCACCGATCGTCAGGAAGAGAGGCTGAACAGAGCTCTACCTATGTAAACAAGGTGTCGCTCTATTTTTGTTTATAGCGGAACAAATAAAAACCGCAGAGGTGATCAAATACCACCAAAAAAAATCTATTTGTGAGAAAAAAGGCAGTTAAAGTACCGCAGTGCCGTATCGCATAAAATGGCCTGGTCAGGAAGAGGGATAAGCCTTCCGGAGCTGCAGTGGTTAAAAAGGGCTGTTTTTCTAGTGTTGCTCTTTAAACCGTTAACATTTTAAATACAAACAGCTTTCTACATTAAAAAAAGAAAGCCTAAAACATCCTTTCTTGATATGGTCCTGCCAGATAAGCGTTTCATGTTCAGCATTTTAATTATCGGAGTTGGCAGATAAAGGATTACATTTTGAGAGATTCTGCATGAAAGACCATTTCTTGAAAGATGAATATGAAGCATTGCTCCCTTG
This sequence comes from Lithobates sylvaticus, assembly GCA_028564925.1. Lineage (NCBI taxonomy): Eukaryota > Metazoa > Chordata > Amphibia > Anura > Ranidae > Lithobates > Lithobates sylvaticus. The sequence goes on from CM053031.1 coordinate 26,743,685, forward strand.
TTACATACGATGGATACAAGGAAAGGCGCGGAACGTGGCGTTATCGGTGGCCCCGATCGGTGTCACGCACGGCGGTTGGCCATCAAGCTCCTGCCTCATGCCGGCCAGATCCTGGAATCCGTCCAGAAGGGAGGAGGATTAAAACTCTTTGACTTTTTTTTTTTTTTTTTTGCAAATGAGGTGTTAATTACCATAATCTGGTAATTGAGTACACTTAAATTATGCAGAACTAATGGATTTACAGTGATATCACAGGATTGTGGATGGGGAGAGAGGATTGTAGCAATCGCAGGGGGGTGGGGGGAGGGGGGACTTTTCGGACATGCATCAGCAAAGTATTGTTTTGTAGAATGTGCTTGCTGTTTCTTTCTTCTTCTACACCGACAAGAGTACGGTACACGGGTTCACGAGGTCTCCTTTTGTCGCCGTAAATAGCTTCTTCTCTTATTCCATTCTGCGTGGATGACAATTGATGGGTCCTTTCATATAGATTAATACACCTTTTCCACCGTACCGTGTTTATGCCTGTATAAGCCCCACCAAAAAATAAATAAATAAGAAAACAAAAAAAAAAAAACCTTTATAACGTGTGGCACTAGTGACCTGGGGTTTCGCTTGAGCAGGATTTGGCAAATGTTCAGGTGCCGAATACAAATACCAATGGAGATTGAAGTCAATGGGAGCCGAATGCCTGGGTCTGGTATGTAGCCTCCTGGCAAAGCACCTTGTCACCATGTTGATGTGGGCTTCCATCCCACAACCCTGGCCCGGTGGTTGCGGGGGCCTGTGGGCGGGGGCTTGTAGGAATCTGGAAGCCTCCTTTAAAAATAACGTGGCACCCAGATACCACCCCCCCATGTGAGTGAGTAAGGGGTACGGGTGCCAAACCCGTACGGGTGCAGGTGCCAAATAGTTGCGGGGGCCTGTGGGCGGGGGGACTTGTAGGAACCTGAAATCCTCCTTTAACAGTAATGTGGCACCCAGATACCAACCCCCATGTGAGTGAGTAAGAGGTACAGGTGCCAAATCCAAATGCCAGTAAATATTGAAGTTACTGGGAGATGAATGTATGGGTATGGGTGCCAAATAGATGCGGGGCCTGTGGGTTGGGGGACTTGTAGGAATCTGAAAGCCTCCTTTACCAGTAACGTGGCACCCAGATACCACCCCACCATGTGAGTGAGTAAGGGGTACGGGTGCTAAACCCGTACGGGTGCAGGTGCCAAATAGTTGCGGGGGCCTGTGGGTGGGGGGACTTGTAGGAATCTGAAAGCCTCCTTTACCAGTAACGTGGCACCCAGATACCACCCCACCATTTGAGTGAGTAAGGGGTACAGGTGCCAAATAGTTGCGGGGGCCTGTGGGCGGGGGGGCCTTGTAGGAATCTGATAGCCTCCTTTAACAGTAATGTGGCGCCCAGATACCAACCCCCATGTGAGTGAGTAAGAGGTACAGGTGCCAAATCCAAATGCCAGTAAATATTGAAGTCAATGGGAGATGAATGTCTGGGTACGGGTGCCAAATAGATGCAGGGCCTGTGGGCGGGGGGACTTGTAGGAATCTGAAAGCCTCCTTTACCAGTAATGTGGCACCCAGATACCAACCCCCATGTGAGTGAGTAAGAGGTACAGGTGCCAAATCCAAATGCCTGTAAATATTGAAGTCAATGGGAGATGAATGTCTGGGTCTGGTATATATTTTTGTTGGGAAATCTTACTCTTTTATCTTTCTTGAGTTTTGCATGATATATCTGAAGATACTGTTTAGCAGGCAAGGAAAGGAAGGAGGGGGGGGGGGGGAGGGGGGCAAAATTGTGCACTCTCCTAAACCAGTGGTTCTCAACCTCAGTTCTCAAGTACCCCCAACAGTCAATTTTTCAGGGTTTCCTTTACTTTGCACAGCTGCTTTAAATCAATATTAATGACATGGTATTGATAGCTATTTTATCTAAGGCAAGTTCCCAAAACATGGCCCGTTGGGGGTACTTGAGGACTGAGGTTGAGAGCCACTGTCCTAAACTATGCCATGCCAAATGCCCTCTACATGTGGTGGGGCATCTTGCCAGGAGGGGAAGCCTCCTGGCAAGGCACCTTTTCCCCATGTTGATGTGGGCCTACTCCCCAAAACCCTGGCCCAGGTGTTGCAGAGGCCTGCGGGCAGGGGGCTTATCAGCATCTGGAAGCCTCCTTCAACAATAACGGAGCACCCAGATGCCCCTTCCCTCATATGAGTGAGTGAGTGAGTAAGGGGTACATAGGCATAGCTCCCAACTCTACCTAATTTCGAGGGGCTGTCTCTGATTTGGAACAAAGTCCCTCTGTCCCTCCTCATTTGTCCCTTATTTTGGTCTGATCTACAGTATCTCACAAAAGTGAGTACACCCCTCACATTTTTGTAAATATTTTATTATATCTTTTCATGTGACAACGCTGAAATTTAAACTTTGCTACAATGTAAAGTAGTGAGTGTACAGCTTGTATAACAGTGTAAATTTGCTGCCCCCTCAAAATAACTCAACACACAGCCATTAATGTCTAAACCGCTGGCAACAAAAGTGAGTACACCCCTAAGTGAAAATGTCCAAATTGGGCCCAATTAGCCATTTTCCCTCCTGGTGTCATGTGACTCGTTAGTGTTACAAGGTCTTAGGTGTGAATGGGGAGCAGGTGTGTTAAATTTGGTGTTATCGCTCTCACTCTCTCATACTGGTCACTGGAAGTTCAACATGGCACCTCATGGAAAAAGAACTCTCTGAGGATCTGAAAAAAATAATTGTTGCTCTACATAAAGATGGCCCAGGCTATAAGAAGATTGCCAAGACCTTGAAACTGAGCTGCGGCACAGTGGCCAAGACCATACAGCCGTTTAACAGGACAGGTTCCACTCATAATAGGCCCCGCCATGGTCGACCAAAGAAGGGCACGTACTCAGCGTCATATCCAGATGTTGTCTTTGGGAAATAGACGTATGAGTGCTGCCAGCATTGCTGCAGAGGTTGAAGGTGTGGAGGGTCAGCCTGTCAGTGCTCAGACCATACACCGCACACTGCATCAAATTGGTCTGCATGGCTGTTGTCCCAGAAGGAAGCCTCTTCTAAAGATGATGCACAAGAAAGCCCACAAATAGTTTGCTGAAGACAAGCAGACTAAGGACATGGATTACTGGAACCATGTCCTGTGGTCTGATGAGACCAAGATAAACTTATTTGGTTCAGATGGTGTCAAGCGTGTGTGGGGGCAACCAGGTGAGGAGTACAAAGACAAGTGTGTCTTACCTACAGTCAAGCATGGTGGTGGGAGTGTCATGGTCTGGGGCTGCAGGAGTGCTGCCGGCACTGGGGAGCTACAGTTCATTGAGGGAACCATGAATGCCAACATGTACTGTGATATAATAAAGCAGAGCTTTGGAGACTGGGCCACAAGGCAGTATTCCAACATAACAACCCCAAACACACCTCCAAGATGACCACTGCCTGACTAAAGAATCTGAGGGTAAAGGTGATGGACTGGCCAAGCATGTCTCCAGACCTAAACCCTATTGAGCATCTGTGGAGCATCCTCAAACGGAAGGTGGCGGAGCGCAAGGTCTCTAACATCCACCAGCTCCGTGATGTCATCATGGAAGAGTGGAAGAGAACTCCAGTGGCAACCTGTGAAGCTCCGGTGAACTCCATGCCCAAGAGGGTTAAGGTAGTGCTGGAAAAAAATGGTGGCCACAAAAAATATTGACACTTTGGGCCCAATTTGGACATTTTCACTTAGGGGTGTACTCACTTTTGTTGCCAGCAGTTTAGACATTAATGGCTGTGTGTTGAGTTATTTTGAGGGGACAGCAAATTTACACTGTTATACAAGCTGTACACTCACTACTTTACATTGTAGCAAAGTGTCATTTCTTCAGTGTTGTCACATGAAAAGGTAGAAGAAAATATTTACAAAAATGCGAGGGGTGTACTCACTTTTGTGAGATACTGTATATACCCTATTTTTCCATGTTTGAGACAATTCTTTTGGCTAAAATCGTTGGACTACAAAATTAAGGGTGGTCTTATACACAGAAGAAAGCCGAGGAGAGAACCGCCCGGTTGCAAAACTGCCCATACCATGTCTCTGCAAACAGGCTTCCTCCAATCATGAGCCTTATGTAACTGACGTCAGCTGATGCTGAACAAACCAATTGGAACACATCCCGTTGGAGGTGGAGAGTGTGTAGGCCAGTGTTTCTCAACCATTTTTCGCCCAAGGCACCCTTTAAAAATGATGGACAGTCTTGAGGCACCCCATTCATGTCAAAACTATTCTAATAGTTTCACATAATACAGCAACATCCACAAATCCAAGTAGGACACCCAACGTTAGAGGTGATTTATTCTTCCAAAGCAAATACACTTTTGCAAACTGGTACTGACTAGTATTCCAATGTTTCTTCATCACTCAGCTTATGTGACCCAAGAGCTGATGGAGAGTGTCAAACAAGGATGCTGAGCAAGCGGCTGACATCCTCCTTATCAACTGATGATCCAATTGGTCGGTAGGACGCCGGCAGCTAGAAGGTTGTAATGGTGCACAATGAAAACCTGTGACTTTGCGTAACTAAAAGGCAGCCTTCATCCACACACCGGCTTGTATACAATTTTTGGGCAATTTTTAGGCATTTTGCCAAAGGCACCCCTGAAGAAACCTCAAGGCACCTTTGTTGAAAAAGGCTGGTGTATGCAGTGCGAAGATGCGTCAGGGACCGGTAATGTCGGAGCGTTCTGAACCCATAAAACCCATAAGTGCGATGCATAATATCATCACCAGAAGCATGCTTGTAATCCAAAACACTTGTATATCAAAGCGAGTTTCCCCATAGGAATCAATGGAAATTCAGATAGTTTGTTCCACAGTGACTGCTGGTGTATGCAGTACTGTATGTGGCCAGAGGTGCAGGGGCGCCGGTGTATGCAGTACTGTATGTGGCCAGAGGTGCAGGGGCGCCGGTGTATGCAGTACTGTATGTGGCCAGAGGTGCAGGGGCGCCGGTGTATGCAGTACTGTATGTGGCCAGAGGTTCAGGGGTTCCGGTGTATGCAGTACTATATGTGGCTAGAGGTGCAGGGGCGCCGGTGTATGCAGTACTGTATGTGGCCAGAGGTGCAGGGGTGCCGGTGTATGCAGTACTGTATGTGGCCAGAGGTGCAGGGGTGCCGGTGTATGCAGTACTGTATGTGGCCAGAGGTGCAGGGGCGCCGGTGTATGCAGTACTGTATGTGGCCAGAGGTGCAGGGGTGCCGGTGTATGCAGTACTGAATGTGGCCAGAGGTGCAGGGGCCCCGGTGTATGCAGTACTGTATGTGGCCAGAGGTGCAGGGGTGCCGGTGTATGCAGTACTGTATGTGGCCAGAGGTGCGGGGGCGCCGGAGACCAGGGGAGACACCAGTTCCCCCACACTTCTGGCCAAATGCGGTACTGCACATCCTGCTCGTCTTATGAGACAACGCTCACAAATAGAGTCAGCGTTTTTCTTTTTAAATAGTTCGTATTGCGAAACACTCGTAAACCGCGTTACTCGCAATCCGAGGTTCCACTGTATAGACCACACACTGATTGACTTGAAATCCTGTTTCAAAATCAACAATTGGGGATATACTGCAGTTAGCGGGAAATAGAGCAAGATACAACCCTCATTAATAATCGAATAGAGAAAGGACAGTAGCATGGAAGGTGGGGGATTTTGGGACATGCATCAGCAATGTATTGTTTTGTAGAATGTGCTTGCTGTTTCTTTCTTCTTCTTCTACACTGACAGGAGTACAGTACATTGGTTTCGCGAGGTCTCCTTTGTCACCGCAAATAGCTTGTATGCACTCATGTTTTTTTTTTATGCTGTATAAACACAACAGTCCCTTCAGGCTAACCCACCGAGCAAAACGACGACTTTCCTATCAGTGTATGCTGCCTGCTTTCTGACATTCGTCACAGTTTCAGCACGAAGGCGAGATGGAAGATCTATTCTTAGTAGGACACACAACAATGTTCTCAGGGAAAAAAGATGATGAAAAGCAACTATGTTTGTATCTAGGGCTGGCCATACATGGTCGAATTTCGAAAATAATTTTCTTTTGAAAATCAGAAAATTAGTGCGTTTTGTGATCCAATGGTGCCACCATTGATTTCGAAATTCAGCCAACCAAGCCTCCAATTTCATCTCGTGTTGCTACAGAAAAGAATTTTTGTGGCTGGAAATCTTCCTTTCTTTCCAGGAATTTTCTTTTCTTGCACATGCACATTTCTTTTTCAGTTACATTTCTCGCATGATTCTCTTATCATTGATTAGAAAATCGTTTGTTTTTCAAAAAATTTCCACCATGTCCGATTACTCAAATTTGAGTCCACTAATGGTGCAAAATCCGAACGAAAATTCTAATGCCCCGTACACACGGTCGGACATTCCGACCACAAAATCCGTCTGATTTTTTCCGACTGATTTTGGTCTTGTATACATACGGTCGCACAAAGTTGTCGGAAAATCCGATCGTTCCGAGCGAGGTGACGTACAAAACGTATGACGGGACTACGCAGAGGCCAGTAGCCAATAGCTTTCGTCCCCAAATTTATTCTGAGCATGCGTGGCACTTTGTGCGTCGGAATCCTATACACACGATCGGAAAAAGTCAGATCGGATTTTATTGTCGGAAAATTTTAGGTCCTGCTCTCAAACTTTTTCCGTCGGAAATTTCCCACAGGAAAAAGTCCGCTAGAGCCCACACACGATCGGATTTTCCGACAACATAATCCGATCTGACTTTTTCAGTCGGAATTTCGGACCGTGTGTATGGGGCATTAGATAAGATTTTCTAAAGAAAATTATTTCGAAAATTCGACCCATGTATGGCCTGCCTTAAGCAGGGGTCTCAAACTGGTGGCCCTCCAATGAGGCATTGCAAGGCTGACAGTTACAAGCATGACTCCCACAGGCAGAGAAATTATGGTACTTGTAGTTCTGCAACAGCTGGAGGGCCGCCAGTTTGAGACCCCTGATCTAAAGTTACACAATATAACACCTATACAGATTTATGTCTGGAGCTGTAAGGGCTTGTTTGGACTAGCAGCAGCCATTACGGTGGATCACTTTTCAAAAGGTGGTTGACAGATGGCTGGGAGGCAATAAGTCGCCTTCTTACTGCCTATTTTAACTAGACATGTGCACAATAGAAAAATTTGTTTAGTTTTGTTTTGTTTCTGTTCGTTTCCATTGATTCGTAACGATTCGTAATTTCGTATGTCGTCGGTGTTCGCATTCGTAACGATTCGTAAATTCGTAAGTCGTCGGTGTTCGTATTCGTAACGATTCGTATTTTCGTAAGAGTTATTTTTTCATTGATTCGTTTTTCCGTTTAATTTTCAGTTTCATTTTTGTTTATTCGAAATTCGGACGCATTCGTATTTTCGTAGATTTAGTTACATTCGTACTTTCGTAAGATTGATTTATTCGTACTTTCGTAACATTGTTTTCGTAGATTCGTAATCGGAGCATAATTAATAATTTTATGTAATGTGTATGCTATTATTACATTGTAAGAGACACGTAAAATTACGAATCGCAAAAAAAAAAAAAAAAAAAGTTACGAATGTACGAATTTTTTCGTTCAATCCATTCAAAGCACGTTAAGCAGCGCCATTGTTAAGCCCCATACACACGGTCGGACTTTTTCATGGATTCTGTCCGATCGGACAATGTTGTTGAAAAATCAGACCGTGTGTATGCACCATCGGACAGTGTACGTCGGATTGTCCGACGGACAAAGTCTTATCTCCTGCTGGATAGATTTGCCGACAACCCGGTCCGATCACACCAAATCCGATCGTGTGTACGGTTGTCCGACCGGACAAAGTGCTACGCATGCTCAGATCACATTACAAGACCAAAGCTATTGGCTACTAGCCTCTACGTAGTCCCGTCGTAGGCGACCGTGTGTACGCAAAACCAACATCAGACAAAGTATGACGGACAGGATCCGACCGACCTGGTCCGCGGATTGTCCGACCGTGTGTATGGGGCTTAAGAGACACGGAAAATTACGAATCGAAAAAAAAAAAAAAAGTTACAAATGTACGAATTTTTTCGTTCAATCCATTCGAAGCACGTTAAGCAGCGCCATTGTAAGGGCCCTGGAAAATTACCAATTCAACAAAAAAAAAAGTTACGAATGTACGAATTTTTTCGTTCATTTTGATTTTCGTTGTTCCTGTTTTTGTTTTTCGGATTTTCTTCTTTTCGTTGTTTTTCATATTCGTTCAATTCGATAATTCGTTATTCGTTAAAATTTTTAGCGAATCATTCGTTCATTCGTACGATAACGAATGTAACGAATTTTAAAGGAAAACAACTTAAAACGAAACAAATTGCACATGTCTAATTTTAACCATGAAAAGCCTGGACCGCCAAACCACACCAAACTCAACTGGGTTGGGTAGTAAGGCGACTTGCGGAAGGGCCTGGGTCATTATAGGGTTAACGTTTTATATATTAGAAAAAAGGAAATGTACTTACCTGACTACCTGGAGGGATGGGGTACAAGGGGTGGGGTCTTGGTAGCCTAGTAGGATGGAGGTTTTTGCATTCAGGATCAGTCGGAGCATTACCAGGGTTGGACAACCTTTTCCTGTCCTCCCTTCCATAAGCCCTCTTTTTCTTCCATTCCCCCTCCCTGATCTTTTTTTTCCTATCTCTAGTTGTCTATATGGTTTTCAAGTTTAGGTATCGAAATCCTCACAGTGGGGTGTTTTTTTTGGGTTCTAATTGGGATAATCATGGCAGCTAGCAGGAGTCTTGGGGTCTTAGAAGGTGGTGCTGGTTGGAAAAATTGTTGAGAATGATGTGGCCTATGTCAGGTATCAGTGAAATTTCCCTAAATTGGTTACGTTAGTGTAGCGCCCTGCTCCTAATGAGCAGACGCTATTATTTTTGTAAATTTAAGTTAGTCTGAAGCTGCATTTTGGCTCAGACTAATTGTGTCAAAATTCTGCTTTCTGTACCAGTTCAGTTGGGTTGTGCTAGTTTCCACTTGGCCTTGGGTGTCGCTGTCACCACCGGTAAGTGTTGGAAATGCAACAGGCTGAATGCATTGGGTACCCCTTTACTCAGAAACAGCCCGGTGGGAGTGGTCTACCCACTGTGCATTCTGGGTAAGGGTACTTAAGGTACAGGCGCCAATTTATTTCGGGTTTGTTATTCCGACCTCATGGCCCTCCTGGCCTAAGGTGTGTGCTGCGTTTTTCTATGTCTCGGAGCATCTGGGAGCATCTCACCAAAAATGAAAATTTTGTTACATAGAATGCTTAACCGCTTCCCGACCGCCTCACGCACATATACTGCGGCAGAATGGCACGGGCAGGCAAAATCACATACCTGTACGTGGCCCTTTAATTGCCTGCCCGTGGGTCGCGCGCGCGCCGCCATCGGCGCGCTCGCGACCCGGTCGGGTGGTCCGTGACCTCGGCCGCAGGACCAGCGGACCCGATCGCCACTGGTGTCCCGCGATCGGGTCACAGAGCTGAAGAACGGGGAGAGGTCTGTGTAAACAAACCTCTCCCTGCGCTTCCTACACTGCCTGTCATTGATCGGCTGTTCCCGGTCATTGGGAAAGCCGATCAATGACGTCAGACGTCAGCCCCGCCCCCTAATGTAAGAAAACACACACACGTCAGAGCCCATAACTTCTCCCCTCCCCCTAGTGGTTAACTCTTTCACTACCACTGTCATTTATACAGGAATCAATGCATTTAAATAGCATTGATTGCTGTATAAATGACAATGGTCCCAAAAATGTGTCAAAAATGTCCGATGTGTCCGCCATAATGTCGCAGTCACAATAAAAATCGCTGATCGCCGCCATTACTAGTAAAAAAAAAAATATTAATAAAAATGCTATAAAACTATCCCCTATTTTGTAAACGCTATAATTTTTGCGCAAACCAATCAATAATCGCTAATTGTGATTTTTTTTTACCAAAAATATGTAGAAGAATACGTATCGGCCTAAACTGAGGAAAAAAAATGTTTTTTTTATATATTTTTTGGGGATATTTATTATAGCAAAAAGCAAAAAATATTGCATTTTTTTCAAAATTGTCGCTCTATTTTTGTTTATAGCGCAAAAAATAAAAACCGCAGGGGCGATCAAAAAAAAGGACGCCAATTTTGTTTGGGAGCCACGTCGCACGACTGCGCAATTGTCAGTTAAAGCGACGCAGTGCCGAATCGCAAAAAGGGGCCTGGTCCTTTGGCTGCCAATTGGTCCGGGGCTGAAGTGGTTAAAGATAAACCGCAGTCTGCTCACATAATTTGTAATAAAAACATCTTTGCCTTTCTGAAGCTTCCCTCTAACCACTTTGCATATTATTTTATATATACTGTGACTCTGTACTTGCCAAATATGCTGCAGAAATCTCCCTCCACTGAGTCGGGCTGCAACCATATTAACTGTGGGCAGCTGAAGCTGCTGCCTGTTCACTTCCGGGATTTACACAGACACACAGAGGCACACCTCCAGCTCTGCAGCTCTCATGTCCGCCATAATGTCGCAGTCTTATGACTCATCCCGCTCCCTTCCTGGCAAACGCTCACAAAACTGAGAGAGAGAACTGTGCATGATGTCCTAAGCCTAGGCTGATAACCAGACAAGAAACAGGAAGTGGGCTGTATAAAGTATTTACTGGCAGAAAAAAAAAGGTTTTACTATCCAAAGTTAAAACAATAAGGGCAGAAGATTTAATAGATGGAAAGTTGAAAAAATGACTGACGTTCCACTTTAAAATCTGATTTCCATCTTAGTGCAGACTTCGGGAAAAATGAGTTAGCCAATCACACAAGCAGGAAATATCAGGGGGGCGGGGCATTCTGTATACCATCTGTGTACAGAATGCCCCCAGGTTGCCATATTGCATTTTACAGAAAACTATAGATTGAAAGGGAAAGGCCATTTTTAATAACATCCAATTACAATATGTGTCACAACTGTAGATGCTATATCATTTTTTTTTCTATTTTGATAATTTTTTTTCTCCCCACGAAAGTGGAATTACCCTTTAACATGAGAGATGCAACCGAATGAAAGAGTGAAAGAAAAGTAAGTTCAATCAGTAAACTGAGTCCTTTCCTCTTGGTGAGGCTACCTTCAACAAATAAAAGCCTGTGACAGTTTACCTTGCCAAATGTATACTGTATGTAGCCCTGACCTCCGAAGGAGCTGCTGGTTTTATTGGGCTTACCGTTATCTTCTTCACCTTGTCTCCGTCTAGGGGTTCCCGTGGTAGATGGCCCAAAGAAATGTAGAAACTGACACTTTATCTTCCTTTTTTGGGTTATTTATTCAAAAGATAAAACAGTCTCTTAAATTTAGGGTAGAGGGTTAGGGTGAAAGTTCAGGTACTTTTGGATCTGCAAAGATTGGAAGTCTCTTAGAAGATTAATCCAGAGAATAACTGATTCACAGCTGGATTATTACCACCCCCTGGATAGACCTCCTCTCACTAGGCCTAGCAGCCGGTGAAGTTTTTGGTAAAGCAAAGTCTCTGCCCCAGACTTGAATGTAGAACACTTGAGAAAAGTCTCTGCCACAGACTTGGATGTAACTGAGGGACAAATTGAATGTAGAACACTTGAGAAAAGTCTCTGCACACAGACTTGTCCTCTCCTCTCCAGCTGCCGCCCGGGTGGTTTTAATTAGCCTAGTGGTGGGGGATGGTTTGTCTAGGGGGGGTCTATACCAATGTGGGGGGGGGTGGTTTGTCCTGGGGGGTCTATACTAATGTGGGGGGGGGTTTGTCTAGGGGGGGGGTCTATACTAATGTGGGGGGGGGGTTTGTCTAGGGGGGGGGTCTATACTAAAGTGGGGGGGGTTGTCCTGGGGGGGTCTATACTAATGTGGGGGGGCGGTTTGTCCTGGGGGGGTCTATACTAATGTGGGGGGGGGGTTTGTCCTAGGGGGTCTACTAATGTGGGGGGTTTGTCCTGGGGGGTCTATACTAATGTGGGGGGGTTTGTCTATACTAATGTGGGGGGGGGTGGTTTGTCCTGGGGGGGGACTATACCAATGTGGGGTGGGGGGGTTTGTCCTGGGGGTCTATACTAATGTGGGGGGGGGTGGTTTGTCCTGGGGGGGTCTATACTAATGTGGGGGGGTTGTCCTGGGGGGTCTACTAATGTGGGGGGTGTTTAGTCCTGGGGGGGTCTATACTAATGTGGGGGGGGGTGGTTTGTCCTGGGGGGGTCTATTCCAATGTGGGGGGTGGTTTGTCCTGGGGGGTCTATATTAATGTAGGGGTGGTTTGTCCTGGGGGGTCTATATTAATGTAGGGGGGGGTTGTCCTGGGGGGTCTATACTAATGTATGGGGGCTGGTTTGTCCTGGGGGGGTCTATACTAATGTGGGGGGGTTCGTCCTGGGGGGGTCTAATAATGTGGGGGGTGGTTCGGCCTGGGGGGTCTATACTAATGTGGGGGGTTCGTCCTGGGGGGTCTTAACTAATGTGGGGGGTGGTTCGTCCTGGGGGGTCTATACTAATGTGGGGGGGTGGTTTGTCCTGGGGGGTTTATACTAATGTAGGGGGGTTTGTCCTGGGGGGTCTATACTGTGAGGGGGGGGGTGGGGGGGTTTGTTTTGTTCTGGGGGGTCTGTACTAATGGAGGGGGGGGTGGTTTGTTCTGGGGGGTTTGTACTAATGTAGGGGGGAAGGTTTGTCCTGAGGGGGGGTCTATACTGATAAAGGGGGGTGTTTTGTCCTGGGGGTCTATACTGATGGGGGGGGGGTCTGTACTGAGGGAGGTGTTTATACTTAGTGAAGGGTCTGCACTGACGGAGGGGGTCTATACTTAATGGAGTGGGGTCTGTACTGAGGGACGACTATAGTTGGTGGAGGGGGTGATATCATGTTTTACTGCACCAGGTGACACCAACCCTAGTGATGCCACTGCAGCTGCGGGCTCTTATTTCCCCTCTCCCTCACCTCCTCGTGCGCTGCTGTACTAATGAGCGGCGCACTATGTTTCTTCCCCCGCCTTCATAGCGGCCAGGGAAGAAAAAAAAGGATTGTGGGACATGTGGTCCCAAGGACTGGGAGAGAGAAAGCCAGGAGCCCCGGGGAAGCTTTCAGGGAAGGGCACCCAGGACTCCAGAGGGAGAGGGCAGTGCTGAGAGAACACCATCAGAGAGAGAAAAAGCCACACAGCCTGGCACCATCCCTGGTGGAGAAAGGAATGGAGTCATTGCAGGAATACAGATCTGGGCTCTACCCAGCGGAGTCGCCACGGGCAATTCAGAGTGAGCTGACTCCTGATCAGAGGAACCGTTGTTGCTGTATCGCTGGGTCAGGTGAGAGGGCCGATCGGCATGTCTGCAGTCTCTGACCATCTCTTGTAACATGTCTGCAGTCTCTGACCATCTCTTGAACATGTCTGCAGTCTCTGAACATGTCTGCAGTCTCTGACCATCTCCTGTAGTCTCTGACCATCTCCTGTATTGTGTGCAGCCTGACCGTCTCCTGTACTATGATTGCAGTCTCTGACCGTCTCTAGTATCATGTCTACAGTCTCTTACCATCTCCTGTACTATGTCTGGGGGCTCTTTCTAATAGACTCTCTAACAGAAGCCCCCTCTGTGTGCATCAGAGAGACTCCCCTCCAGGTCTAACGAAGACTTCTTACGGGAACATCTCTGTGTTGAAGTCGTTGTCATAGAAACATTTATAAAGGGGAGGAGTTGGTAAGGTGACCACGCCCACGTGGGGGCGCCAGAAATATTTCTGCACCCAGGCGTCTGTGACCCTAGGATCGGCCCTGTTTAGAGAGCTATCATACGGTACCGGTATCTCTCAGCCGGTCCGGCGATACCGTATGAGTGTAGATCCATAAAGTGTCCTTCAACTGAGCCTCCATGCTCCTTCTGAGAAGCCAGCCTTGTGCATGGCCCTCTCCCGAGGAGTCCTCCCCTGGATGCTTCTCCAGTTGCTGGGCCTCTCCTCAGATGAGATGGCACCGGACCACATTTGGATAATTAGGCCCCGATATCCATTTAGGCCTGTCCCTGCAGTTGCTTCACCTTGGGCTATCCAGCCCCGAGACTCGGAATTGCATGGATCCGCACCCCAGGCCAGGAGGGCCCAGAGGGCTGGTCAGGAGGACCAGGACCAAACAGACAGAAGATATCTTATTGACCGGAAACCCGAAGCACGTGATCTCAGTACCTTAAATACCACCTCCCAGAAATCACAGCAGGACGACACTCCCACTGGGCTGGTTCCGAGAAAAGAATGGCATCCAATACACCCAGCTAAACTGCGTTCTTATACTTGCCGGCGGTGACAGCGACACCTGCGGCCAAGGAGAACCCAGTGCAATTCCAGCTAGACTGATACTGAGACCATAATTTGGCATAATTAGCCCTAAAACCCAACTGTGGTTTCAGGAATGTTAACTTTGAAAAACACATAGCGTGTGCTCGTCAGGAGCCAGCGCTACATGTATATTTACTGATAAATGTTAAACTTATTTTTAACTATGTTGCTGGTAAAATCTGTATTTCGTCTTTAATTATGTATGTATGTCATTTATATGTATGTAATTTGTATGTATGTAATTTATGCAATTATCTGTATTTCCTCTTTATTTAATTATATAATTTGTATAATTACAATTCCACCGCTTGTCTGTTCTGTTTCCATTAAGGTATTTATCAGAATATACGGTATAATTTTTTTTTAAGCTTTCAGGTCTCAATGATTATCATTTATTTTATACTAATAAGGACTTTGTGCTGAACTTTATGTTCTTTGTAGTTCTTCTTATAGAATTATGATCTCTGTCTATCATGTAATATCCTTTTTTTACCTTGCTGAATTTATATATTTACTGATATACGTTAAACTTATTTTTTAATGATGTTATTTGTAATCATCTGTAATTCTTCTTTATATAATTACAATTCTTTTTTTTTTCATATATATATATAATTACAATCCTATACCTACTCTGTTTTGTTTCCATAATAATTATGTTTCCAAATAATTTACTAGAATATTATTAGATTTTTTTTTGTAATACTACTAGTAAGTCATTATGTGTTAAAGTGTTGCTAAACCCAGGAGCCTGCATTCAGAAATGCAATAGTTTTAGTAAATATAAACTGCTAAATATCTCATCAGCAGTATATAGCAGTCTTGTGACTTCTATCAGTGTCTGGTTAAAGCTTGTGGGAGCTTAAAGCTTGTGGGAGGGGTTCTCATTCTTCTCTAACTGTCCTATGAGGCTGCAGGACCCCTGACCCCTGTCTGGACAGTGCTGACTGGCCCTATGCTGATCTAACGCACCCTCCCAAGAAAAAAAAAAAACTGAGCATACACAGACTACACAGATTTTACTGTTGTGGGTTTAGAAACACTTTAAGGTTATTTTTAAATATTTATGGTCTCTATTTTGTAATATCCTTTTAAAAAAATATGCATTTTTATATTTTTGCAAAAAAATATGCTAGGGGATCTATTTATAAAACTTTTGATGAACTAATGTGAGAAGCGTTTGTGTAAGTTCAGAGAATTGCCCTGTATTTGTTCTAAAAGTGATTGTAAACCCTAAAAACAATAAAAAACCTGCAAGACATAGGCATAATGAGCTAGTATGCATGGCATACTAACTCATTACAAATTACTTACCTGAGATCGAAGCCCCTGCTCTCCTCGTTCACCGCTCTGGCAGCCGACATCGTTCTTGGAGTTACTTCCGGGTATCGCGGGCTCCGGCGCTGTGATTGGTCGGAGCCGCGATGATGTCACTCCCGCACATGCGCATGGGAGCTGACGGTAACGGTACAGGCTCACTTGCTTCATTTTGCTTCAGTGAGCATGTGCCGATGACGTTGGCACATGGAAATACAGGGATATCTCCTAAACCATTCAGGTCTCTCGCTCTCCCTGCCCCCTCTTTCTCTCCATGCGCCCACTTACTCTCTCTCGCTGCCCCCTCTCTCTCCATGCTCCCCTCTCTCCCTTCCCCCTCTCTCTCTCTGCCTGTCCCCCCTCTCTCCCCAACCCCCTCTTTTTCTCTCCCTGTCCCTCCTCTCTCTCTCCCTGACCCCCTCTCTCCTCAGCCCCCATTTTTCTCTCCCTACCACCTCTCTCTCCCTGCCCCTATCTCTCTCCCTGCCCCACTCTCCCTGCCCCTCTCTCCCAGCCCCCCTATCTCTCCCCTGCCCCCTCTTTTTCTCTCCCTGGCCCTCCTCTCTCTCTCCCTGCCCCCCCTCTCTCTCTGCCTGCCCCTCCTCTCTCCCCAGCCCCCTTTTTCTCTCCCTACCACCCCTCTCTGCCTGTCCCCCTCTCTCTCCCCAACCCCCTCTTTTTCTCTCCCTGTCCCTCCTCTCTCTCTCCCTGACCCCCTATCTCCCCAGCCCCCCTTTTTCTCTCCCTACCACCTCTCTCTCCCTGCCCCTATCTCTCTCCCTGCCCCACCTCTTTCTCCCAGCCCCCCTATCTCTCCCCTGCCCCCTCGTTTTCTCTCCCTGGCCCTCCCTCTCTCTCTCCCAGCCCCCCCCCCCCCCCCCTCTTTCTCTCTGCCCTCTCTTCCCCATCTCTTCGTTTTACCGCACCAGGTGACGCCACTAATCAGCAGATCTGCAGTTCCACTTTGACATTCCTCCAGCATGGAGCATCCTATTAAATGTTCATTAAATTGTGAGTGGAAATCAGTTAATTGTAGGCTCAGAAAAAAGGGTTCTTACACTTCATGGTAAAGCAACCTTATCGGGGGCCACTAATAGAAGAGGGGGGGGGGGCTGTCTGTAAGAGGGTAGAGGTAAGGGTAGAGGTCAGGGTAGAGGTAAGGGTAGAGGTCAGTGTACAGGTAAGGGTACAAGTAAGGGTAGAGGTAAGGGTAAGGGTGGAGGTCAGGGTAGAGATCAGGGTAGAGATAAGGGTAGAGGTAAGGGTAGAGATCAGGGTAGAGGTCAGGGTACAGGTAAGGGTACAAGTAAAGGTAGCGGTAAGGGTAAAGGTAAGGGTACAGGTCAGGGTAGAGGTCAGGGTAGAGGTAAGGGTACAGGTCAGGGTAGAGGTAAGGGTACAGGTCAGGGTAGAGGTAAGGGTACAGGTCAGGGTACAAGTAAGGGTAGCGGTAAGGGTAAAGGTAAGGGTACAGGTAAGGGTACAGGTCAGGGTAGAGGTAAGGGTACAGGTAAGGGTAGAGATAAGGGTAGAGGTAAGGGTAGAGGTAAGGGTAGAGATAAGGGTAGAGGTAACGGTAGAGATCAGGGTAGAGGTCAGGGTAGAGGTCAGGGTAGAGGTAAGGGTACAGGTCAGGGTATAAGTAAGGGTAGCGGTAAAGGTAAGGGTACAGACAAGGGTACAGGTCAGGGTAGAGGTAAGGGTACAGGTAAGGGTAGAGATAAGGGTACAGGTAAGGGTAGAGGTCAGGGTAGAGGTCAGGGTAGAGGTAAGGGTACAGGTCAGGGTAGAGGTAAGGGTACAGGTAAGGGTAGAGATAAGGGTACAGGTAAGGGTAGAGGTCAGGGTAGAGGTCAGGGTAGAGGTAAGTGTACAGGTAAGGGTAGAGGTCAGGGTACAGGTAAGGATAGAAGTTGTGAGCGGTCATTATCATTGCATGAGTGGTTATTAAATTTTGTCTGCAATTTCTATTTAAATCATTTTATCGCTGCTTGGGCTGAGAATAGCATTACACCTTTACCTATGAATGCAATTCTATAAATACCGTTTGGATGAATATATGTGTGTACCGGCACTTAGTATCACTGTGCTGCTGTCACATTCAGTTACGCTGTGAAGATAAATGTACAGTATTTTCATGAGAACACTGCAAACAGCTCAAAATAAGCTGGCTCCGGCTTTCTCGGCAAGAAGGAAAAACCCAAGCATGATGACAGTTCAAAAATAGATTTGCAAAATGCTCATAAATTCAGGCAAACTAGGCTGACGATGCTCAGCGAGCAAAGAACAGCCTTTACTTGAGGGATAGAATACAGTATTATATGTAGGGGAGCAAAAGTGTGACCGTTCCTTGAACAGGAAAATGTAGGAAAAAAATAAAATAAAAAGAAGCATGCATATGTAAACGCACTTACAGAAAAAAAAATGGCAAAATTATCAGTGGTCAATCTTTTTTCATGACTTTGCACTTTGTTGAACACATGGCTCTCTTGTTTCTTTTTTCTCCAATGTTTTTTTTGATGATGCACCATTCATTGTGTGAGTGTCTTTGATGTTGGAAACTTTGGTATTTTTCCAAAAAAAAAAAAAACATTTTGGCAGTAATTATACAGTAACACAGGCCTTTTTTTTTCTTTTACTTTTTTTTCTGTGCTCTGAAGATTTTTGTCTTTTCTTCAGCACCCCTCACCTTCATCTTCTTCTCTTATCTGCTTTTAGCTTCTTCCTTGCAGGGTCCCTATCTTCCTCCTCCCTCTTTCTCAACAATACCCCCTTCTAAAGCATCTTTGGACCCCCTCCATGATCTCCATGTAATGTCTTTCTTCCCCTTCCAGTGCTCCAATGCAATGTGCCCCTTCTCTTCCACCAGTACCCATCTAGTGTGCCTCTCCACCCTGCTCCAATACCCCCATGTAGTGTGCCTCTCCCCCTCCTCCAGTACCCCAAGGTAGTGTTCCTCCCCTTACTTTTACCTCCATGTAATATGCCTCTCCTCGCTCCTCCAGTATCCTCCTGGTAGTGTGTCTCTCCACCACCTTCATGGCCCCATACCATGTCTCTTCTCCCCCTCAAATACCACCATGTAGTACACTTCTCCTCCAGGACCCCCTATAGTGTGCATCTGTTCCCCCTCCAGTACCCCAATGTCGTGTTCCTCCTCTTACTTTTACCTCTATGTAATATGCCTCTCCTCCCTCCTCCAGTATCCTCTTGGTAGTGTGTCTCTCCACCCCCTTCATGACCCCATACCATGTCTCTTCTCCCCCTCCAATACCCCCATGTAGTGCACTTCTCCTCCTCCTCCAGGACCCCCTACAGTGTGCATCTGTTCCCCCTCCAGTACCCCAATGTAGTGTTCCTCCCCTTACTTTTACCTCCATGTAATAGGCCTCTCCTCCCTCCTCCAGTATCCTCCTCATAGTGTGCCTCTCCTTCCCCTTTATACCTCTCCTCCCCCCTCCTACCCCGTGTGTGTGCTCTCCCCCTCCAGGACCCCTACACTGTGCACCTGTTCCCCCTCCAGTATCCTCATGGTAGTGTGTCTCTCCACCCCCCCTCATGACCCCATACCATGTCTCTTCTCCTCCTCCAATACCCCCATGTAGTGCATTTTTCTTCCTCCTCCAGGACCCCCTATGGTGTGCATCTGTTCCCCCTCCAGGACCCCCTACGGTGTGCAATATCTGTCCTCCTACTCCATGACCCTCCTCCACTCCAGTATCCTCCTGGTAGTGTGTCTCTCCACCCCCTTCATGACCCCATACCATGCCTCTTGTCCCCCTCCAATACCCCCATGTAGTGTGCATCTCCTCCTCCTCCAGTATTTGTTTATTCGTATTCAAATCGTTTGGAATTCAGATCGATTTGAAACGTTTTCAAATCAATTTCGAATAGTTTTCCCAAGGTAGTGTTCCTCCCCTTACATTTACCTCCATGTAATATGCCTCTCCTCCCTCCTCCTCCCTCCTCCAGTATCCTCTTCCTATTCGAATCTATTACTTTCTAGTATATTCAAATTAGAATTGATTCGATTTGTCCACTGGCCACCCACGATCATCCCCGGGAGAGGCAGAACAGCGACCTGCCTATGTAAACAGGGCAGATCACCGTTCTGCAAGTGGACAAGATTCAGTCTATTCTTTTCTTTTATTTTATATTCTATTTTGTTCTGTTTTACGCTGTTATATTCCATTCTTTTATTTTCAGTTATATTTTTTCTATTCTATTCCTTTATTTTCTACCTGAGGACCCAAACCAGTCTAAATATAGGTTTATGTGTTTTATACTATATGCTTCTACAATGTGTTTTTTTTTTTTTTATCAGTTGCTAAATTATTACATTTAGCATAAATTGCAGTTATTGTTCATTGACAAGGGAAAAGGAGAATGACGCAAGAAAATAAAGTAAACAGTAAACGGTTAAAAGTCCTCAATATAAAAAGTTCATAGTAGAAGCAGATCTCTGCAAAACAAGAGGGAACAGACTGGGGCGCCAGCTTAGGTGTAGTTGTTTTTAAAAATTGTCTTTAAACTACTACACCTAGGCTGGCGCCCCCATCGTTCATTGACAAAGTTTAGGGAAAGACTCTGTACCCTCTTTTGGGGGGGTTATGACAAATGTCCCTCCCCAACAGGATATTGCGCTAAATCCGTGGGGTAAATAAGAGAACCAGAACCTTCAGTAATTGGAAGTGTGGGTATGATAATACAGTTGGCAGTTGCCTCCACCCCGGACAGGTCCTCTGTGACCAGAGGGTATTCCTTTCCTGGGAAATAAACTGATAATTTAAACAAAGTAATTGGGAGCAGAGCAACTGCACACCAGCATAGAACTAATATTACATAGGATAAATTCACACTGCTGGAACCACAGGTAAACCTTTGTTGATGCAGGACATCAGCTCCATATGCTAGTGTCCTGCCTTGGAGACTCTATGTCTCTGAGTGTTCTGCGTTTTTGCAAGACCATTCTTTCTGGTCCCTAAATGCATCCTATGGTCACCTGCAGTCCTTGGCTTCTTGTGACGGTTGTAGACTCTTTAAATGGTCATTGATTGCAGTGTACACATTTGTCTCAAATCCTGGGAAGGCTTGTGCTCCAAGTGTACAGCATCCCCTGAGGAAGCTCAGATTGAGGGCGAAACGTGTTGGGAACTCCATCAAATCTGCTGTATTCATAAGGATTGTACTTTATGTACTGGTTGTTGGTTTTTTTTTTTTAGACATTTTTTTAATCACTGTTTAAATAAAATGTATATATTTTTTAATATACTTCCTTAGATCAATTTATGAGTACATGCACCTTAAAAATCCCACAAGTATTTCTTTATCTAATGATAGTACATACATCCAATGTTCAAACTGATTATTTTATCAAAGTGCCGGATATGAGTCCTGGTGGAATTGTGCACACATACCCAGGTATATATATAGTTATTATTAGACATACCACCAGATGAATGTTGCAGCAAAAGTCCAGTTGAACGGCCCCTGAGGATGATGCAGCGTCTGTTTTTGTATCGGAGACCTGAAGACAACTTCTGCTGTGATGAGGAGACCCTCCAGCCGTTACCCAATTAGCCTGGAACACAGTCCTAGTTATCTGGCACTGCAAAATGTGTCAGGGCCGGGCTCAGCCCTTCCTTCTCAAAGCTGGCCACTTAGCTGTTGGCTAATTGCCAGCTCCTATCTCTCCACAATTATTTACCTGTTGATGATATCCTGCTTGTCAGTCCTGCCTACTTAAAGCGGAGTTCCAGGCTTTTTATGTTTATTAAAAGTCAGCAGCTACAAAAGTGTAGCTGCTGACTTTTAGTAAACAGACACTTACCTGTTCCACGGTCCATCGATGCGGCCAAACGGAACATCGCTCCTCTCCCCCTCCTCTCCGCCGGCGCCTCCATTGCCACTCTGGGCACCCAGCCCTAACAGCTTTTGGCTTCACGGCCGGGCACGCACGGCGCATGCGTGAGTCACGATGCGCTCCTGGAGTGGACATGCAATCTCCTAGGACCTGTCACGTGTCCCAGGAGATCTCCTAAGGCGAAAGGAGGAGTCGCCTTGGCGGCCCCTGGGCGGAAGGAGGAAGTGGGACAGGAAGCCCCCCTCCTAACGAAGCCCCCCCCCCAAATGTGGCATGTAAGGGGGCGAGGAGTGCTTAAAGCGGAAGTTCCACTTTTGGGTGGAACTCCGCTTTAAGCCATCCAGGCCAGATGATCCCTGCCTTCACCTTGGTCACATCTCTTAAGACGCTCTCCTGTGTTCCTGTTAAAGACTTGCTTGGCTGACATTCCTTCTGGCTCCAGATCCTGCTTGCTGTTCTACTACACTCCTCTCTGGCTCCCTGATGTTTTCGCTTGTCTGACTATCCGTTCCGGTTCCTTACCTCTGGCTATGTTTTGACTAGGTTTACTCTGTTTACCTTTTTTTAAATTATAATTAAACAAGTGTGATTTAATTGTACTTCTGTCTCAGTCTGATTCATGGTTTCTGACAGAATGTGAGATAGTACTCGGCCAGAGATACTCTGTCACAAGGATCCAACAATTCACTCCACCTATGGGCAGCTGCAGTTAAACTATTAGAACAAAGAAATACTTGCATAGTCATCTCTTCTGATCTGGTATTAGTAGTATGGACGGGACACGTGACGTAAAATGTGTACATTCTTTATTCAAAAACTACATATAAAAAACAGCATTTAAAAATTGAATCGTATCAAATTGTATGTGCAATGAAATTGTCACCTATATACCAATTTCACCAATAGGGTTTGCTGGATTCCCCGACATGGAATATTATAACATGTAACAATCATGGATACTCAGTATGGTGACACTCAGTCGAGGGCAGTTTCGCTCTAAAGGAGCTTACTCAGGAGTGTTAACTACTTGTCGACCAGCCCTTGTGTATTTACTGCGGCAATGTGGCGCTATTGCGCAAAACGACGTACCTAGATGGCGTGATCGCACCTCCGGCGGCACGATCGCGCCATCTAGTGGCTGTTGAATGAAACAACGTACAGGTACGTCGTTTCGAGCAATAGCGCTACATTGCCACAGTAAATTTCCGTGATTGGCTAGCAGGGATGTCAATCAATGGGTCCGGCGGATCCGATGTCCACTGGCCACCCACGATCATCCCCGGGAGAGACAGAACAGCGACCTGCCTATGTAAACAGGGCAGATCACCGTTCTGCAAGTGGACAAGATGGAGATCTTGTGTTCCTGCTAATGCCTGATCGGTCTTACTAGTGTTTCTCAGACATATCTGATCACGCTTGTACAACCTAGCGCATTGCACCCATCCACCTCCAACCGCCTCCTAAATGCCTCGCCTGCCATACACCTATACACCTATAACACCTATAAACCTAAATGAGATAGGTGGCTGAGACCTGACAAAAAGGTCTGGTGTCACCCACAAACCACTCCATCCCAATACATGCAACAAAAAACAGGAAATTGCCCCTGAGACTTTGAATGAGGTGAATGCGTGTATTCCAACGCATTTCGCAAAGACCATGCTTGCTTCATCAGGGGTAGATGCGTAGTAGTACATCTGTAGGGGGTATAATGAACCAAATAAGTATCAACACAGACATCGTATTGTGATAATTAGTCAAGAGGGTCCAAAAACGCATGGCCCTATACTCACCAAAGGCTAAATCAGACTAACAATTGCTTCATACCAAGAGGTGGCATTAATGAGCGTCCCACTCGGGAGCTGAGGAGGCAGAGGAAAAACCAATCCAACAGAGCACAAACGTTGGACAGACATCGCCGGGATGGGGGAATGTGTCACCAAAGATCTCCCAGTATCCATTAATAATGTCAACTGAAACATAAATGCATATGTATCAACAGGTGCTGTCAGGAACTGACATACATCATTTTACATTACAGTGTGATACTAGCAGCTGACAGTAGAGGGCAGCAGATTCCAACAACTCCATTACTATTTGTTCTCTGCTCTGCAAAGAAATGCTGCCGCTAATCAGAGACTACCCATACAGCACACTACATAACAAATGTAGGGCTCACACATTGTTATAATTTATTACTTCCCTTATCTCTGTGGGCAACCTGACCAGTTCTTGCGTCCCGCTTCTGTCACCATAACCCATTACCGTACAATGCCAGACAATTTATTATTAGCTATCTTTAGTTGTCTAGGTACATTTTTCCTGTATGTTTTCTTATTCTGGTTCAGGCATCATGATGTTTTACTGAGATTTGATCATTTCGGTTATTTATGTGCGGTTGTTATTGCTGATGGCTGGGGACGGGCTAGCTGCTAATGTTTGTCAGCACGAATGTTGGGGGGGGGGGGGGGGGGACTATTTAATTTTCGCCCTGAGAGCTGTACTTCCTAGAAACCATTATGCCCATAATTATGTCAAAGCAGAGAAACATAAATATGTTTGTATTCAGCATATGATCTGTTCCACAATTGCTCTCCAGACAAGCCATTTACTGTATATTAGACATGTCTAATTCGTTTCGTTTTTTTTTTTCTTTTTTTCGTTTTTTTTCGTTATATTCGTTCATTCGTTATCGTACGAATGAACGAACGTTTCGCAAAAAATTTTAACGAATAACGAATTATCGAATCGAACGAATACGAAAAAACAACGAAAATCCGAATTAACCAAATTAGAAACAACGAAACTACGAAAGAAGAAAATCCGAAAAAAAACAAAAACAGGAACAACGACAATCAAAATGAACGAAAAAATTTGTACATTCGTAACTTTTTTTTTTTTGTTGAATTGGTAATTTTCCGTGTCCCTTACAATGGCGCTGCTTAACGTGCCTCGAATGGATTGAACGAAAAAATTCGTACATTCGTAACTTTTTTTTTTCGATTCGTAATTTTCCGTGTCTCTTAAAATGTAATAATAGCATACACATTACATAAAATTATGAATTATGCTCCGATTACGAATCTACGAAAACAATGTTACGAAAGTACGAATAAATCAATCTAACGAAAGTAAGAATGTAACTAAATCTACGAAAATACGAATGCGTCCGAATTTCGAATAAACGAAAATGAAACTAACAGAAAAACGAATCAACGAAAAAATAACTCTTACGAAAATACGAATCGTTACGAATACGAACACCGACGACTTACGAATTTACGAATTTACGAATGAACGAACGATTCGCTAAAAATTTTAACGAATAACGAATTATCGAATCGAACGAATACGAAAAAACAACGAAAGTCCAAAAAAAACTAATTAGAAACAACGAATCTACGAAAGAAGAAAATCCGAAAAACGAAAACAGGAACAACGAAAATCAAAATGAACGAAAAAATTCGTACATTCGTAACTTTTTTTTTTGTTGAATTGGTAATTTTCCGTGTCTCTTACAATGGCGCTGCTTAACGTGCTTCGAATGGATTGAACGAAAAAATTCGTACATTCGTAATTTTTTCTTTTTTTTTTTTTCGATTCGTAATTTTCCGTGTCTCTTACAATGGCGCTTAACGTGCTTCGAATGGATTGAACGAAAAAATTCGTACATTCGTAATTTTTTCTTTTTTTTTTTTCGATTCGTAAATTTCCGTGTCTCTTACAATGGCGCTGCTTAACGTGCTTCGAATGGATTGAACGAAAAAATTCGTACATTCGTAACTTTTTTTTTCGATTCGTAATTTTCCGTGTCTCTTAAAATGTAATAATAGCATACACATTACATAAATTATGAATTATGCTCCGATTACGAATCTACGAAAACAATGTTATGAAAGTACGAATAAATCAATCTAACGAAAGTACGAATGTAACTAAATCTACGAAAATACGAATGCGTCCGAATTTCGAATAAACGAAAATTAAACTAACGGAAAAACGAATCAACGAAAAAAAAAACTCTTATGAAAATACGAATCGTTACGAATACGAACACCGACGACTTACGAATTTACAAATCGTTACGAATCAACGGAAACGAAAAAAACGAAACGAAACTAAACACATTTTTTCTATTGTGCACATGTCTACTGTATATGCCGTTATGTGAGGTATCAATGCTCTTTATCTCCATCCTCCAATGGTTAGAAACTCTTTGGTAGCTTTCAGTTCCACGCTTAGCCTATGGATTTCCTTACATGCAAGAAAAAGATTCCAAGACCTGCAGGATCAAATGTTTGAGGTCACCACCTCCCAAAAATTATAGGAAAAACACGGAACCCCCCTTGGTGGGTGGGACTTTTAAAGTGACCAAAAACAATACTTGTATCATTTAAAACAGAAGTTTATTACAAAATTGTATATTCAGTAAAAAGACTTAAAGCGGAGCTCCACCCTAAAGTGGAACTTCCGCTTATTGGATTCCTCCCCCCCCTCCGGTGCCACAATTGGCACCTTTCAGGGGGAGGGGGGTGCAGATACCTGTATAATCCAGGTATCTGCACCCACTTCCGGGACCAGCTAGCCGCAGCTGCCCCGCCTCTATCCGCAGATGCCCCCCCCCCGTTGTGTCTTGGGAAACACACAGTTCCCAGGACACAACGGGGACCAGTAAAGACGCGCAGACTCGCATGCGCAGTAGGGAAACGGTCAGTGAAGCCACAACACTTCACTTCCTGATTCCCTGACAGAGGATGGCGGCGGGGGCAGCTGAGAGACGAGCGATTGCTCGTCATCTTCTGCCGACATCGCTGGACCCTGGAACAGGTAAGTCTCTATTTATTAAAAGTTAGCAGCTGCAGTATTTGTAGCTGCTGACTTTTAATATTTTTTGTGCAGGTGGACTCCCTGTTTAAGTCATCAAAGACAAAAGAGTACGTTAACATTTGTATGGATTGCGATACATATACAGACACGTGTAGGCTTAATGGATGAACCCGACGTTTCCGGCTTGATGCCCTTCTTCAGGGTTTTTTTTAACATACAGAGCCAGGTGTCGAAGAATATCAGTAACCCATAAAATAACCCACATTGCACTTTCAGAGGAGAATGAAAACTACTCCTGCAAGTTTTAACCAGACACTGATAGAAGTCACAAGACTGCTATATACTGCTGATAAGAAAAGGTATTTAGCAGTTTATATTTACTAAAATAATTGCATTCTCACGTTCTGTGTACTGTGGGAGACCAGATATAGTGAATGCAGAGTGCTGGGTTTAGTAACACTTGAATTACTTCTAAAGGGTTGCCGACGCCGCAACTTTCTTTATGAGAACACAGAGAGTGCGCCAGGTGATTATAATGATCCACACCCTCCCATTCAGAATCAGTCTACAAAGACTGAGGCTGGGTTTACACTTGTATGACAAACGCTCCGACGTTGGGAGCTCATGTCGCATGACATGTGAAAATTAATGTTTCCCTATGAGAGCCGTCTTAACTGAAAATGCTCCCTGCACTACTTCGGTCCGACTTTGAACCTACTTCAGCCCATTGAATATCACTGAAGTCGGATCGCCGTCTTAACTGATCCGACATTAGAATGCGACTGGTGCTCTGATGGTCTTGAAGGGGAATCCCAAGCCAAAATTAAAATAAAAAGTCATTGATTCCCCTCCAAGAGCATACCAGGCCCTTCGGTCTGGTATGGATTGGGGTCCCCCCAAAATCCACACCAGACCCTTATCCAAGCACGCAGTCTGGCAGGTGAGGAAAGGGGATGGGGACGAGCGAGCGCCCCACCACAACCATACTAGGCCACATGCCCTCAATATGGGGGGGTGATTGGTGCTTTGGAGCAGGGGGGCCCTGCGCCCCCCACCCCAAAGCACCTTGCCCCCATGTTGTTGGGGACAAGGGCCTCTTCTCAACAACCTTGGCCACTGTTTGTCGGGGTCTGTGGG
This sequence comes from Lithobates sylvaticus, assembly GCA_028564925.1. Lineage (NCBI taxonomy): Eukaryota > Metazoa > Chordata > Amphibia > Anura > Ranidae > Lithobates > Lithobates sylvaticus. The sequence goes on from CM053031.1 coordinate 26,771,206, forward strand.
AGAGGGGCTTATCGGAATCTGGAAGCCCCCTTTAACAAGGGGGCCCCCAGATCCCGGCCCCCCACCCTATGTGAATGAGTATGGGGTACATTGTATCCCTACCCATTCACCTAAAAATTTTGGCGTGGAGTTTACCCTAAAGATTCATATCAGACACGAAGTGCCTGGCATTGTCGGGATTAAAGTCGGATCCCTGTTCATTGAAGTCGGTTTTCAAATCGCAGGGCAAAGTCGGATCCACAGTCGTACGACTGTTGTGTCGTACCAGTGTGAACCCGGCCTCAAGGCCCGAACACACGATACGAAAATCAGAAGTAAAATTTCATCTGACGAACGATCTGCCGATGTTCGGATGGTTAGTACGGTGCTTTCGACAGCCGATTTAGGTTTTTCGTCCTAAAAAGCTGGATATGCAGACTATACAATTTTTGTCGGCTGTGAACACAACGTCCTGATTTTCGTTTCATTAGTATGTAAGTAAAAATTGTAAGAGCAAGACTACGCATGCTCAGAAACGAAAGAATACATACAAAACTATTCAACAAATGACGTCACTTCTGAAGTTGTATTCTGTAGTACGCAAATTTTCGTATTGGTGAGTAACCTCTTCACTTTCGACATGAGACTAGCATGTGTGTACGAGGCTTAATGGCCCGTACACATGATCCGAAAATCAGACAAAAAATACCGCTTTCAAAACGATCGTACGATAATCGGATCGTTAGTACAGAGCTTCTGAGAGCTGATTACGACAGTTCATCTGATATTATCCGATTGGACAAACGCGAAAATGTTTCTCGTATGATACCAGATTGTACGATTTTCATTTAACCACTTCAGCCCTGGAAGGATTTGCGCCCTTCCTGACCAGGCCATTTTTTGAGATTCGGCACTGCGTCGCTTTAACTGACAATTGCGCGGTCGTGCGACATTGTACCCAAACAAAACGTATGTCCTTTCTTTTTTTCCCCACAAATAGAGCTTTCTTTTGGTGGTATTTGATCACCTCTGCGGTTTTTATTTTTTGCACTATAAACAAAAGAAGAGCGACAATTTTGAAAAAAAAACACGATATTTTAACTTTTTGCTATAATAAATATCCCATTTTTAAAAAAATAAATAAATACATTTTTCTCAGTTTAGGCCGATACGTATTCTTCTACATATTTTTGGTAAAAAAAATCACAATAAGTGTTTATTGATTGGTTTGCACAAAAGTTATAGCGTCTACACAATAGGGTAGTTTAGATAGATTTATGGCATTTTTTTTTTCTTTACTAGTAATGACGGCGATCTGCGATTTTTTTCGTGACTGCGACATTGTGACGGACAGATCGGACACTTTTGACACATTTTTGGGACCATTCACATTTACACAGCGATCGTTGCTATAAAATTGCATTGATTACTGTGTAAATGTGACTGGCAGGGAAGGGGTTAACACTAGGGGGCTAGGGAGGGGTTAATTATGTTCCCTGGGAGTGATTCTAATTGTAGGGGGAGGGGACTCACAGGGGGAGGAGACCGATCAGTGTTCTTCTGTACTGAGAACACACCATCGGTCTCCTCTCCTCTGACAGGACGTGGATCTGTGTATTCGTGGACCCGAGCGACGTCGCGGGTGCGCGCGCGCCCCCTAGATGGCAGGGAAGGGGAGGACGTCATATGATGCCTGCCCAGGATGGGAGATCCCATCTGCGGGCATCATATTACTCTGGGCGGGTAGTGAAGTGGTTAAATTCCTGCAATATACATAGATCACCCAGAGACGATTGTTTTTTTTTTTCTCAACAAAAGTGGAGTTATATTTTAAGTTGCTCAGTAGCAAAATAATTCTCCTGTGTAGTTTACCCCATTGGTTTTACCATACCTCCCAACTGTCCCTGATTTGGTGCAATGTCCCCCTGTCCCCCATTTGTCCCTCATTTTGGTCTGACCTATATAGATGTATATAGAATGCACTTTTTATCTATCTTAAAGTGTTTCCCAGTGCTAAACCTTTCATCTGATTACTAAATTGCTGCATTTGTTAATTCCAAAAGCGAATATAAAGGAATAGTAGTGGTAAAAAAAAAGCACTTGTGGGTTTAACCAATCTTGTTTTTTTTGTACAATTCTCCTTTAAGGGGCGTGGCAAGGGGTGTGTCCTATGCCTGCATACTTTTGCTGATAGGTGTCCCTCATTCCCATCTCAAAAAGTTGGGAGGTATGGTTTTACCTGCAGGAGGACTAGGGCAGCACATACCCAGAAGCATATAAAACAACGTGTTTCTCCTTGGTGTCTGCTTTCTCATTTTTACATCTGTTTTACACCACTTTGGTTTATGCATGCATGAGTTGATATAAAAGGGTTGTACAGGGAAATGCCGGAGAACAGAAACAAATATTAGGTCTGATAATATCATACATTGTTTTACTCATTTTGCATTGTAATATTTTCTCCCTTCACGTGTAAACAAATATATTTCCAGACTACCTGAAGCATAATATAATAGGTCTATGCAGGCAGACTGATCAAACAGTTCTGCATTTGCATTAGAATTTATCTTTCCTTCCTGGACCGGGGTTAGAAAATAAACTTTACACAGATCTTCTCAGTCTTGGCGGTTACCTTTCACAGCCGAGGCTCTGGTTTAGGCTGCATGCACATTTGAGCTGAGAGTCTATGGTAGTTTTGTAGACTTTTTTTCTTCTTTTTTTTTTTTGGGTGTCTCAGGCTTGAATTAATAAATTAATATGTAGCCGCTGCTCCAAGGGGTTAAAGTATTTTCAAATGACACTCATCTACAGTACCAAGAATTCTCATTCCAATGGTGTGTGGCCTGGTTTACGCAATCGACAGTCTCCCTTTGTTGCTTAGGTTAGACGTAGGGCAATCTAAAGTTCTAATGTCCCCCCCGGTACAACTAACCCCATACTTACCAACTGTCCCGAATTTCCCGGGACATTCCCGGAATTTAGACCCTTTTCCCGGTTTTCGCGATTCCCGGGAAATGTCCCGGGAAATCCTTATTTTCCCCATTTTTCGCCGCCGCTAGAGGTCCGCTGCCTGCAGAGACAATGTCTCCACTGGCCGCCATTTTCTTGAAGACTAGAAAAAACAAGAGGTCGGGTGGCTGCCAATAGAAATTGAGCTGTGGCACCACCCACTTCCCACCCTGCTGCCGGTCTGTCTGTGACCTGATGTTGAAAGGGGCGGGGGTGGGCGGCGCCGCAGCTCAATTTCTATTGGCAGCCACCCGGCCGGCCCCGCCTATTTTGTTTCACTGACTCTGCCTGTTTGATCTGGTTTTCTGTAATGGCAGCGGTTAAACTGGGGGATACCTGATGAGAGGGGGGCTTTGTTTCTCCCCTCCATCCCTCATTCATCTCAGACTCTAACCACACACCCTTTGAGTCATGCCCCTTTAAGCCACACCCAATAGTTAGCTTAAACCACGCCCATTCTTTGCCACGCTGCGCGCGCCGCATTTTTATCTCCCCCTTTACGTCACGCAAATGCCCCACCCCCTAATTACAAGACTCCGGCCACATGCCAAAAAGTGTCCCTATACATTTTTTTACAATGTTGGCAACAATGTACCTTATAGTGACGCTTTACCACATTGAAATTTGCTAAGAATAAAAGGGTGCACATGCAAAGTGCACAGTCTATTTGCCTTTAGTAAATCCACCCCACTAGTATGTCTGTCTGTTTTTTGGAAATAAAACTGTAACAAACCCAGAGAGAACATAGAAACTCCATGTGGATAACGTCCTTGGTGGGATTTGAAGGCGACAGAGCTGCACCTTCATTGTGATAATCACTTAGCCGCCGCGGTGCATACTGATAGGGATTGGCCAGGTCACAAACTGGCTGTCTCACTTAGTTGTGTATGTGCATAGATATGCTTTATTGGGAAATGTCACCACAAACATCATACATACACATAAAATCCACCGCTGTAAATCCTGTAAGCAGATCAGCAGGAGAAATGGAAGCCGTATAAATATAATACATGAAGAGCAGTTATAATCTCACATTGCATGGTATTAACCAAGCAAGAGTGACACGCACAGTAGATTAAACCTACACCTGGCCTTCATTTTTCTCTGCGCTGTGATTCTCTCAGATTGACCGTGATATATGATGTTGGAATGGCCAATGAATGCCGCATAGCATGCTGGCGGATATGTACTGATATCTGCAGGAGCAGCGCCTTGCACTGTCATATTTTAAGGGTAAAGCCTTTAAAAATGAATCACGCAAATCCCGTGGTATTTTCAATGCCAGGGCAGCTTCTGTTGAGCCTGGGAAAGATACATTGGAACCATTTCTGGGAGCATCTTAGTTACAGTCTGCAATTTTTACAGAATGAAATACTGAGATAACTAGGGACATGTTCTACATACAAACAAATGCTTGCTGCCCCACACCTATAACTGGCCTTTGCAGCAAGGAGCGCATGGAAGGCCGATGCATGGCAAACAAAACCATATAAGATTCCCAGTTCCACTTACCGACCAGTCTGCAACCAACCAAATTGTCCTGTTTAACATTATGCTTTAAAAACAGGGCTTTAGTTTGCATTGCACACATTTGCAAATGCATGCATATGCTGCAGAGACACTTTACGGCACCCCAGTGTCATCTGCAGTCCTAACTCCTAAGTCCTAACATTTTTGGGAGCCTCCACAGTGGAAGCACATGCATTATAATGGATAGATAGAGGGCACTGTAGACATGTGCACTGCCGAAAAGTTTGTTAGTTTTCATTTCAATCGCATTTTTCGGAAATTTGAAAATTTGAAAATTCGAAAAATTCAGATATTAGTAAATTCAAAAATTCAGAGTTCATAAATTCGAAAATTCAGAATTCGGAAATTCGTTGAGTTCCATTAATTTAGATACGGCATTCGTTATTACGGATAATTTGTAACTTCGGATAAATTCGTATTATTTACGTTCACTAACAGCCAAATTTGAAAGGAAATTCCAATACCTATAATTTAAAGCGGTGTTCCGCCCAAAAAAAATGAAAAAAAATAAAAGCCAGCAGCTACACATACTGCAGCTGCTGGCTTTTAGCAATAGGACACTTACCTGTCCTGGAGTCCAGCGATGTCGGCACCGCAGCTGATGTTTCCATCAGCTGTTGGGTGCTGCCGCCGCCATTACGAGTACGCGCCGGGAACCCTGCTGCACATGTGCGAGGCCCCGCTCATCTCTCCTTCTGACCCGGCAACAGGGAGAGGAGGAGGGAGCCCCGCAGTGACATCACGGGCCGTGGCCCGGCCTCACGGAAGTTATTATTAGTTACTTATTATTTCAGATTTTCGAATTTTCGGGTTTTTGAATATTCAGATTTTCATTCTTATTTTTGGATTTTCGTTCTTTTGAATTTTCGGATTTTCATTCTTTTTTTGGATTTCTGAATTTTGAATTTCTGAATTTAGAATTTCCGAAATTTAGAATTTTCGAATTTCCAAATTTCTGAATTTCCAAATTTCGAATTTCCAAATTTCTGAATGTCCAAATTTCTGAATTTCGAATTTCACATTTAGAATTTCACATTTCGAATTTCTGAATTTAGAATTTCCGAATTTTCGAATAATTGCACGTCTAGAGGGCAGGTGCCCCTGTTTTTACTGCATCCTGTTAGACAGGATATTTCGGTTGGTTGCAGGCTGGTTGGCAATTTGAGCTGGGACTCTTATTTGGTTTCGCTTGGCATGATATATGTAGCACTACCCCCAAAGAAACTGCTGATGGGTGCTCTGTTCTTTGCCTCGAGACACTCCAGGTTAAGTGCAAAGCAGGTAAATGTAGTGAAGCACATAAAAAATTTCTATTGCTCACCAAAGTACCATATTAAAAGCAGAAACCAGACCAGTTAGTAAGGGTATCTTATTGTATTATTACTTAATAGAGTTGATAACCAAGCTGATACAAATAGGTCTACAGTGAAAATAACACAGCTCAAAATAACAGATGGCTAACCGTTAGGGCCAGATATGAGGGGTGTAGGCAGTCCAGGCCAGCAAAAACAATAGCAATGCAATCCAAAAATGCAATGGTGGGCAGCAGTGAAGTTCTATAAAACAATTGTTTGGCTATACTGCCAGGGTATACTGGTGGTGGTGGTGCTAAGCCTAACAAGCTGGGTAAACACAGTTTCATTTACATCAACAACCACAAAGTAAAGGAATGTACGAGCAGTAGTTAGCAGATGGGAAGGGCAGTCATTTAAGGCAATCCTCTGCTAGCTCATGTTGGGGCCCTTTAGCTGAATGCTGGTGCACCTAAAATATTCCTTCTACCCTGCATGCAGTAAGATGACAATATATGCTGTTCTGTCCATTGCAGGGTAGAATAGAAGGAAGCCAAGGGTAAGCAATAATGCTGTAGTATGACCACAACCCTGAACTGGCGATGGTGCGATATGAGTTTAAAGGGGTTGTAAAGTTTCTTTTTTTTTTTAATAACAAACATGTCATACTTACCTCCACTGTGCAAGGGTTTTGCACAGAGCAGCCTCAATCCTCCCCTTCTGGGGTCCCTCAGCATCGCTCTTGACTCCTCCTCTTCTTGAGTGCCCCCACGGAGAGCAGCATTCCATGGGGGCACTCATGCGATCGCGCTCCCGAGTCCTGCTGCTGTGTCCATTGACACAGACAGCAGGACTCGGCCCCGCCCCCCATGTCACTGGATTTGACTGATAGCAGTGGGAGCCAATGGCTCCCGCTGCTATGGATCTATCCAATGACGACCCGAGACAGTGGCTGGGGCTGCTGTGCTTGTCCTCGTCGCTGCAACGATCGGGTTCAGGTAAGTAAAAGGAGGGCTCTGGGGGGGGGGGGGGCAGAAGGTTTTTTTACCTCAATGCATGGAATGCATTAGGATGAAAAACCTTGAGGGTTTACAACCCCTTTAAGGCCTCGTAAACTCCCCAGCATGTTATCCTATGTGTCCATGCACACATAGGTTTTTATCAGTGTTTTGTTGGCAGGGGCGTTTTCTGGCTGAATAAAAAACCCAGAACTAGCTGTAAAAACGCTATAACTCTGAAAAAAGCTGGAAAAAAAATGCTATTCAGGGTTTATGAGTGTTTTTGAGCCATAATATGGGAGTATAGTTTTGCTAAAAAAATGCAAATGCTAAAAAACGCTAATGCAAAAACACTGCAAAACACACATTTTTAATGCAGCATTCTACAGCTAAAGCTACTGGCGTTTTTAGAAGAATATCCGATTGCTAGGATTAAATGGGTTAAATGCTATGGTTGTCCTGCTCTCAGTGGCTTGTCTACTGCTAACAGTAAAAAGTGGGCCGGTGGCCCTCTCACAAACTCCCAGACGTGGTAGACGTGGTAGCAATTCTTGCGATGGAAAGGTCCAGGTTCAGGCTGGTTCTGGAGTAGCTTTGACCTGGATGGCAGGAACAGAGGGTCAGCTCAACCAAGCAGACAATGCTTACAATCCCTCTCCCTCTCTCCTGTCCACCACCACAGCGTCCTTGGGTGGCCTTGTCTCCCCTGCTCGCTCCAACAGGTCTGGATGCTCAGATTCCCATGGCGCCAAGAGAGCTGGATTACCAAACTTTCTATAAAAACCCCTTCAGGCTCCTCCTGCTCACTAAGGGTTTCATGAGATTTGTAGTTCAGTGATTTTTAAAGTGAGTGGTGAAGACTACTTGAATTTCTTCAGAACCTCCCATTACATCAGAGTACCGCCATGAAAGAGTCTCCCCATCCTTGAGTCACTATTATCACAGAGCCCACCAATCACACAGGCCCCTTTTCACATCAGGACCCTACCTTTTGGCTCCAGCAGCATAGCAGGGTGTGAAGTGGCGCTGGTATGGAGGAGATGGACTTCCATCCTCTCCTGAATGCTGGGGGCAGGCCTACATACTGCCTGCCCTGGACCAGCTTCATGTGTTGCCATGGTGCTGGAGACCAACCTACCCAACACCATGGAAACTCATGATGCAAATTCAGGGAAAACTGGGTCTTTTGCTCATGGCACCTTGGTGAAGCCCAAATAGCACCCTGGTTGAGAAATCCTGTGCTAGATAACACAGATGGCATTGGCCGATCAGCAGCATCTCCTTACAGGGTAGACTGCACAGATAATCAGGGCACTGATTATCAGTGAAGCCCCAATAGTGCCCATCAGTGATGTCAGTCAGTGCCTAGAAGTGATGCCAATCTTTGCCCAGAAGTGATGCCAATCTGTGCTCAGAAGAAGCGATGCAAGTCAGTGCTGCCTTTCAGTGCCTGCTCATCAGTGTCCATCAGTGCCGCCTATCATTGCCCATATGTGCCACCTATCGAGGCCCATCGGTGCTGCATATCAGTGTCACCTATCAGTGTGCATCAGTGCGGCATATTAGTGCATCCTCATCAGTGCCCATCAGTGCCACCTCATTAGTGGAGCCTATCAATGACCATCAGTGCAGCCTCATCAGCTCACATCAGTGAAGGAGCAAAATTACTTATTTACAAAATGTTATGACACAAACTAAGGCCCCTTTCACACTTGTAGGACTTGTCCTGCGACTTGGGACTGCAAAGTCACATGACAAATCGTACCCTATGATTTCCAATGAGTACCATTCACATCTGTGCGACTTCAAGTCGCACTGACTTTAAAGAAGTCCCTGTACTACTTTGGTCTGACTTTAATGCTAGTCGACACAAGTTTACACAGGCATTCCCTGAAATAGCTTATTGTTGCGTGACCGCGCAATTGTCATTCAAAGTAGAGCTGCACAATTAATCATTAAAAAATTGTGATCTCGATTCAACCCCCCTGACGATCTCTGTTGCAGAGTTTGCCGGTTCTTTCATATAACAAGTGGAGAGACTTATCTGCTCACTCAGCTGTCAAAAGAAAACATCTGGGCAGTCTGCCAAGTTTTTAATATGAAACATTGTAACTAACGCTTCCTTCTTAAATCAAAGGGATACACTTCTGTTTGTAAAGAAAAAATCTGGCAGTCTGCCAAGTTTTCAACAACATGTAAATGCACAAAGTTTAACCGCTTAAAGTCCAAATCTTTTTCTGACACTTCTTTCTTAAAGAGGATGGCCACCTTAAAAAAAAAAAAATATTAAAAGTTAGCAGCTACAAATACTGCAGCTGCTGACTTTTAATAAATGGACACTTACCTGTCCCAGGGTCCAGCAAAATCAGCAGCAGATGGCGAGCAATCGCTGATCTCTTGGCTGCCCCGCCGCCATCCTCTGTCAGGGAATGAGGAAGTGAAGCATTGCGGCTTCACTGCCCGGTTCCCTACTGCGTTCTGTGCGTCTTCACTGGTCCCTGTTGTGTCCTGGGAGCTATTCCCGGAAGTGGGTGCAGATACCTGGATTGTACAGATATCTGCACCCCCCTCCCCCTGAAAGGTGCCGATTGTGGCACCAGAGGGAGGAGGAATCTGATGAGCGGAAGTTCCACTTTTGGGTGTAACTCCGCTTTAAATTAAAATCAATATTTTTTTGCTAGAAAATTACTTGGAACCTCCAAACATTTTATATATTTTAGCAGAGACCCTAGGGAATAAAATGGCAATTGCTGCAATATTTTATGTCACACTGTATTTGCCCAGCGGCCTTTGAAACGCAATTTTTGGGGAAAAAAATACACTTCAATTGAATAAAAAAAAAAAAAAACGTAGCGAGAATCGCAAGAGAATTGTCATCTATATTCTAAGCAAAAAAAATTGTGATTCTTATTTTAGTCAGAATCGTGTAGCTCTAATTCAAAGCGTCACAGCGCTGAAAGCTGAAAATTGGCCTGGGCAGGAAGGGGATAAAAGTGCCCAGTATTGAAGTGGTTAAATAAATGTTTTTTTTTTCCAGAAACAAATTGTAATTTGTATGACATACTCTCACGATTCTGTATAGTGTTCCCTGCATTAGCCTGCGGAAACTGCAAAATCATAATCTTTATGTATGTGGGACAGTCCTTTATAGGTCTAACCTACATTGCTATGCAGTGTGAGGGACCATAAGTGCTCTGTGGCTCATGCTAATTTTTTCCTTTACAATGCTTATTGGGTTTGTCCCCCCCCCCCCATTGTAATGTAACCTTGCGGTTTTACGCCATTGCACAAAGACTAGCAGGGTGAGTTGCGGTCTTGTATTTTCCTGCCAAAACGACATCCACCCACAAGCATGAATTTGGCACCTTGTGCCGCCAGGATTATATTCCAGGCTCTAAACTCAGAAGTCTTCTTGTAAATGAGAGAGTCCCAGATGAGCGATTACAAGTGATGTTTATCAGCGGCGCTCAGTTCCTCTGTTTAATGCTTCTTCTGCCCATCTGTCTCACGGCTGCAGTATTTCCAGTGCTGGATTTCTGTTCTCTTGGGGCAGCTGGAAAACAAACTCATCATTGAGGAAAGTGATTCTTTATTTCTGGATGGAAAGACGCAGTCTTCTCTCCCCCCCCCTGGGGAGTAATATCACCGCTGTTGTATTCATCTAAGGGGAGGGTAATCTCTTCCCTCTCTCTTTTCTCTGTGTGACCCTTCATTATTACCATTCCCAATATGTGCGCTACTGTATAAGGAAGCAGAAAACGGCAACTCTGGGATTCCCTGTGCTGCAGAGCTTGCAGTTACTCTATGTGAATTTCTATCAGATTTTGCAGCCCAACTCTAACTTTGTTATATTTTTTTATTTTAATTGCATTTTTATTAAAGTTAACCTTTTTTTTTTCATTAGCACAATGCACATTTACAGTAGAAATAGTGCCAAGGCCCTGTTAGTATACTATAGAGATTTCAATGAAGTACAGTCAAGAGACCAAGGGCCATACATGTTTTACATGTGTAGCACCTTCCCGACAGGCTGCTAATTGTTGGTTAGGCAAATTTAGCTTTTAGCTCATGTAATCAGCAGAGCAGGGTTCGGATTGCTTTGGGCTGCTCTGGGTTCTGCAGGTTGCAGGTTTGATTGCTTCCCCCTGTTTTCTGGAGATTTCCAGAATATAGTGGGTGCCAGAGTAAAATAGGCAGCCTGAATATTTATGAAGTCTCAGCCAATCCCTGAAGAGGTGTGTCTAGATGGTGGTTGGGGAGTATATGTATACATAAATAATAGTGCGCTTTTGGTTACTATGCAAGAAATTAAATAATGTAAATGTATTAATATACAATCAAACAGTGAATTAAATAGTCCACAGGGAAGGACGTCATATGACGAGATCCGCGCTGTGGCCGTCATTCGTCCATAGCGCGGATGTCAAGTGGTAATGTTTATTTTTTGCCTTGCCTTTTCTTGCCCTGATGGGTAACTTTTTAAATTTATCTATTTAATTTAAAAAAAAATTGTATTTTTTATATATATGTTACAACTCCATCTCCTCCGCTACTCTTCTTCTCTCTGTTGGGGTACCCCAAGGCTCCATCCTTGGGTCCCTCCTATTCTCGCTCTATACCTCTTCCCTGGGCCAGTTGACAACCTCCCATGGCTTCCAATACCACCTCTATGCCAATGACACCCAGATCTATCTCTCCACTCCTCAACTCACCCCTCGATCTCCTCACGTTTCTCAAACTTACTGAATGACATATCGGTATGGAAGTCACACCACTTTCTCAAACTCAATCTTTCTAAAACTGAGCTTGTAATATTTCCTCCTTCCCAGTCCCCCCCCCCCCCATGACTTTACTATTAAGATCAACAGCACAACCATTGGTCCCTCCACACATGCCAGGGTGCTGGGTGTAATCCTTGACTCTGACCTCTCCTTCAGCCCCCACATCCAATCACTGGCTAAATCCTGCCTATTGACCTTTTTTTGTATTGTTCACATTTTGGTCAGGCAACACACTGACACCTTTGCTGCCATTGTGCAATGTGCTGGGTGTTCAGCGTGCTCCTGCACCTTTAAGGAGGGTTGGGCTCCCTCCAGTCATCTGCCCTTCATCTACACATTAGCATACATGTGCTCCCACTGTGGAGACTCTTCAAATTTAGAGTTAGGGTCTGCAGGATACAGGGTGCCTTGACGCGGCCTGCAGCTTATGCATGTGTTTGCAAATGTGTGCAACTAAACCCCTGTTTTTAACCCCTACTGTTAGACAGGTTAATGGTCGCTGGCTAGTTGGAAAGTTGAGCTTGGAAATTCTTTGGTTTTGTTTGACATGCGTCTGCCCTTCCAGTGCTCCTTGCTGTGAAGACCAGTTATAGGTGGGGGCAGTGACCTTTTTTTGTAAATCCTGCAGCCTTAAACTCCGCAACATCTCCAGAATTCGACCCTTCCTGACTAATGACACCACAAAGCAACTTATTCACTCCTTGATTATTTCCTGCCTTGACTACTGGAACTCTCTCCTTAACCTCCCTAGCGGTATGATTATTTCTGATTTAAGGCACCTTTCACACTGACGGACCGCTCAGGTCCGCCTGTCAGTTTTGACGGCGGACCTGAACGGGCGCTCCATGCTGGTCTATGGAGAGACGGATGTCAGCGGAGACATGTCCGCTGACATCCGACCCGGTCCGATCCACCAAAAGCAGACGGATGGCCCTACGCCCGGATCCGTCGCTGGCAGATTGGGTGAGATCTGATGAAAACGGACATGCTGTCCGTTTTCATCCAATCTCTCCATAGAGACCAGCGGCGCTGGACAAGCCCCTTCCCACTCAGTGAGCAGAGAGGGACCTGTCATCCGCCGGCTCAGCGGAGATCAACGGAGAGATCTCCCGCTGAGCCGGCGGACAGAGGCGGGCTCCGTGGAAGCGGATCCGCCTTGTGGGAAAGGGGCCTTAGGTGCTGAAAGCGGTACAATTATTTTGCATGGAAATTTGGTGTTTTATATTGTAGGCCTGCAATTCTTAGGAATAACTCACTTAAATATGTCCAAATCAGAGTCTAGTAGACAGCCCGGGTATGATAAAGTTTGAAACACAAAATCATAAATTATAATATAATAAATAACTATAAAAATGATTCAATAATGTAATCAAATCAAAAACACTGAAATTTGCTCAGTTGCAGAATTGTTGCTGTCATTAGATTTAGTGTTTGAGGACGAATTTCCCCACAAATCGCTATCGCTCAATTCTGCAAGTGATTCTAATTTATTATCACTGTTTTCTAGCTGGTCTAAAATCCCTTTTGACATAAAGGGACACTTTTTGGTTGCTATGGAAAATCTCCAAATTCCAGGCAGAAATTTTTTTATTTATAATATAAAAGTGCATGCAGGGCACTGGACAGACCACTAGGGACAAAGGGGATGTGTCATTTTTTTATACAGTACTGTAATCTGTAAGATTACAGTGTACTGTATGTGTTTTGTGTTTTTACTTTTTTGAATTTGGCGCCAATCTCTGCTCCCATGTGTCGCAATGTCGCAGGGAACGGAGCTCAGCGGCACTCGGGCACTGTGTGAATCGAGCGGAGGAGCTCGCACACACATCGGGGAGACATCGCAGGATCCAGGGGACAAGGTAAGTAAGTCTCCCTGTATCCTGCAATGCGATCCCGAGTCTGGCTCGGGTTACCGCTAATGGTACTGAAGTTCCACCCCGAGCCAGACTCGGGAATACCGCCAGCCACCTTACGCAGGCTATCCCCCCTTCAGTCTATTATGAATGCTGCTGCTAGACTAATACACCTCACTAATTGATCTGTGACTGCTGCCCCTCTCTGCCAATCCCTTCACTGGCTTACCCTACCCCACCATGTAAAATTCAACATGCTAACCATAACATACAAGGCCATCCGCAACATCGCTCCCAGCTACATCACCAACCTCTTCTGCAGATATCGCCCAAATCGTCCCCTCTGCTCCTCCTAGGACCTCCTGCTCTCTAGCTCCCTTGTTACCTCCTCCCATGCTCGCCTTCAGGACTTCTCCAGAGCCTCTCCCATCCTCTGGAATTCCCTGCCCTTGTATATTCGATCAGCCCCTAACCTGAAAACTCACTTATTCAGGGAAGCCTATCGCACACCCACCTAACAACTGTCCCCGAGCCACCCCCATCAAATCATCACCTGCAGCTATTACCCTTTGTACCACCACCCCCTCCCTTCAGAATGTAAGCTCTACGAGCCGTGCCCTCCTGTCCCTTCTGTATTGAAGTGTACTGTAATTGTGCTGTCCCCCCTCTACATTGTAAAGCGCTGCATAAACTGTTGGTGCTATATAAATCGTTATTAATAATAATAATAATAATATAATAGTATTGTAAGTTCTTACCATATCACTAAAGTCCAGTTCTGCCTCCCTTAATTTTGTCCATTTACCTTTATCATACAGAATGTGTCAAACAACACTTATATTAGAAGAATGGTAAATACAGTATGAGTGGTTCATAATAGTAATTGTTAAGCATGGATGAACAGTTGGACCATTTTACAGTTTAACATTTTAACAATTCTAGATTCCTTGTCAAAAACCCATTCTAACTGAGCAATTTAGAGTATAAAAAAAAAAAGATGAAAATAAGAATAAAATAAAAACAAAAATATAAAAATAAAGAACAAAATATAAAAATAAAGATAAAAATAAAGAATAAAAAACAAAAAAATATATATAAAAATAAAGAGGGAAGGGAAAGTAATGGCTGAAACTGATGTACATATGTGTACTGCCGCGTACACACGACCAGACTTTCCGGCAGACTAGGTGCGAAGGGATTAGTCCGTCGGACAATCCGATCGTGTGTGGGCTAATCCGATCGTTTTTTGAAAAAAATAATCAGACGGACCTAGAAATAGAACATGTTTCAAATCTATCTGACGGACTCAATTCCGACAGACTAAAATCGGGAAAACAGTTCGCCTGTGTGCTGGTCCGACGGACCAAATACGACGCAAGAGAAGCTATTGGCTACTGGCTATTGAACTTCCTTTTTTAGTCCCGTTTACGTCTTCACATTCAAAACAAACAGACTTTCGAACGGACTTATGCCCCGTAGACCATGTTGTCGGAAATTCCGACCGTGTGTGGGCTCCATCGGACTTTTTCCGTCTTAATTTCCGACGGAAAAAGTTTGAGATCCTGCTCTTAAATTTTCCGACAACAAAGTCCTATCGGACTTTTTCCGATCGTGTGTAGCGAATTCCGATGGACAAAGTGCCACGCATGCTCAGATCAAATTACGAGACCAAAGCTATTGGCTACTAGCCTCTATGTAGTCTCGTCGTACGCAACGAAAGTCACCACGTTCAGGATGATCTGATTTTCCGACAACTTTGTCCGACCGTGTGTATGCAACACCAGTGTCGGACTAAATCCGTCGGAAAAAATCCGACGGATTTTGTGGTCAGAATTTCCGACCGTGTGTACGGGGCATTAGTATGTTCGTGTGTGGCCAAGTCCGTTCGTTCGGAAAGTCTGTCGAAAGTGCGTCCTGAAGACCGTCGGACCTAGTCTGCCGGAAAGTCCGGTCGTAAGAAATTGTTTTTTTATCGCAAAGTGCACTTATTCTCTAAAAAGCATCATCAGACTCCTCCAGTGCCACAAGAAGCTGCTACCGCTAAATGTTTTATGCAGGCCCCGTCATGCCGGTAGCTTTGCAGTCAACATTAAGGATTTGGGGAAGCATTGATTATTATTGGACTTTCAGCTTCAATGCCAAGGATGAAAGTTAAGTCAAATCTGTTGCCAGACAGAAAAAGGGATAAAGTCGCGATGACCCCGTGGCAATCCATCCGTTAAGAGGCCTTATTGCCTTCCCTGCGAAAAAGCTAAATGGCATAAATGAGCAGAGATAGGATGGATAAAAAATAAATAAAATAGAACCTTCTTTATGTGGCAATTTATAAAAAGTCATTGGGAACAATTCACGGAGAGCTGCAGTCCCTAAAGGCTTCCTCTGCCTCCCGCCTCACCCCCCCCCTCCGAGCTCGTAACTCTCCCCTGATTGGAGCCATTCACACCAGCAATAATCTCTGCCTTGTAGCAGAATGATGGAGGTGTAGGGATGGGATCTGCCAGTGAGGATAAAGCTGTCCCCCTGGGGAGTCCTGTGTAATCAGAGAGAATTAGGATGGATGAGACAGCCGGGAAAGGTTTGTTTAAGGGGAAGGCGAGGGATTGGTAAACATCACAACGTGCCTAGGAGTTTAGCTGATCTCCGGGGAGATACTTAGGAGGTAATCTTGGCTTTGCCTGGTACCCCACCAAAGGCCCAAGAGAGACAGTGGGCACCACCAGTGGACCAGACCTTGCCCCATAAAGAATGCTGCAAGCAATGGATAAGAGCGGAGAGTTTTAGACAATCTCTAGATTCTTATTTTTATTTATTCATTTTTAGATTATTATTTCTATTTATTAATTTTTAATTATTTTTTGCATTCAGATCCCAGTGTACCGTATTTATTGGCGTATAACACGCACCCCAAGTTTAGGAGGGCATTTTAAGGAAAAAAAGTTTTAGTAGGGAAGTTTAGGGAAAAAAAAACGTACATTTAAGCGTCATTTGCAGCTTGCCCAGCGTCATTGCAGCCTTGCCCAGCGTCATTTGCAGCCTTGCCCAGCCTCTTTTTCAGGCTTGCCCAGCGTCATTGCAGCTTGCCCAGCGTCATTGCAGCAATGCCCAGTTTCTTTGTAACTTGCCAGCGTCATTAGAAGTCCGGTCGGGGTTTAAATTTCCCGCCGCCGAGACTCTCTGTCGCGCGCGCCGCCGAAAAAGCCCGAAGCGCGGCCGAAAAAGACCGAAGCACTCCCAGAAAAGGCCGAGCTGACTGTTCAGCTCCGCTCGCAGTCCCGCCTCCCTGCTGTTTCCGGAGCGAGCGCAGGGAGGCGGGACTACGAGCAGAGCCGAACAGTCTGCTCGGTCTATTCCGGCACCGCTTCGGGTTTTTTCGGCAGCGCTCGCTATTTTTCAGCGGCGCTTGCCATTTTTTTGGGGGGTATCGGCGTATAACACGCACCCACGACTTTCCCCGATTTTAAGGGGGAAAAAGTGCGTGTTATACGCCGATAAATACGGTACTTTTTTTTTTTTTTTTTTTAAGACCTGTTAATTCTACTATCAGTCCATTACTGTTCTGAAACATTGCTTTAAGCTGTTTTATGTCATGAAGGATTTCCAAATCCTAAAGTGGAGCTTTACCCATAACAATTTGGTAAAAAAAATAATGCACTTCAGCAAGGAACATACATTCCATGTTAATAATTATGCTAATACATATAGTGTGTGCTGTAAATTGCCTACAGCATTGCTCCTGTATCTTCTTGCTGGAGGCTGACATTTTACTGAAGCCCAGAGCCCCTGAGCAGCAGAACATCTTTAGGTTGTCAACATAATGGCCTCTACATTTCCAGCACACTGCTTAAAAATAGAGAGCAACTGAGCGTGTGCAGAGTAGGGTGAGACAGTGTATTTAAGGAGCACACTAAGCCGGTACTTTTAACGCATACTGTTAGATAGGTTATTTGGTTGCCTGCGAGCTGGTTAGGGTTGCCACCTGTCCGGGATTCACCTGGACAGTCCGGGTTTTTAATCATGTGTCTGGGCGTACTGAAACTCAGACACACTATTCAGATTGGGCTGTGGCTCCTCAAGTAACCAAGATAGTCATAAGGATGACAGGTCCTCTTTATGAAGAGATCTGGGGTCAAAAAGACCCTAAATCTGGGCTAGGGTTGCCACCTATCCGAAAAGTCTGGATTTTGAATCATGTGTCCGGGTTTCAGACGGGCTGTGGCTCCCCAAGTAACCAAGATAGTCACGCACAAATTTGTTGCCTTCCAGGAGCTGTGGGCGGCTGTCTGGGGGCAGGTTCGGCATCACTAAGGGGCAGGGTAATGATGTCAGCAAGAGCAATTTGGACGTGCCCACATTTTTCCATGGCACGTTATGCGCACTGCATTACTATCCTTGGGGCACCCAAAGGTGTCCCAGACCGCTAAAGTGTTCGGGTTTGGCTTGAAGAAAAGGTGGCAACCCTAGGGCTGGTGGTAACTTAACCACTTACCCACTGGGCACTTAAAGCGGTAGTAAAGCCGCTGAACTTTTTTTTTTTTTTTAACACCTGTAAAGGAAAAGGCATAATGAGCTAGTATGCACTGCATACTAGCTCATTTTGAAATACTTACCTTAGAACGAAGCGTCGGTAACTCACCTGGTCCACGCCGAGGTCGCTGACATGTTGCCTCGGCGTGTCTTCCGGGTATCGCGGCTCCAGCGCTGTGAGTGGCTGGAGCCGCGATGTCGTCACTCCCGCGCATGCGCACGGGAGACTTCTTCCCGGCAGGGTTCAGATTCTGCCGGCCCTTCAGCCGAGAATCCCCCGTGCGCATGCGCCGCTGACTGACTGACTGACGCATTGCACGGGGAATATCTCCTAAACCGTACAGGTTATTATAGGCTTACCTGTAGGTAAAAGTTATAATTTTGACTTTACTTCCACTTTAAACCCCCTTCCTAACCAGACCAATTTTCAGCTTTCGGTGCTCTCACACTTTGAATGACAATTACTCCGTCATGCAACACTGTACCCAAATGAATTTTGTGTCCTTTTTTTCACACAAATAGAGCTTTCTTTTGGTGGTATTTAATCACCGCTGGGTTTTTTATTTTTTGTGTTATAAATCAAAAAATACTGAAAATTCTGTAGAAAAAAAAAAATAATTCTTTGTTTCTATTAAAAATCATTGGCGAGTATTGGCGAGTATTGGCAGAGTATTGGAGAGTATTGGCGAGTATTGGAGAGTATTGGCGAGTATTGGAGAGTATTGGAGAGTATTGGCGAGTATTGGAGAGTATTGGCGAGTATTGGCAGAGTATTGGCGAGTATTGGCGAGTATTGGCAGAGTATTGGCAGAGTATTGGCAAGTATTGGCAGAGTATTGCAGTGTTGCAGTGTTGCACAGTATTGGTAGAGTATTGCACAGTGGGGGCAGAGTATTGCACAGTGGTTGCAGAGCATTGCACAGTGGTGGCAGAGCATTGCACAGTGGTGGCAGCGTATTGCAAATTGCTGTCACTGACCAGCGCTGTGGGCACTACCCATCAAGCCCACAGCGCTGGTCCCGTCTCCCCCCCTTTCCGCTTCTCCCCTCTCACTGTACTGATCGGTACAGAGAGGGGAGGGAGGAACCGGCGTCATGACGTGACGCCGGTCTGTGTACATGTGATCGCTCCTTCATTTGACGGAGCGATCACGTGGTCGTGGTAAACAGCCGATATCAGCTGGTCCTCAGGACCCGGCGGTCAAGGATGTTCCCGAGTGCGCGCCCCAGGGGGCGCGCGGGAGCAAGTTTCTGGGAGGACGTCCGTAGGACGTCCACCCAGGATAAGCCGACCGCGCTGTGGCCGTCTTTCGGCTATGGCCTGGTCGGCATGTGGTTAAGCTTGGTTTTTTCCTTGGATTTATCCTTGGCCTTGTTTGTACCTGTTGTTAGCCTTCCAATGCTTCTTACTGTGATAGCCAGCTATAGATGGGAGCAAGTGGCGTCTTTTTGGATCACAGAGACAGAACAGCCCGCAGCTATGAACGAAGGGATCAGCGCAGGGCTGGCATGAATAAAGTCAACATGCCATTTTTGTGTATGGCCGTTTAAGGATTGCAAGGTGGGTGGAGCCAGGCAGCAGGAAGGGGAGGGATCCTCCTCCTCAGAGTCAGTCTGCTGTTAGGAAAGTTACAGAGAGATGAAGCATGGAGGAGCTCCTGGCTAACATCAGGGCGGCTGCAGCGGCGAACGGGTCGGACTGGATGAGGGCTCAGGTAGAGCGGGCCCTGGGTGGGGGGGAGAGCGGAGGGGGGGGGCGGTACACGGCGGCCGGTCCAGGCCGATCCGGCCTCCGGTTAGGTATTCGCCTGAGGGGCGCAGGGCCCAACACAGGCAGGGGGACAGCATCTCAGCCACAGCCGCCGAACCGCCGGCTAAGCGGTCGGCCAGGGGGACAGCGTCACTCTCCAACCAGGCATCCGGGGGGGGGCAGGCACCCGGGGGGGCCCGGCAGCAGCGGCAAGCCTTCCACTACCACTAGGCCGCATGGACAGGCTTCAGGCCTTGCTGTGCACGCGGCGGCGGCACGCGGCGGCCATCTTGTGTGTGGCACACAGCGCAGGAGCTCCAGAGGAAAGAGCAGAGGGGACCTGGGGAGCCAATATCTGTCAGCCAGCACACAGCCAATGGGGACAGACACCATCCGGGCGGCCGCCCATGCTAGCGGCCCGCCAGGGGGGGGGCGAGCAGGATCACCAGGAGCCGAGGGGGATACCAACAGGCGGGCATTGGACCGGTGGAGGAACACAGGGAAGTGCAAGGGGGCGTGCCGCCCATTGGACAAGGACAGCAGGCCCGGTCAGGGGGCGTTCCGCCCAGCCGGCGTTCGGCAGCCGGGGGGGCCAGGGCAAGTCGGCCCGGCAGCCACCCACAGAACAAGCGGGGTGAAGGCGGTCCGCCCACGCGGGGAACCACAAGTGGGAGGAGCCACGCAGACGGCAGCGGGAAAAAACAGCCCGCTGGGGCTGGGGGCGCACAGCCCAGGCCTGAAGCACCACTACAGGGGTACAGAGGCGTGCGGCCTAACCCTACAGCGATGGAGCCAGCAGCAGAGCCGAGGTCACAGAGCCCAAGAAAATGCACCAGGAAGTCGGCGGGTGGACGGAAGAGGAGCATGAGAGAGCGAAGTTCGTCCACCTCCGGGGGTGAATCCTCTGGGGGGCAGGCTTCGGAGTCAATGGAGGAAGAGCCGGAGCTGTCGGAGGGAGAGCTGACCAGATCGGAGGACGAGATCCCGGAAGGACGGGTGGCGGCGGTGGAACCGGAAACTACGGATGGTGGGAGCGTTTCCAGGCAGCCTGGTAAGTCCTTTTCAGTTACGGGTATCGGGGGGGAGAAATGTATTGTCAGGTTGGGAACCGTGGGAGGGGGCGGGGCATGCCGGGAGGGGGGCAGCCCGGGGGTCACTTTTGGGGGGCGGCGGGGTTCCCGAACCCTCCCTGTCGGGAGACGGCCTCAGGGTCCTCCTGGCAGGGCTTAGGGACCTCGTGGGCAGGTTTGACCTTAACCCGCCGGCTCCGGCGGGGCCAGCGCAAGCCTGGGTCCCACACGGGGGGGACGGGACTGGGGGGGTGCGGGGGAGGGGTAGTGCCAGGTGGGGTATGGGCAAATGAGCAGGCGGGGGACACGGCGGTGGCGGCTCCGCCCGCGGTGGCCCCGGGGGAGAACGAGGCAGGAGTGGGGAGCACGGTGGTGGCGTGTCCGCCCGCGGCTCCGGCTATTGGGGAGGGAGAAAAAGGGGGCGACAAACCCAAAAAACAAGATATTGTACGGCTGGCGGACTCCGCGCGCTGCGAAGTCTACGTTTGTTTTGAAGGGACCCTGGGGGCCCACTTAAAGCAAGAAGTAAGGGAAAAGATTTGGAAAGGGGAGTATGTGGAGATTTTCTCACTACTTCCCCTGGAAAAGTTCAATCTAGATAGGGTAAAACCTGATGACAGAAAGAAGGAGGATGAAGAGAAGAGGAGATATAGGTTGATTCCCAGGACCTTCCAGAATTGGCTTCAGGCGTTTGCGATTCTGGCAAGCGTGATAGGGGAGAAGGAGCCGGAGCACTGCTCCGCTCTTTTCTGTTACCTGGATGCCATTGGGGAAGCTCATAGAACGTATGGGGGTTTGTCATGGCTGCGCTATGACGAACAATTTCGCCAGAGAAGGGCAGTCAGGCCGGCCCTTCGCTGGGACCACAAGGACATCAGCCTCTGGATGCGCCTGATGTCATCGGCGAAGCCGGCGGGGCAGTCTTTTCAAGGGGGGGCCGGTGGATCAGGGGCTTCGGGTCAATCGGCCGCAAAAAAGAAGGGAGTCTGCTGGCAATATAATGAGGGCACCTGCAAATTCGGAACGGGGTGCAAGTTTAAGCACGAATGCTCAGGATGCGGGGGATCTCACCCCAGCTCGCGGTGTTTTAAACAAGGGAAGGGTAAGGCCAGCGAGTCTAGCAACAAAGGGGAAGACGCCGGTGAAAGTGGAAAGAATGCTGCCTTTTCTAGGTAGGTATCCGGATAGGACAGTGGCCCAATTATTGACAAGGGGTTTCGGGGAGGGCTTTGTGATTCCTGCGGTATTGGGCACGGTGCCTCCCGGAGCGGATAACTTGAGGTCAGCTCTGAGACACCGAGCGGTGGTATCGGAGAAACTACACAAAGAGGTAGCGCTGGGTAGAATGGCGGGCCCCTTTACTGAGATGCCCATCCCCGATCTGGTGGTTTCTCCTTTGGGAGTGGTCCCCAAGAAGGAACCAAATAAATTCAGGCTCATTCACCACCTGTCTTACCCCAAAGGGGGGTCGGTGAACGATGCCATTGACCCGCAGGCGTGCGCAGTCCATTACACATCCTTTGATGCCGCAGTTTTCTGGGTACGTAAGTATGGTAGGGGGGCGCTGATGGCAAAGACAGACATTGAGGCGGCTTTTCGCTTGTTACCTGGTCACCCCGATAGCTTTTACTTATTGGGTTGCAGGTGGCAGGAAGAATACTATGTGGATAAGTGTTTACCGATGGGTTGCTCTATCTCATGCGCATTCTTCGAATGTTTTAGCTCCTTCGTGGAATGGGTGGTGAGGGACGTGTCTGTTTTGAACTCAGTGATCCGCTATTTGGACGACTTTCTGTGTGTCGGTCCGCCCGCATCCAAGGTTTGCGCGGTGTTACTGACGACGCTGGAGAGGATAGCGAGGGATTTCGGCATTCCCCTTGCACCTGGCAAGACGGAAGGGCCCAGGACAGAGATTAGCTTTCTGGGGATCGTCCTTGATTCGGTAGCCATGGAATGCAGGCTACCTGAATCGAAATTTGTTGCGCTAAAAGCAGAAGTGCGGGCATTAGTAGGGCGGCGCAAGGTCCAGCTCAGAGTTCTGCAATCGGTGTTGGGCAAGCTCAACTTTGCGTGCAGGATTATCCCGATGGGTAGGATTTTTAGCAGGAGGTTGTCAGCAAGCACAGGCGGGGTTGAGTCGCCCAGGCATTACGTGACACTTTCTAGGGACCATAAGGACGACCTGCGGATGTGGCACGTATTCCTGGACAACTTCAATGGTAGAGCGCTGTGGATGACGGGGCCAGTTAGCAACTTTGACCTGGAGTTGTTCACTGACGCCGCAGGGTCGGCAGGTTACGGGGCCTTTTTTAAGGGACGCTGGAGTGCGGGCCCTTGGCCGGAGAGCTGGAAACAAAGGGGGTTGATCAAGAACATGCTGTTACTTGAATTGTTTCCGGTGGTGCTGGCGGTCGAGTTGTGGGGTGAATTCTTCCGCGATCGGAAAGTTCGCTTCCACATAGATAACTTGGGGGTAGTACAGGTTATCAACAAGGTGTCGGCGGCATCGCCGCCGGTGATACGCTTGTTGAGACATCTGGTACTCAGGTGCATGCAGCTGAACATTTTCATCCATGCAGTGCACCTGCCAGGAGTGGACAACGTTATCGCTGATGCTCTCTCTCGGTTTCAGTGGGAAAAATTTCGAGAGCTGGCGCCGGAGGCAGAGCATCAGGGGATCCCGTGTCCGGCGGAGATGTGGAGGATTGCCCTGGACGAATAGCGGGATGGATTAAGCGGTCGGTGAGCCAAGGGACTTGGAAAGCATACAGGAAAGTATGGGACGACTGGGCGGCTTTCCAGGATCAGGCCTCAGGGGGAGAGGGGGAACCTAGGCTGCTGTTTATTTATTTTATCGCCAGGTACATGGAGAGAGGTATTTCCGTGTCGAGGCTGGGAAAAGTGATGGCGGCCATGGCATTTTGGTGTAAGCTTAGGGGGGGATGCGACTGGACAAAAGAGTTCTGGGCGCACCAGGCAGTGAAGGGGTACAAGAAAGGGAAGTTTCGGCGGGACGAGCGAAGGCCGGTGACCTTCGAACTGTTGGGCAGAGTGGTGGACACTCTGTGGGGAGTTTGCTCGTCCGGTTACGAGGTGGACCTTTTCCGCACGGCTTTTGTGTTGGCCTTCTTTGGGGCCTTCCGCATAGGGGAGTTGGTAAGTTCCTCCAAGAGGATAGGGGATGGAATGGCTGTGGGGGACGTGCGGTGCTCAGGGGACAGGTTGGTTTTGCACCTTCGGAGATCAAAGACGGATCAGCAGGGCCGAGGCAAGGATGTGGTGGTTTTCGCCATTCCAGACGCCAAACTCTGCCCCGTCTTGGTTACGACGGTGTTCTTGCAAAGGAGGCCAGATGTGGGGGGCCCCCTGTTAGTGCACCAAAATGGTGAGGCGCTGTCGCGCTTTCAATTCATAAGAGTTTTCCAAAAATGTTTGTGTAGACTGAATATGGGAGATTTGAAGTTCTCCTCACATTCATTTAGGATTGGGGCGGCAACGGAAGCGGTAAGGTGGGGTTTAACGGACGAGGTGGTAAAACAGATCGGGAGGTGGGAATCTCGGCGTTTCAGGTCATACGTCAGGACGGATTTGGTGTAAAGTTTTATAACATAAAAGGCTGTGTGTAGTACCGACATGGTTTCGTGTGGTACTAAGAAGTGAAGTTCACCTGAGTTTTATTGTTTCTCTTTCAGATTCATCACCAAGCCTCGTGTGGATCATGGGGCATTCATATGTCTGCTGGGGAGCCAGAAGGGGCGATGACAGACCAGATGGGAGACAGTTAGGTTTCTCTAGGAGGGAGGCCTATATAAAGTGGTTGGGTTTCCCGGGTATGCTTTGGAGTTGTCTGATCCCGGAAGCGCTTAAGTTTGCGAGATGGGATAGACCTCCGGAAGTTCTAGTCATCCACGTTGGGGGTAACGATTTGGGGCTCAGGACAAAACTTGATGTCACTAGGGACATCAAGTACGATTTCTGCCGACTTCAGGCGGCCTTTCCCAACACTGTCCTGGTCTGGTCAGACATGATAGCCAGGACGTCGTGGCGTTTTGCCAGGTCAGTTGATCTTCTCAATAAGGCTAGGAAGAAGGTCAACCAGGAGGTCAGTAGGTTTTTTATCAAGAACGGGGGGTTGGCCATCAGGCATAGGGAATTAGAGGTCGACACTTGGCGTTATCTGAGGGCTGATGGAGTTCACCTGAACCCAGTTGGCACAGATATGTGGGCCATCGGTATTCAGGATGGCATACAGCGAGCACTTAGGGTGTGGAGGTGCGCTCAAGGCTAAGGTGTTAACCTTGTTTGCGGTGGCGGATGTTGGGTGACGTAGGCATTGAGAAGAAACCCCCTCCCCACAGAAAACTTGATGCGGGACCCATTGGTGATATGGGCCCGTTTGGTATATTCCTTACAAGTGATGTGGGAATATGGTGGATGACTGCACTGCGGGAATAGTTTTGTCTCTGAGCTAGTATGTCAGCTTGAGGCCTAGTTACAGTTGAGATGACCGCAGTGCACGAGTTGTTGTTTATGGTAATTTGGGTGGGGGGGGTAATGTCAGCTATAGGCCTACGTCACGTGTTCTTGTTACTGTTTATTGGTTTGTTTATTTGTTTATAAAAGTTATTTATAAAGTTATTTATAAAGTTATTTATATATATTTTGGTATTTAATAAAGGGGCTGCTACGGCCTATTTTACACTCCAGCACGGTGTGGTCTCCATTACTGGGAAAGGTAAGGGGGTGGGAGTGTATAGGTGGGCAGCTCAGAAATGTAGCTATGTGGTACTTGGTCAAGTGTATTACTGGATTTTAAACAGTGTAGGGTTTAAAATCCATGTAAAATAATGTTTTACATAGCTACAGTGGGGAAAATAATTATTTGATCCCCTGCAGATTTTGTAAGTTTCCCCACCTACAAAGAAATGAAGGGTCTATATTTTTTATTATAGGTGTATTGATAGAGACAGAATATCAACCTAAAATCTAGAAGAAAAAAAAAACATGATACAAAAGTTATAAATTGAGTTGCAGTTCAGTGAGTAAAATAAAGTATTTGATCCTCGAGCAAAACATGACTTAGTAATTAGTGGAGAAACCCTTGTTGGCAAGCACAGAGGTAAGACATTTCTTGTGGTTGGTGACCAGGTTTGCACACATCTCAGGAGGGTTTTGGTCCACTCTTCTTTACAGATCTTCTCTAAATCCTTAAGGTTTCTTGGCTGTCCGTGGCAACTCAAAATTTCAGCTCCCTCTATAAATTTTCTATAGGATTAAGGTCTGGAGACTGGATAGGCCACCCCATGACCTTAATGTGCTTCTTCTTGAGCCACTCCTTTGTTGCCTTGGCGGTATGTTCCCATCCTCAGTGTTCTGGCAAGGGAAGGGAAGGGAAGAAGGTTCTCATCCAAGATCTTACAATACATGGCCCCGTCCATTGAGCCTCAATGCGGCAAAGTCACCCTGTACCTTTTGCAGAGAAACAGCCCCAAAGCATCATGTTTCCACCTCCGTGCCTGACTGTAGGGATGGTGTTCTTAGGGTCATAGTCAGCATTTTTCTTCCTCCAAACACGGCGAGTCAAGTTAATTGCCAAAGAGCTCAGTTTTGGTCTCATCTGACTACAGCACTTTCTCCCAATCCTTCTCTGAATCATTTAGATGTTCATTGGAAAACATAGACGGACCTGTTCATGTGCCTTCTTGAGGAGGGGACCTTGCGGGTGCTGCAGGGTTTTGATCCATGGCGGTGTATTGTGTTACCAATGGTTTGTTTGGTGACTGTGGTCCCAACTGCCTGGAGATCATTCACAAGCTCCTCCCGTGTAGATCTGGGCTGATCCCTCACTTTTCTCATGATCATCCTCACCCCATGAGGAGAAATCTCGCATGGAGCTCCAGACCGACAGCGATTGATATATTTTTTTATTTCTTCCATTTGCAAATAATTGCGCCAACAGTTGTCCCCTTCTCACCAAGCTTCTTGCTGATGGTCTTGTAGCCCATTCCAGCCTTGTGCAGGTCTACAATCTTGTCCCTGACGTCCTTTGACAGCTCTTTGGTGTTGCCCATGATGGTGGGTTTGAATGGAAGAAAGAGATTCTGTGGACAGGTGTCTTTTATACACATAATGAGTTGTCATTAGGAGCACCTTCCTAAATTGACAGGACTAATCTGTGTACCACATGAGCACCTACTGGGGCCAATCTGTGGGAGGCGGAATTATTGTTGGTTGGTGGGGGATGAAATACTTATTTTACTCACTGAACTTCAACTCAATTTATAACATTTGTATCATGTGTTTTTTCTGGATTTCTGGTTTATATTCTGTCTCTATCATTTAAAATACACATATGATAATTATAGACCCTTTGGCAGTGGCGGAACTACCAGGGTCGCAGCAGTCGCACTTGCGCCTGGTCCCTGGAGTTCCACCACTGGGAGGGCCTGCCTGCCCACGCTGCCACCGCCGCCACTGGTTCTAGGCAATGATCGGGACACTACGTCCCGAACATAGTAGTACAATGTGCAGAGGGGAAGGGTCGCCGATTCTAGTTACAGTCGGTACAATGTACACACTGTGCCTGAGTGAGAACTCACTGTTACTGGTACAGCGCTCCATCCATTCGCTCCGCCCATTCCGTCTATTTTCTTTTCTGGGGACAACCCAAAATTTGGGATTTTCTTGTACTTTCACTTTCAATGATAATAGTAAACAGGACAAATAGAGAGGGGGGGGATTTCCCTAATGGGGTCACAGACAGCAATAAAAACTGACAGGGGTTCTAATCCCTCTCCACTCCATCCAAAACTAACCAAAAAGTTTTGCCTTTAGTTATACTTTAAGTAGTGAATGGTATGTATAGGGAGGGTTGGTAGGAGTGATGGACAATGTGCTGCACATGAGTGAATGGTACGTATGTATTGGAAGGGCTGGTATTTGTGCAGGGACACTGGGGTTGATTTACTAAAGGCAAATAGACTGTGCACTTTGTAATGTGCAATTGCTCCAGAGCTTAGTAAATTAGGTAAAGCTTCACTTTGCAAAGAATACCCAATCACAAAATGAATTTTTACTTGCACATGATTGGATGATAGAAGTCAGCAGAGCTTCCGCTCATTTACTAAGCTCTGGAGCAACTGCACTTGCAGAGTGCACAGTCTATTTGCCTTTAGTAAATCAACCACATTGTGTTGTTCAGTAGTGAATGGTATATATAGGGAAAGTTGGTAGCAGTGACAGGGACATTGTGCTGCAGCGTAATAAATGGTATATACACTATATTACCAAAAGTATTGGGACGCCTGCCTTTACACGCACATGAACTTTAATGGCATCCCAGTCTTAGTCTGTAGGGTTCAATATTGAGTTGGCCCCACCCTTTGCAGCTATAACAGCTTCAACTCTTCTGGGAAGGCCGTCCACAAGATTTAGGAGTGTGTCTATGGGAATGTTTGACCATTCTTCCAGAAGAGCATTTGTGAGGTCAGGCACTGATGTTGGACAAGAAGGCCTGGCTTGTAATCTCCGCTCTAATTCATCCCAAAGGTGTTGTATTGGGTTGAGGTCAGGACTCTGTGCAGGCCAGTCAAGTTCCTCCAGCCCAAACTCACTCATCCATGTCTTTATGGACTTTGCTTTGTGCACTGGTTCAAATCATTTGGTGGAGGGGGGATTATGGTGTGGAGTTGTTTTTCAGGAGTTAGGCTTGGCCCCTTAGTTTCAGGGAAGGGAACTCTTAAGGCGTCAGCATACCAAGACATTTTGGACAATTTCATGCCCCCAACTTTGTGGGAACAGTTTGGGGACGGCCCCTTCCTGTTCCAACATGACTGCGCACCAGTGCACAAAGCAAGGTTGATAAATCTATAGCTAATCTACAGTTGACTTTAATCTCATGCCATTCAGAGATGTAATTATTTGTTGGAAATCACCTCATTAACATCACATTGATCTCAGTGTTATAAATCAGCGGAATGGCAACAAGAGGTTAAAGTGCTCCATAACAGAGTTTTCCCGTCGTCCACATAGCTTGTCCCGGCCTCATTGACACCATCAGCACGTACCGTCCTAATGTGCCATGTACTAAAATAAGAGGAAAGGTAATGAGTTATGTCACTCACATGGTTCATAACCTCACACTGCTCTGTACAAGTTTACCTGATTATTGTACAAAATCTGAGCCTTTCTGATCACTTGATTTTGTAGGTGAGATGTTTATTGATTTAAACTGATGAAAATGCATAAAAACTGATGAAGAAAACAGATAATAACAAATGTAAATGCATATAAAAATAAATAAACTGAGAAAGCTAATAAAAAAAAAATATCTCACAAAGAGTGGAAGGATGTTTTTGAGAATGAATTACTCCATGGTGCAGGTAGCTACAAAGGTCAGTGAGAGATTGCTTTAACATTTATATTAGTTGCGACATAAACAATGAATCTATGATATATGTATAATATATAAATAGTTTAATGTCCTTTTCCTGAGCTCAGTTCTTTTTTTTTTTTTTCAAATAACTTTTTATTAAATCAAAATTGTCATATAACAGTTGAACAAAGTCTGTACATTGTGACTTATCAGCAGCAATAGGACCATAGTGTGACCAGAATAAAGATAAGGATAACAAATAACGTCCTTTATAGTAAAAACTCGTGGTCTGAGTCCTATGTAAGTTTCCTGCTTTCATATGAGGTACATTAATTGTCAGTGACCTATAAGAGGCCATACTTAGTAATAGCAGCAACAAAGTGCCAGTTTTGTAGGTTAAAGAAAAGGAAGAAATGGAAAAGGGGGGTAAAGAGGGTGGAAGGTAGGGATTGGGGCTCCGGCCCCTGGCTCACGGTGGATCCTCATGACGGTGCCATTCCTCCCAGACCCTATCATGCGCATCCAGTCTGTCATAGAGTCTAGCTGTCATTTTTTCCATGATCTCTACATCTTTAATTCTGGCATATAGGTCTTCCTGTGAGGGGGGGGGGGTCAGTCGTTTCCAGTGCAGGGCTATCAGGCACCGGGCCGCAGTGAGGACATGGCTTAGTAGTTTCTTGGACGGTTTGGGAATGCGCAATTGCGAGACTCCCAGTAGGAATAATTTTGGGGACATAGGGATCTGTACTCCTAAGAGGCGGGATAGTAGTAGCTGGGTCTCTGTCCAGAATGGTGTTATCTTGGGGCAGTCCCAATATATATGGAATAGGGTACCCCTGTCTTTCTGGCATTGCCAGCATCGGTCAGAGCAGGACGGATAAATGGCGTGGAGGATGTCGGGTGTCTGGTACCAAAAGTACAAGATCTTGTATGCGTTTTCCTTATACAAGGTGCAGTACAAGCTTTTAGCTGCTTGGGACCAAATCGCCTGCCATGTGGCTTCTGGTAACTCCTCTCCCAGGACCCTCTCCCAGCGGAGCATGTACGCATGCTTGCCCCGTTCGGGGATTGAGTAGGAGTTAAGCAGTCGGTAGATATCTGATATCAGGCCGCGACGTGCCGATCCCTCCAAGATAATACTCTCAAAGGGGGAGGGTGCTGAGAACTGGAGGTCCGGGGCGAATGATTGAGCGAAGTGCCTAATTATCAGATAACCATAAAATACCTGGCGAGGCAAATCGTATTTCGTTTGAAGCTGAGCAAATGAGTGCATTTTACGTGTTCTAGGGTCAAACCAAGTGACCGAAGTGAAAGAGGTTCTTTTCTGCCCAAGGAAGAGACATCTGGCGTGTAAGACCGTCCGGGAGTGCAGGGTTATATAAGAAGGAAGTCATTAGTGATTTCTCTGAGCTAAGCTTATAGGGGTTGGCGAGTTTGCGCCACAATGATCTAAGTAGGGTCATTGACCCCAGGAGTCTCTCCGAGTTCACCTCAACCTTCGCGTTCCAGAGTAAGCTATTCGGGTGTGCAGGTGCCAACCATATCTTCTCAATTTCTGTCCATTTTTTTGTATGCCCTTTGGGGAAACCAGGAAGTGATGGCTCGTAGTTGGGTTGCTTGATAATATTTCACCAAGTCGGGAAATGCCAGGCCGCCGTCCTGGCGTGAGGCCACCAATACTGAGCGGGGGATCCTGTGTTTTTTGTAATTCCAGACAAAGCATATCAGATCCGCTTGGAGTTTCCGTAGCTGCGTGTATGGGACTGGGATAGGCAGTGTCTGGAATAGATAGAGGAGTTTGGGGAGGATGGTCATCTTTCTCAGTTCTACTTTAAAGTGATTTTAAATAACAAACACATCATACTTACCTCCACTGTGCAGCTCGTTTTGCACAGAGTGGCCCCGAACCTGCTCTTCTGGGGTCCCCCGGCGGCTATCGTGGCTCCTCCCCACATCTGATAACCCCCACGGAGAAGCGCTTCCCCGAGGGGGTTACCTTGCGGGCACGCTCCCGAGCCCAACATGACAGCTGAGTCTGTGGGACGCTGAGCAGACGGTCTGGTTTACTCCTTCATTTGAAGCAGCAAGTAATCATTGCATTTTGCGGGCTTGAAACTGCCACCCCTTCATCCTTTCTTCCCCTGTGTCATTGTGCCAGGGCCTAGTGCCTTTTCTTGCCCCAGTGCCTCTCCCTAACCTACCCAGCGACACTCTTTCTGGGGATTCTCAGGACCTCTTCGCCTACTGGCAATATTAAATACAACAACATTAAATTTTAGTTATTCACTTATACCCTGTATATACGGGAGCCCTGGACATTGGGAAGCTAGCTCTGCTACTTGTTTTTAACGAATGTTACGTCATGTCTACATAGCACCATATTCTGATATAATTACGTTATATGCTTTATACCCACCCCTGAAGAAGGAGACTCCTAGTGCTCCGAAACGCGTAGAGGGATCAGCTTTATTAGCTCAATGTACCCCATATGGGTGCTAGTCAATTTACTGATTGTATGATGCTTTGTTAACAATGATGTCACCAATCAATACATTTGTTTTTTATGATATACTTGTATCTATTCTATAATTAAATAAATCGTTTTTTCATCTATTCCACTTTTGTACGTGCCTTTAAAAGTCCACCACCAGGGGTCCTTGCTCTTTATTCAAGCAGGATTTTTAACACCACAACGGAAGTGCAACGGACCAGTGTGAAGACATACAGAGAATGTAAAGGGATGCATTTTTATTGAGCTTTTCTTGCACTAAAGGTACCGATAATGGTGGACAATAAATTCAATGTTAATTTAAATTCATGATATTAACCACTTCAGCCCCAGAAAAATCTACCCCCTTCCTGACCGGGCCATTTTTTGCGATACGGCACTCCGTCACTTTAACTGACAATTGTGCGGTCGTGCGATGCTGTACCCAAACAAAATTGATGTCTTTTTTTACAAACAAATAGAGCTTTCTTTTGGTGGTATTTGATCACCTCTGCGGTTTTTTTTTTTTTGCGCTATAAACAAAAAAAGAGCGACAATTTTGAAAAAAACACAATATTTTTAAATTTTTGCTATAAAAAATATCCCGATTTAAAAAAAAAAAATTCTTCAACAGTTTAGGCCGATATGTATTCTACATATTTTTGGTAAAAAAATTGCAATAAACGTATATATTGATTGGTTTGCGCAAAAGTTATAGCGTTTACAAAATAGGGGAGAGATTTACTGCATTTTTTTTCTTTTTTTACTGGTAATGGAGGCGATCTGCGATTTTTATCGGGACTGCGACATTGTGGCAGACAGATCAGGCACTTTTGACACTTTTTTTGGACCATTGAGATTTATACTGCAATCAGAGCTAAAAGTAGCCACTGATTACTATATAAATGTCACTGGCAGGGAAGGTGTTAACACTAGGGGGCGATCAAGGGGTTAAGTGTGTTCCCTCAGTGTGTGGTCTAACTGTGGGTTCTTATATGCCAGGAACACACGGTCTGCCTCCCCTCCCCTGATAGAATGTGGATTTGTGTGTTTGCAGCTCCTCGTTCTGGCTCTGTCAGGAGCAATCGCGGGTGCCCGGCGGAAATCGCGGGCACGCGCACCGGCTCCTCAGTGACGCGGCGGGCGCATCCTATACCCCTTACAGCGACGGCAAATCACGCAGGGGAGCCATATTGCCGCCGTCAGACATTTGACGGCGGGCAGTCGGCAAGTGGCTAATTAAAAAGTCGTATATAATACTATACTATAGTATAATACTATACTAATATAATAATATATAAAAAAATATATATTTTTTTAAAAACTGTAATTTTCGGGCAAGTGCATCCTGCATTTTCGGTTTGTGCACCAAAATTTCCATTCGGCGCACCTCTAATTTTAATACAAGTTCTTTCCTCGCACTGGGACTGCATGTGTTATTGCTGCACCCCACCTACGTGATAGTACGTTCTTCGTTGTTCTGTGTGTCTGCTCACTGCGCCAATGTTCTGTATTAGAAAACCAGCCTTTTCCTTATCTATCACTTGGCCAAAAATGTCAGGATATAACCTCCAAAATATATAATAATATCCACATTTTAATTCTGCAATCCTGCAAATTTAATTCTGCTTTACTACTGAGACCTTAAAACTTGTCAGACATTTTTACAGTCCGCAATAAGTGAGAAAAAGTAGCAAGAAAATGTATCAGCAGTCAGATATGAATATGTTAGACCAGGGGTGGGCAACCTTTTGGGCACAGTGTGCTGAAAAATGTTTTCAAAGAAATCGAGCGTGCCGATTTTATAACAAAAAAATGTAAATTTCACACTCTCAATCACGAAAAAGATTTTTTATAAAGTAAATGCTATAAACTACTTTAGTAATGAGAAATTAACATCCTGCAACTCCACGCCTCAGATCAGCCACAATTACTACAACTCCACACCTCAGATCACCCCCAATTCATGTACCTTCACACCTCAGATCACTGTCCCCCCTGCAAATCTGTCCTACCACTGTACCACCCTGCTCATCTGCCCCACCAACGTTCCCCCTTTCTCATCTGCCCCACCAATGTACCCCCTTTCTCATCTGCCCCACCAATGTACCCCTTTCTCATCTGCCCCACCACTGTAACCCCCTGCTTTTCTGTCCCACCACTGTAACCTCCTGCTCATCTGCCCCACCCATTTTCCCCCTTTCTCATCTGCCCCACCAATATTCCCCCTTTCTCATCTGCCCCACCAATGTTCCCCCTTTCTCATCTGCCCCACCACTGTACTCCCTGCTCTTCTGCCCATCCACTGTAGCCCCCTGCTCATGTGTTCCAGCGATGTACCTCCTTTCTCCTCTGCATCCCTCTGCACATCTGCCCCACCTCTGTACCCCCCTGCTCCTCTGCCCCACCGCTGTAACTCCCTGCTCATCTGTCCCATTCAATGTACCTTCTTTCTCCTCTGCCCCAAAACTTAACCCCCCTGCTCATCTTTCCCACCACGGTAACCCCTTCTCATCTGGCCCAATATTGAACCCCCCCCTGCTGCTCATCTGTCCCACCGCTGAACCCTGTTCTCATCCCTCCCACCACTGTAACCTCCATGCTCATCTGCCACATCGCTGTACCCCCTTGCTTTTCTGTCCCACCACTGAACCCCCTTCTCATCCCTCCCACCACTGTACCCCCTTGCTCTTCTGTTCCACCACTGTAACCCCCCCTGCTCATCTGCCCCGTCAATGTACCCCCTTTTCTCATCTGCTCCACCACTGTGCCTCCCTGCACATCTGCTCCACCGCCATAGCCCTGTGCTCTTCTGTCTCACTACTGAATCACCTTCTCGTCTGTCCTAACACTAAACCCATCTGCTCATCTGCTCCACCATGTACCTCCTGCACATCTGTCTCACCTCTGTACCCCCTGCTCTTCTGCCACACCTTTGTTCCCCCTGCTCTCATGCCCGATCACTGTAACCCCCTGCTCATCTGTCCCACCAATACACCTCCTTTCACATCTGCCCCACTGCTCTACCCCCCTACTTTTCTGTCCCACGACTAAACCCCCTTCTCATCTGGCCCAACACTGTACCCCTCTGCTCTTCTGTCCCAACTGCTGAACCCCCTTCTAATCTCTTCCACCACTGTACCCTCCTGCTCATCTGTCCCACCTCTGAATCCCTCCTGCTCATTTTCCCCACCGCTGAACCCTCTTCTCATCTATGATATGCAGAGTGGTGCAAGGAAGCAGAGATGAGACACATCTACCTGTCCTGGCACACTCACCCTGCTGATCCACCTCTCGCATCCAGCCCATGTACTTGTATGGGATGTATGTGATGTATGGAATGTATGGGATGTACGGAATGTACGGGATGTATGGGATGTATGGGATGTACGGGATGTATGGGATGTATGGGATGTACGGGATGTATGGGATGTATGTTGTGTTTGTTATGTATGTATGGGATGTATGTTATGTATGGGATGTATGTTATGTATGGGATGTATGTTATGTATGGGATGTATGTGATGTATAGGATGTATGGGATATATAGGATGTATGGAATGTATGGGATGTATGTGATGTATGTTATGTATGGGATGTATGTGATGTATGGGATGTATGTGATGTATGGAATGTATGGGATGTATGTTATGTATGGGATGTATGTTATGTATGGAATGTATGGAATGTATGGAATGTATGGGATATATGGGATGTATATGATGTATGGGATGTATGTGATGTATGGGATATATAGGATGTATGGAATGTATAGGATGTATGTGATGTATGGGATGTATGGGATTTATGTGATGTATGGAATGTATGTTATGTATGGGATGTATGTTATGTATGGGATGTATGGGATGTAGAGGATGTATGGGATGTATGGGATGTATGTGATGTATGTGATGTCACATTCAAGCATCTGGAATGGATGCACAATGATGAGCTCAGGTCAGGGGGATTTTCTGAAAGCAGTGGGCCTGTGTGCAGGATCATAAGTTGGGCCACCGCAGCTAAGAAAATGTGCGGCGCTCTGCCCCGCAGCAAAAGTTTGGTGAGATTTTCATTGCACGGAATACTGGCTGCGGCTTAAAGGGACACGGAGTGCCGGGGTTCAGTAGTAAGGGATGCAAAGGTTCAGGAATAATTTTTAACAAAGTTCCCAGAAGCTCAACAGTAATTCCACAAACGGTCACCGGATTGGGGTTTTCTCAATCACAGTGAAATCCCTTCTTTCTGAGATTAGAGATAGGGGGGTTGGTGCTGAGGTTGGTCTGGGGCGAGTCTGACCCACATCCCAGGAGATAAAGTTTATACAAAGTGTATTCCTCTTTGGGACTTTTAGAAGGGAGAGAACGCTAACGTTTTTAGAGTTGAAAAATTTGTTTATTAAACATTGAGAAAAAGGGGGGGGGGGGGGGTTTCAAAGTAGGATTAGCAAATCCGCATAGATATACATAAATGACATATACAACGTAAAAAATGAACAGGATGCAAAAAACATAGGTAAGAAGTTCTGTGACACAGATATTGATACAAACACAAACATGTGCGTTGTACTCCGACGCGTTTCGAGTTTTACGCTCTTCTTCAGGGAGAATTTTTAGGATCGGCACATATGTGTATTTATAATCTAAAAAGAAAAAATACAATGAAGTACACAGTAAACAGATATATGAACTCACAATCAACATATTGATGGGAGATAATGTAGTGGTTTCTACATTGCTAAATTATCATAAACATACTGACCCTATCTGGTGTCTTAGAGTCCTAAGTTGGCATCCAATTGATAAAAACACAATGAAAGGGGTTCTTATGAGGGATTTTAAACCTGGTTGGGGTAGACCAGGGGTGAAGGGCTGCCTAAACGTCCTGCCAGCATTCCAGGGCTCGGGGTCAGGTGTCCATCAAGCTCCCTCCCGGTGAGATGGAACAGTACAGCACACACACATAGACCCGTGAGGGGATCCCTACCGGAGATGTCCAGGTTGGCAGCAGAGGGCGTCCTATGAGTCCCCCCACACCCGCCAAGGAAGGCCAGAGAGCCAAGGTTGGCGTGGCAACTGTAAGTAATGTAAAGAAAAATGCATATAGCGACAGGTTTGGACACTAGCAAATAGATACAAGAGTACATAAGCATGGTTCAGAAGGGCTACTGGCGAGTGCTGTAATAACAGCCTATATCACCCATCCCTGGGCAAATGCCAGGGTTCTGTTTGGGGAGCCAGAGTCATATTGAAGCACATAGTGTATAGAAATTTAGTAACAATAAATATAAAGAGGTGAGACAGAGCAATACCTTGGGGCCCATCACTAGGTGGAGGGCAGTGTGTGTTGAAAAGGTCACGACCGCTAATTGCTGCGACAGTTGATGGTCTGGTAAAAATACCTGATGCCTGGAGGGGTGATAAACACAAACCATGCCAGCACGAAAGGTAGAGGGACCAGGAGAAAACTATAGAGGGTATGGTAAGCTTGTAAGGGACCAGAGAGTGGGCAGAGAACAGAAGCAAGAGATCTAGGTAATGGGCATGCATGCATATATGTGTGCGCATGATTGGAAACAAGATGGGTAGAGGTTTTTCCTGGAGGCCTATATTGTTAAAGGTTCAGGGTGACCACTTGCTGGTTGCCACAGGTGATAGATGTCAGATACACTGAGTTGGTACCTGGAGAGGGTAACAGAGCAGGCCAGCCAGTGAGAGATGGAGTGGATATGTAGTTGGGGGGTAAATAAATAGGTATGGAGGGTGGTGTGTGAATGTGAACTGTACCTGGATGCCTTGTGATGGGGCCAGGGTAGGAGTTGATCCGAGAAGGCTTTCTGCAGGGGAGAGAGGTTGGAATGAGAGGAGCGTTCTCTCCCTTCTAAAAGTCCCAAAGAGGAATACACTTTGTATAAACCTTCTTTCTGAGATTGGTAGTGGCAACCAAGCGAGTCGTCTTCCTCCAGATGGTGGGCGGGGCTAGCAGGACTGTGATTGGCTTTAACAGTGGCCAATGACAGTCCTCCTCCTCCTGGAAACAGGGACCCCCCCCCCCCCCCCACAGAAGAACTGCACCCAATCTCTTCCCCATCACAGAAGCTGACGATCGAAGCTACAGCAAAGTTAGAGAACCAAACAATGTTTCCCATCTATTACAATGTGTGGGGGCGCAGTGCCTCCCCCTCAGTGCCTCCCCCTCAGTGCAGGTGCGGCATGGGGAACTCTGAAACTGGAATATATTAGTGTCTCAGTGACTTCCCTGCACTGCTCTGCTTATGGGGAGGGAGCCGAGTTGCGGCAAAAGAGGCTTTGTGTGGCGCTTGCGGCACCAGTGCCGAGGGTCGCCTACCCCTGTGTTAGATTAAACTTTCCCGTCCTGATGGGCAGTTCTATTGCCCACAATTGGTTTTCTCTCTGTAGTATCCACACAGGAATGCTGCAGACGGCCTCTTCTTAGCTACAAAGGGTGGATATCATGAAATACTAACAGTAATAACTATCAGGAGCTGGGAATACATCCATACTGTGTGATGAAACTTAGAACAAAAGTTGAGCTGTTGCAATCAGTCAAGTTCTTTGTTTCATTTGAATCATGAAGCCTCAGCAGTGCCTGGACAATGAGCTCTGCTCCACATTATTCAATCTGGGAAGAAGTCTTTAAAGCTGAACTCCGGGTTTGGATTTTTTTTAGCACAGTTAACGTTGTTCCAGTTTGGACCATTGTAACTATTCATACACCATAGAGGTGAAAGAAAGCCGGCAGCTCAATATTCCACAATGAATGAGTTTATTAATCCAGGTGTAGTACAAAATAATACGGGGCTTTTACGCGTTTCAGCACATGGCTATGACTAAGGATACCCTCCGATACATGTAAACCCCGTATTATTTTGTACTACACCTGGATTAATAAACTCATTCATTGTGGAATATTGAGCTGCCGGCTTTCTTTCAAATACACTATATTGTCAAAAGTATTGGGACACCTGCCTTTACACGCACATGAACTTTAATGGCATCCCAGTCTTAGTCGATATAGATAGATATACAGATAGATGAATAGATATGCAGATACTGGCTAGATATACAGATATATATAGATAGATAGATAGATAGATATACAGATAGACATATATCTAGATAGATAGATTGATAGATATACAGATAGATATGCAGATAGATAGATAGATAGATATACATATATATATATGGACAGATAGATAAATAGATATACAGATAGATAGATAGATAGATATACAGATAGATAGATAGATAGATATACAGATAGATAGACAGATATACAGATAGATGGATATATATATATACAGATAGATAGATAGATAGATAGATAGATAGATAGATAGATAGATAGATAGATAGATAGATAGACATATATCTAGATAGATAGATAGATAGATAGATAGATAGATAGATAGATAGATAGATAGATATACAGATAGATAGACAGATATACAGATAGATGGATATATATATATACAGATAGATAGATAGATAGATATATAGATAGACATATATCTAGATAGATAGATTGATAGATATACAGATACTGGGTAGATAGATAGATAGACAGATATACAGGGGGTCCCCGACTTACGAACACCCAACCTACGAACAACCCCTACTTATGAACGGGGGCGCTGCGGGGACCCTCCGCCATTTTTCGGTGGTTTTCGCCGTCTTTCGGCCGTTCTGCGCGGTCGCGCGGCCATACGGAGCGTCGAAAAATGCCGGAAATGTCCGTAATTTGCCGCGCATGCGCAGAATGGCAACAGACGGAACATCGGAAATGTCCGGAAATCTCCGTATTTGTCGGTCTGCGCATGCGCGCCGACTTACGAACATTTCCGACTTCCGTACACGGGGCCAGTCCCTAACGAGTTCATAACTCGGGGACCCCCTGTATATATATATATATATATAGACAGATTGACAGATACTGGGTAGATAGACAGATAGATAGATAGATAGATAGATAGATATACAGACATATAGACAGATAGATCAATAGATATACATATATTCAGATAGATATACAGATAGACAGATATACAGATGGACAGATATACAGGTAGATGGATATATATATACAGATAGATAGACAGATATACAGATAGATGGATATATATATACAGATAGACAGATATATAGATAGATAGACAGAGATATAGATAGATAGAGAGATAGATAGATAGGTATACAGATGGATAGATAGATATACAGATAGATGGATAGATAGATAGGTAGATAGATAGATATATACGGATAGATAGATAGATAGATAGATAGATAGATAGATAGATAGACAGATAGAGAGGGACAGACAGATACAGATGAGAGAACAGAGACTTGTAAAGCATGGCTCTAGGACTAGTGCTGGGACCCCTCATGGTATACACAGTATACAGGAAATGTGTAATGAAATGCTCCATCAATGCTCCATCAGATTGACAGACAATTACAGGGTGTTAGAACACATTACCTGGGTTCTCCATCCACGGAGCCAAAACCGGAAGTGACGCCACCGCCCGGGGAAAGCATGAAGAAGAATGACATATAAGGGAGTGTAGAGGCGCTCTGCAGTGCGCCACAAAGCATCATAAAACCCTGCAAATTAAGCGTCTCGCCTGCAATCATGTGATTGCATTGGCGTCACGCTTCCCATAGGGCACTGTGTACAGCACCCGAACACAGTGCACTTAAAGGAACTTTTTTAATTTTTATTTATATATTTTTTTTAAGGGCCTTTTTTATTTTTTAGTTTGTGACTAGCTTTGGGGTTGTGGCGCCCATGAGCCTCCTTTGAACGGACCGCCACTGGTCAGGACTTTGTGCAGGCCAGTCAAGTTCCTCCACCCCAAACTCGCTCATCCATGTCTTTATGGACCTTGCTTTGTACACTGGTGCGCAGTCATGTTGGAACAGGAAGGGGCCGTCCCCAAACTGTTCCCACAAAGTTGGGAGCATGAAATTGTCCAAAATATCTTGGTGTGCTGATGCCTTAAGAGTTCCCTTCACCGGAACTAAGGGGCCAAACCCAACCCCTGAAAAACAACCCCACACCATAATCCCCCTCCATCAAATGATTTGGAGCAGTGCACAAAGCAAGGTCCATAAAGACATGGATGAGCGAGTTTGGGGTGGGGGAACTTGACTGGCCTGCACAGAGTGCTGACCTCCACCCAACAGAACACTTTTGGAAGAGCCAGATCTGACGAACCTTCTCGTCAGATCAGTGCCTGACCTCACAAATGCTCTTCTGGAAGAATGGTCAAACATTCCCATAGACACACTCCTAAACCTTGTGGACGGCCTTCCCAGAAGAGTTGAAGCTGTTATAGCTGCAAAGGGTGGCCAACTCAATATTGAACCCTACGGACTAAGACTGGGATGCCATTAAAGTTCATGTGTGTGTAAAGGCAGGTGTCCCAATACTTTTGATAATATAGTGTATGATCAAAATGTAACCAATCCCTGCTTGACCAGCCTAATTTAGATGAGTCTATGACCACGTTACACTCAGGGTAGGCCACTAAATAAGTCCATGCTTCATTGTAGCACAGGAATTGAGCTTATTCACCTATTGACATCTTAATGAAATTATGAAATGGGCGCCGATACCAAACGCTCTCATAATCCCCCAAAGGAAGCAGGCAGAGAATATGAAATTTGATTATGTGTTATAGCAAACTTTTCTGTGCTGTTACTGTGCCATATTCCTGTAAAGGCAGGCGTCCCAATACTTTTAATAATATATGTTCGCTTGGGTGCTAGGAGGACACTACAAGCCAGTGCAGCGACTGCTCACCACCTCAGGGAATTATTAACAAGTCTTTTCTACTATACTTATGCTTACACCATACCCATGGGACCCCCATGGAAGCAAGGAATCATTGTAGTAGCCGTTGCTACTACAGTGATTGCTGCTGTATTCCAGGTACTATGCTGAGTAATTGCCCTTCTGGGTCTTGCGCGAAGCCACACAGTAACCAAAAGGGGTCACTCACAAGGCATAAGTGCAATTTACAGGAACACCTTGCTTTTTTCTCAATGAATGCAAGGCCTTCTCTGAGTGGATGAGGTGGAGAGTGTGATGTCACAGCCTCACCTCTCCACCTCGTCCAATCAGAGAACACCTTGCATTCATTGAGAAAACTGCAAGTTGTTCTGTCTGTGAATGGTGCCTGTGCCAAGTGAGAGACTGATGTTTGTTACTGTCCAGCAAGGCAGCCACTCGACAAGGGACCTGGAAGATGGCGCTGATCATTATAGTAAATGAGACTACTAGAGCGATTTCCAGATTCCATAGGGATCCCTAGGTATGACTTATGGTACTTACTGTGCATCTGGCCTGCTTGCCTGGGCAATCAACCTGACAGCTTTGTGTTACATCAAACGATACAACATCACCTATTAGTTGGGCAGTCTGAGCCATGAGCCTTACTGCTTCAAGTGCTATATATTAGGGCTGTTACTGCTGTCGTGTTCAATTAATCGATTTTTTTTAATTGATTAATCGACTAATTTCGATTAATTATAACGCACATACAGATCCAACTACTTTTAGCTGATCTCCTTGCATTGCAACTCTGCATTAGTCAGTGGTAAATGTGGTATACACTATATACAATCACCCGACACTAGTTAGTTTCCACAATCCATGACTTAACTTCACAGTTCACACAAATATGTTTTAAATTCAAACTATAGCACTGACGCAAGACAGTAGTGTGACAATCCCTCCACCTCCGGTCTAACTAATCACTCTCACCTTATGGCATGGACCCCTGTGCAAACAGGTGGTCATGCAAGCGGGTATCAAAAGGGTTAACACGGACCATAAACTTCTCTCACGTCTCCTTAGATCTCAGCAAGGACGCAGGTCATGGGTAGAAAGAAAAGATCTAAGTGCTCAAGTATAAGATTACATTTTTGTGTTCAAACACAAACTACTCACATAAAGATGATAAAAACACAGCATGTAAAGCCGACAATCGTGTTAGTTCCATAGGGCAGCAGCGGGTGACGTCATGTGTAGCTCCTCCGTGTACACGTTACGTTCAATCAGAACTTCTACGTCACCGGACTCCTCCCCCCTTCCCTTCGTTAGCAGACGGAGGCACTTGGGGAAGGGGGGAGGAGTCTGGTGACGTTGATGTCCGTGACGTCACCGGATCTCCGACGGAACTCCCTGAAGACCCGGAAGCTGGCAGAGAGGTGAGTACAGATGAAAAGAATTTTGATCGATCAAAAAAATTTATCGATTAATCAAGGAATTAATCTTTAATTTCCACAGCCCTACTATATATATATATATATATATATATATATATATATATATATGTACAATACACAGCACCAAACCATCCTATGGTTTTTCAGTTTTATAGTCTGGGTCAGTCATTCTCAAACAGGGTTCAGTGGATCCTTAAGGTTCCTCCAGAGTTGTCTAGTGATTCACATTCTACTATCACTAACACTAAGGATGGGCCCGGTGCTCGATGCGAACCCACGTTCGCATCGAGCACCGGGCGTTCGCTCGCTCGGCGAGCCCAGAACTATTTTGGCCGCTCGCATCACGTTCGTGTGATGCGAGCGGCCCCGCAATGCATTGCGGCCGGCGCGGCCGACGCAGTGCATTGCTGGCTGATGATTGGCCAAGCATGCACTGTGACCCCGCATGCTTGGCCAATCACAGCCCCGGAAACTCGAAGAGCCATAATTGGCTACAGGCAGGACGCCTGTAGCCAATTACAGCTCAGGGCTGTAGTACACGCCCCCCCCTATAAAAACGCCGCCACGCCGTCTGCGCCGGTCACATGCTGTTCCGGCGCAGATTGAGCAGGCTGTTCCTGTGACACTCTGCTGCATTTAGATAGATAGAGAGAGAGATTCACTTGCAGAGATTGAGTTAGATAGATTCAGTTACAAAGATTGATTGACAAAGAGGGGCTTGTAGTGTGCTCGTGGCAGGCAGGCAGAGCTCCTATATTTTGTTACCAGAAGCACCTATAGGACTTGTAGTGTGTTCGTGGCAGGCAGGCAGAGCTCCTATATTTTGTTACCAGAAGCACCTATAGGACTTGTAGTGTGTTAGTGGCAGGCAGGCAGAGCTCCTATATTTTGTTACCAGAAGCACCTATAGGACTTGTAGTGTGTTAGTGACAGGCAGGCAGAGCTCCTATATTTTGTTACCAGAAGCACCTATAGGACTTGTAGTGTGTTAGTGGCAGGCAGGCAGAGCTCCTATATTTTGTTACCAGAAGCACCTATAGGACTTGTAGTGTGTTAGTGACAGGCAGGCAGAGCTCCTATATTTTTTTACCAGAAGCACCTATAGGACTTGTAGTGTGTTAGTGACAGGCAGGCAGAGCTCCTATATTTTGTTACCAGAAGCACCTATAGGACTTGTAGTGTGTTAGTGGCAGGCAGGCAGAGCTCCTATATTTTGTTACCAGAAGCACCTATAGGACTTGTAGTGTGTTAGTGACAGGCAGGCAGAGCTCCTATATTTTGTTACCAGAAGCA
Organism: Lithobates sylvaticus; assembly: GCA_028564925.1. Lineage (NCBI taxonomy): Eukaryota > Metazoa > Chordata > Amphibia > Anura > Ranidae > Lithobates > Lithobates sylvaticus. The sequence continues at coordinate 26,815,395 of CM053031.1, forward strand.
CCTATAGGACTTGTAGTGTGTTAGTGGCAGGCAGGCAGAGCTCCTATATTTTGTTACCAGAAGCACCTATAGGACTTGTAGTGTGTTCGTGGCAGGCAGGCAGAGCTCCTATATTTTGTTCCCAGAAGCACCTATAGGACTTGAAGTGTGTTAGTCCCATCACACACACAGAGCTATATTTTCTTCCCAGAAGCACCTATAGGACTTGAAGTGTGTTAGTCCCATTACACACAAAGAGCTATACTTTGTTCCCAGAAGCACCTATAGGACTTGAAGTGTGTTAGTCCCATTACACACACAGAGCTATATTTTCTTCCCAGAAGCACCTATAGGACTTGAAGTGTGTTAGTCCCATCACACACACAGAGCTATATTTTCTTCCCAGAAGCACCTATAGGACTTGAAGTGTGTTAGTCCCATTACACACACAGAGCTATATTTTCTTCCCAGAAGCACCTATAGGACTTGAAGTGTGTTAGTCCCATTACACACACAGAGCTATATTTTCTTCCCAGAAGCACCTATAGGACTTGAAGTGTGTTAGTCCCATTACACACACAGAGCTATATTTTCTTCCCAGAAGCACCTATAGGACTTGAAGTGTGTTAGTCCCATTACACACACAGAGCTATATTTTCTTCCCAGAAGCACCTATAGGACTTGAAGTGTGTTAGTCCCATTACACACACAGAGCTATATTTTGTTCCCAGAAGCACCTATAGGACTTGAAGTGTGTTAGTCCCATCACACACACAGAGCTATATTTTCTTCCCAGAAGCACCTATAGGACTTGAAGTGTGTTAGTCCCATTACACACACAGAGCTATATTTTTCTTCCCAGAAGCACCTATAGGACTTGAAGTGTGTTAGTCCCATTTACACACACAGAGCTATATTTTCTTCCCAGAAGCACCTATAGGACTTGAAGTGTGTTAGTCCCATTACACACACAGAGCTATATTTTCTTCCAGAAGCACCTATAGGACTTGAAGTGTGTTAGTCCCATTACACACACAGAGCTATATTTTCTTCCCAGAAGCACCTATAGGACTTGAAGTGTGTTAGTCCCATCACACACACAGAGCTATATTTTTGTTCCCAGAAGCACCTATAGGACTTGAAGTGTGTTAGTCCCATTACACACACAGAGCTATATTTTGTTCCCAGAAGCACCTATAGGACTTGAAGTGTGTTAGTCCCATCACACACACAGAGCTATATTTTCTTCCCAGAAGCACCTATAGGACTTGAAGTGTGTTAGTCCCATTACACACAAAGAGCTATACTTTGTTCCCAGAAGCACCTATAGGACTTGAAGTGTGTTAGTCCCATTACACACACAGAGCTATATTTTCTTCCCAGAAGCACCTATAGGACTTGAAGTGTGTTAGTCCCATTACACACACAGAGCTATATTTTGTTCCCAGAAGCACCTATAGGACTTGAAGTGTGTTAGTCCCATTACACACAAAGAGCTATACTTTGTTCCCAGAAGCACCTATAGGACTTGAAGTGTGTTAGTCCCATTACACACACAGAGCTATATTTTCTTCCCAGAAGCACCTATAGGACTTGTAGTGTGTTCGTGGCAGGCAGGCAGAGCTCCTATATTTTGTTCCCAGAAGCACTTATAGGACTTGAAGTGTGTTAGTCCCATTACACACACAGAGCTATATTTTCTTCCCAGAAGCACCTATAGGACTTGTAGTGTGTTAGTGGCAGGCAGGCAGAGCTCCTATATTTTGTTACCAGAAGCACCTATAGGACTTGTAGTGTGTTCGTGGCAGGCAGGCAGAGCTCCTATATTTTGTTCCCAGAGGCACCTATAGGACTTGAAGTGTGTTAGTCCCATTACACACACAGAGCTATATTTTCTTCCCAGAAGCACCTATAGGACTTGAAGTGTGTTAGTCCCATTACACACACAGAGCAATATTTTCTTCCCAGAAGCACCTATAGGACTTGAAGTGTGTTAGTCCCATCACACAGAGCTCCTCTATTTTCTTTGCATAAGCACCCACAGGACTTCTAGTGTGTTAGTGGCATCACACAGAGCTCCTATATATTCTTCTCAGCAGCACCCACAGGACTTCTAGTGTGTTAGTGGCATCACACAGAGCTCCTCTATTTTCTTTGCAGAAGCACCCACAGGACTTCTAGTGTGTTAGTGGCATCACACAGAGCTCCTCTATTTTCTTTGCAGAAGCACCCACAGGACTTCTAGTGTGTTAGTGGCATCACACAGAGCTCCTCTATTTTCTTTGCAGAAGCACCCACAGGACTTCTAGTGTGTTAGTGGCATCACACAGAGCTCCTCTATTTTCTTTGCAGAAGCACCCATAGGACTTCTAGTGTGTTAGTGGCATCACACAGAGCTCCTCTATTTTCTTTGCAGAAGCACCCACAGGACTTCTAGTGTGTTAGTGGCATCACACAGAGCTCCTCTATTTTCTTTGCAGAAGCACCCACAGGACTTCTAGTGTGTTAGTGGCATCACACAGAGCTCCTCTATTTTCTTTGCAGAAGCACCCATAGGACTTCTAGTGTGTTAGTGGCATCACACAGAGCTCCTATATATTCTTCTCAGCAGCACCCACAGGACTTCTAGTGTGTTAGTGGCATCACACAGAGCTCCTCTATTTTCTTTGCAGAAGCACCCACAGGACTTCTAGTGTGTTAGTGGCATCACACAGAGCTCCTCTATTTTCTTTGCAGAAGCACCCATAGGACTTCTAGTGTGTTAGTGGCATCACACAGAGCTCCTATATATTCTTCTCAGCAGCACCCACAGGACTTCTAGTGTGTTAGTGGCATCACACAGAGCTCCTATATTTTCTTTGCAGAAGCACCTATAGGACTTCTAGTGTGTTAGTGGCATCACACAGAGCTCCTCTATTTTCTTTGCAGAAGCACCCACAGGACTTCTAGTGTGTTAGTGGCATCACACAGAGCTCCTCTATTTTCTTTGCAGAAGCACCCATAGGACTTCTAGTGTGTGTTAGTGGCATCACACAGAGCTCCTATATATTCTTCTCAGCAGCACCCACAGGACTTCTAGTGTGTTAGTGGCATCACACAGAGCTCCTATATTTTCTTTGCAGAAGCACCTATAGGACTTCTAGTGTGTTAGTGGCATCACACAGAGCTCCTCTATTTTCTTTGCAGAAGCACCCACAGGACTTCTAGTGTGTTAGTGGCATCACACAGAGCTCCTATATTTTCTTCTCAGCAGCACCCACAGGACTTCTAGTGTGTTAGTGGCATCACACAGAGCTCCTATATTTTCTTTGCAGAAGCACCTATAGGACTTCTAGTGTGTTAGTGGCATCACACAGAGCTCCTATATTTTCTTCTCAGCAGCACCCACAGGACTTCTAGTGTGTTAGTGGCATCACACAGAGCTCCTATATTTTCTTTGCAGAAGCACCCATAGGACTTCTAGTGTGTTAGTGGCATCACACAGAGCTCCTATATTTTCTTCTCAGCAGCACCCACAGGACTTCTAGTGTGTTAGTGGCATCACACAGAGCTCCTATATATTCTTCTCAGCAGCACCCACAGGACTTCTAGTGTGTTAGTGGCATCACACAGAGCTCCTATATTTTCTTTGCAGAAGCACCCATAGGACTTCTAGTGTGTTAGTGGCATCACACAGAGCTCCTATATTTTCTTCTCAGCAGCACCCACAGGACTTCTAGTGTGTTAGTGGCATCACACAGAGCTCCTATATTTTCTTTGCAGAAGCACCTATAGGACTTCTAGTGTGTTAGTGGCATCACACAGAGCTCCTATATTTTCTTCTCAGCAGCACCCACAGGACTACCGACTACAATGGCTGGAAGACCGCCAAGGGGAGGCAGAGCGTGCAGAGCCAAGAACACAGGGCAGACAGTCTCTGTTTCTAGTGGACGTGGCCGTGGACGTGGACGTGGTCGTGCATCGTCATCACACGTGGCCATGGGACACGCGCGTCTTTGTTTTCGGCAGCTGGACATGTGGAGCCGCATCATGCTGAAGGCTTGGTAGAATGGATGACCAAGCCCTCCTCATCCTCCTCATCCTCTCTCACCCAGGCTCAGGGTACTGACAGAGCATCATCAGCCACCCCTTCCCTAGACCCACCATGTCCTCCTGAGGAGTCCCCCGAACTCTTTGAGCACAGTGTTGGGTACATGCTCCAGGAGGATGCCCAACGATTCGAAGGCTCGGATGACGATACCCAGCTTGAGGAATCTGGCAGTACAGTTCCACCAGCTGCAGCTTACTGCCAGGTTTGCTCTAGTGGTGAAGAGGGAGGGGATGATGAGGTCACTGACTCCACGTGGGTGCCTCAAGGGAGAGAGGATGAGGAGGAGGACGAGGAGGAGGAGGATGCGGCGTCACATGTCCAACGAGGCAGGATGCCCCCCTGGAGGCCAGGTAGAGGCCAGCACAGCAACTGTACAACACCGCAGAGCTCCGCCTGTGCAGGGCGCTGCCTCTGCACGTTATCAGAAAAGTTCTTTGGTGTGGGCCTTTTTTGAGACGAGTGCAGCAGATCGCACCACTGCTATTTGCAATATTTGTCTCAAGCGTATCTCGCGTGGCCAAAACATCAGCCGCTTGGGCACGACAAGCATGACCAGACATATGGCGACCTGCCATGCAGCTCGTTGGCAGGCACACATAAAAGACCCACACCAAAGAACTAAGCGGACCTCTCCTTGCTCCTCCTCAGCTGGGATCTCCATCCCCACTACACCTTCAGTCCTCTCTGAAAGCTGCTCTGAGAGGACTGAAGGTGTAGAATTCGGTGTGTCACAACCAAGTACTTGCAGTACACCGACGTCCGAATGCAGCAGGCAAATTTCCCTGCCCCAGCTGCTGGACCGTAGAAAGAAGTACACTCCCAGCCATCCACATGCCCAGCGGTTGAATGCTAGCCTTGCTAAATTGCTAGCACTTCAACTGCTGCCTTTTCAGTTGGTAGACTCGGCCCCCTTCCGTGAGTTTGTTCAATGTGCGGTTCCTCAGTGGCAGGTTCCCAAACGCCACTTTTTCTCGCGGAAGGCGATTCCGTCTCTCTACCGGCATGTGGAGGGCAATGTCCATGCCTCGCTGGACAGGGCGGTCAGCGGTAAGGTGCATATTACCGCTGACTCATGGTCCAGCAGGCATGGACAGGGACGGTACCTTTCTTTCACGCCCATTGGGTCACTCTATTGGCAGCTGGGAGGGATGCAGGACAAGGTGCAGTAGTGTTGGAGGTTGTTCCGCCACCACGCCTCCAAAACGCGACTACTGCTACTGGTTGTGACACACCTCTCTCCTCCACCCCCCTCCTCTTCTTCTTCCTCCAGTGCTCTGTCCTTGGAACCAGCGGTGCTCCGTAGGCGTACAAGGGGCTACGCAAGTACGCAGGCAAAAAGATGCCATGCCGTGCTTGCGCTGGTGTGTTTGGGGGACAGGAGCCACACTGGGCCAGAGGTTCTGGCAGCTCTGCAGGGGCAGGCCGAGAGGTGGTTGACGCCACGTCAGCTTAAGCCAGGAATGGTCGTTTCTGACAATGGCACCAACCTCCTCTCCGCCCTGCGACAGGGGCAGCTCACCCATGTGCCCTGCATGGCTCACGTCCTCAACCTGGTGGTGCAGCGGTTCTTGGGCAGGTTCCCAGGCTTACAGGATGTCCTGAGGCAGGCCAGGAAAGTCTGTGTGCATTTCCGCCGATCTTATAATGCCAGTGCTCGGCTGACTGAGCTGCAAAAGGAGCTGAACCTGCCCAAGAACCGCCTAATATCTGACATGCCCACCAGGTGAACTCAACGTTGGCCATGCTGCAGCGACTGCACACGCAGCAGAGGGCCATCAATGAGTACCTTTGCGACTACGGCACCAGGACAGGGTCAGGGGAGCTTGGGTTTTTTTCCCCACGTCAGTGGAGCATGATCAGGGATGCATGCACTGTCCTCTCACCATTTGAGGAGGCCACGAGGATGGTGAGCAGTGACAGTGCATGCATCAGTGACACTGTCCCTCTTGTCCACCTGTTGGAGCATACGCTGCGTGGGATAATGGACAGGGCACTTGAGGCAGAACAGAGGCAGGAAGAGGAGGACTTCCTTGCCTCTCAAGGCCCCCTTTATCCGGACAGTGTTCCTTCTGTCCCACCCATCACACAGGAAGAGGATGAGGAGGAGGAGGAGGAGGAGGAGGAGGATTGTGTGAGCATGGAGGTGGAGCCTGGCACTCAGCATCAGCAGCAGCAGTCTTTTAGGGATGATGTACAGTCCCAACAAGCCAGTGGACTTGTACGTGGCTGGGAGGAGGTGGCTGGCGATCATGTCATCCTCAGTGACCCAGAAGACTCCGGACCGAATGCCTCAGCTAACCTACGCTGCATGGCCTCCCTGATCCTGCAAAGCCTGCGGAAGGATCCTCGTGTTCTTCGGATCAAGGAGAGGGACCATTACTGGCTGGCCACTCTCCTTGATCCGCGGTACAAGGGTAAGGTTGCGGACCTTATCTTGCCGTCGCAGAGGGAGCAGAGGATGAGACATCTCAGGGAGGCCTTGCAGAAAGGTCTGTGCAACGCGTTCCCAGAAACTGGGAGGCTACAAACTCCTGGTCCTGGGCGACGAGTTGCTGAGGCTTCGGTCAGTGGCAGAAGGAGCGGTGGGGAAGGTGGACGTCTGACCGATGCGTTCAGACAATTTTTAGTCCGCAGCCCCAAGGTATGATCGGTTCCAGCAACCATCGCCAGCGTCTGATATACATGGTGCAGGAATACCTTGGGGCAAGGTCAGACTTGGACACCTTTCCCACCGAAAATCCTCTGGCTTACTGGGTCCTGAGGATGGATCACTGGCCAGAGCTTGCACAGTATGCAATTGAGCTACTGGCCTGTCCTGCCTCCAGCGTTCTTTCCGAACGCACATTCAGTGCTGCTGGAGGATTTGTGACTGATCATAGGGTGCGCCTGTCCACCGCCTCGGTTGATCGACTGACATTCATCAAAATGAATCAGTCTTGGATCACCACCAGCTACCAGGCACCTGAGGCGGATATAACCGAATAATTTTTAATGTCACATCCCTTCAAGACTGCCTATGCTGATGCTGAGTGACTGTCCTCTTATGTTCACTGACTATCCTCTTCCTCCTCCTCAATGATCCATGCCACAGCACCAGTGCCTAAGGCACAATTTTTTCAGCCCCTGTTTAACAGGGCGTGTACTTACAATTTTTTAAAAAAATGCTTCGCAACACGTGTGACTGCTGTGCTCCAAGTACAGTCTCTGTGAGGGCCGTGTTGCAGTGTTGTGGCACCAGCACCAGTGCCTAAGGCACAATTTTTCAGCCCCTGTTTAACAGGGGCGTGTACTTACAATTTTTAAAAAAATGCTTCGCAACACGTGTGACTGCTGTGCTCCAAGTACAGTCTCTGTGAGGGCCGTGTTGCAGTGTTGTGGCACCAGCACCAGTGCCTAAGGCACAATTTTTCAGCCCCTGTTTTAACAGGGGCGTGTACTTACAATTTTTTAAAAAATGCTTCGCAACACGTGTGACTGCTGTGCTCCAAGTACAGTCTCTGTGAGGGCCGTGTTGCAGTGTTGTGGCACCAGCACCAGTGCCTAAGGCACAATTTTTCAGCCCCTGTTTAACAGGGGCGTGTACTTACAATTTTTTAAAAAAAATGCTTCGCAACACGTGTGACTGCTGTGCTCCAAGTACAGTCTCTGTGAGGGCCGTGTTGCAGTGTTGTGGCACCAGCACCAGTGCCTAAGCACAATTTTTCAGCCCCTGTTTAACAGGGCGTGTACTTACAATTTTTTAAAAAAAAAATGCTTCGCAACACGTGTGACTGCTGTGCTCCAAGTACAGTCTCTGTGAGGGGTTGCAGTGTTGTGGCACCAGCACCAGTGCCTAAGGCACAATTTTTCAGCCCCTGTTTAACAGGGGCGGGTAATTACAAATCTTGATCTAATAGTTCACAGCAGGGCCCATTCCTGCGCCCACCAAGAGTAACTATGAGGGCCTACAGTCTTGTGGCAACACCGTCCACCACCACCGCCAAAGGCCCAATTTTTCTGCCTGTTCATCAGGTGCTTGCAATTACAAATCTTGATCTAATAACTCACAGCAGGGCCCATTCCTGCGCCCACCAAGAGTAACTGTGAGAGCTTACAGTCTTGTGGCAAAACCGTCCACCACCACCACCACCACCACCACCCCCAATTTTTCTGCCCTGTTCAACAGGTGCATGCAATTACAAATCTTGATCTATTAACTCACAGCAGGGCCCATTCCTGTGCCCACCAGTCTTGTGGCTACACCAACATCTAATAGGGCAAATTTCTGCAGAGTATATACGCCAGGCCCCTACTTTCAAACATCCAACTTACAAACGACTCCTACTTGCAAATGGAAAGAGAAAACAGGAAGTGAGAGGAAATCTACCCCTAGGAAGGGAAATTCTATCCTGTTAGATTTAATTTGGAAAAAGGTATCTCCTCTCTACTGATACTTTATCACCAATCCTTGTTTCAATTAAAACCCCACTTTTCCAAAAACATTTATCATTGGGACGGAAAGTGAGGTGACATGTTCTGAACAGATGTGCAAAGACAGCAAATGTTACAGGGGTGATAACCCCTCCCTATGTTCTCCAAAAAGCTTAAAAATAGATTTTTTGGGATGGAGCTACACTTCATAATGTACCTGTTCAGATTCTACTTAAGATCAAACCTAAAGCCGCAAGTGGTTTTAAATGGCTTCTTTTTTCCTTTACAAATGTCATTTTGTGCAAGGACATTTCTAAACACGGGAAACACATGCCACTTCACAGGCATACTTTGGACACCCCCCAGGTACCATATTTAAAGGAAAATGTCACTTTTTTTTTTTTCACTTTATGCATCATTAAAATGACTGCTCCCGAAAAAACGTTAGTTTTTAAAAGTTCTTTTTGCATTGATATATGTCCCCTGGGGCAGGACCCGGGTCCCCAAACCTGTTTTATGACATTAACATGCATATTGGCCGTTGTAATTAGCACTTTTGATTTCGAACGTTCGCGTCCATTATAACGTATAGGGTTCGAAAATTCGCGCGAACTTTCGGTCCGTTCGAAGGTTCTGGTTCGAACCGAACCCGGGGGTGTTCGGCTCATCCCTAACTAACACTACTTGATCTCCAGGTTTTATAGTCTGGTTGAGTGGAACCCTAGGGTTTCTCCACAGTTTTTTAGGGGTTCACACTTTACTAGCACTACCACTGCACAGCCTTTAGGTTTTATTATCGATTCTAGTGGTCTTCAAACTGCGGCCCTGGGGCCGGAAGCACTATTCCTCCAAATGGCACCAAGTATTGGGCCCTATTCCTCCCACTGACACCATCGATGGTGCACTATTCCTCCCACTGATAGCATCGATAGTGCACTATTCATCCCACTGATACCAATGATGGGGCATTATTCCACCCACTGATACCAATGATGGGGCACTATTCCTTCCACTGACAACAAAGAGAGGCCTGGAGCGAGAGGATTGGAAAGGAACTAGCAGAGGGCCGGCATGACAGGAGTGATAAGGGAACGGCAAGGGTTAAAGAAAGTTAGTTCAGAAGAAGTGGGGAGTAGAGGATTGGAGGAAAAATTTGGAGATAGGAGGGGTTTCGTTTATTTAACCACTTCAATATCGCACATAGACATATGACGCTCACAAGGTGGATCTCCCATCCTGGGTGGGCATCATATGATGTCCTCCCATTCCCGGCCATCTAGGGGGTGCGCGTGGGACCCGCCGGCATCGCTTGGGACCCGGTGCGCATGTCCGGCGGCCGCGATGTCCGCTGGGCACCCGGGATTGCCCGGGAACACAGCAGATCCACGTCCTGTCAGTGGAGAGGAGACCGATCGGTCTCCTCCCCTTGTGAGTCCCCTCCCCCTACAGTTAGAATCACTCCCAGGGTACGTACATTAACCCCTGCAGCGCCCCCTAGTGTTAACCCCTTCCCTTCCAGTCACATTTACACAGTAGGAGGGCCTCAGGTTTCCTACCCCCTGGTCTAGGGGTTCAAACTCTACAAACAATAACCCTTCACCATCTCCGGGTTTTATAGTCAGGGTCCGTCTTTCTTAACCAGGGTTGCTCCAAAGGTTGCTAGAGGTTCCTTGAGCCACTTGAGAGAAATGCAAGGTGTTCTGTGAATGGCACCTATGCAAAGCAAGCAACCCCTTTAGGGCAGCCACTTGACGTGGTACCCAGGAGACAGCAGTGAGCACTGAATTAGGGAAGACTAGATCTTAGATCTTTTCTTTCTACCCATGACCTGGCGTCCTTGCCGAGATCTAAGGAGACGTGAGAGAAGTTTATGGTCCGTTTTTTGATACCCGCTTGCAGGACCACCTGTTTGCACAGGGGTCCATGCCATAAGGTGAGAGTGATTAGTTAGACCGGAGGTGGAGGGATTGTTGCGCTACAGTGCGTCAGTGCTACAGTTAGAATTTAAAACGTATTTGTGTGAACTGTGAAGTTAAGTCATGGATTGTGGAAACGAACTAGTGTCGGGTGATTGTATATAGTGTATACCACATTTACCACTGACTAATGCCGAGTTGCAATGCAAGGAGATCAGCTAAAAGTAGTTGGCTCTGTATGTGCGTTATAATTAATCAAAATTTGTCGATTAATCGATAACACACGTTACACACGGTCGGAAACTCCGACCACAAAATCCGTCCGTTTTTCCCGACGGATTTTGTCCGAAACTGGTGTTGCATACCCACGGTTGGACGATCGTTTCCGAATGTGGTGATGTTCGTTGCGTACTACGGAACTACGTAGAGGCCAGTAGCCAATAGCTTTGGTCTCGTAATTTGATCTGAGCATGCGGGGCACTTTGTCCGTAGGAATTCCCTACACACGATTGGAAAAAGTCCGATAGGATTTTGTTGTCGGAAAATTTGAGATCCTGCTCTCAAATTTTTTCCGTCGGAAAAAGCCCGCTAGATCCCAGACACGGTCGGATTTTCCGACAACATAATCCGATCTGACTTTTTCCATCGGAATATCCGACCGTGTGTACCGGGCATAAGAGTAAATCCCAATTTCTTAAAAGACCCCTCTGGCTCCAAGCTGGATGAATATAATTATGCTACAAAAACCAGACCTGGAAATTAGCTTTCATTTTTTAACATTATGAAAAGTTTTATTTGTGTTTGGTAGCCTTCTTACAGCACGCTTCTTCTTACATCAAGGATCTTCTTAGGTTTCTGGCTGCATGTTCACTTCCTGCCCCCTGAACTCCATCAAGTCAATACGGAGGATTAGGGGATAAGATGGTTGTTTGTATAGATTTCTCCTAAAACAGTTCTTGAATATACAATCTCTTCCTAATTGTGCATGATAAGTTAGTAGGCGTGTGATGTGCTATGCAATATAAATCCATCAAAAGGAGCTGTTTTGCTGATGATCCAGACTAAGCTTTCTCAAACTTTTTATCTCAGAGAAACTCTGCAAATCATTTTCAGGTCTCCGGGAATCTGTGCTAAAACCAATTCATTGAGGGTCATTGGAAAAGTGCTCCTTACACTGGTGATTGTGGGAAGAATGTCCTTTATGCCGCGTACACACGGTCGGAATTCTCGTCGGAAAAAGCTCTGAAGTAAGGACCGGAATCTAATGGACAGCATGGAAATGTCATGCAGGTCCGCCCATGACAGTGTGTCAGGTGACACATTTGGCCAGGAGTGAGTTAACAATTTAGGGGTGGGTCTCTCTGGGGGCTAGGAGGAGCGGCCATATAAAAGGGAGGGGCGGAGTCGGGCAGGCAGTGCGGGAAAGTCAGAGCACGAGGAGGCAGGTTTTTCCCCACCCACCCTCCCCTTTTTTATGAGGTATGTGATGGCATGTATTAATGTTCTCATTGTCGTTTCAGGTCTTTTGAAGAAATTCTTCAAAAGACCTGAAATGACAATGAGAACATTAATCATCGTCATGACAGCTGGGGGGTTGGCGTTGGTTGTTTTGTTGGTCAGTGACGGCAGCAGTTATACAGGTGGTAAGTGGGTGGGGGGCTCATCAATAGATGGCCCCTCCTTGTTACATCAAACGTTGTTGATGTCTAATGGTATTGTGCACTGCGGGAATGTTGGTTATCGGGCGGTACGGTAGAGACCCATGGGTTTCTTTATCTCCCGCAGTGCCCCCTGGTGTTGATATCAGTTGATATCAGGTTGTGTTATAAGCACTTAGCTCCGTCACTGACCAACATATATAGGGGTTTAACCTGTTTTGTTTTCAGCAGGGGGTCTGAAAGTGTTTATGTTATTGTGTTATTTATGTTTTATTTGTTTTAATAAGAAACTAGAGTTCTTATTATTGGTATTTTAAATAAATAGCTGTTATGGCCATTTAACTCCATAACCGGTGTGGTCTCTCATTTATTAATTAAGTTAAGTTTATGGTTACAGCTAAGGGGTCATATCGGGACTACACTAGTCATGGTTTTCCCGTCGGAATTCCGATGGAATTCCGATGGACTCAAACTGTCTTGCCTACACACGGTCACACCAAATTCCGACGGTCAATAACACAGCGGCATACAACACGTTCGACTGCACTATAAAAGGGAAGTTTAATGCTTCTAAGCAAGCGTCGAATTGTTTTCGAGCATGCGTCGGAATTTTGCGTGTCGGAATTGCATACACACGATCGGAAAATCCGATAGAAAGGTTTTCCGTCGGAAAAATTAAGATTCCGACAGAAAAAGGCAGATGGGCATACACACGGTCGGAAAATCCGATGAGAAAAAGCTCCCATCGGACTGTTTCCATCGGAAATTCCGACCGTGTGTACGCGGCATTTCAGTTAAGGTCAGTAAGAAGAATGTCCCTTAGATTGGTGGTCAATAAGAAGAATACACCTTACACTAGAGGTCAGTAAGACAAATGTACACTTATATTGGTGATCACTCTGGGATGAAACCTTGGGAATCCATCTCCCCATCCCTAAGGACCCTCCATTGGCTCACGGTAAAAGACAGGATCACATTCAAGACCCTCTGCCTCACCCACAAATGTACACAAAGAAACGCCCCTCAATACCTATGTGAGAAAATAATAAAATACATACCAAATCGCAGCCTTCGATCAACAAACTAAAACCGCCTTCTCACCCCCAAAGCCCCCTACAAATCTAAGGGAGAACGAAGATTCCCAGTACAGGGACCTCGGCTATGGAACGCTCTACCAAACAACATCCGCTTGGAAGAAAACCATCGGGCCTTCAGGAAAAGCTCAAGACCCGCCTCTTCTAATACAGCAGGACAACAAGGACAGACCAAGCGCCTTGAGGCGATTCAGTTCACATTTGCAGCGCTATACAAATCATTCATTCATTCATTCATCAGTGGGAAGAATACCCCTTACATTGGTGGTCAGTGGGAAGAATGCTGTTTACATTGGTGATCAGTGGAATGAATGTCCCTTACATTGGAGGTCAGTATGAAGAATGTCCCTTATATTGGTGAACTTTTGGGAAGAATGCCCCTTACATTGGTGGTCAGTGAGAAGAATACACCTTACACTGGTGCTCAAGAGAATAATGCTCCTTACATTGGTGATCAGTGGGAAGAATGCTCCTTACATTGGTGGTCAGTGAGAAGAATGTCCCTTACATTGGTGGTCAGTGAGAAGAATACACCTTACACTGGTGCTCAAGAGAATAATGCTCCTTACATTGGTGATCAGTTGGAAGAATGTTCCTTACATTGGTGGTCAGTGAGAAGAATGTCCCTTACATTGGTGGACAGTGGGAAGAATGCTCCTTACATTGGTGCTCAATGAGAAGAATACACCTTACACTGGTGGGCCAACTTAACCACTTCAATACTGGGCACTTAAAGTGGGGGGACACCCTGAAAACAAAAACTTAAAAATATGTTAGTAACCATTTAAAATGAAAATACTTACCAGAAATGGCTGTTGCTAGGCAGATCGTCCTAATCTGCCTCCTCCAGCTCCGCGGTGATCTTCTCTTCTTCCGTCTTCTGTTGAATGGGGCGCGATGTGTTATGGGAACTATGTCCCACAACACATCGCGTTCCCCATTCACAAATTAGAGTCGCGCATGCGCAGTAGGAAACGTGAAGCCGTTTCCCTTACCGAGGATGGCGGCGCTGGAACCGAATCGCCGAGGGACAGCTCGTCCTCCACGACGGACATCGCAGGCGCCCTGGGAGGGTAAGTGTACTTTTTAAAAGTCAGCAGCTACTTTTTTTTTAGCTGCTGACTTTTAAAAAAAAAATTTGTAAGGTGAAACCCCGCTTTAAACACCTTCCTGCCCAGACCAATTTTGAGCTTTCAGCGCTGTCGCACTTTGAATGACAATTGCGCGGTCATACAACACTGTACCCAAATGAAATTTTTTATCATTTTTTTTCCCACAAATAGAGCTTTCTTTTGGTGGTATTTGATCACCTCTGCGGTTTTTATATTTTGCCAAATAAAAAAAGGCCGAAAATATGGAAAAAAATATGTTTTTTTTTGTTTCAGTTTCAAAACTTTGTAAATAAGTAAGTTTTCTCCTTCACTGATGGGCACTGATGGGGCGGCACTGATGGGCACTGATAAGGCGGCACTGATGGGAACCGATGAGGTGGCACTGAGGTGGCATTGATGGGCACTGATGGGCTGCACTGATGGGCGACACGGATGGGCACTGATAGGTGGCACAAATTGGCACTGATAGCTGGCATGGTTTGGCATGGATAGACGGCACGGATGGGCATAGATAGGCGGCACAGATGGGCATGGATATGCGACACAGATGGGCATGGATATGCGGCACAGATGGGTATGGATGGGCACTGATAGGTGGCATGGATGGGCACTGATAGGTGGCACGGATAGGCAGCATTGTTTTGTATTGATGGATGCCAATCAGTGCCAAACAATAATGCATGCCAATCAGTGATGCCCATTGTGGGCACTGATTGGCATCCATTGTGGGCACTGTGTCATCCCTGGTGGTCTAGGGTGGCATACCTTGTGCTGGATGAAAAAATATATATATATAAATATATAAAATGTGGCGCTTGCAGGAAAAAAACAATGCTAAAACTAGATTATGTAAAATAATTAGGTAATGATAAAATAGGTATAGGAAATATAATAATATAAAGTCGAACGCTTAAAGCAATAAAATCCTGATAAGAATAGTTCATAAATTACATGAGAAAGTGTGGCGCTTTCATCCAGGCCAGGAAACCAATCCTAAGGGGGAAGAGGCTCCAAAGAAGGGTTCCACAGAAGCGTCTATTTATTGATGTCAATAATCCAATAGGTATTAAAGCAACGTAATGGACCGTGCTATACCCATAATGTATGAGATAATTCACATAAACACATCCAAGGTGAAAAAATATTTACATAAATAAATTCGTGAAATAAATAAGTATAAACAATTGTGACAATAATTAATGAACTGTGAAATTCAATATAGGTGTATACTATAATATATAATAAAAATGTAACAAGTTGGGTGTGACAATAAAAATGTGATGGGGGAGGGGGGGGGGGGTGTTAATCCTAGTAGTGCAAAAAATGCAAAATTAACAAATGAATGTGTAAACAAGCATGTGAAGACAATAAACACAGCTATATAAGAATGTGAAAGTCCAAATAGTTACAATGTTTACTAAAACGTCCAGTGTGTAATAAATAAATAAACTACAATAAAGTGTCCAGTGCAAAAAAGTTGCCAATCAAAATTTAAATCCCATACACGATACAATCGACAACTGTGCAATGATTCCTTCTACCCAGGGTGCACTCCTTGTGTGGTTGTAGTGATCCTTTTTCATGCAAGAAGGTGCCGACAAAAATGTTTTCCCCAGCCTCTTACCTTTAGGCGAGAGGGTAACAGCCTTTCAATGTCAGAAGCGAAGGAGACAAATCACTTCCGTGTGGTTTCTCCAGACATGTATCCTTGCTGCCCGTTTACACTCTCTCCATAGGTACCGCAGACATGGGGGCAGAAAGAGGAAGACATTCCATTGTGCAGTATTCAAAAATTGTTTTTATTAAAGATAAAATGAACTTACAGTTGGTAAATTAAATTACAAGCAGCAGTAGTACACAGCACGTATCCCGGCCGAGATCGTACTTAGGTCAACTGACTCTGACTCCTCACGCGTATCGCCACGCCCACGTGGCTTTCTCAAAGGATTTCCTTGTGCTGGGCATCCCTGGTGTTCTGGTGGCGTCCCTGGTGGTCCAGTGTGGGCATCCTCGGGGGGGGGCTGCGCTGATAATCGATCAGCACAGACCCCCCCTGTCAGAGGAGCAGCCGATCGGCTCTCCTCTACTCGCGTCTGATAGACGTGAATGAGGAAAAGCCGATTACCGGCTCTTCCTATTTACACTGTGATCAGCCGTGATTGGACACGGCTGATCGCGTGGTAAAGAGTCTCCGTCGGAGACTCTTTACCAAGATCGTAGTTGCGGGGTGTCAGACTAACACCCCGCAAGAACAATCGCAACGATGGGCGCCCCCGGGGGCGCGCAACGGCTCAAAATCCTGAGGACGTCATATGACGTCCGCTCAGGATTTGACAACCACTTTGCCGACATCTATTTACAATGGGCGGGCGGCAAGTGGTTAATATTGAACCCTACGGACTAAGACTGGGATGTCATTGAAGTTCATGTGTGTGTAAAGGCAGGTGTTCCAATACTTTTGATAATATAGTGTTAGGTCAAAATGTAACCAATCCCTGCTTGACCAGCCTAATTTAGATCAGTCTATGACCACGTTACACTCAGGGTAGACCACTAAATAAGTCCATGCTTCATTGTAGCACAGGAATTCTGCCTAGTAGCCGTGCTTTCTAGTGCCTGATAAAGAAAGATGACAATGAGCTTATTCACCTATTGACATCTTAATGAAATTATGAAACGGGCGCCGATACCGAACGCTCTCATAATCCCCCAAAGGAAGCAGGCAGAGAATATGAAATTTGATTATGTGTTATAGCAAACTTTTCCGTGCTGTTACTGTGCCAGTGACCTTTTTGAGATCTCATAAGTCGTCTTTTTTTTTTTTTTTTCAGGTGATGATCCAATAAAATCAGTCAGCGCGCTGTATGGTATTACTCCATCATATGAGGCCAGAGAGAGAGAAAACATAATCGATACGAGGACTGAGCTGTCAGTCATTTCTCGGCTTGGATCCTAAAGACTGGCCAAGATTATTAATAAACTGCAAATGAGGGAAGCTAAACACAAAAGCATATTGATACTCACCTTAGAGAGAGAGAGAGAAGGAGAGATAGGGAGAGGGACCGAATATTTCTTTATAATACAATACGTTTCCTGGACCATAGCCAAGAGGACCAATGAAATTTGTTTGCAACCTAAAAGCAGAGATCTTGGTTGCACAGACTGTACTTGGATTGTACAATGTATGTGGATTCAGGCCACGGGGGAGAGAGCGAACCAGCAGGACTTCACTTTTTGAGGGTAAGTTATAATGTGTACTAATACATCCTCTAGACCAGGGGTCTCCAAACTTTCTAATCAAAGGGCCAGTTGACTGGCCTTCAGACTTTAAGGGGGGGGCGGACTGGGAGCTGAAATTGTCCTGGCGTCAGTGTGAGTAAAAATAACATTGGTATCAGTAGGAGAAATAGTGCCCCATCATTGGAATCAGTAGAAGTAGTGCCTTGTTGTTTATCTCAGTAGCAGGAATTATACCCCATTGTTGGTGTCAGTGGGAGAAGTAGTGCCTCATCATTGGTATCAGTAGGAGAAGTAGTGCCTCATCATTGGTACCAGTAGGAGAAGTAGTGCCTCATCATTGTTATTAGTAGGAGAAGTAGTGCCTCATCATTGGTATCAGTAAGAGAAGTAGTGCCTCATCATTGGTATCAGTAAGAGAAGTGGTGCCTCATCATTGGTATCAGTAAGAGAAGTGGTGCCTCATCATTGGTATCAGTAGGAGAAGTAGTGCCTCATCATTGGTATCAGTAGGAGAAGTGGTGCCTCATCATTGGTATCAGTAGGAGAAGTAGTGCCTCATCATTGGTATCAGTAGAAGAAGTAGTGCCTCATCATTGTTATTAGTAGAATAAGTAGTGCCTCATCATTGGTATCAGTAGGAGAAGTAGTGCCTCATCATTGGTATCAGTAGGAGAAGTAGTGCCTCATCATTGGTATCAGTAGGAGAAGTAGTGCCTCACCATTGGTATCAGTAGGAGAAGTAGTGCCTCATCATTGGTATCAGTAGAAGAAGTAGTGCCTCATCATTGTTATTAGTAGAAGAAGTAGTGCCTCATCATTGGTATCAGTAGAAGAAGTAGTGCTTCATCATTGGTATCAGTAGAAGAAGTAGTGCCTCATCATTGGTATCAGTAGGAGAAGTAGTGCCTCATCATTGTTATTAGTAGGAGAAGTAGTGCCTCATCATTGGTATCAATAGGATAATTAGTACCTCATCATTGGTATCAGTAGGAGAAGTAGTGCCTCATCATTGGTATCAGTAGGAGAAGTAGTGCCTCATCATTGGTATTGGTAGGAGAAGTAGTGCCTCATCATTGGTATTGGTAGGAGAAGTAGTGCCTCATCATTGGTATCAGTAGGAGAAGTAGTGCCTCATCATTGGTATTAGTAGAAGAAGTAGTGCCTCATCATTGGTATCAGTAGGAGAAGTAGTGCCTCATCATTGGTATCAGTAGGAGAAGTAGTGCCTTGTTGTTTATCTCAGTAGCAGGAATTATATCCCATTGTTGGTGTCAGTGGAAGGCATAGTGTCCCATTGTTGGTGTCAGAGGGGGAAAAGTGCCCCATCATTTGTGTCAGTAGGAGAAATCGTACCCCAACATTGGTATCAGTAGGAAAAGTAGTGCCTCATCAGTAGGAGAAGTAGTGCCTCATCATTGGTATCAGTAGAAGAAGTAGTGCCTCATCATTGGTATCAGTAGGAGAAGTAGTGCCTCATCATTGGTATCAATAGGAGAAGTAGTGCCTCATCATTGGTATCAGTAGGAGAAGTAGTGCCTCATCATTGGTATCAGTAGGAGAAGTAGTGCCTCATCATTGGTATCAGTAGGAGAAGTAGTGCCTCATCATTGGTATCAATAGGAGAAGTAGTGCCTCATCATTGGTATCAGTAGGAGAAGTAGTGCCTCATCATTGGTATCAGTAGGAGAAGTAGTGCGTCATCATTGGTATCAGTAGGAGAAGTAGTGCCTCACCATTGGTATCAGTAGGAGAAGTAGTGCCTCATCATTGGTATCAGTAGGAGAAGTAGTGCCTCATCATTGGTATCAGTAGGAGAAGTAGTGCCTCATCATTGGTATCAGTAGGAGAAGTAGTGCGTCATCATTGGTATCAGTAGGAGAAGTAGTGCGTCATCATTGGTATCAGTAGGAGAAGTAGTGCCTCACCATTGGTATCAGTAGGAGAAGTAGTGCCTCATCATTGGTATCAGTAGAAGAAGTAGTGCCTCATCATTGGTATCATTAGGAGAAGTAGTGCCTCGTTATTGGTATTGGTAGGAGAAGTAGTGCCTCATCATTGGTATCATTAGTCGAAGTAGTTTTTCTCAGTAGCAGAAATTAGGCCCCATTGTTGGTATCAGTGGGAGGAATAGTGTCTTGTATCCAGGGTTGCTGTTAGAAATCACGGGGCCCCTTACAGCCTTCCTGCCCTGCACCACCCCCCCCCCCCCCCCCCCAGGCAGCGTGCACTACAAATAAATACTTGTTAATAAATAATTTAATTCATTTTTTTAAATGCAAGCCATGTAAGTACCTGAATTTGACTTGGTGTCATTCTGTTGCAGTCCTCTGTACAGCGAAGCTCAGACTAGGAGGCGGTGAAGCAGCACAGGGAGCCAATTAGTTGTACTAAAGTACAAGGAGCATGCAGATAGGAGGAAAGAGCAGTGACAGAGAGATGAGCTCATCAGTCTGCTGCTTCTCCTTTCTCTGTCCAGTCACAGGCTAGGGGGGGGGGGGGGGGGACAAGACCTGATAGTGTTACCCAACTGCAGCAGAGAAAAATCAGGTCTCCTGCCCCACTAGAGGGGGCTGTGTTGTGTGTGACAGAGCTGTGCAAATCTCAGGACTGGATGGGCAGAAATACAAATCCTTTGGCAAGTAAAACAGCTCCCACATGTGTATTTCATCCGTGTATTCTGTTTGCCTGGAGTTCAGCTTTAAATCTGCTTGTCAGAAATATTTGAAATGCCAGATTTTACAGCGTGTGAAATCCTTTTTAAGGCCGGCATTCTGAGCAGATAGAAAACCATATGGCGGTATTGTATTGCGCGTTGCCGCGCTTCTGTGTTTGCATTGACAATCCCATTTCTAAGCCTCAGGAGGTGACTTCCTATCGGGAATTGATCCGAGTCAATTGTGAACATGTCTCTGCTTACATAAACCCCAGTAAAGTCGCACGGGCTGTAGAATTAATATATAATAGCACAATAATTATTTGATTTTGTGCGTGCGGGATACAGCGTGCCAAAGAAAAAAAGAAAAACGCTTTGCGTATGTATATTTGAAAAATTACAAAATGCTCCTTCGAGCGGCTGGTGTTTTAGCAGTAATTTTCATTGAAAAGCTCCACAAAGACGGTTGTGGATGATTAATGAACCGAGTAATCGCAGACTACAAGTTGGCATTGCTTGTCTGGCTGGCATAACAAATACATCTCCCAGACAGGCAAGGCAAGTTTCTTCATACGCTTGGAATTATATAAAGACGGGAAACAGCTTTTGGATCCCTCCCACCGCGTTCTGGAGATGATAAAGGGGGACGCATAAAGGAAAGTGCATGAAGTCTAGAGGTCCCCTGAACCCCCAAACCTAACACGTATGCCTGCTTACACCAGTACTCATTGTTAAAGTGTATCCTCGAAAGTTGAGGAGGCTTTTAGTTCCGTTGTGTTTTTGTAGCATAAGGTCGCTGATTTGTGTCCCAGGATTTTCTACTAAAGCAATGGCAGCCAGGCAAACAGCAATATTCACTCCTCTGGCTCAGAAAACAGTCTAATGCCCTGTACACACGACCGGTTTTGCCGTCAGAAAAAGCTCTGAAGGTTTTTCCGACAGAGTTCCAACGGAATTCCGCTCAAGCTGTTTTGCATACACACGGTCAGTGGTGTCGCTAGGGGGTGGCTTTTGGGGCTATAGCCCCAAGTCTGGGGCCCATAGCCCTGAGTCTCTTCAGGGGTCCCCAAGGGGAGGCGAGGCTCTCTGGGGAACCTGATGCAAGGGGGAGGTTCTCTGGGACCCTGATTTTAAGGGGGAGGCTCTCTGGAGACCCTAATGTAAGGGGGGCTCTCTGGGGACCCTGATGTAAGTGGGGGGCTCTCTGGGGACCCTGATGTAAGGAGGGGGCTCTCTGGGGACCCAGATGTAGGGAGGGGGCTCTCTGGGGACCCTGATGCAAGGGGGAGGCTCTCTGGGAACCCTGATTTTAAGGGGGAGGCTCTCTGGAGACCCTAATGTAAGGGGGGCTCTCTGGGGACCCTGATGTAAGTGGGGGGCTCTCTGGGACCCTGATGTAAGGAGGGGGCTCTCTGGGGACCCAGATGTAAGGAGGGGGCTCTCTGGGGACCCTGATGCAAGGGGGAGGCTCTCTGGGGACCCTGATTTTAAGGGGGAGGCTCTCTGGAGACCCTAATGAAAGGGAGGCTCTCTGGGGACCCTGATGTAAGTGGGGGGCTCTCTGGGGACCCTGATGTAAGGAGGGGGCTTTCTGAGGACCCTGATG
Source organism: Lithobates sylvaticus (assembly GCA_028564925.1). NCBI lineage: Eukaryota > Metazoa > Chordata > Amphibia > Anura > Ranidae > Lithobates > Lithobates sylvaticus. The sequence continues at coordinate 26,837,153 of CM053031.1, forward strand.
TAAGGGGGGCTCTCTGGGGACCCTGATGTAAGTGGGGGGCTCTCTGGGGACCCTGATGTAAGGAGGGGGCTCTCTGGGGACCCTGATGTAAGGAGGGGGCTCTCTGGGGACCCTGATGTAAGGAGGGGGCTCTCTGGGGCCCCCGATGTAAGGAGGGGAGCTCTCTGGGGACCCCAATGTAAGTGGGGGGGCTCTCTGGGGATACACACACACACGTATAATACTGTATATACATGTGTATGCCCACCCACGCGTACAACTTTTTTTACTACGCTGCTATGGGCTCTAGCCCCAGATCTTTTGAAGACCTAGCAGCGCCCCTGCACACGGTCACACCAAAGTCCGACCGTCAAGAACGCAGTGACGTACAACACCTACGACAGGACTAGAAAAAGGAAGTGCAATAGCCAGTAGCCAATCGCTTCCGTCTCGTACTTGCTTCAGAGCATGCGTAGTTTTTTGGTACGTCGGAACAGCATACAGACGAGCGGTTTTCCCAATAGGAATTGGTTCAGTCGGAAAAATATAGAACATGTTCCCTTTCTAGGTCCGTCAGAATTTTCAACGTAAAAAGTCCAACGGGACATACACACGGTTGGAATATACGATGAAAAGCTCCCGTCTAACTTTTTCTGTTGGAAATTCCGCTCGTGTGTACACGGCATAAGGGGGTGCCTTTTTAAAGTTTATTGCAGACTAACTTGGATGGGATTTAGGGAAGCTGTTGGATACTCCGGAACACTGAACAGGAATGTGAGGATCTTCTTCCCTTTGCAGCTACTCCTTAAAGCAGAGTTCCGCCTAATTTATTTTTTTTTTTTTAAAGTCAGCAGTTACAAATACTGCAGCTGCTGACTTTTAAAATAAGGACACTTATCTGTCCAGGGCACCCGCGATGTCGGCACCCGAAGCCGATCTATCCCTCGGCTGTCGGGTGCTGTCGCCGCCATCCTCGGTAAGGGAATCAGGAAGGGATGTGGTATGGTTCCCTACTGCGCTGCGCTATCCCACTGGTCCCTGTTGTTTTCTGGGACCCGTGTGTCTCCCAGAAGACAGCGGGGGGGGGAGTGGCCTAGATACCCACGGGTGGCTTGGGCATATGCCCTGTAGTGGGAGCAAAATACCTGTATTAGACAGGTATCTGCTCCCCCCTGAAAGGTGCCAAATGTGACACCGAAGGGGGGAAGGAACCGGAGAAGCGGAAGTTCCATTTTTGGGTGGAACTCCGCTTTAATGCAATAGGATGTAAAATGGTCACCATTAGCAATGTTTCGGGCAAGGCTTAAATTTAGTGCAGCAGGGGTTAACAGCAGTAACAGTCAACTAGGATTCCCCATGTCTGTACTCACTGCCCCTGTGATTTAGATGCCTCCCTCCAGACTCAGGCAGACAATCTCCACTGTGAAACTTCCAGACCGGAATCCCCGATAGAATCCTTCTCCCTTTTTAGATCGGATCCCCAGTAAAACCCCTCTGTCTTTCCAGACCAGATCCCCAGGAAAACCCTTCTCTCTTTCCGGATCCCCAGTAGAACCCCTCTCTCTTTCTAGACCAGATCCCCAGTAGAACCCCTCTCTCTTTCCAGACTGGATCCCCAGTAGAACCCCTCTCTCTTTCCAGACCAGATCCCCAGTAGAACCCCTATTTCTTTCCAGACTGAATCCCCAGTAGAACCCCTCTCTCTTTCCAGACTGAATCCCCAGTAGAACCCCTCTCTCTTTCTAGACCATATCCCCGGTAGAACCCCTCTCTCTTTCCAGACCAGATCCCCAGTAGAACCCCTCTCTCTTTCCAGACCGGATCCCCAGTAGAAACCCTCTCTCTTTCCAGACTTGATCCCCAGTAGAATCCTTCTCTCTTTAAAGACTGGATCCCCAGTAGAACCCCTCTCTCTTTCCAGACCGGATCCCCAGTAGAACCCCTCTCTCTTTCCAGACCTGATCCCCAGTAGAATCCTTCTCTCTTTAAAGACTGGATCTCCAGTAGAACCCCTCTCTCTTTCCAGACCTGATCCCCAGTAGAACCCCTCTCTCTTTCCAGACCGTATCACCAGTAGAATCCTTCTCTCTTTAAAGGCTGGATCCCCAGTAGAACCCCTCTCTCTTTGAAGACCGGATCCCCAGTAGAACCCTTCTCTCTTTGAAGACCGGCTTCCCAGTAGAACCCTTCTCTCTTTCCAAACTGTATCCGCAGTAAAACCCATCTCTCTTTCCAAACCGGATCCCCAGTAGAACCCTTCTCTCTTTAAAAGACTGGATCCTCAGTAGAACCCCTCTCTCTTTCCAGACTGGATCCCCTCTCTCTTAGCTCCAAAATACATTTTCAGTAGGATAGGCCCCCTAGCTATGCACAGCTGAGACCTCGATGAGACAGGCAGATTATTCAACAAGACTGCCAGGAAGCTGCCCTTCTGACTGGGAACCTCTGCTACTTGAGAAAAAGACCCTGCTCCCAAGCTCCAGACTATTTATTCCCCCTTTCCAGCCACCACTTGGGCACCCTCTCCAAGGTTTTGGCTGGAGCTGCTCATTTGACTCTCCCACCCAATATATTCTGGAAGCCTCCAGAAGACAAGGGGAAGCAAATTTGCAACCTGTAGAGCCCAAAGCAGACCAAAGCAACCAGTTGCTGCTCTGCTGATTACAGCAAAGCCATGAACTAAATTTGCCTCACCTAACAAGCCGCCTATCTGGTATGGTTCTACATCTTTATTGAGTATTTTACAAATACAAAACAGGTCCACATCAGTTGGATCTTAGTAATACGGGCAACCAGCAACAAAATACAGCTTATTACAAGGTCTATATGTTGAGAAAAATTAGACCACATCTAATTATCATTGTCAACCAATGCACAATCAACAACGTGGCCTGTTGAATTAATACTTGCTCTGATCATCAGTGTGTAGAAAACCAGGGTATCATAGATAGATAAAGGGTCAATAGCCTAGTATTATAGCTTTAGACCCACCAAAATGTATTGCGAGTGTGGGTTAACAATGCGCCCATTGAGGCTTTGGCTAAGGAAACGTATTAGTAAATAAAATATGCCCCATTCATATAATTTAGTTGCCTGCCACAAAAATGCTTCCATTAAAAGGGTGGCAACGCTTAGACATGCTCATTGAAACCACTGCATAGAGTCCTCTGCATGGCTGAACTGGCAGGAGGCCTGAGATGAGGACTCACGTTAGGGGTGGAGGAACACGAAGGTGGAAGGACATTGGTGACCCTGACCTACATTTAGCAGGTCCGTACGGAGTGTTGGAGTGGAGTGTTGTAGGCCTTCTGGGCCTGGGTCTGGAAAGAAACCTTGAGTGATGGTCCCACAGCTGGGGAACTTACGAGGAAGATGGCTGGTCTCTAATGCAGCGTTCACACGGTCGGAATTTCCGATGGAAACAGTCCGATGGGAGCTTTTCATCGGATTTTCCGACCGTGTGTATGCCCAACGCTCTTTTTCTGTCGGAATTTCCGACGGACTTTGGATTGAGAACCTGTTCTCAATTTTTCAGACGGAAAACCTTTCTAACGGATTTTCCGATCGCGTGTAGGCAATTCTCGGAAACAATTCGACGCATGCTCGGAAGCATTAAACTTCCCTTTTATAGTGCTGTCGAACGGGTTTTATGCCGCTGTGTTACAGACCGTCGGAATTTGGTGTGACCGTGTGTAGGCAAGACAGTTTGAGCAAAATTCAGTCGGAATTCCGACGGGAAAACCATCAGAGCTTTTTCCGACGAGAATTCCGACCGTGTGTACGCGGCATAAATGTTTGTATTAAAGGCACTGAAGTACTCTGATTGTGAGATGTGTGAATACACAAAGCTATTGTGCCAAGATCCTTTTACAGTAAAGTGTTGAAAAAGCATCCTGAGCAGCCATTCTTTATTCCAGGACACAGGCCTCAGCTGGGAATATGTGAGCACAGTGAAGAGGGTGGGCCTCAGGCATGGTGTATTGGTGGTTCAATATAGTGAAGTTGCTCCTAAAAGTCAGATAGGGGGTGCCCTATACGGAGAAGTGAGGCGGGACCTGGGGAAGGAATCACTGTCCAGTTCAAGTCCCTACATCCCTACTTAGCTCCCCTCACCTCCCATGTTTTTTTGCCTCTCACTTGCATAGTGAATCCAGCACTGTACCATTGCAATCCAATGTTCTGGTGCCATAAAGTGGCTTCCATACCCCCATCTTGGTTCACCTCAGCTGGCTGCCTCTTCCTATTGCAGGCAGCCAGCTCTGATGACATGCTGGGCATGGCACAGCCCGCTGGCTGTTCTGATCCTACAGCCTTCCGGGAATTGTGATGTAAGGGTCACAGGAGGCTAACAGGACCAGTGGAGATATTTCCCGTTTTGTTGTTTCAGGCATTGCTCAGAATATCTTTTCAGAAGAGAAATGTAGCATCTTAGAGGCACGTGGAGCAAAGATCAAAACAATATGATGTTGTGCTTCATTACGACCTATGACATTGTTTGGGCGTGAAAGCTCTACTCTAGCAAAACAAAAACCCTGTTTCAAAAGAAGCTTACAGCGGCTATGCACACTAGACATCTTTCCTTGAGCTAGATTTCCATCAGAAGAAGCTGAAGAGACCAGTCAGTTTAATGGCACTACAGACAGCTGGCATGGCACAACTCCAACCCCAGCACCATCTGCAACCAAATTGGTTCCATGATGACAATTTGCAGTAACGGCAGCGTTGGCTGCCTCTTTTTATGGATCCCAATGAAAATTACAGTTTTAACTTTGCTGACTACATCTCCCTAGGCAGTCATTCCCTTGAAAGATTTCATGGAGGGGGGGGGGCTTGGATACATGCAGATTCTAATTACCTAACCCCACTGCTAAGTCGCCCAATCATCTCTCCCGCTAGCCGGAGGCAACAAGCAGATTTGCCAGCGTTTGGCTCCCGGGTTGTCGGCCTGCATAGGCTCAGCATGGGGCACTGAGAGATAATCACTCTGCGCTGATAGAGGGAAATTAGCTGCGTTTTGATGGTGCTCAGCTGACACAAATCAGTACATTCGGATTCTGATATTAATAATTCCACATTAGCCTGTTTATGGTCTCTGTACAATGGATTTTTTTTTTAATGGCTGAATTATTTATGTAATTTGTTTATGTGTAGTCAGATATCATGCAACGTATAGTGATGCTCGAAAATAATGTATTTTAGGAAAGAAGGTATTACTCTACAGATTTTTTTTTTCTTCAGTTATATACTCGTCTCATTTCTGCCCTAAAGGAGCCATCACATGCATGGATTTAGAATTTCCGGTCTTCTTCTGCTGCTGGGCACATCAAGTACTAATATTTCTGTTTCTGAGGCAGTAGGCAATTTTATTTTTTCGAGGTCAGGTTGCTCGCTCCGCGCCCAATTCTCCCTTTCCTCACCACAGGCTTTGGAGGAAACTGACTGTATGGATGGAAGCAGGGGCTGACTGACAACTCATGGGGCCCCCGGGCAATAGGAGATTATGGGGCCCCCAGGCAATCAGAGATTATGGGGCCACACAGTATACACACACAGTATACAATCACACAGTATACACAGACATGTTTCTATTGGCTAAGAAGGTACTGGAGAGGTGGGGCAGCTATAATCTCTGGATTTTTAGACCAAAAGGATGTCGGCAAGGCCGGCTTCACACTGGGGCGGTGCGGGGCGGCGACGGTAAAGCAGCGCTATATTTAGCGCTGCTTTACCATCGTTTTACCCGCGGTATGCGGCCGCTAGCGGGGTGGTTTTTAACCCCCGCTAGCGGCCGAAAAAGGGTTAAAAACCTCTGCAAAGTGCCGCTGCAGCGGCACTTTGCCGGCGGTATCCCCGCGGTCTCCCATTGATTTCAATGGGTAGGAGCGGTATAGGAGCGGTGAACACACCGCTCCTTCACCGCTCCAAAGATGCAGCTAGCAGGACTTTTTTTTACCGTCCTGCTAGCGCATCGCTCCAGTGTGAAAGCCCTCAGGGCTTTCACACTGGAGACACAGCAACAGCTGTTTCGGGTCGGTTTGCAGGCGCTATTTTTAGCGCAATAGCGCCTGCAAACCGCCCCAGTGTGAAAGCAGCCTAAGGGACATTTCAGAAACAGATGTAAAAAAAAAAACACAGATTTTTACATACTGTCCCTGGTTTTACTGAGGCTGGCAACCCTGATGGGGCACCCTAGTGGCCCGGGCCCTCGGGCAGTGCCCGAGTGGCCGAATGGTCAGTCCGTCCCTGGATGGAAGCATCCTGTAAAAACAGCAAAGGAAAACCATTGCTGTAACCCTATCGGCACTATCTCATGAAGTCATGCAAGGATCCTATTGTTCTTTTACTCCAGCATTGTACACTGTGTAGATCAGGGGTGCCCAACCAGTGGCCCGGGGGCCACATGTGGCCCGCGGAGCCCTCTGATGTGGCCCGCGACCTCCTGCTCTGGGATAAAATAGAATAGAGTACTGTTATTAAAGGTCAGTTTTATTAATAAAATCACTGGGTACATATGGGCATATCTATTCTGCAGTGGTTACTGGGCTGCTTTCAAACTGATCCGCAGGTACAGAGCAGTGCACCTGCGGGTTACCTGCACTGAGCCATAGACTTCTATTATTACCTGCGTGTTTGGTGAGCTTTCTGAACGTACACCAAACCTGCAGAATATAATAGAAGTCTATTGCAAAGTGCAGGAAATCCAAAGGTATACTGCGCTGCACCAGCGGTACAGGTAAACTGCAGCGCATCTGTGTGAAAGCAGCCTTGGGCCCCTTTCACACGGTCAGTCTGACCCAATTGGACCCTCCATTCACCTCTAAGGAGTAGCAAATTTAAACTGACTTGTGTCCTACCTCCAATCCAATCCAATCGGCAAAAAAAAAAAAAGAGTATTAGTGGGCTGTGTCAAAGTCCGCTCTGCATATACAGGGCAGACATGGACCTGCCTTCCGCTTATTGTGACCCGCGGCCGGTTACCAAGTAGCTTAAGTGGCCCTCGCTCTTCAAAAGGTTGGACATACCTGGTGTAGATCGAGTCAAAACAGATGCAAACTACACTTTCACACACAATTCACTTTTATAAAAATAAAATAAAAAACACGAGCCCAACCCCTATTTAATACAGACATCACCTAGGTGCTCATGTCTGCCTGAGAGCAATGGTCGCCTCCAATGTTTACCCACCTTTGGCCCACAATCTACTCTGGACATGCCTGTGCATTGACTCCCCATTAATGGGACTGACCCCTAGTGTCAGGGTGTGGCCATATTTAAAGAGGAACTTCACCCTTATCTTAAAAATTACAACAAAGGCACCCTTAAAAATGTTTAGTAATGGCAATCTACAAACAGATACATATAGATATTAAACGCTTTTTGTTTTTTTATATACCTTATTTTTCTTTTCCTTTCCATTCTTTTCACGGTGGACATTTTCACTAAAGGGCAGATAAATCCATCTCTCTTAACTTCCTGGAGCTCTGCCAGAACTTTGGGTCTGCCTCCTGGCGCATGTAAAATGAACTTCCCAGAATGCATCTGCATACCTCCAGGCAGGCAGGCATAGGACACACCCCTTGTCACGCCCCCTTAAAGGAGATTTGTACAAAAAAACAAGATTGGTTAAACCAACAAGTGCTTTTTTTTACCACTATTATTCCTTTATATTGGCTTTTGGAATTTACAAATGCAGCAATTTAGAAATCAAATGAAAGGTTTAGCGCTGGGAAACACTTTTTGATAGATAAAAAGTGCATTTTATATACATCTATATGGATCAGACCAAAATGAGGGACAAATGAGGAGGAATGAGGGACGGAGGGACATTGCTCCAAATCAGGGACAGTCACTCAAAATCAGGACAGTTGGGAGCTATGCATCTGTGAGGCCCTGGTTACATAATCTGTGCCTCACTCAACTAGGAAGTGAAAAAACAGTAACTGTAAGTAAAAGCATGCAGAGCTGCATGGGGATGTGATTTTTAGTGAAAGGGGGAACAGTCCACTTAAAGTCTATAGGTGGTGCTGCGCTAGGCCAGGGGCGTGGCCCATTCTGTCCATCTGCAGCGTGTTTATTGCAGTACTCGCAGGATCCCTGCTGGGTCATCCAGGATTCCTAGGATCTCCACTACTCGCAGTATCCCTGACGGGTATTTCAGGATTTTGAGGGTTCCCAGACATGCTGCTGGGCATATCCTCTAACCAGAAGGGCAATTAAGCACCAAGTTTTAAAATGGCTGATGTTGTGTCTTATCGCCAGCTACCTTAGAATCAAAGTGCTAAAATACAGTACATACCCGTCAGTTGCACATTTGTTGTCGATCTGAAGTGAGCTCTCTTGCTTGCTGCCTGCAAAGGCCCCTGCTTGGACCGGATTCATTTTTCACCGGCTGCCTGCCTTGACCCCTGCCTGGACATGATCACACTGATGTCTGCAGCCTTGTGGACAGTCTCCACAATGTAGCTTTCTCATTTAAGCCACCCCACCCCCCAACCCCCCTTGGTGAAACGATCTTGAGTGCAGTGACCTGGTGCCAGTTTGCAGCAAAGAAAACCAGGAACACTAAGGTTACCGGACCATCTCCAGCTTCAGGAATTCTTGTGAAGGCCATCTGCCACCTAAGGTACACCCACACTGGGTACGAGGGAACTGAACCGTGCCCATGTTTGCTTCCCAACTGGTCTTCCCAACTGGTCTGCACTCATATTGTGCTACAGTATAAGTAAGTGTTCCCATGACATTTACATCATCACCTCTGCCAATCAGACCACAGTGATCCCTACTTTTGTGCTCTGTCATCTATGGAGAGTTCTGTGCTCAGGCATGGTTTGCACTCATCATGAAGCGAACTGTACAGGACCACAAGTGAACCATGTTTGGGCAATCTCCTGCAAGTGGTCCCAGGCACGGTACACTTAAACGTTCTCAGGCACAGTTTGGAGCACTTACACCAAGGGCTCTTGGAGGGGATGATAAGGGACTGTATACAAGATTTTAGTAATGACAATGGCATCATTAGCAGTAATCAGCATGGATTCATGAAGAATTGTTCTTGCCAAACCAATCTATTAACCTTCTATGAGGAGGTGAGCTGCCATCTAGATAAAGGGAGGCCCGTAGACGTGGTATATCTGGATTTTGCAAAAGAATTTGACACAGTTTATTGGTGGCCAGTGGAAAAAAATGTTCCTTACATTGGAGGTCAGAGGGAAGAATGCCCCTTACATTGGTGGCCAGTGTAAAAAATGTTCCTTACATTGGAGGTCAGTGGGTAGAATGCCCCTTACATTGGTGGCCAGTGGAAAAAATGTTCCTTACATTGGAGGTCAGTGGGAAGAATGCCCCTTACATTGGTGGCCAGTGGAAAAAATGTTCCTTACATTGGAGGTCAGTGGGAAGAATGCCCCTTACATTGGTGGCCAGTGGAAAAAATGTTCCTTACATTGGAGGTCAGTGGGAAGAATGCCCCTTACATTGGTGGCCAGTGGTAAGAATGATCCTTACATTGGCTGTCATTCAGAAGCAGAAGAATGCCCCCTACATTGGTGGTCAGTGGGAAAACCGTTCCTTACATTAGAGGTCAGTGGGAAGAATGCTCCTTACATTTGTGGTCAGTGAGAAGAATGCAGCTTTTACAGTTGTGTTCAAAATGCCACCCTTACAGACAGTTAAAAAGATCATCGTTGTCTTGCTGCTGGCTCTGCGAAGTGGCAAACTGTGCAGCCACCACCAAAAGGAGGATTATTCAGCCACAGCTCAAGCAACCCCTTGCATCCTCTAGAACAGGGGTGCCCAACCTTTTGAAGAGCGAGGGCCACTTAAGCTACTTGGTAACCAGTAGCGGGCCACAATGAGCAGAGTGGGCGAATGGCAGGTCCGTGTCTGCTCTCTAAATGCAGAGCGGACACGGACACAGCCCACTAATACTCTTTTTTTTCCCGTATTGGATTGGAGGTAGAACACAAGTCGGTTTACATTTGCTACTCCTTAGAGGTAAATGGAGGGTCCAATTGGGTCAGACTGACCGTGTGAAAGGGGCCCAAGGCTGCTTTCACACAGATACGCTGCAGTTTACCTGCACCGCTGGTGCAGCGCAGTATACCTTCGGCTTTCCTGCACTTTGCAATAGACTTCTATTATATTCTGCAGGTTTGGTGCACTTTGAGAAAGTTCACCAATCTCGCAGGTAATAACAGAAGTCTATGGCTCAGTGCAGGTAACCCGCAGGTGCACTGCTCTGTACCTGCGGATCAGTTTGAAAGCAGCCCAGTAACCACTGCAGAATAGATATGCCCATATATAACTAGTGATTTTATTAATAAAACTGACCTTTAATAACAGTACTCTATTCTATTTTATCCCAGAGCAGGAGGTTGCGGGCCACATCAGAGGGCTCCACGGGCCACATGTGGCCCCCCCGGGCCACTGGCTGGGCACCCCTGCTCTAGAAAAACCCCAGGATTGCACGAAACCCTGGTTGAGAATGTCTGCCCTAAACAATACACTTTTTGCGAGGCTAAATGAATTGATCTTAGCAGTCTGCCAGAACAGCAATGCTGACCCTATGTGTTAGGATTACTGTCACAAAAACATTGAAATGATAACCAAGAAGGTGTGTCCAGTTTAGAACAGTTCCCCCTAATTGTGAATATCATGCCTGTTCCTGATCATACAGAAGCCTGAGTCGCTCTGAGCTGTGATACCGCACTTGATGGCAGTAGAGTCTTGTCAATGCATACAACAGGTTAGATCATTGGAGACACTTCGCTGTTTAATACTGAACAAAAAAAATGGAAACATTTATTAAGGTAGCAATATTTATGCCGGTCTAGCTGACCTTTGTTCATATCAAGTAGATAATCAGATTAACTTACAAACATTAACCTGATTTTGTCTTTGATGTGAACACAGCCCACGCGTCTGTCATAGATAGAACATTGTAAAATTAAAAAGCAAGCATGAATTGTACCAGCTGCATGGGATGAGAAAAGAGTGCAACTAATCAAACTCACCCGGTGATATTGAATGGAAACATTGTGAAGATTTCATTTTTTTTCCAAGTAGAAGAATGTTGCAAAAGAAAAATAATAAATGGACACAACTCAACTGAACAGTTGGAGGTTTAATTTCCCCGACAACTCAATACTGAAAAACGGCGGGGCTGATTTATTAAAGGCAAATAGACTGTGCAGCTTACAAGTACAGTTGCTCCAGAGCTTAGTAAATGAGGTAAAGCTTCACTTTGCAAAGAATACCCAATCGCATGCAAGGAAAAAAAAATGAAAAATACATTTTTTGCTTCCACATGATTGGATGATGGAAGTCAGCAGAGCTTTTCCTCATTTACTAAGTCTATATGCCTATATGCCTCTTTGCAGCCGCTTCACACGGCCTGTCCAGGACTGTTCTGAAGAAAAGGGCTTCAAAGATGGGGCTTACAGTGGAGATCTCAGGAGAGGGGCTGCAGGTACTCAAGTATTTACCCATCGGGAATCCACCTTGGGGGTGCAGGGGGGGCCCTGTGACAAACCCAACCTGGGACAGGGGCTTTTGGAGGAGGCTAGCCACTGATTATGGCCCATGGAGAGAGCAGATCATTCTCCAGTGATGGACAACAATGTGTGTGATGACGGCTGAGAGAGAGGCTTGAATTAATTCTCTGAATAAGGACAATATAGATTCCCTTCTGGAGTGGATTGAAAGGTTTAATATTACTGTAATCTTGTACAGGGTAGTAGTCAGACTGGGTTGGAGAGGCTCCTTCACCTAGGACAGAAATATTTATCAACAAGATCCCTTACGAAATCTATGAAGATAAATGAATTCCACATTATCAGACTGCTGGAAGATTGTTTGTCTTCTGATGACTTGTCTAATGGTTAGAATACACAAGTTTGTGGCTCTCCCATTGTGTGCCGCCTAGGTGTGAATTCCCATTGTTAATTGAGTTAATTGAGTCACCTAGTGTTTCTGTCTGTTGGCTAATTTGGCTAACTCTTGGAGGTTCTAATGATGGGATTAACTGTAGCTCGTTATCTAACCCTTGTGTGATGTTTTGGGTAAATATTTGGTTTTATTGTTCATGTGGTGACTGACCTACCTTTGAAGTTTATAAAAACCTGCATTTCTGTTCAAATAAACAGTCATTCCTTTGGAATTTACCCCAACATCTTGTCTGTGTACAATGGGGCTGGTATTAGCTAAAAGGGCTGTTTGCTGGAACGGTTTGGAGGGCAGGAGGCACTGTTTGGCGGAAGCACCCAAGTGGGGTGCCAAGGCATTCCATCACAGGCCCATAGGTGACAACATAGATCAGATAGCAGAGATTTTGGCGTAGTCCGGTTTTACCCCTCCATTACATACAGCCAGTACCAATTGGAAGGGTGCCAAGTGATGCAAGGCGTTGCGTATTTCTGCGTGACTCAGACCTCCTTGAAATAATGTGCAGAGGGGGTGGAGAAGCTTCACAATAATCCTAAATTTTGAAGTTAAATTGTATCTCGATGACTTATAGATCCATGTAAACCCCAGCAACATTTTCACATAGAAAGGGTGATTGTTTAGCTGATTTGGCAGTGTGAATATTTAACTATACACAATCCTTCCTGGAGTTCTTCTTTAACATGCAACTTAAGTTTGATAAAACGGATAATGTATATACTACATAACTGTTTTACAAGGCATTTTTATAATTGAATGTTATTAAAATTACCTTTCCATCTGAACCCCCTGGCAGTAGAGCCTTTTTTTATCGCTGCAAAAAAATAAAAAAATGTTAAATTTTCTATTCCCTCCAGCCACAGCAATAATTTTGCCGTCAAGGTTTTGCAATTAGCGGAATACTTTTGCCAGCAGTCTGTACAGAGCTAGGGGTGAAAATACAAGCTGTGTAATGCAAAGGAAAAAGGGAGATGTATGTCTAAAAGCATGGCCAGGAGGGCAGTGTTTCTTATTACAGGTATCAAAATTATAATAGTAACATAGTTGGTAACGTTGAATAAAGAAACCAGTCCATCCAGTTCAACCTGAGAATATGTGCGTGTATGATTACTGTTTTCCATATCCCCGTGCATTGTTTTAGCTACCGTATATACTCGAGTATAGGCCGACCCGAATATAAGCCGAAGCACCTAATTTTACCACAAAAAAATGGAAAAAACTTATTGACTCCAGTATAAGCCTAGGGTGAGAAATGCACAGCTACTGTAAGTGGAAAAGAAGGTCAACAATGCCCATTTGCATGCCTCACTGTGCCCATTTGCAGCCATAGGTCCCCAAAACTTCAAACTTGGTAGTTAAGGGTTCATAGATGCCCCCTATCTGCAGCCAAAATTTGGGGTCTCTGGACCCAAAGAGTCCTGAAATAACATTGCTGCAGATGGACACAGTTGACCGACTTTGGGGCCCCGTATCTTGGAGCTACATGGTGCTAGGAACCCCAAATTTGGTATGCAAACTCAGTCGAACTAGCACTACAACATATCCAATGGGGTTCCTATTACCAAAATGTCAAGCACTTTTCTGCAGCAGAGAATGACATTTTCTGAACCGACTTTGGGGTCCCGTATCGCGAGGCCACTTAGTGCTAGGAACCCCATCTTTGGATATGTTGTAGTGTTGGTCCACTGGGTTTGCACACCAAATTTGGGGTTCCTAGAACCAAGAGGCCCCGAGATACAGGGCCCCAAAGTCGGGTCGGAAAATGTAATTTTCTGCTGCAGAAAAGTGCTTGACTCAAGTATAAGCCGAGGGGGGCGCTTTCAGCACAATAAAATGGGCTGAAAAACTTGGTATATACGGTAAGTAGCACATCAAAAAGTTTTTAGTAGTTACCTATCTACACTCTCTACTGACACCACCAACTGTGGAAGGGAGCTCCACATCCTCACTGCTCTAACAGTAATAAACCCCTCGTGCAGTTCAACCCCTTGGCTCCGGCCGCAAGAAAATATGTGGCCTCTGGGCGGGTGGGCCTTGGCGCCGAGGGGACGCATTTTTGCGTGCATTAGTGCCAACGGCAAGGTCCCAGCACGACGGTCACACAATTATAAACCCTGCCTCCCTGCATCCTAAACCTCTTAAAGGGCGTCGGCTCCAAGGGGATACGATTGAACCGTTTCTCATTCAACTTCGTTGTGTGGCCACATGTCTTCTTTATAGACCTAAGGTTAAAAAGTCTCCTCTTAATGCTAGAGTAGCCATTCAAGGATTTGTATATCACTATCATATCCCCTATTAAGATTGTCTTTTCCAGGGAGATTCCGTTTAATGTTTGTAGTCAATACTCATAACTGAGGTGCTCCAGTCCCCTTATTAGCTTTGTTGCCCTTCTCTGGACTTTCCTTTGCAAGAACGGTTCTTCATAAATCCATGTTGCTTACTACTAAAGATAATAATTGCATCAGCAAATTCTTGGATATAGATCTTATCATACATTTCAACAGTTTACATACTATTGATGTGAGGCTGACTGGTCTGTAGTTACCAGGTATATATCTCAGCCCCCTTTTTTTTATATTGACACCACATTTGCTTTTTGCCAATCATCTAGTACCTTTTCAGTCAGTAAGGTGTCCTTAAAAATTAGGAATAATGGTCTGGCTATAACATTTATGGGGTACTGTATCAAAGGCCTTAGCATAATCAAGATACATTATATCCACAGGCCTCCTTCTATCTAAATTACAACTTACCTCCTCATAGAATATTAAAAGGTTGAAAAGGTTGGTCTGGCAAGAAAGTTTTTTCCTAAATTCATGTTGCTTGCTACTAAAGATAATATTTACATTAGCAAATTCTTGGATATAGGTTCTATCATATCTTCCAACAGTTTACGTACTATTAATGTTAGGCTCACTGGTCTGTAGTAACCAGGTATATATCTCAGCCCTTTTTTTAAATATTGACACAACATTTTCGCCAATTATCTGGTACCTTTTCAGTCAGTAAGCTGTCTTTAAACATTTGGAATAATGGTCTGGCTATAACATTAAAGAAAATATATGCAGCAGCAAATTCTTAGATATGGTCCCTTATCATACCTTCCAACAGTTTACATATTGTTGACATTTTATTACGTGATTATGATAATTATGCTCTCCATGTAGCTTTAGTGGTGCTTCAAAGCCTCCATAGAAGTCTATGGCAAAGCTCGCTTGAAGCCCCATCAAATCTCCACCAAAGCCTCATCGAAGCCCCACCAAAGCCCCATTGAAGCTCCACCGAAGCCTCATTGAAGCCTTATTGATTCACTGTCAGGGCTGGGCTCAGCCCTTCCTTCTCTGAGCTGGCCGCTCAGGTATCGGCTAATTGCCAGCTTCTATCTCTCCACAGTGACTCAGCTGTTGATGATCCTGCTCATCAGTCCTGCCTACTTAAGCAGTCCAGTCTCTGCCTTCGCCTCACATCACAGAAATCTCCTGCGATCCTGTTCAAGACTTGGTTTGCTGACATCTCTTCTGGCTCCAGATCCTGCTTGCTGTTCTACTACACTGATCCCTGACTTCTGGCTTGGCTGACTATCCATTCCAGTTACTGAACTCTTGCTATGTTTTGACTACATTTGTTCTTTTTACTTTTATTATTATTAAACAAGTGTGATTTAAGTGTACTTCTGTCTCGGCCTGATTTCATGGTATCTGTCAAGCACCAACCAAAAGTAAGGTGTAAACAGGACTGTAACCTAACCATTTTATTTAGTGACAGGGGCTTTGACTGGCGTTCAGAGAGCTTTAACAAATCGTCACTGAAGCCATGTTTTGAAGCAAGTGTAAACTAGCCGTTAATGTGTGTTGAAGCCGAAGCAAGTGTAAATGAGCCCTTAAAGAGTAAGTAAACCCTGATGGGTTTTACTTCCTCCTTTGCTTGCTGCAAAGCCGGCAAATTAAATGTATAATGGGCTAGTATGCATCGCATTATGTGCCACTTACCTGCAAAAGAATCCAGCAATGTCCCCTGTGTAGGCAGCGTCCATCTTCTGGCCCCTCTTGCTCCCAGGCCGCGGACTCCGGCTCTGTGATTCGCCAGAGCCACGTGACGTCACTCCTGCGCATGCGCACGGAAGCCCGCGATTAACGGCACAGGCTAGGGAAGAAATGGCACTTAGTTTTGTTTCTTCCCTGCGCATGTGCAATTGGAATTTACAGGGGACTACAAGTGAAATATCTCCTTAACGCCGCACCTTTAGGAGATATTTCCACTACCTATAGGTAAGCCTTATTCTAGACTTACCTATAGGTAGAGATCCAAAAAGTGGGTTTACAACCACTTTAATGAGCCATCTTCTGGGTGTACCATGACAGTTCCATCGTTCTCCTGGTTGTCTTAGTACACTACATTAAAGCACTCGGTTTTTATGCACTTTAATCAGAATGCGTCTCCCTGTTTATGGAACTGGAAACGCAGCGTCCAGATCATTTCAAGGTGAAAGCAGTCAGCATAGCTTTGCTGTATTTAAAATTGATTTTTGCTTTCTATTCCATTTGCTCCAGTCATGTTAATAAGGCTAAGGTGACATTAACCTTTGTGTCTAGATGATCAAATGTAAACAAACCCCCCCCCCCCCCACGTCCCTTCTTACTAGAAATGGCGTAACAGCTGTCCTGAGATAATTGCGCTTGTATTGAGTTTTCTATGTGATATACCAGACTTCTCATTCTCCCAGTATTCTACAGGAGTGCTCCGAATTCCGAAGGTATTCAAGTCATGTACCGTGCCCACTGAATTATGGCATCTAACGCACTCTGGTCAGCAACGCCTGCGTATACATGATTTATAAATATATACTTTATGTGCTTATTAAATTAGGGTATTGCAAAGGCTTCATAGACCTGGTTGTTGGAAAGTTCTCTCCTAGAATTAGAATGATGATGTGCTTTTCCCCTTTGTTTATCGCATTCAAAATGACTCATCGAGTTTCTGAGCAAAGGGATATATTAGCGGCCTCAAATCTTCCAGGACTATTTAACCCAATTGCTTCTCCATTAACTTTTTTTTTTTTACTTTTCTTGGCATAGCGGCAATATTTTAGGTGTGGATTCTTGGGTGACACAGAAAAATATGGATTGCAGTGGAACTGAACACAAAATGTGAAGATTTATTATGTTATATGCCCCGTACACACGGTCGGAAATTCCGACCACAAAATCCGTCGGATTTTGTCCGACACTGGTGTTGCATACACACGGTCGGACAAAGTTGTCGGAAAATCCGATCATCCTGAACGTGGTGACGTTCGTTGCGTACGACGAGACTACATAGAGGCTAGTAGCCAATAGCTTTGGTCTCGTAATTTGATCTGAGCATGCGTGGTACTTTGTCCGTTGGAATTCGCTACACACGATCAGAAAAAGTCCGATAGGACTTTGTTGTCGGAAAATTTGAGAGCAGGATCTCAAACTTTTTCCGACGGAAAAAGTCCGATGGAGCCCACACACGGTCGGAATTTCCGACAACATGGTTCGATAGGACATTTTCCGTCGGAAAATCCGACCGTGTGTACGGGGCATTAGGGAACATTTGGAAATCTTAACCACTTGGACCCAGCCTCTCTCTGAGATTTGTTGTTTACAAGTTAAAAACAGTTATTTTTTGCTAAAAAATTACTTAGAACCCCCAAACATTATACTTTTTTTTTCTAACACCCTAAAGCAGTGATGGCGAACCTTGGCTACCCAGATGTTTTGGAACTACATTTCCAATGATGCTTATGTACTCTGCAGTGTAGTTGAGCATTATGGGAAATGTAGCTCCAAAACATCTGGGGTGCCAAGGTTCGCCATCCCTGCCCTAGAGAATAAAATGGCGGTCGTTGCAATACTTTCTGTCACAGCGTATTTGCGCAACGGTCTTACAAGCGCACTTTTTGGGGAAAAAATACACTTTTTTGAATTAAAAAATAAGACGACAGTTAAGTTAGCCCAATTTTTTTTTATATTGTGAAAGATAATGTTACGCCGAATAAATTGATACCCAACATGTCATGCTTCAAAATTGCGCCCGCCTGTGGAATGGCGACAAACTTTTACTCTTAAAAATCTCCATAGGCAACATTTAAAAAATTCTGCAGGTAGCATGTTTTGAGTTACAGAGGAGGTCTAGGGCTAGAATTATTGCTCTCGCTCTACCGATCGCGTTGATACCTCACATGTGTGGTTTGAACACCGTTTTCATATGCGGGCGCTACTCACGTAAGCGTTCACTTCTGCATGCGAGCTCGTCGGGACGAGTTTTTTTTCTTATCTTATTTTCTTATTTATTTTACCTTTTTATTTTGTAAACATCCATTGTAATAGAAAAAAGCATGGCAAGACCTCTTAAATATGAGATCTGGGGTCAAAAAGACCCAGATCTCATATTTACACCAAAATGCAATAAAAAAAATATATAAAAAAAAATGTCCCTTTAAGAGCTATGCAATAATATGGGGACCGGTGGGGGCCATCCTCCCCTCACTCGTCTCCATGTCAGGCTAAGGAACGGACCCAATCGTCTCCACCATTGCCGACGGCCACGGTAAGCGGCGGGGGGCACCGGAGTGCGGCGGGAGGGGGGGCCCTCTCCCGCCACCGATAAAAGTGATCTTGCAGCGAATCTGCCACAGAGACCACTTTCATCTGAAAGCGGACCGCTCACTGAAGAAGAGGATACCGGGGTTATGGCAGATAGCTGCTGCCATAACAACGATACTCCTCATCAAAGTACCAACGTATAACGACAGTGGGCGGTCCAGAAGTGGTTAAAGTGTTACTAAACCCACAACAGTAAAATCAGTCTGTATATGCAGTAAAGCATGCTTGTTATACTCACTGTGGATCCTAAGAGGTTAAAATGGTTGTAAAGGTTTAATAAAAAAAGTAATAAAAAATACACAACAAACATGCCTATACTGACCTGCTATGTGTAATGGGTTTGCACAGAGCAGCCCGGATCCTCCTCTTCTGGGGTTACCCACCCGCTGGTGCTCCAGGCCCAGAAAGCCGATTTCAATAGGGGCACCCATGCAGGCTTGCTCCCGAGTCCTGCTGCTACGTCTATTGCCACAGACAGAGGGACTCAGCCCCACCCCCCCGCTCCCGTTTCACAGCTTTTGATTGACAGCAGCAATTAGGAGAGTATGGTTGATTGGAGAAGAGCGCCCCGGTGTCCAAAAAGAAGAAGGTCTCACTTGATGAATTTTAGAGTTATTTATTGGATATAAAAGTAAACAAGTAGAGCCAACACGTTTCGGGGGAATTGCATCCCCCTTCTTCAGGGCTGTATTGGAGAGTGGTTACATTTTAAAAAGGGTTATATTTGATCAGCAGCTCTGCAGTAGCCAGCCTTGTGGAGCAGAGACAGCAGCTGTCTTCCACTCAAATTTGATATCCAATAAGGAGAGTGCGGCTGGAGCCACTGAGCTCGTTCACATCGCTGGATTGGATTGGTCTCAGGTAATAAAAAGGGGGGGGGTGCTGCAGTTTAAATCATCTCACCACTGGACAATGAGGTCACTGTATTTCAAAGATCTCATACAATAGAGCACCTTTGGGATGCATTGGAACGGAAGATTTGCACCATGGATGTGCAGCCCACAAATCTGCAGCAACTGCGTGATGCCATCATGTCACTATGGAGCAAAATCTCTGAGGAATGTTTCCAACATCTTGTTGAATCCATGCCATGAAGAACTAAGGCAGTTCTGAAGACAAAAGGGGCTCCAACCCGGTACTAGCAAGGTGTACCTGATAGAGTGGCCGGAGATAAATTTGTAAAAACTGACCATTGCAAGCAACTAGGTTTGCACCAATACTAGTATTGGTATCGGTGCCGATACCGAGTATTTAGTACTCATGCAAATGCACCGATACCTGAAACCGATACTTTCAGGCTCGGTTCTTTGAGCTGTCACTGGCTCTCCTCTGTTGACAGCTGAAGTGTTAAAGAAGTCCGGTAATTGGAGCTGTGAAAAAAAAAGCAGCCGGCAATGTTTAACTGCTTGCCGACCGGCGCACGACGATATACGTCGACAGAATGGCACGGACAGGCATAAGGGCGTACATGTACGTCCCCTTTAAGATGCCGCCGTGCCGGTCGGGACCCTCGTGAGGCCGGTCGTGGGTCCCGCGGAATCAATCGCTGCAGGGGCACCCGCGATCGTCTCACAGGAAGGCTGAACGGGGAGATGCGGAAATAAACAGCATCTCCCCGTTCTGCCTAGCAACTAGTGACACCGATCTCTGCTCCCTGTGATTGGAGCAGAGATCAGCATTCACTAGCTGACAGCCACGCCCCCCCCCCCACAGTAAGAAACACACCTCTAGGCACACTTAACCCCTACACTGCCACCTAGTGGTTAACCCCTTCACTGCCAGTGTCATTTACACAGGAATCAATGCATTTAAATAGCATTGATTGCTGTATAAATGACAATGGTCCCAAAAATGTGTCAAAAATGTCCGATGTATCCGCCATAATGTTGCAGTCACAATAAAAATCGCTGATCGCCGCCATTACTAATAAAAAAAAAAATTATTAATAAAAATGCTATAAAACTATCCCCTATCTTGTAAACGCTATAACTTCTGCGCAAACCAATCAATAATCGCTTATTGTGATTTTTTTTTACCAAAATATGTAGAAGAATACGTATCGGCCTAAACTGAGGGAAAAAAAAGTTTTTTATATATTTTTGGGGGATATTTATTATAGCAAAAAATAAAAAAGAATGCGTTTTTTTCAAAATTGTCGCTCTTTTTGGTTTATAGCCCAAAAAAAAAAAAACTGCAGGGGCGATCAAATACCACCAAAAGAAAGCTCTATTTGTGGGGAAAAAAAGGACGTCAATTTTGTTTGGGAGCCACGTCGCACGACCCGCGCAATTGTCAGTTAAATCGACGCAGTGCCGAATCGCAAAAAGGGGCCTGGTCCTTTGGCTGCAAATTGGTCCAGGGCTGAAGTGGTTAACAACATTGCTCAACCCCGAAACACTAAAATAAAAAAGAAACACTGTTTCTTTTTGTATCTTTCTGTTTCTTCATCTGCAGATCAAAGGGATGAACAAATGTTCCTCTGTTTAACCCCTTATAAACCCTTAATTTACTCTAATCAGCCTTATTTAAATCCCTATTCTCCTCCATTTAATGCTTTTTTTTTTCACGTCTATTTTATAAACGATAAACAATTTTTTTCTTTTGTTTGCTTTGTTAGTGAATATTTTTGCACATATATATTAACATAGATTTACAAATTTCACATTGAAAAAGCACAAAATTAAAAACAAAAATCAATTTATTTAATTTGTAAATAACTTTTCAATGCTTTGTACCATTGCTGACAGCTGAAGTGAAAACAAAACAGTTGCGGTAGGTATCGGTAATTGGTATCGGTGAGTACTAAAAAAATTGTATCGGTACTCATTTTTAACCACTACAATACTGGGCACTTTCGCCCCCTTCCTTCCCAGACCATTTTTCAGCTTTTAGCGCTCTCGCACTTTCAATGACAATTGCGCGGTCATGCAATGCTGTACCCAAATAAAAATTGGATAATTTTGTTCACACAAATAGAGCTTTCTTTTGGTGGTATTTATTCACAACTCCGTTTTAATTTTTTTTGCGATATAAGCGAAAAAAGAGCGGATATTTGGAAAAAAAAACAATATTTTCTTCTTTCTATTTTAAAAGAAATGCAATAAAATCGGATTTTGTCATAAATTTAAGCCAAAATGTATTCTGCTACATGTGTTTGGTAAAAAAAATTCTGTTAAGTGTATAATAATTGGTTTGTGTGATCACGGACATATGTACGCAAATGATCATGTACAGATGTGCGCAGGTGATCACAGACATATGTGTGCAGATAATCATTGGCACATGTGATTTTAGTGGGACATATGTGGGGGACATGTGTTTTTATTATTTGGGGACATGTGTTTTGGGGACATTGTGTGGGGACACGTGTGTTTATACTGTGTGGTGTGTTGTGTGTTTACACTAGACTGGTGATCAGTGAGTAAAAAGTTGTAAAAAAACAGCACATACTCACTGATCACCAGCCGGCTGCAGCGATCCGCTCTCCTCTCCTCACCGATGACTTCCGTGTGAGGAGAGGAGAGCCGATTGCCTAGCAACCGGCTCTGTGTTTACATCACATGACGGCTGTGATTGGACACGGCCATCATGTGATCAGGAGGGCCAATCACAGAGCCCTCCTGCCGATCAGAGATGTGCCATGTCCATAGTGACACGAGCGCATCAGGATCGCGCTGCTGCACGGGCACGCATGTGCGCGATCCCCCTCCTTCTAAATGAACGTTCCTGAACGTCCACTCAGAAGGAGAGAGCGCCCATCCGGATGTTTATATGCATTGGCCGGGTGGGAAATGGTTAAAATCCCTAATTATACCTACAAGCCTATCAGTGGTAGACGGTTTGTCTTGACCCTCTAACTTTTGATGGACAGCTTGATCTCTTAAAGAGGAAGTTGAAAAGAAATCTACGGATATGATATATTAAAGTGTTGTTAAACCCAGTAATAAGAGTTCCTCTGCCCCTCCCACAGTGCCCACAGCTTATAAATCTTATTTTTACATTAAAATACGGCCACTATACACCTTTTTGGATGATCTGTATACCGCGGTTTTGTGATAAACTGTAGAGCTTATCCAGTGCTGACAGTTCAGGTAGGAGGAGATTTCCACTGCAGCCTGTATACACGCCCACATGTGTGATGCCAATATCATGTGACCTGGCTAGCTCTGAGAACAAGTAACTGTTCTCTCCAGCATAAAAGACACAACTGAGCATGTGCAGGTCGGCTACTCTGCCTGTGTTAGTTGGCCTTCCCCAGATAGACAGTGCAGGAGGGGGAGGATTTGTGCATACAGGATCAAACAGCTTTTTACACAATGCAGAGGATTAACACTATGTGAGTATAACAAGCATGCTATGCTGCATATACGGACTGATATTACTGTTGTGGGTTAAGTAACTCTTTAAGGTTTACTTTTAGATTGAGCTGCACTTGCAGGGTCAGAGATTGATATGGATATGCTCTGGAAAGCAGCATGGAAAATAAAAAAAGTGTCAGCACCATATAAAAGCGTAACAAAAAACATGAAACCCTGAGGGGATGGAGGATCAGAATAGCTGGTATTTTTAAGACCATTGAATGCTGCTGGCGTTTCTCTGTTTGTAAAAGAAGGAGTAATAGCACCAATAATCACAAATGTTCATTGGAGCTCAGGCTTGAAGTGACCTTCTCAAGTCTCCGGTGACCCACATCTCCTACCGTCACTCCACACCAGTGCTACAGCCTTCAAAAGTGTCACATACCAGGTGGAGATCGAGCTGCAGAGGTGACTTCTCTTGCATCTCTTGTCCAACACCCCTGGTAGTGGTGACAGGTGGTGTGATTACTCAGAGGGCCAGTGTAGTGGGCAGTGCCAGCTGGTGGTTGCAGGAGACAGATGACTGTGGATCACCAAACAGGGACCAGAGTCCGGAACGCAGTGACACTTGATCAGCAGACAGGAGTGTAGCCAGGACACAAGCCAGAAGGCCATCAACAGCCAGGCAGCGAAGTACAGGAACATTAGGCCGAGGCAGAGCCAGGATACAAGCCAGGATCAGTACGCAGCTGGGCAGCGAGCTACAGGAACGTAAAGCAGGAGCAGAGTAAAAGTAGCCGAGGTCGCAACAGGTAGGCAGGAATCCAGAGACAGGTCAGAGGCAGGTGTAGTCTACTTTCTCCACAGCAGGCGGCGCTCTTCTGCAGTGGCCCTGTTGCTGGAGAGGAAGTCAGGAGGAACGAGGTTCCTCTGTGGTTTCCTGGTTCACTGGGGAAGCGATCATATTGGAGGCTGCCACCCCATGTGACTCAAGCAGCCATCTTGGGTCAGGCAGAACCTTTTTAAGGTCCTGGCTCCAGGGTTTTGGCATGCTTTGGTGAGTGGACAGAGTAGGGACAGGTACCCCATTTGTGAAGGACAGTAACAGTGTTAGGGAAAGGTCCCTGACAAGGAGGGTAAGAATAGTGCCTCATCTCTTCTGGACATTCTACCAATTGGGGACCAGGCGGCCAGGCCACATTCAGTCCCCTCGCAACAGACACTGTCATTCCGGCTGGAATCAACTCCTGTCACACTACTGAACTGTGAATGTGCTGGGTGGCTTTCCCACTGGGTTTGTTGGGAACTGTTGCTGCATTTCTTCAATACAGGTATTTTGCACTTGCCTGTGTGAATAATTGACTCCGCACCACACTGCAACCCCCACCTACAAGCCGAGTCGTGCACAAGATGGCAAATATAGCATGTCAGGACACAGGTAAAGCCAAAACTAGCTGAAGACCACTCAGCAATCTGTTCATATTACAGTCCAGCTTAAATTATTATTATTGTTATTATTATACAGGATTTATATAGCTCCATCAGTTGGTGCAGTGCTTTTATCCCCTTCCTTACCAGAGCACTTTTTGCGATTCGGCACTGCGTCGCTTTAACTGACAATTGCCCGGTCGTGCAACCCAAACAAAATTGACCTCCTTTTTTTCCAAACAAATATAGCTTTCTTTTGGTGGTATTTGATCAACTCTGCGTTTTTTATTTTTTGCGCTATAAACAAAAGAAGAGCTACAATTTTGAAAAAAAAACACAATATTTTTTACTTTTTGCTATAATAAATATCCCATTTAAAAAAAAAAAATAAAATGTTTTACTCAGTTAGGCCGATACGTATTCTTCTACATATTTTTGGTAAAAAAAATCGCAATAAGCGTATATAGATCGGTTTGCGCAAAAGTTATAGCGTCTACAAAATAGGGGATAGATTTATTGCAGGGGACTCACAAGGAGAGGAGACCGATCGGTGTTCCTCCGTACTGGGAACACCCCATCGGTCTCCTCTCCACTGACAGGACGTGGACCTGTGTGTTTACACACACAGCTCCACGGTCCTGCCGTTTTCCCGGGCAATCGCGGGTGCTGGGCACACGCACCGGGTCCCGCGCGCCCCCTAGGCGGCCGGGAATGGCAGGACGTCATATGACGTCCACCCATGATGGGAGATCCACCTTGTGGACGTCATATGACTATAGCCGGGTAATGAAGTGGTTAAATAGACGGATTGGCACCAATGCCAGTGTTGAGTGTGCATGTGTGCGTGTGCACATGCCGCTTAGCGTGCACGCTAATACGTTTCTGCACATAAGCCTTTGCTCAGAATTATGAGCATGTGCATGAGCATGCAGTCTTCTTGTCCTGAAATTTACTGGTCTTTTCTTACAATGATGCCCTGCACACACGACCGGTTTTCCCGTCGGAATAAACTCTGAAGGTTTTTCCGTCGAAAAAATATAGAACATGTTCTCTATCTAAGTACGTCTGAATTTTCGACAGAAAAAGTCCAATGGGGCATAAACACGGTCGGAATATACGACGAAAAGCTCCCATCGGACTTTTTCTGTCGGAAATTCCGACCGTGTGTACGCGGCATAAGGCTCTTTGGCTACACACACGCATAGTGATTTCTTCGGCCTGAGGGCCGAGCAAGAAAAATCCAACAGATTCCTCCATCCATGCTGGAAACTTCCTATTGTAACTTGACACCTGCCACCAGCGGCTATCGGAATACCCCAACAATGACATGATGACATGCCTCAGATTGGATGCAGTCACTGTTTGGCCAACAATTTCCCACCTGGCCCCTTCAACAAAAGTTGATTGAAAAATGTGGCTCCTCTTTTTGAGCTTAGTGGCAGGGCCGCCATCAGGGGGGTACAGCCCATACACTTGTAAGGGGCCCCAGCATCTGGACGGGCCCGGCCGACTGCCAGGGATATGAGAAGACAGGGTCAGGTGCAGAGGAGCTCCGTGGTTTCTCCTGTATGTGTGTGAGTCGGAAGGCTGCTGCTCTGTCATGAGCTGACATTGGGCTCTTTGCTGCCACCTCTGGCCATTTCCTACATGTTCACCCCTCTGCATATGGAATTAAAGAGCTGGGACTAGGACCACCTTACAAGTAAGGGCTGTTGTGCAGGGGGGGGCTGGGGGGGGGGGGGGGGGGGGGGGGGGGGGCCCTGTGTGTGTGATTGTGTACATGCCTGTGTGTGTGTACATGCCTGTGTGTTTACATGTTTGTGTGTGTGTACATGCCTGTGTGTACATTTCTCTGTGTACATGTCTCTGTGTGTGTACATGCCTGTGTGTGTGTATGTGCTTGTCATATGCACACATGTGAGTGGTGCTAGGAGTGTACAGGTGTGAGGGGGGCTGAGAGCGTACAGGTGTGAGGGGGGCTGAGAGCGTACAGGTGTGAGGGGGGCTGAGAGCGTACAGGTGTGAGGGGGGCTGAGAGCGTACAGGTGTGAGAGGGGCTGAGAGCGTACAGGTGTGAAAGGGGCTGAGAGCATACAGGTGTGAGGGGGGCTGACAGCGTACAGGTGTGATGGGGGCTGAGAGCGAACAGGTGTGAGGGGGCTGAGAGCGTACAGGTGTGATGGGGGCTGAGAGCGAACAGGTGTGAGGGGGCTGAGAGCGTACAGGTGTGAGAGGGGCTGAGAGCGTACAGGTGTGAGAGGGGCTGAGAGCGTACAGGTGTGTGGGGGGCTGACAGCGTACAGGTGTGAGAGGGGCTGAGAGCGTACAGGTGTGAGGGGGGCTGAGAGCGTACAGGTGTGATGGGGGCTGAGAGCGAACAGGTGTGAGGGGGCTGAGAGCGTACAGGTGTGAGAGGGGCTGAGAGCGTACAGGTGTGAGAGGGGCTGAGAGCGTACAGGTGTGAGGGGGGCTGAGAGCGTACAGGTGTGAGGGGGGCTGAGAGCGTACAGGTGTGAGAGGGGCTGAGAGCGTACAGGTGTGAGGGGGGCTGAGAGCGTACAGGTGTGAGAGGGGCTGAGAGCGTACAGGTGTGAGGGGGGCTGAGAGCGTACAGGTGTGAGACGGGCTGAGAGCGTACAGGTGTGAGGGGGGCTGAGAGCGTACAGGTGTGAGAGGGGCTGAGAGCGTACAGGTGTGAGAGGGGCTGAGAGCGTACAGGTGTGAGAGGGGCTGAGAGCGTACAGGTGTGAGGGGGGCTGAGAGCGTACAGGTGTGAGGGGGGCTGAGAGCGTACAGGTGTGAGAGGGGCTGAGAGCGTACAGGTGTGAGAGGGGCTGAGAGCGTACAGGTGTGAGGGGGGCTGAGAGCGTACAGGTGTGAGAGGGGCTGAGAGCGTACAGGTGTGAGAGGGGCTGAGGCACTGAAGGACTTGGTGGGATGGCTAGTGGGCAGATTCGGTGGGATGGCCAGTGGGCGGGACCATGGGGAATGTTGGTGGTCAGGCTAGGGGGGGGGGGGGGCAGGCCTAAAGCTGTGTAAGGGGCCCCACAATTTCTGGTGGCTGCCCTGCTTAGTGGTGCCTACAGACCACCCATGGCTCAAATTTTGGCCGAGTCACTGGGAATCAAATGAAATTTGAGCCGTGTATGGCTCAAAGGTTCTTGGTATTCCACACTTCCAGAAGATTCCAGAAGGTTTTTATCATCCCACCGCTACATCACTGCTGTGTTCTGTAGCGAATAGCAAGCATTATATTCTTAATATGCGAGAAAACGAGTGGGGGCAATTTATTTTTTACTCAGCTAGATAGGCGTTAAATTATTTGAATTAAATCCAAAAAATGTAATAAAGCCGTGCCTTCTCTTCTTCTCTGTCTTCCCCGAGAATATATGGCTGGGGCACAGCCGTCAAAAACAGCGAGCTCCAAAACCCAACAAAAGTTTGTCCCCATGAATTTCTTTACTGCCTATCCTCAAGGTGACCATAAACGGTGCCCACACGCGTCCAACCCTGCGCGTTTTCAATGATATTTTCATTTTTAATCTGAGTTATGAAGAACGAGTACATTAGAGAAGCTCCCGTATGGTTATTCGACATTATTCTGATAGATAACAAAACCTTCAGCTGAGAGTTTGGTATTAAATTTTAAACACAGGGGCTCAGACAGCTGGCACCTGCCACCCCTCCCTTCATCGCTCGCTCTGGCATTCCGTTTCCCCCCACCACACAGCTTGTCCTTTCTCAATCTCATTGCATTTCACGCTGCTCTCTCTTTTTTTTTTTTGTGCTAGGAAAGTAATGAAATTATAATATTTATGATGGAAATGCCGTCTGAATCTTCTGGTGAGCGGGTGGCAGTGGCTGTTTAGCGCTATTTGCTTCTGTCTTTTGCTGCCCACTAGGCTGGTAGCTTTTTTTCTATTTCAATGATTTCCCTTGTAAAAACACCAGTGAATCTCTAATGTATGGTATTTTGCAGCAAAAAAAGGACAACTAAATGTGAAATCTAGTGTATAACATGTTGTTAAAAAAAAAAAAAAAAAAAAAAACACACCTTTTAGAGGACAATTCTGGTCAAACAGCAAAGTACAGACTTGAAACACATAAACAGAAATGTTTTTTTATCCTCTACAAGATCTTTTAAGTATTGCACTTGCTCTTGGGAGTCACCCAATTCCGTTGTGCAATATGGTTCGATTAGAGGCACAGCTAGGCTTGCCAGGGCCATCTTAAGAGCATTATAGGCCCCCGGGCAATACAGTGCACTGGGGCCCTGTCTACACGAGAATAAAAAATCAAATTGTCAATAAGGCTATATTTATTGGTACTTCCAACAAAATCAGTGTTTATAATTAACACAACATTTGGACAATATAACACAAATTTGATGGGCACAGCAGCAGCGTTTGGGCACAGTGGCAGCGTTTGATGGGCATAGTGGCTGCGTTTGGGCACAGTGGCAGTTTTTAATGGGCACAGTGGCAGCTTTTGATGGGCACAGTGGCAGCTTTTGATGAACACAGTGGCTGTGTTTGATGGGCACAGTGTCTGTTTGATGGGCACAGTGGCTGTTTGATGGGTACAGTGGCTGTTTGATGGGCACAGAGGGAGCTTTTGAGGGGCACAGACAGTGGCTGTGTTTGATGCACAACTTGAACTTACTTAAGTAGACATTGTTAGACTTACTTGAGGCCGCCGGCCTGGTGCAGTACAGTGTGTCACTCACAGCAGCAAGGCAGCGCCAGCTATCAAGGGCCGTCTTTCCACTCCGCTCCCTCTCCATGCTGTCTGAAGAACATGGCAGAGGTGGGCGGAGCCTGTTCACTAGCCACTGGGGCAGCCGCGGTGCGCTATGAATGTTGGGGCGTCCTCTGATTGACATCACTGGTTGCTAGCTAGATGCCGGCCGGCGAAGTGAGCAACCAGTGCAGTCAGTCAATTTAAGCAGCAGATTGCAGAGCTGAGGGTCAGCCCTGGATGGGGCCCTCCAGACAAGTGGGGCCCCCGTGCAACTGCCCAGCATGCCCAGTGTAAAAAACGGCCCTGAGGCTTGCCACCTTTTCTTCAAGACAAACCCGAAATTTTTTTTATAGTGTAAACTATAGATATATTTTGCGATTAAATAACATTTCTAATCATATGAAGTTAATCACAAGAGTCTCTTTTTACATCAGAGTCCACAGAGTCCCCCTTTTACATCAGAGTCCACAGAGTCCCCCTTTTACATCTGAATCTGCAGATTTCCCTTACACTGTAGACTCTGATGTAAGGGGGAACTCTGGGGCCTCTAACATAAGGGATACTCTGGAAACCCTGATTTAAGGGAGAACACTGAGAACTCTGATGTATGGAGAAAACTCTGATGTAACGTTGCTGCCTCTGGTGTAAAGGGGAACTCTGATGTAAGGAGCGCTCTGAGAACCCTGATTTACTTTAGTGTACTCACTCAGAGGCAGGAGAGAAATCGGGGGAGGGAGGGGGAGACTTCAGTCACAGACAGGGATGGATGGTGAATTCACTCACCACTTGGCAGTCAGCACCTCACATCCAGATGTATCTGTGGCTGCTGGGCTTCAAATCTCCGACCCCAACTTTCCTTTTCTGAGGCACAGCGCTGGGGAATGGAGTGTGGGCAGACACAGAGGGGGAGGGGTGGGAGGAAGAGGTGCAGATCGATCCCTCTCTCCTCTCCCATCTGTATGTGGGGGGGGGGTTTAGTGCTGGGCAGTGTGAGAGAGTTTAACAGACACTTCTGGCTTAGACAACTGCAGCCAGCACCAATGCTGGGAAGTCATAGTCCAGTGTGAATGTGTCCGGGTTTCAGACAGTCTGAAAACCGGACGCATGATTCCAAACCCGAACTGTCCGGGTGAATCCCGGACAGGTGGCAACCCTAGGCACAACTAGAACCTTCAAGGCCCCATAAAGGGCCCCCTGACCCCCCCCCTTCCCTTTGAGCCCCAGGCTTCCAGTTCTGGGAGGGCATCCATAGACATCCTCCCATAATCCTGCCTCCCACGTGCCCCCTGGGGCGTGCATCCAGCTCGCTCTGTCATAGTTTCCAACTGCCCCTGATTTTGAGGGACTGTCCCTGATTTGGAGCTATGTCCCTCTGTCCCTCTTTCCCCCTTATTTGTCCCTCATTTTGGTCTGATCTATACAGATGTATATAAAAGGCACTTTTTATCTTTCAAAGTTTCCCAGTGCTAAACCTTTCATCCAATTTCAAAATTGCTGCTTTTGTACACTTTAAAAGCCAATATAAAGGAATAGTAGTGGTAAAAAAAAGTCATAGCGTCCCTTTACCATGTGATCAGTTGATCACATGTAAACAGACTTGCTGGTTATCAGCAGTCCTTTCCTCCCACGCTGTGTCTGTGGGAGCAAAGGAGAGCCATTAACCAGCAAGAATGTCAGTACGTGTTTACACTGATAAGGGCACTGATCATCAGTGCAGCCCCACCTATAAAGCCTGCATATCAGTGCTGCCTATCAGTGCTCATCAATGCCGCCTATCAGTTCCCATCAGTGTCGCTTATCAGTGCCACCTATCAGTGCTCATTAATGCCGCCTATCAGTGCCCATCAGTGTCGCTTATCAGTGCCACCTATCAGTGCACATTAATGCCGCCTATCAGTGCCCATCGGTGCAGCCTATCAGTGCTGCCCATCAGCATAGCTCCAACTCACCCTGATTTGGAGCAATGTCCCTCTGTCCAATGTTCCTCCTCATTTGTCCCTCATTTTGGTCTGATTTATATAGTTGTATATAAAATGCACTTCTTATCTTTCATCCAATTTCTAAAATGCTGCATTTGTACATTTTAAAAGCCAATATAAAGGAATAGTAGTGGTAAAAAAAAGTCCTTGTGGATTTAATTAACCTTTTTTTTGGTTAATTCCCCTTTAAGGGGGTGTGGCAGGGGGCGTGTCATATGCCTACATACATTTGTTAGTAGGTGTCCCTCATTCCCATCTCAAAATGTTGGGAGGTATGCGGCGTCAGTTCGTCCTCAGCAGTACTCTGAGCTGAGAGCGTCTCTCTCATACAGTCCAGAGCCTGCACTGACAGTTCACCCTCTTGCCTCCCTCGCGCAGATTGGAGAGGAGAGAGCTGATCTGCTCCTACACCTCCCGTCCCTCTCCTCCTGTGTGTGCACCACAGGAAAAATGATCAAATTCAGCTGCTTAGCCTCACACTTTCCAGAGTGCACACAGGAGCAGGACAGGAGGAGAAAGCACATATATACAGTGCATCTGGAAAGTATTCACAGCGCTTCACTTTTTCCACATTTTGTTATGTTACAGCCTTATTCAAAAATTGATTCAATTCTTAATTTTTCTCAAAATTCTACTAACACTGCCCCATAATGACAACGTGAAAGAAGTTTGTTAGAAATCTTTGCAAATTTATTAAAAATAAAAAAACAAAAAATCAATAAATCAGTATTCAATTATGATAAAAAAAATCAGTATTTGCAGCCTTTGCCATGACACTCAAAATTGAGCTCAGGTCCATCCTGTTTCCACTGATCATCCTTGAGATGTTTCTACAACATGATTGGAGTCCACTTGGGGTAAATTCAGTTGATTGGACATGATTTGGAAAGGCACACACCTGTCTATTTAAGGTCCCACAGGTAACAGTGCATGTCAGAGCACAAACCAAGCCATGAAGTCCAAGGAATTGTCTGTAGACCTCCAAGACAGGATTGTATTGAGGCACAGATCTGGGGACGGGTACAGAAAAGCATTAAAGGTCCCAATGAGCATAGTGGCCTCCATCATCCGTAAATGGAAGACATTTGGAACCACCAGAACTCTTAATAAAGCGAGCCGTCCAGCCAAACTTAGCAAACGGGGGAGAAGGTCCTCAGTCAGGGAGGTGACAAAGAACCCGATGGGCACTCTGACAGAGCTCAAGTCTTTCTCTGTGGAGAAAGGAGAACCTTCCAGAAGAACAACCATCTCTGCAGCACTCCACCAATCAGGCCTGTATGGTAAAACGGCCAGACGGAAGCCACTCCTGAGTAGAAGGCACATGACAGCCCGCCTGGAGTTTACCAAAAGTCACCGGAAGGACTCTCAGACCATGAAAAAAAAAATTCTCTGGTCTAATGAAACAAAGATTGAATTCTTTGGCCTGAATGGCAAGCGTCATGTCTGGAGAAAACCAGGCACCGTTCATCACCTGGCCAATACCATCCCTACAGTGAAGCATGGTGGTGACAGCATCATGCTGTGGGGATGTTTTTCAGCGGCAGGAACTGGGAGACTAGTCAGGATTGAGGGAAAGATGAGTGCAGCAATGTACAGAGACATCCTTAATAAAAACCTGCCTGGAGTGTTTTGCACCTCAAACTGGGGCGAAGGTTCATCTTCCAACAGGACAACGACCCTAAGCACACAGCCAAGATAACAAAGGAGTGGCTACAGGACAACTCTGTGAAGGTCCTTGAGTGGCCCAGCCAGAGCCCAGACTTGAACCCAATTGAACATCTCTGGAGAGATTGGAAAATGGCTGTGCAACCTGATGGAGCTTGATAGGTCCTGCAAAGAAGAATGGGAGAAACTGCCCAAAAATAGGCGTACCAAGCTTGTAGCATCATACTCAAAAAGACCTGAGGCTGTAATTGGTGCCAAAGGTGCTTCAATATAGTATTAAGCAAAGGCTGTGAATACCTATGGACATGTGTTTTTTTTTTTTTTTTTTTTTACGGATGCACTGTGTGTGTGTATATATATACACACACACACACACACACACACACACACACACACACACACACACACACACACACACACACACACACACACACACACACACACACACACACACACACACTATATTGTCAAAAGTATTGGGACGCGTGCCTTTACACACACATGAACTTTAATGGCATCCCAGTCCTTAGTCCGTAGGGTTCAATATTGCGTTGGCCCTCCCTTTGTAGCTCTAACAGCTTTAACTGTTCTGGGAAGGCCGTCCACAAGGTTTAGGAGTGTTTCTATGGGAATGTTTAACCATTCTTCCAGAAGCGCATTTGTGAGGTCAGGCGTTTGATGTTGGACAAGAAGGTCTGGCTCGCAGTCTCTGCTCTAATTCATCCTAAAGATGTTCTATTGGGTTGAAGTCAGGACTCTGTGTAGGCCAGTCAAGTTCCTCCATCCCAAATGTGCTCATCCATGTCTTTATGGACCTTTCTTTGTGCACTGGTGCACAGTCTTGTTGGAACAGGAAGGGATCATCCCCAAACTGTTCCCACAAAGTTGGGAGTATGAAATTGCCCAAAATGTCTTGGTGTGCTGATGCCTTAAGAGTTCCCTTCACTGGAACTAAGGGGCCAAACCCAACCCCTGAAAAACAATTTGGAATGGCTTCTTTTTTGGCTTAGTTCTTTCACACTATCTTACTTTTTCAATGCTATCCACCGCTCTTCACTTTTTAATATTTTTTTCCCCCTCTGTGTTTTATTATAGATCCTACATAGAGCAATATAAAATGTGGCATAAGCAGTTTTTAGGGGGGATTGCGAGGAGCACAAATGTGTGCAGTCTACGACTCTCTCCTGAAGTATCTTCTGACTCTCTTCAGTAGCATGTCTGCAGTCTCAGACCATCTCTTGTACCATGTCTGCAGTCTCAGACCATCTCTTATACCATGTTTGCAGTCTCAGACCATCTCTTGTACCATGTCTGCAGTCTTAGACCATCTCTTGTACCATATCTGCAGTCTCAGACCATCTCTTGTACCATGTCTGCAGTCTCAGACCATCTCTTGTACCATGTCTGCAGTCTTAGACCATCTCTTGTACCATGTCTGCAGTCTCAGACCATCTCTTGTACCATGTCTGCAGTCTTAGACCATCTCTTGTACCATGTCTGCAGTCTCGGACCATCTCTTGTACCATGTCTGCAGTCTCAGACCATCTCTTGTACCATGCCTGCAGTCTCAGACCATCTCTTGTACCATGTCTGCAGTCTCAGACCATCTCTTGTACCATGCCTGCAGTCTTAGACCATCTTTTGTACCATGTCTGCAGTCTTAGACCATCTCTTGTACCATGTCTGCAGTCTCAGACCATCTCTTGTACCATGTCTGCAGTCTTAGACAATCTCTTGTACCATGTCTGCAGTCTGCAGATGTGACCATCTTTTGTACCATGTCTGCAGTCTTAGACCATCTCTTGTACCATGTCTGCAGTCTCAGACCATCTCTTGTACCATGTCTGCAGTCTTAGACAATCTCTTGTACCATGTCTGCAGTCTCAGACCATCTCTTGTACCATGTCTGCAGTCTTAGACAATCTCTTGTACCATGTCTGCAGTCTCAGACCATCTCTTGTACCATGTCTGCAGTCTCGGACCATGTCTTGTACCATGTCTGCAGTCTCAGACCATCTCTTGTACCATGCCTGCAGTCTCTCAGACCATCTCTTGTACCATGTCTGCAGTCTCAGACCATCTCTTGTACCATGCCTGCAGTCTTAGACCATCTTTTGTACCATGTCTGCAGTCTTAGACCATCTCTTGTACCATGTCTGCAGTCTCAGACCATCTCTTGTACCATGTCTGCAGTCTCAGACCATCTCTTGTACCATGTCTACAGTCTCAGACCATCTCTTGTACCATGTCTGCAGTCTCAGACCATCTCTTGTACCATGTCTGCAGTCTCAGACCATATCTTGTACCATGTCTGCAATCTTAGAACATCTCTTGTACCATGTCTGCAGTCTCTGACCATCGCTTGTACCATGTCTGCAGTCTCAGACCATCTCTTGTACCATGTCTGCAGTCTCAGACCATCTCTTGTACCATGTCTGCAGTCTCTGACCATCTCTTGTACCATGTCTGCAGTCTTAGACAATCTCTTGTACCATGTCTGCAGTCTCAGACCATCTCTTGTACCATGTCTGCAGTCTTAGACAATCTCTTGTACCATGTCTGCAGTCTCAGACCATCTCTTGTACCATGTCTGCAGTCTCAGACCATCTCTTGTACCATGTCTGCAGTCTCAGACCATCTCTTGTACCATGTCTGCAGTCTCGGACCATCCAGTAAGTCTGTAGTCTCTGACCATGTCTTGTAGCATGCCCATAGTATCTGACCATCTCCTATTGTATGTTTGCAGTCTCAGACAGCTTTTTGTAGCACTACATTTACTAAATATTAAGTTTGGCCCTTTGGTGATGTTAGAGGCCAAACTTGAGGGCCCGTATTTTAAGTAATTTGCCTATCACTGATCTACATCACAACCCAGATAAATGAACCTTCACAGACATATGCTGCGTACACGCGGTCAGAAATTTCGATGGAAAATGTCCGATCGGACCATGTTGTCTGAAAATCCGGCCGTGTGTGGGCTCCATTGGTCTTTTTCCATCGGAATTTCCGATGGAAAAAATTTGAGATCCTGCTCTCAAATTTTCCGACAGCAAATTCCGATCGGACTTTTTCCGATGGTGTGTAGGGAATTCCAATGGACAAAATGCCACGCATGCTCAGATCAAATTAGGAGACCAAAGCTATTGGCTACTAGCCTCTACGTAGTTCCGTCGTACACAACGAACGTCACCACGTTCAGAATGATCGGATTTTCCGACAACTTTGTCCCACCGTGTGTATGCAACACCAGTGTCGGACAACATTCGTCGGAAAAAATCTGACGGATTTTGTGGTCGGAATTTCCGACCGTGTGTCCGGGGGCTTACAGTTGCATTTCAATATTTGGAAGAACCTGCTTTTTGGATTTTCCTGGCCAAGTTCACCATACATATTCTTGTTGCACTGGACACACAAAAAACCACATTGCAATTTATTTGTTAACTGTACGAATAACACATCAGCATACCCTTTGTTATCTCTTGTCTCAGAAAAGCACAGGATGCAAATGCCATACATGACTTTTCCCTTCTATCAGCACGAGAACTGAAGTTATAAATGTTAATCAGCGTATTAATGGGTTCTCTGCCAGAGATCTTATCGAAGGTGCATAAAAAATGATGCATCACTGCAGCTGTTCTAGTATTCTGAAAGCAGGGGGACATGATGAGTCTCAACTCCATGCCTGGCACAAGTTACCTGCCAACCAGGTTATATAGAGAGTAATAGCATGAAGACCTGAATATTGGAGGTCTTGAGCCTCGTACACACGGTACGATTGTTGGCCAACCGAGCGTCTGATTGTTTTGTGTGCCAGGATCTTGTCTTGCATACTAACGGTACACAATTGTCGTGCCACAAACACGAACGTAGTGACGTACTACGGGGAATTTCAGCTCTTGAGCTCCACCCTTTGGGCCCCTTCTGCTAATGCAATGTTTGGTGAGCATTGATTCCGAGCATGCGTGTTTGTACTTTGGACTTTTGTGTGACGGATTTGTGTACTGACCATACAAAAATCTGACGTCAAACCGCTGTCAGACGAAAATTTTCTAGCCTGTCATCCAACATTTGTTGGCAGAAAATTGGACAACAATTGTCAAAAGGAGCGTACTAACGGTAAGATTTTAGGACAACAGTCTGTCAACAGACAATCCCCTGCCAACAATCGTACCGTGTGTGTACAAGGCTTAAGTCCATCTGCTGACTATGAACTTATTCAAGAGGGAAATTGAAGAAATCTACAGAAGTGCGGAGACCTAAAGCAGTAATAAACCCAAAAAGAAGTATTTATTACTGTATATTGCAGACCACCAACTCTTAAGCCGCGTACACACGATCGGATTTTTCAATGGGAATTGTGTGATGACAGGCTGTTGGCGGAAAATCCAACCGTGTGTACGCTCCATCGGACAATTGTTGTCAGAATTTCCGCGGACAAATGTTGGATGGCAGGCTTTAAAATTTTCCATGGACAAATGTCTGTTGTCGGATTTTCCGATCATGTGTACACAAGTCCAAAGTACAAACACACATGTTCGGAAGCAAGGATGAGCCAGAAGCGGTCGGTCTTGTAAACTCGCGTTCGTAATGGAGAATTAACATTCGTGACGTGGCAAATTATGAAATCACGAAATGCAGCGCACAATTCTCTTCTTTAATGGGATATTAATGAAGCTGCTTTGCTGGTGATACTGATGGAGTTATTGCAAAACTAATTTTCAAAGGCTTTTTTTTTCTAGTGATATCAAGAATAATATTATTATGTATTTTTTTTTTTTTTTTTTTTTTATTTGTGCAAGTTACCACAACACCATTATCCTGTAGTTTTTAAGATCATAAATACAACTCTGTTGGTGTCCCTTGTTAATTTTACATTGTATTTTATAAAATGTAACTGCCGACTCCCAAACTGTCATTTGAAGTAAAACACAGAGCCAAGTATTATTCTACACAATTTTTTTATTGTGCATTAAAAAAAGAAAACAAATACAATTAGACATGATATCTGCCAATAGAACTTAACCAAAAAGTGCATTTAATACATCCAAAAATATAGAAAATTTGCCAAATCAAATCATTATTATTCAAACAAAAAATAAAAGCCTCATGCATGTGTCCTGCTTCTTAACCACTTCCCGACCGGCCACTGCATATATACGTCAGCAGAACGACACGGGCAGGCAAAATCACGTACCTGTACGTGATCGTGCATGTGCCTGCCTGTGGGTCGCGCGCGCGCCGCCAGCGGCGCGCTCGCGACCCGGTCGGGAGCTCCGTGACCCCGGCCGCGGGACCAGCGGACCCGATCGCCGCTGGTGTCCCGCGATCGGGTTACGGAGCTGAAGAACGGGGAGAGGTTTGTGTAAACAAACCTCTCCCCGCGCTTCCTACACTGACTGTCAGTGATCGGCGGTTCCCTGTCATCGGGAACGCCGATCAATGACGTCACACGTACAGCCACGCCCCCCTACAGTAAAATAAACACAACACGTCACACTGACTCCTCCCCGCCCCCTAGTGGTTAACCCCTTCACTACAACTGTCATTTACATAGGAATCAGTGCTATTTAAATATCACTGATTTCTATATAAATGACAAATGTCCCAAAAATGTGTCAAAAATGTCCGATGTGTCCGCCATAATGTCGCAGTCACAATAAAAATCGCTGATCGCTGCCATTACTAGTAAAAAAAAAAAAATTAATAAAAATGCTATAAAACTATCCCCTATTTTGTAAACGCTATAACTTTTGCGCAAACCAATCAATAATCGCTAATTGCGATTTTTTTTACCAAAAATATGTAGAAGAATACGTATCGGCCGAAACTGAGGAAAAAAAATGTTTTTTTATATATTTTTGGGGGATATTTATTATAGCAAAAAGTAAAAAATATTGAATTTTTTTCAAAATTGTCCCTCTATTTTTGTTTATAGCGCAAAAAAAAAAAAAAACCGCAGGGGCGATCAAAAACCACCAAAAGAAAGCTCTATTTGTGGGAAAAAAAGGACGCCAATTTTGTTTGGGAGCCACGTCGCACGACCGCGCAATTGTCAGTTAAAGCGACGCAGTGCCGAATCGCAAAAAGGGGCCTGGTCCTTTGGCTGCCAATTGGTCCGGGGCTGAAGTGGTTAACCACTTGCCGGCCGCCCTATTGTAAAAAGTCGTCTGCAAAGTGGTTGTAAAATCCTGACCGGCGATCGTTGTTGCGGGGTGTCCATCTGACACCCCGCAACTACGATCTTGGTAAAGATTCTCCGACGGAGACTCTTTACCACGTGATCAGCCGTGTCCAATCAGGGCTGATCACAGTGTAACTAGGAAGAGCCGGTGATCGGCTTTTCCTCACTCGCGTCTGTCAGACGCGAGTAGAGGAGAGCCTATCGACTGCTCCTCTGACAGGGGGGGGTCTGTGCTGATTGATTATCAGCGCAGCCCCCCGAGGATGCCCACACTGGACCACCAGGGACGGCACCAGACCACCAGGGATGCCCAACACAAGGTATGCCACCCTAGACCACCAGGGATGACACACAGTGCCCACAATGGATGCCAATCAGTGCCCACAATGGATGCCAATCAGTGCCCACAATGGGCATCACTGATTGGCATGCATTATTGTTTAGCACTGATTGGCATCCATCAGTATAAAACAATGCTGCCTATCAGTGCCCATCCGTGCCACCTATCAGTGCCCATCTGTGCCGCTTATCAGTGCCTATCCATGCCCATCCGGGCCGCCTATCCATGCCCATCCATGCCGCCTATCAGTGCCAATTTGTGCCGCCCATCCATGCCGTCTATCAGTGCCCATCAATGCCACCTCAGTGCGACTTCATTGGTGCCCATCAGTGCTGCCTTATCAGTGTCCATCAGTGCAGCCCCATCAGTGAAGGAGAAAACTTACTTATTTACAACGTTTTGAAAAAGAAACAAAGAAAAAACATTTTTTTTTTTTTCAAAATTTTCGTTTTTTTTTTATTTGTTTAGCAAAAAATAAAAACCGCAGAGGTGAGCAAATACCACCAAAAGAAAGCTCTATTTGTGGGAAAAAAAATGATAAAAATTTCATTTGGGTACAGTGTAGCATGACCGCGCAATTGTCATTCAAAGTGCAACAGCGCTGAAAGCTCAAAATTGGTCTGGGCAGGAAGGTGTTTAAGTGCCCCCCAGTATTGAAGTGGTTAATATAGGGCAGGGATATGCAATTAGCGCTGCTCCAGCTGTTGCAAAACTACCAGTCCCATCATGCCTCTGCCCCTGGGTGTCATGCTTGTGGCTATCAGAGACTTGCTATGCCTCAAGGGACTTGTAGTTCTGCAACAGCTGGAGCAGCACTAATTGCCCTATATTAAGAAGCAGGACACATGCGTGAGGCTTTTATTTTATTTTTTGTTTGAATAATAATGATTTGATTTGGCATATTTTCTATATTTTTGGATATAGGGGTCAACAATGCCAAGAGTTGGTGAAAGCAGGGGTCCGTCATCCGGAGATAATTCCGAAATTCATCCGGATTATTCTCCTGGAGCTCCCACAGCAAAGGCATATGACATAATTGGTCATGATTAATAAAGGAACCAATTTTTGGTCCAATAACTCCTCCTCCTCCTGTTCCTGGACTGGACTTGGGTCAAAGCAATAACTCCAAGGCCAATAATAAAACACGTTATCTCCTCCGATTCTCCTCAAACATGTCTGGTTGACGAACGGCCGTTCAGAAACTAACTGAAAAGCACGAGCTGAAAAGCGTGAAATGAAAAGCACGAATCAACACTCACCAAACTTCTACAAAACACGAAATTAGCAGAAGGAGCCCAAAGGGTGGCGCTAAAGAGCTGAAAAACCACGTAGTACGTCACTACGTTCGTGTTTGTTGGCCGACAATTCCTTGCCGTTTGTATGCAAGACAAAAGCCAGGCACACGCCTTCGGACAAAAGGCAGAGGTTTTGTCTGCGGAAAATCCAATCATGTGTACAAGGCTTTAGATGTGATGGCTGCATTATTTTTCTTTTTTAGGCTTTCTTTCTCCTTTTTTCACCTGGTGATCAAGCCAGCAAGTTTGTTGCAGATGTCAGCAGTGTTTACAATCTATTTAAAGTGGGATGCCCCTTAAAAAATTTTATTTTAAAAGTCAGCAGCTACAAATACTGCAGCTGCTGACTTTTAATAATCGGACACTTACCTGTCCCAGGGTCCAGCGATGTGGGGGAACTAAGCCCCCCCCCCACTTTCCCCGCTTCGCTCGCGGAGCCGGCATTCAGTGATGTCAGTGCCCGGGCACTGAAGGAGGCAGACTACGAGGGACCCCATAGCAACAGGCATTTAGAGGTGAGTGAAAACATTTTTTTCCCCCAATTATTTAATTTTTTCTTTTTTTTTTGAATTTTAAGCCATTTTTTTTTTTTTTTTGGTGGAAACACCACTTTAACCACTTTCAGCCCCGGACCAATTTGCAGCCAAAGGACCAGGCCCCTTTTTGCGATTCGGCACTGCGTCGCTTTAACTGACAATTGCGCGGTCGTGCGACGTGGCTCCCAAACAAAATTGACGTCCTTTTTTTCCCACAAATAGAGCTTTCTTTTGGTGGTATTTGATCGCCCCTGCGGTTTTTATTTTTTGCGCTATAAACAAAAATAGAGCGACAATTTTGAAAAAAATGCATTATTTTTTATTTTTTGCTATAATAAATATCCCCAAAAAATATATAAAAAAAACATTTTTTTTCCTCAGTTTAGGCCGATACGTATTCTTCTACATATTTTTGGTAAAAAAAATCGCAATAAGCGATTATTGATCGGTTTGCGCAGAAGTTATAGCGTTTACAAGATAGGGGATAGTTTTATAGCATTTTTATTAATAATTTTTTTTTTATTATTAATGGCGGAGATCTGCGATTTTTTTTGTGACTGCGACATTATGGTGGACACATCGGACATTTTTGACACATTTTTGGGACCATTGTCATTTTTACAGCAATTAATGCATTTAAATGCATTGATTTCTGTATAAATGACACTGGCAGTAAAGGGGTTAACCACAAGGGGGCAGTGAAAGAGTTAAGTATGCCTAGGGGTGTGTTTTTTACTGTGGGGGGGCGTGGCTGTCAGCTAGTGAATGCTGATCTCTGCTCCAATCACAGGGAGCAGAGATCGGCGTCACTAGTTGCTAGGCAGAACGGGGAGATGCTGTTTATCTCGGCATCTCCCCGTTCAGCCGCTCCGTGAGACGATCGCGGGAGTCCCCGCGGCGATCGAGTCCGCGGGGACCGCGGCCGGACTCACGGGGGTCCCGACCTGCGCGGGAGCGCGCCGCTCCCGGCGCGCTCCCGATGGCACGGACAGGCTAAAGGAGGGACGTATATATACGCCCTCCTGCCTGTACGTGCCATTCTGTCGACGTATATCGTCGTGCGCCGGTCGGCAAGTGGTTAAAGCGGAAGTAAACCCATCGATTTAACAGTTTAAAAATAAAAGGCATGCCGTGAATGCTAACTGAACATTGGCTGTGCTCGCAACCAAACAGTCAAACCACCCAATGGCTGGTGTCAGGGCCGTTTTTTCCATTGGGCATGCTGGGCAGTTGCCCAGGGGCCCCACTTGTCTGGAGGGCCCCATCCAGGGCTGGTCCTCAGTGCTGCAACCAGCCTCGTTTTGGATTTTAGGTGTTTACATGTTTAAAACTGTTTTTTTTGCTAGAAAATGACTTAGAACCCCCAAACATTATATATTGTTTTTTTTCTAACACCCTAGAGAATAAAATGGCAGTCATTGCAATACTTTTTTTTACACCGAATTTGCGCAGCGGTCTTAAAAGCGCACTTTTTTTGGAAAAAAGTCACTTTTTTGAATAAAAAAATAAGACAACAGTAAAATTAGTCCAATTTTTTTGAATTGTGAAAGATAATGTTACGCCGAGTAAATTGATACCCAACATGTCCTGCTTCAAAATTGCGCCCGCTCGTGGAATGGCGTCAAACTTTTCCCCTCAAAAATCTCCATAAGCGACATTAAAAAATTCTACAGGTTGCATTTTTTGAGTTACAGAGGAGGTCTATGGCTAGAATTATTGCTCTCGCTCTACCGATCGCGGTGATACATCACATGTGTGGTTTGACTACCGTTTTCATATGCGGGAGCTGCTCACGTATGCATTCGCTTCTGCGCGCGAGCTCGTCGGGACGGGGTGTTTTGAACATTTTTGGGGGGGTTTTTCTTATTTATTTTACTTAATTTTATTATTTTTTACACTGTTTTAAAAAAAAAAATGGATCACTTTTATTCCTATTACAAGGAATGTAAACATCCCTTGTAATAGAAAAAAGCATGACAGATCCTCTTAAATATGAGATCTGGGGGGTCAAAAAGTCCTCACATCTCATATTTGGACTTGAATGCAAAAAAAAAAAGTCATTTAAAAAAATGACATTTGGAAATTCCCCTTTAAGACATATGGGCGGAAGTGACGTTTTGACGTCGCTTCCGCCCTCCTATGGTATAGAGATGAGTGGGGGCCATCTTAGCCTCACTCATCTCTATACACAGGCAGGGAACGGACCCGATCGCCTCCGCCGCTGCCGACGGCTCCGGTAAGCGGCGGAAGGCACGGGAGAGCAGCGGGAGGGGGGGCAGCTCTCCCGCCACCGATAACGGTGATCTCGCGGCGAACCCGCCGCAGAGACCACCATTATCGGAAAGGGGACCGCTCACTGTGAAGAGGGATACCTCGGTTGTGGCAGCAGCTGCTGTCATTACCGAGATATCCCTCTTCAAAAAAATGACGTATATATATACAGTGAGTGATCGGTAAGTGGTTAAATTGACTGACTGCACTGGTTGCTCACTTCGCCGGCCGGCATCTAGCTAGCAACCAGTGACGTCAATCAGAGGCCGCGACCGCCCCAGCATTCATAGTGCACCGCGGCTGCCCCAGTGGCTAGTGAACAGGCTCCGCCCACCACTGCCATGCCTTGATAGCTGGCGCTGCCTTTCTGCTGTGAGTGACACACTGTACTGCACCAGGCCGGTGGCCTCAAGTAAGTCTAACAATGTCTACTTAAATAAGTTCAAGTTGTGCATCAAACACAGCCACTGTGCCCATCAAACAGCCACTGTGCCCATCGAAGCTGCCACTGTGCCCATCAACGCTGCCACTGTGCCCATCAAACACAGCCACTGTGCCCATCAAAAGCTGCCACTGTGCC
Source organism: Lithobates sylvaticus (assembly GCA_028564925.1). Lineage (NCBI taxonomy): Eukaryota > Metazoa > Chordata > Amphibia > Anura > Ranidae > Lithobates > Lithobates sylvaticus. Next base: position 26,881,014 of record CM053031.1, read on the forward strand.
CATCAAAAGCTGCCACCAAGCTCATCAAACGCTGTCACTGTGCCCATTAAACTCAGCCACTGTGCCCATCAAACTCGTGTTATATTGTTGTGTTAATTTTTAAACACTGATTTTGTTGGAGGTACCAATAAATATAGCCTTATTGATAATTTGCATTTTTATTCTCATGCATGATCGTGTAGACAGGGCCCCAGTGCAATGTATTGCCCGGGGGCCTATAACGCTCTTAAGATGGCCCTGGCTGGTGTCATAACGGATCACATGTGCAGCACTGTGGCAGTTGAAGATTAAACAGAGGCAAAGATGGCAGCTTCCTTGGCTGAAAACGATAGGAGGGTTTACTTCCACTTTAAGAAAAAAAAAACAGACTCTCGCACTCAGAAATGTGAGAAAATAAGAGCTGCTGCAACCAAGTACACCTGAATACCAGGTAATAAGTGATAAAAAAGAAAACAAACAAAGAAAAGGTGCACTGCCTTCTTGCAAGGTATTCAAAAAATATGCAAAAAAAAGTGATCAAATATAAACTAATGTAAATGTGAGTGTATATTTCATTAACTATGAAAATCAATCACATAATTACCACACCTCACATGATGCACCACTTAAAATAAAAACGTAATTATATCAAGCAGAAATTCATACAAAAAAATATAAAAAGTCTATCAAAAATAAAGTCCATCTAAACGTGCTGAAAAGTGCTCAGTGCTCTCTGTAAACATGAAAGTAGCAAATGTGCTCCAAAAGTGCCCCTGCAGTCATTATATCTCCAATTATAGAGATCATTAGCGCCTGTGTGTAATCCAAAGAGCCAGCACTCTCAGGTCCAGGATCCAGGGCTCAGAGGTCCGTATCTGTTTACAGAGAGCACTGAGCAATTTTCAGCACGTGGACTTTATTTTTGATGTGCTTTTTATATATATGTAGCACTGACCCCGAAGGAGCGGCTGGATTTTTCTGGGCTTACCGTTACCTCCTCCAGCTCGTAACTCGTTGTTCTTGTCTAAGGAGTTACCAGGGTTGATACCCAGTACAGGGGGTCCCCGAGTTACAAACTCGTTAGGGACTGTCCGCCTGTTCTTAACTCGGAAATGTTCGTAAGTCGGCCGCGCATGCGCAGACCGACAATTACGGACATTTCCGATGTTCCGTCGAATGCCGTTCTGCGCATGCGCGGCAAATTACGGACATTTCCGACGTTTGCCGTCATTTTCCGAGGCTCCGTCTGGCCGCCCATGCGCAGAACGGCCGAAGGACAGCGGAAAATGGCGGAGGGTTCCCGCAGCGCCCGGTTCATAAGTAGGAGATGTTCGTAGGTCAGGCGTTCGTAAGTCGGGGACCCCCTGTAACTGTAGAGACCGACACCTGAATTCCTTGTTAGGATTTTTAATTTGCATAAAACAGTTGAACAAACACAGTCTCTAAGTTGGGAATAGAGGGTAATGGTATAGAAGCTCAGGTACTTTAGAACTGCTGACACTCAATAAATGTCTCTCTCTAGCCGCTTCCCGACCGCCTAACGCCGATATACGTCGGCAAAATGGCACGGGCAGGCAAAATCACGTACCTGTACGTGATTGTGCATGTGCCTGCCTGTGGGACGCGCACGCGCCGCCAGCGGCGCGCTCGTGACCCGGTCGGGAGCTCCGTGACCACGGCCGCGGGACCAGCGGACACGATCGCCGCTGGTGTCCCGCGATCGGGTTACGGAGCTGAAGAACGGGGAGGGGTCTGTGTAAACAAACCTCTCCCCGCGCTTCCTACACTGCCTATCATTGATCGGCTGTTCCCTGTCATCGGGAAAGCCGATCAATGACGTCAGACGTACAGCCACGCCCCCCTACTGTAAAAAAAACACAACACGTCACACTGACTCCTCCCCGCCCCCTAGTGGTTAACCCCTTCACTACAACTGTCATTTACATAGGAATCAGTGCTATTTAAATAGCACTGATTTCTGTATAAATGACAAATGTCCCAAAAATGTGTCAAAAATGTCCGATGTGTCCGCCATAATGTCGCAGTCACAATAAAAATCGCTGATCGCCGCCATTACTAGTAAAAAAAAAAATATTAATAAAAATGCTATAAAACTATCCCCTATTTTGTAAACGCTATAACTTTTGCGCAAACTAATCAATAATCGCTAATTGCGATTTTTTTTACCAAAAATATGTAGAAGAATACGCATCGGCCTAAACTGAGGAAAAAAATGTTTTTTTATATATTTTTTGGGGATATTTATTATAGCAAAAAGTAAAAAATATTGAATTTTTTTCAAAATTGTCGCTCTATTTTTGTTTATAGCGCAAAAAATAAAAACCGCAGGAGCGATCAAATACCACCAAAAGAAAGCTCTATTTGTGGGAAAAAAAGGACGCCAATTTTGTTTGGGAGCCACGCCGCACGACCGCGCAATTGTCAGTTAAAGCGACGCAGTGCCGAATCGCAAAAAGGGGCCTGGTCCTTTGGCTGCCAATTGGTCCGGGGCTGAAGTGGCTAGAGTCCTAGATGATCCAGGGAGTAGCCACCCGCAACTGGATAACATAACTGTTGGATAAATCCTTGTTTGTAGATCTAGCAGCCAACAAGTGATTTTAGCTTAGCAAAGTCTCTGCCACAGACTTGGTTGTGAAAGTTTAGAAAGCTTTGTCTCTCACAGGAACTTAGTTGTAACCAGAAGGTAAAGGTAGGAACTTTTCTTACAGTACCAGTATCTTGCAGCCGGTCCGGCGATACCGTAAGAAATGCGGATGCAATTAGTATCCTTACAGCTCAGCTTCCAGGCTCTTACCGAGCAGCTAGCTTCATGCGTGGCCCTCCTCCGAAGAGTCCTCCCCTGGTCGCATGTAGAGTTGCCGGGCCTCTCCAAACCCGAGACGGCACCGGAACACTTCAGAATCCTCCTTCCAGTTACTGCGCCTCGAACTAGCCAGTCCCGAGTCTCGGAAACGGATGGATCCCCATCCCAGGCCATGAGGGCCTCTGGGGCTGGTCAGGAGGACCAGGACCATGGAGTCAGCAACAACTTCTGGACTGGAACAGAACCTTGAATCACGTGACTTCAGCACCTTAAGTACCCTCTCCCGGAATTCACAGCAAGACAAACGTGCCCACTGCTCCGAGAAGAGATTAGTACCCAATGTGTCCAACCAGACTGTGATCTAGGGCCTCTCACAGGTGCAAACCCCACCTATGATCAGGCAGAACCTCCATACAGCCCAGCCAAACTAATGCCAAAGCATAACCTAGCACAATTAACCCCAAACCTCCATTACAGTTTTGGGCAAAAACGAAATTTACATGCATAGCGCGTACTTATCAGAAGTACCGGCGCTACATTTATTTGTATGAATTTCTGCTTTATATGATTACGTTTTTATTTATTTAAGATTGTTCATTTTGAATTACTAGGGGTGCATTTTGTTTGCGGTGTGGTAATTATGTGATTGATTTCCATGGTTAATGAAATATGTATTTGGTTCACATTTACAATTCCTTTATATTATAATTGATAATTTTTAACCCCTTCATTACCCGCCCATAGTCATATGATGCCCACAAGGTGGATCTCCCATCCTGGGTGGGCGTCATATGACGTCCTCCCATTCCCGGTCGCCTAGGGGCCGCCCGGTGCGCGTGCCCGGCGGCCACGATGTCCGCCGGGCACCCGCGATTGCCCGTTAAAACAACGGGACCGCGCGGGACCGTGGAGCTATGTGTGTAAACACACAGCTCCACGTCCTGTCAGTGGCGAGGAGACCGATCATGTGATCCCAGTACGGAGGAACACCGATCGGTCTCCTCCCCTTGTGAGTCCCCTCCCCCCACAGTTAGAATCACTACCTTAGGGAACATATTAACCCCTGCAGCGCCCCCTAGTGTCCGCCGCAATGTCGCAGTCACGAAAAAAAATCGCAGATCGCCACCATTACTAGTAAAAAAAAAATGCAATACATCTATCCCCTATTTTGTAGACGCTATAACTTTTGCGCAAACCGATCAATATATGCTTATTGCGATTTTTTTTTACCAAAAATATGTAGAAGAATACGTATCGGCCTAAACTGAGGAAAAAATAGTTTTTTTAAAAAAAAATGGGATATTTATTATAGCAAAAAGTAAAAAATATGTGTTTTTTTTTCAAAATTGTCGCTCTTCTTTTGTTTATAGCGCAAAAAAAAAAAACGCAGAGGCGATCAAATACCACCAAAAGAAAGCTCTATTTGTGGGAAAAAAAGGACGTCAATTTTGTTTGGGTGTAACGTGGCACGACCGCGCAATTGTTAGTTAAAGCGACGCAGTGCCGAATCGCAAAAAGTGCTCTGGTAAGGAAGGGGGGGTAAAATCGCCCGGTGCAGAAGCGGTTAATTTTTTTGCATATTTTTTGCAAGGAGGCAGCGCACCTTTTCTTTGTTTTAGGAATGTTTACAATGATCAGTTTTATTTATTCATGTAAAACCTTTATCCCAAAAGGGCAAAAAAATATTTTTGCATCCTCCGGGACTGTGACATCACAAGGGGGCGGGGTCACCATGTGACATGAGCATGTGACCCTGTCCCCATGTCCCTATATAAGTCCCAGCGCAGCTCGGCTCTGGCATTCCGGGCAGAGACAGCGACGGGTCAACATCGGAAGAAGAAGAACAAGAAGAAGAACAAGAAGAACAAGAAGAAGAAGGCGCCGGCGGCGCGGAAGACGACGACCGCCGCAAGAACAGAAGAGACCCCCGGAAGACCCCGGAAGACCCCCGAAGGCGGATCGAGACCCCAGACGACGGCGGCGACGACGAAGAAGGTAGCCGGACTTCTCCGCTCGGTAAAAGAGCTTGGTAAATGGCAGAGGAGTCCGGCGAGAAGACCCCCAAGACGAAAGAAGACCCCCGGAGCAGTGCAATAAAATATTTTTTCAAAAGTGTGTGTGTTTTTTGTACTTTACATTTTACACCTTAGGTGAATGGGTAGGGGTACATCGTACCCCATACTCATTCACATAGGGTGGGGGGCCGGTATCTGGGGGCCCCCTTATTAAAGGGGGCTCCCAGATTCCGATAAGCCCCCGCCCGCAGACCCCGACAACCAACGGCCAGGGTTGTCGGGAAGAGGCCCTTGTCCTCATCAACATGGGGACAAGGTGCTTTGGGGTGGGGGGGGCGCACGGCCCCCCTTTCCCCAGGGCACCCCCCATGTTGAGGGCGCACGCGGCCTGGTACGGCTCAGGAGGGGGGGGGGGCGCTCGTTCGTCCCCACCCCTTTCCTGGCCGTCCAGGCTGCGTGCTCGGATAAGGGTCTGACATGGATTTGGGGGGAACCCCCACGCCGTTTTTCGGCGTGAGGTGTCCCTTTAAATCCATGCCAGCTTACGGAGCTAGCGCGCCGGCATTTACTGCCTACGCTAGCTACGTAACCTGAAGTCACGTGCTAAATGAACGGACTTGCCAATGAGCGGCAAGTCCCTTCATTTCAAAAGTCCGGCGGACTAGCCTACTAACGGCGGGATTGTCCGCCGGACTGCCAAGTCCAGCGGATAATTTTAAAACCAAACTTAAAACTTTGGTCCGCCGGACTTTGGCGCCAAAAAGTCCGCCGGCGCCCACACACGAGGGGATTATCCGCTGGACTTGGGTTCAGAGGATAATCCCGCGGGATAGTCCCTTCGTGTGTACGCGGCATAACTGTTCCCCCCTCTATTCTGCAGTTCTACAATACATCCAAGTCATGACCAGTGTAGATAAGATGTACACCTCCCTTCATAATGACTTCCGCCATTTATTATACCCCAACCTTATTCCCCTTAATCTTACCTATAAGAACGAGACCACACTTTAATTGGGGTATAACTGGCCAGAGTAGCCTTTTATTCACAAATATAAAATATATATATAAACTTTTAACCATAACAAAACTCAAAGTATCAGTTTTTCCCAGCCGGTGGTCTTAGGCGGCACTTCCCCAAATAACTGTTCCACTTCTACACTGCGGGCCTGCTACCGTACTAGGCCTCCGGCCGTGATAAACATCAGCCCGGTGACAACTCATTACCCGCAGTGCCCACATTACCATCTTCAGCTAACCCGCGTTAACTGTACACCAAGGGGGCCCATGGCACTAATGAGTCCCCCACACTTCCATCTCATGGGTTAGTTACCACCATAAAAGACCACCAACTGAACGCTGCCATGACATATCTTGAAACCGCACCTGAAAATAAAAGCATTAGAACAAACCTAAAAACACGCAGGGAGGGTGGGTGGGAAACTTCTCCTGTCTGGCTACTCCCTGCAATGCTGACCGGGACCCCCCTCCTGAGCCTTAAGTAAACTAAACCCCTCCCCGCCTGCTTACTTTCCATAACCACTCCCCAGCTCCACACTTTTCTAACCCACCTCATCTTTTAACCCTTGCTGTGCCCCCTTATCACCCCTGTCATGCTGGCCCTCTGCTTACTCCTTTGCAGTCCTCTCGCTCCCAGGCCTTTCTTTCTACAAAGTAACTGGCTCCCAAGTTATTTATACAAATTAGTGAAAGAACCAACCCTGAGGTGGATGTTTCTAGAAACTACAACCAAGTAAGTGGACTGGGACATCTCAAAGTGGCTAAATATGCCAGTTACTGGTCATTAGTAGGGACATTGGGATAATCAGTGTTAAACCTGGTATTGCAGATCTTCTCCTCCCAAATCTCCTACAATTCAACACCAGGTGACAAAGCAATGGGTCTTCAAGGCTTGCACTGTCATGTAAGGGTAGGAGGAGTATTGACTGTATTGATAGAACTGGATGGCTGATGAACAATTTTTTGGGGAGGTGTGGCGGCAGTAAGCACTTAGAGTCCAGTTGCAGAGAAAAGAACTCGTATTAATATATAATACAGCAATTCACAGCCAACCTGTTGGGAAGGCACCCGACCGGAAACAATCATGGTATTTAACAGCAGTGTGCAGCAGAGCAGGTCTTGAATGTGCCGACAGCATCCTGTCTTGAGGGGCAGAATGCGGCCCGTACCCAAATGGAGAGGTTTTCAGGGAGGATGGTGTGTCCCTATCCTTTCCCTACTCATTTGAAAACTCTCTCCCTGCCGTTAACCACTGTCCCTGTCAGACGGGTGATCTGTCCATACACTACCCACACATGAAATGTGCACCAAGCATGGGAGCCAGGGTATAAAATTGACTCTGCCTGACCCAAAATGGCCACCAGAGTCACATGGGACAGCAGAGTCCAACTGAATAGCTTCCCCAGTGACCCAGGAAACCACAGAGGACCCATGTTCCGCTTGACTTCCTCTCCGCTGCAATGCCGTTGCTATTCAGCGCCACCTGCAGTGGAGAAAGCAGACTGCACCTGCCTACACATGGAAGGCTAGAGCAGGCACCTTTATAGCACAAAGTCTGTTACCCCACCTAGTTTGGGTAACGTGCAGGTTTGCATTAGATTTAAAATAATCAAACGCTCCCTAACATACACAGTAAAAGGAAGCGACTTACACATGTTCTGTAAGAATAGAGCAGGCCAGCAGAACTTTGCAACCTCCCCAAGCTTTAGATTCTTTAATCTGTTCTCTTAAGAGTTTCTTGCAAACAAGGCCAAAATATGCCTTTCTTATACTTGTTGGGTCTTATGTAAAATACAGCAATCCATTCTTTGTAATACCACATTTCATTATTTTTTTTATAATACCACATTAACAATGGCAATATTTTTGCAAGGCAAGGAGTGGGATTAAAAGGATGGAAATGCATTGTGTAGGTTGCAGGGCACGAACAGAATCCCTTATTGCAGAGAGGTTATAAATCCATCTTCAACATAATTTGTTTGGTTGAGGGAGGCAGGACAGAATTTATTGTCAATAATGTATATGGCACGGTTTATCGTTCCGCTCAGTGACTATGGATTCTAGTAACCTCTTCGTGGCTGGACCTCCGGCCAAACTTCCCCTCTTAAAGAGGAATTCTGCTAATCACTGATTGCATCTAAATTGACCATTAATATATTCATAATATAATTTCCAAAAATTGAGAATAATATATAATTTTATTTTATTTTTTTACAGTATTTACTCATAAACTTCTTCAATCTGCTCACGTTCAGTGGGCATATCTGATTCATATCCACCTACTCTAACCATGCAAATCCTAATATCTCCAAAGTAAAACTTTAGATCAGCCCATTTCCTGCACATTTGACACAAACCCATTATGCCACTGGATTGCCAGTTGCCTAGTGCAGCATTTAGCGCCAAAATATTCTCTACGCTGTGAATAGACATGTGCAATTAGTTTCGTTACGAATAATTTTTTTAAAGAATTTCGACAAATTTGTTAATTCGGAAATATCCGAATTAACGAAAACCCGTTTAACAAATTTCTCCAAATATTCGTAAATTCGAAAATTTGTAAATTAGCACATTCGTAAATTCGTACATTCGCACATTCGTAAATTCGTACATTCACACATTCGTAAATTAGAAAAATTTGGAAATTCAGAAATCTGAAATAATAATTAACTAATAATAACTTAACTATTACTGGATTGCCAGTTGCCTAGTGCAGCATTTAGCGCCAAAACATTCTCTACGCTGTGAATAGACATGCGCAATTTGTTTCGTTCCGAATAATTGTTTTAAAGAATTTTGCCAAATTCGTTAATTTGGAAATATCCGAATTAACGAAAACCCGTTTAACAAATTATTCCAAATATTCGTAAATTCGAATATTCGAAAATTAGTAAATTTGCACATTCGTAAATTCGTACATTCGTAAATTCGTACATTCACACCTTCGTAAATTAGAAAAATTCGGAAATTCAGAAATCTGAAATAATAATTAACTAATAATAACTTAACTATTACTGGATTGCCAGTTGCCTAGTGCAGCATTTAGCGCCAAAACATTCTCTACGCTGTGAATAGACATGTGCAATTCGTTTCGTTCCGAATAATTTTTTTAAAGAACTTTGCCAAATTCGTTAATTCGGAAATATCCGAATTAACGAAAACCCGTTTAACAAATTTTTCCAAATATTCGTAAATTCGAATATTCGAAAATTTGTAAATTCGCACATTCGTAAATTCGTACATTCTCACATTCGTAAATTCATACATTCACACATTCGTAAATTAGAAAAATTTGGAAATTCAGAAATCTGAAATAATAATTAACTAATAATAACTTAACTATTACTGGATTGCCAGTTGCCTAGTGCAGCATTTAGCGCCAAAACATTCTCTACGCTGTGAATAGACATGTGCAATTTGTTTCGTTCCGAATAATTGTTTTAAAGAATTTTGCCAAATTCGTTAATTTGGAAATATCCGAATTAACGAAAATCCGTTTAACAAATTTTTCCAAATATTCGTAAATTCGAATATTCAAAAATTAGTAAATTTGCACATTCGTAAATTCGTACATTCGCACATTTGTAAATTCGTACATTCGTAAATTCGTACATTCACACCTTCGTAAATTAGAAAAATTCGGAAATTCAGAAATCTGAAATAATAATTAACTAATAATAACTTAACTATTACTGGATTGCCAGTTGCCTAGTGCAGCATTTAGCGCCAAAACATTCTCTACGCTGTGAATAGACATGTGCAATTCGTTTCGTTCCGAATAATTTTTTTAAAGAACTTTGCCAAATTCGTTAATTCGGAAATATCCGAATTAACGAAAACCCGTTTAACAAATTTTTCCAAATATTCGTAAATTCGAAAATTTGTAAATTCGCACATTCGTAAATTCGTACATTCTCACATTCGTAAATTCGTAAATTCGTAAATTCATACATTCACACATTCGTAAATTAGAAAAATTTGGAAATTCAGAAATCTGAAATAATAATTAACTAATAATAACTTAACTATTACTGGATTGCCAGTTGCCTAGTGCAGCATTTAGCGCCAAAACATTCTCTACGTTGTGAATAGACATGTGCAATTCGTTTTGTTCCGAATAATTTTTTTAACGAATTTCAACAAATTCGTTAATTCGGAAATATCCAAATTAACGAAAACCCCATTTAACACATTTTTCCAAATATTCGTAAATTCGAATATTCGAAAATTTGTAAATTCGTACATTTGCACATTCGTACATTCGCAAATTCGTACAGTCGCACATTCGTAAATTCTAAAAAATTCGGGAATTCGGAAATTCAGAAATCTGAAATAATAATTAACTAATAATAACTTAACTATTACTAACTATTAAATTACAGGTATTGTAATTTCCCTTCAAATTTGGCTGTTAGTAACAAAAACAAATGTATCCGAAGTTACGAATTATCCGAAATAACGAATGCCGTATCCAAACGAATGGAACGTAATGAATTAACAATAATAAATAACAATAATACTAATAAAAACATTTTTATTATTATTTATTATTAATTTGTTCCGTTCCATTTGTTTAGATGCGGCATTCGTTATTTCAGATAATTCATAACTTGGGATAAATTCGTATTCGTTACGTTCACTAACAGCCAAATTTGAAAGGAAATTACAATACCTATAATTTAATAGTTAGTTACTATTTCAGATTTTCGAATTTTGGGGTTTTCGGATTTTTGAATTTCCAAATTTCCGAATTTTCTAATTTACAAATGTCCGAATTTACGAATATACAAATTTTCTAATGTACGATTGCGATCATAACGAATGACCCGAAAAGCGAAAAAAAAAAAAAATGAATGAAACGAAAACTAACACATTTTTTTGGCAGTGCACATGTCTAGTTGTGAAGTTGTGGCAAATGATGGAGGATCATGCCTAGCCACATATTCCTTGATTTGCTCTGGGCCTTCTGCATTTATGGGGTCCTTTAGACACTAATGTTGGCCCCACATACCACAATTTCCAACCTAGTTTAGATTACATACACTCACTGGCCACTTTATTAGGTACACTTTGCTAGTTGGACCCCATCTTGTCTTCAGAACTGCCTTCATTCTTGGTGGCATAGATTCAAAAAGGTGTTGGAAACATTCCTCAGAGATTTTGGTCCATAGTGACATGATAACATCACTCAGTTGCCGTAGATTTGTCAGCTACACATCCATGCTGCGAATCCTTAGTTCCACCACATCCCAAAGGTGATCTATTGGATGAGATCTGGTGAGTGTGGAGGCCATTGGATGAGATCTGGTGAGTGTGGAGGCCATTGGATGAGATCTGGTGAGTGTGGAGGCCATTGGATGAGATCTGGTGAGTGTGGAGGCCATTGGAGTACAGTGACCTCATTGTCATGTTCAAGAAACCAGTGGTGAGATGATTTGATCTTTGTGACATGGTGCATTATCCTGCTGGAAGGAGCCATCAGAAGATGGGGACACTGTAGTCATAAAATAATGGACATGGCCAGCAACAATACGCGATGCTCAATTGGTACTAAGGGGCCCAAAGTGTGCCAAGAAAATATCCTCCACACCATTACACCACCACCACAAGGCAGGATGGATCCAGGCTTTCATGTGCCAAGAAAATATCCCCCACAACATTAAACCACCACTAGACTGAACCGTTGATACAAGGCAGGATGGATCCATGCTTTCATGTTATTTACACCAAATTCTGACCCGACCATCTGAATATCACAGCTGAAATCGAGACTCATCAGACCAGGCAACGTCTCCATATGCTTCAAGGTTCAATGTGTTGTGCGTTCAGAGATGGTATTCTGCATACTTTCTGCATACTTGGGTTGTAACAAGTGGTTATTTGAGTTACTGTTGCCTTTCTATCATCTTGAACCTGCCCATTCTACTCTGACATCAACAAGGCATTTTCCTCCACACGACTGCCGCTCACTGGATATTTTCTCTTTTTCGGACCGTTCTCTATAAACCCAAGAAATGGTTGTGCATGAAAATCCCAGTAGATCAGTCGTTTTTGAAATACTCAGACCAGCCCGTCTGGCACCAACAATCATGTCACATTCAAAGTCACTTAAATCACCTTTGTTCCCCATTCTGATGCTCAGTTTGAACTTCAGCAAGTCATCTTCACCACATCTAGATGCCTAAATGCATTAGGTTGCTGCCATGTGATTGGCTGAATAGCATTTTGTGTTACCAAGCAATTGAACAGGTGTACCTAATAAAGTGGCCGGTGAGTCTAATTGACCAATTATTTGACTGCAACCTGCCACCAATGGTTCCTATTCATATCAGAGGTTCCCCATCACATCAGAGGTCACAGTTCATGACATTTGTTTTTCTACATTTTTGTATTAATAAAACTGATATTTTATACAACCTTTTTGGTTCTCCACCTTAGTGCCGCTATAGTCCCACCCTTGAGGGTATTTCTCTTTTACATTTAACCAGGGATGATGGCACCCCATCCATTTTAGTCACTATCCATGTCTGCCCTCGCTGTTTGACTTGCAGCAGCAGAAGCCTATGGCTGCCCTACCTGAAACCAGGATGTGAGGGGAGCAACTCTGGAGTTGGCGGCAGTGACATGGTGCCAGGTAAGTTTTTATGGACACCCTTTAAAAGTATGCAAAATCTTGAAGCACCCCAATTTAAAAAAAACATAATTTTTACTTATCAATGAGAAATCTGAGCCTGGGATGATGCAAACAACCACCTTGATGAAATTAATCTCACATCAGAGGTCTCCCATCACATCAGAGGTCCTCCCATCACCAGAGGTCTCCCATCACATCAGAGGTCTCCCATCACATCAGAGGTCCCACCTTTACATCAGAGGTTCCCCATCACATCAGAGGTCTCCCATCACATCAGAGGTCTCCCATCACATCAGAGGTCTCCCATCACATCAGAGGTCCCACCTTTACATCAGAGGTTCCCCATCACATCAGAGGTCTCCCATCACATCAGAGGTCTCCCATCACATCAGAGGCTCCCATCACATCAGAGGTCCTCCCATCACCAGAGGTCTCCCATCACATCAGAGGTCTCCCATCACATCAGAGGTTCCACCTTTACATCAGAGGTTCCCCATCACATCAGAGGTCCCACCTTTACATCAGAGGTTCCCCATCACATCAGAGGTCCTCCCATCACATCAGAGGTTCCCCCCATCACATCAGAGGTCTCTCATGACATCAGATGTCTCCCATCACATCAGAGGTCCTCCCATCACATCAGAGGTCCCCCCATCACATCAGAGGCTCCCCATCACATCAGAGGTCTCTCATGACATCAGATGTCTCCCATCACATCAGAGGTTCCCCATCACATCAGAGGTCTCTCATGACATCAGATGTCTTCCATCACATCAGAGGTCTCCCATCACATCAGAGGTTCCCCATCACATCACAGGTCTCCCATCACATCAGAGGTCCTCCCATTACCAGAGGTCTCCCATCACATCAGAGGTTCCCTATCACATCAGAGGTCTCTCATGACATCAGATGTCTTCCATCACATCAGAGGTCTCCCATCACATCAGAGGTTCCCCATCACATCACAGGTCTCCCATCACATCAGAGGTCCTCCCATTACCAGAGGTCTCCCATCACATCAGAGGTCCCACCATCACATCAGAGGTTCCCCATCACATAAGAGGTCTCCCTATCACATCAGAGGTTCCCTATCACATCAGAGGTCTCTCATCACATCAGAGGTCTCGTGTATAGAGGTCTCCCATCACATTGGAGGTCTCCCATCATATCAGAGGTCTCCCATCACATCAGAGCTTTTCCATCACATCAGAGGTCTCCCATCATATCAGAGGTCTCCCATCACATCAGAGGTCTCCCATCACATCGAAGGTCTCCCATTACATCAGAGGTCCCTCATTACATCAGAGGTCTCCCATCACATCAGAGGTCTCCCATCACATCAATTTATCCCATTACATCAGAGGTCCCTCATTACATCAGAGGTCTCCCATCACATCAGAGGTCTCCCATCACATCAGAGGTCTCCCATCACATCAGAGGTCTCCCATCACATCAGAGGTCTCTCATGACATCAGAGGTCTCCCATCACATCAGAGGTCCCCCCATCACATCAGAGGCTCCCATCACATCAGAGGTCTCTCATGACATCAGATGTCTCCCATCACATCAGAGGTTCCCCATCACATCAGAGGTCTCTCATGACATCAGATGTCTTCCATCACATCAGAGGTCTCCCATCACATCAGAGGTTCCCCATCACATCACAGGTCTCCCATCACATCAGAGGTCCTCCCATTACCAGAGGTCTCCCATCACATCAGAGGTTCCCTATCACATCAGAGGTCTCTCATGACATCAGATGTCTTCCATCACATCAGAGGTCTCCCATCACATCAGAGGTTCCCCATCACATCACAGGTCTCCCATCACATCAGAGGTCCTCCCATTACCAGAGGTCTCCCATCACATCAGAGGTCCCACCATCACATCAGAGGTTCCCCATCACATAAGAGGTCTCCCTATCACATCAGAGGTTCCCTATCACATCAGAGGTCTCTCATCACATCAGAGGTCTCGTGTATAGAGGTCTCCCATCACATTGGAGGTCTCCCATCATATCAGAGGTCTCCCATCACATCAGAGCTTTTCCATCACATCAGAGGTCTCCCATCATATCAGAGGTCTCCCATCACATCAGAGGTCTCCCATCACATCGAAGGTCTCCCATTACATCAGAGGTCCCTCATTACATCAGAGGTCTCCCATCACATCAGAGGTCTCCCATCACATCAATTTATCCCATTACATCAGAGGTCCCTCATTACATCAGAGGTCTCCCATCACATCAGAGGTCTCCCATCACATCAGAGGTCTCCCATCACATCAGAGGTCTCTCATGACATCAGAGGTCTCCCATCACATCAGAGGTCTCTCATCACATCAGAGGTCCTCCCATCACATCAGAGGTCCTCCCATCACATCAGAGGCCCCCCCATCACATCAGAGGTTAAACCTCAAATCAGAGGTCTCCCATCACATCAGAGGTCTCCCATCACATCAGAGGTCCCCCATCCCATTAGATTCCCCACTTCATGTCAGAGTCATCCCTACACACCACAGGGTCCCTATACACAAATCCCCATCACATCAGCATCTCCCTATCACATCAGAGATCCTAGTTTACATCAGAGCCCCCCCCCCTACATCAGAAGTCCCCCTCCTATCACCTTAGAGTCCCCTCTTCACAGAGACCCCATCACATAAAAGTCACCCATATACATCTGAGGGCCCCTAAACACACATCTCTCCATCACATCAGAGTCTCCTCATCACATCAGAGCCTCCTCATCGCCACATAGTCCACCCCCCCCCCCACCCCCCCCCCCCCCCCCCCCCCCCCCCCCCCCCCCCCCCCCCGGCCCCCCCCCCCCCCCCCCCCCCCCCCCCCCCGCCCCCCCCCCCCCCCCCCCTCCCCCCCCGCCACCCCCCCCGTCCCGCCCCCCCCCCCCCACCCCCCCCCCCCCCCCCCCCCCCCCCCCCCCACCCCCCCCTCCAGCCCGCCCCCCCCCCCCGCCCCCCCCCCCCCCCCCCCCCCCCCCCCGGGCTCCCCCCCACCGCCCCCCCCGCCCTCCAGATCCCCCCCCATAGCCCCCCCCCCCCCCCCCCCAGAGCCCCCCCCCCCACCCCCCCCACCCCCCCGCCCCCCCCCCCCCGTAGCCCCCCCCAGCCCCCCCCCAGCCCCCCTCACCCCATTCAGAGCCCCCCCCCCCCCCCCCCCCCCCCCCCCCAGCCCCCAGAGCCCACCCAGCCCCCCCCCGCACCCGTGGCCCCCCCCCCAGCCCCCCCCCCCCCTCCCCCCCCCCCCCCCCCCCCCCCCCCCCCCCCCCCCCCCCCCCGCCCCCCCCCCCCCCCACTCCCCGCCCCCCCCCCCCCCCCCCCCCCCCCCCCCCCCCCCCCCCCCCCCCCCACCCCCCCCCCCCCCCCCCCCCCCCCCGCCCCCCCCCCCCCCCCCCGCCCCCCCCCCCCCCCCCGCCCCCCCCCCCCCCCCCGCAGCCCCCCCTCCCCCCCCCCCCCCCCCCCCCCCCCCCCCCCCTCCCCCCCAGCCCCCCCCCCCCCCCCGCCCCCCCCCCCCCCCCAGACCCCCCCCCGCCCCCCCCCCCCCCCCCCCCCCCCACCCCCCCCCCCCCCCCCCCCCCCCCCCCCCCCCAGAAGCCCCCGCGCCCCAAGAGCCCCCCCCCACCCCCCCCAACCCCCCCCCCTAGCCCCCTCCCCCCCCTCCCCCCCCCCCCCCCCCACCGCCCCCGCCTGATGCCCCCCCCCCGCCCCCCCCCCCCCCCCCCCCCCCCCCCCCCACCCCCACCCGCCCACCCCCCCCCCCCCCCCCCCCCCGCCCCCCCCCCAGCCCCCCCCCCCCCCCCCCCCCCCCCCCCCCCCAGAGCCCCCCCCCCCCCCCCCCCCCCCCCTCCCAGAGGCCCCCCCCGCCCCCATCACAGACTCCCCAATTTTAGAGCCTTCAATCCCACATGCCTCCCAATCACACAGTCCTCTTGTAAAACCCCTTTCCTTTGGCTGCAGCAGTACGATAGGTGGGAGGTGGAGGAGGTCTGGAGGAGGAAGACTTCTGTCTTCTCCTGAATGCTGGGGACGGCCCAGCATGCCGCCTGCCCTAGATCAGAGTCATGCATTGCCATGGTGCAGGCGAAACCGGCCACCATCACCACAGCAACGAATGATGCTACACATCATGGCCCTAGAGCTTCATTGGTCGTTATGCTGCTGTCGGCCAGCCCACCCTTACCATGGCAACTCCTGATGCTGATCCAGAGCAACCTTGGTTCTGTGCTTACGGCATCCCAGGGTGCCGCAGCACCCCGATTGAAAAACACCGGCCTAGGCAAGTGTGCTGGGAGTTGGGGTGTAAGGCAAGTTGTTTTTTACATTTTTCTTTGAATGTTTTAAATCGTATCTAGCTTTCACTGAGCATTTTTTTAAATCAGGGGGTGGAAGCCTGCAACATTAACAGACCTTCCATTTTTTTTGTACGAAAGATCTACTTTAAAAACAAATAAAAAAAAAAAACCCGCCAACCCTTTCCCCACAAACCATCATTGTCCTTGACAAGTTCGACACATCCTGCGCCGGCCTCCCCCAAAGCCATGCGGATAATTTTCTATTAGATAAAACAATGCTAAATTAGGCTTCAAAATAATTACCAGCGTGAAAGTGTATTTTCGAGAAGGCTGCAAGTGTTCCTGAGGGAGCGGAAATCACCCGGTGGAGAGGAGAGACATGATCAGCGAGCATGCCGGCAAAGTGTGAAACGCTGGCAGATAAACTGTGGGAAGGAAAGCGCTCACAAGCACAAAAAAAAAAAAAAAACATGTCGACATTTAGATAAGACGGGAAAGAGTTGTCGGATGTTCAGCACCAGGATGACCCAAGCGCCGCTCTAATACTCGATTAAAGAGGAGAAAATATTTTGATGGAAAGTACAATTATTTTTCTGTCCTATTACCATTTTTTATGTCGGCTTTGGGAACAGAGCCGCGCGTCTTAACCCGTTCCCGTCTACAATTCGCAAATTAACCTTCTTCAACAAATCCACGACAATGATGTGTATTTCTATCTAGGAGGACTTGATGCGCAACTAAACAGAAACGTGTTTCTTGAAGAAGACAAGACGCGGTTTGAAAAAAATGTTCACTTTTACCCTTTATTTCTCAGAAAATAGGTGCAGGAACTCCCCCGTCTGAGTCACCCCTTGTCTCAGCGCCCTACCCACCTCTGAGTGCCGTCACTTGGTTCTCCCCGTGCCCTACCCACCTCTGAGGGCCATAACTTGGTTCTCTCCTCGCCCTACCCACCTCCGAGAGCTGTCGCTTGGTTCTCTCCGCGCCCTACCCACCTCCGAGGGCCGTCATTTGGTTCTCTCCTCGCCCTACCCAACTCCAAGGGCCGCCACTTGGTTCTCTCCTCACCCTACCCACCTCCGAGGGCCATCACTTGGTTCTCTCCTCACACTACCTACCTCCGAGTACCGTCACTTGGTTCTCTCCGTGCCCTACCCACCTCTGAGTACCGTCACTTGGTTATCTCCGTGCCCTACCCACCTCCGAGTGCCATCACTTGGTTCTCTCCGTGCCCTACCCACCTCCGAGGGCCATCACTTGGTTCTCTCCTCACCCTACCCACCTCCGAGTGACGCCACTTGGTTCTCTCCGTGCCCTACCCACCTCTGAGGGCGTCACTTGGTTTTCTCCTCACCCTACCCACATCCGAGTGCCGTCACTTGGTTTTCTCCTCACCCTACCCACATCCGAGTGCCGTCACTTGGTTCTCTCCTCACCCTACCCACCTCCAAGGGTCGTCACTTCGTTCTCTTCTCGCCCTACCCACCTCCAAGGGCCATCACTTGGTTCTCTCCTCGCCCTACCCACCTCCGAAGGCCGTCACTTGGTTCGCTCCGCGCCCTACCCACCTCCGAGTGCCGTCCCTTGTTTCTCTCCTCGCCCTACCCACCTCCGAGGGCCGTCATTTGATTCGCTCCGCGCTCTACCCACCTCCGAGGGCCGTCCCTTGGTTCTCTCCTTGCCCTACCCACCTCAGAGGGCCGTCACTTGGTGGTCTCCTCGCCCTACCTAACTCCGAGGGCCGTCACTTGGTTCTCTCCGTGCCCTACCCACCTCCGAGGGCCGTCACTTGGTTCTCTCCTCGCCCTACCCACCTCCAGGGGCCGTCACTTGGCTCTCTCCTCGCCCTACCCACCTCCGAGGGCCGTCACTTGGTTTCACTCCTCGCCCTACCCACCTCCAAGGGCCATCACTTGGTTCTCTCCGCGCCCTAACCACCTCCGAGTGCCGTCCCTTGGTTCCACCTCCTACCCATCACCAGTATTATTTTGTGTTGCTAAATATTTTCTATGGAATTTGTTCTTGCCTAATAACCAGAAAAGCAGTAAAATAGATTACCTGGAGACAGCAATAATAGATCCCAGTAGACCCCACCCCAGCAACAATAGACCCCCCACACAGCAAATGACTCCTCCAGCAACAATGGACCCCACCCCAGCAAAAATAGCCCCCCCCCCAGCAACATTAGACCCCCATCCCAGCAACAATAGATCCCTCACACAACAAATGACTCCTCCAGCAACAATGGACTCCACCAGCGACAATGGACCCCACCCCAGCAACAATAGACGCCATCCCAATTTTGCAACAAACTTGTGAAGCCTGGCAAGTCTGGCAATAGCTTAGCAAGTCATTTTCAAACTTGCAGCACAATTGCTTGCTATCTGGGAAATTATGCACAAAATAATCAGATTATTTAATCAGACACTGTAGACATATTGCCCCCCCCCCCCATACCAAATTTATCTGGCACCCCTCTGTTAGAACATTATTTTCATGGGATTTTAGTTCTTTCTATCATGGAGGCTCAGAATCACATGTGGGAATACCTCCCAACTTTTTGAGATGGGAACGAGGCGACCGCCCATGCAGGACGCAGGGGCACCGCCCCCCTAATTCAAGTGAAGATATCATTGGGAAAATAAGGTAAGTAATAATTACCGAAAGGTTTTATTTAATATTTTCATTAGAACGTTGATTGGGGAAAGGGGAAGAAACAGGGAAGGAAAAAATATAAGAATGGTAAGCTTCAGCTTTAACAGCTTGCCGACCAGCCGCCACAGTTTTACTGCAGCAACATGTTATGTCGATTCCTTTTTTGGTCACTAGGGGTGCTCGCCCACATAGGGTAAGAGATAGATTGCTGTTCATACTCTGTATGAACAGATGATCTGTCTCTTCTCCCCTTAGAGAACCGGAAACTGTGTGTTTACACACACACACAGGTCCTGGTTCTCGGTGTGCCCGAGCGACCGCAGGAGCCCGGCGGTGATCGCGACCGCCGGGCTCCCGCGATCGCTCGGGGCACACAGAGAACCGGGGGCTGTGTGTGTAAACACACAGTTTCCAGTTCTCTGAGGGGAGAAGAGACAGATCATCTGTTCATACAGAGTATGAACAGCGATCTGTCATCTCCCCTGCACAGTCCCCTCCCCCCTTCAGTTAGAACACAAACTAGGGAACACAATTAACCCCTTGATCGCCCCTTAGTGTTAACCCCTTCCCTGCCAGTGACATTTTTACAGTAATCAATGCATTTTTATAGCACTGATAGCTGTATAAATGACAATGGTCCCAAAAATGTGTCAAAAGTGTCCGACATGGCCGCCATAATGTCGCAGTCCTGATAAAAAAAAATCGCAGATCGCTGCCATTACTAGTAAAAAAATAAAATTATAATAAAAATGCCATAAAACGATCCCCTATTTTGTAGACACTATAAATTTCGCGCAAACCAATCAATATACGCTTATTGCGTTTTTTTTTACCAAAAATATGTAGAAGAATACGTATCGGCCCAAACCTGTGGAATATATATATATTTTTGGGGGATATTTATTATAGCAAAACATAAAAAATATTGCTTTTTTTTCAAAATTGTCGCTCTATTTTTGTTTATAGCGCTAAAAATAAAAACCGGAGGGGTGACCAAATACCATCAAAAGAAAGCTCTATTTGCGGGGAAAAAAAGGACGTAAATTTTGTTTGGGTGCAACGTCCGCGCGACCGCGCAATTGTCAGTTAAATCGACGCATTGCCGAATCGCAAAAAGTGCTCCGGTCAGGAAGAGGGTAAAATCTTCCGAGGGCTGAAGCGGTTAAGTGAAATCTGTGTAATGCGTGAGCCTATGGGTAGGTGTGCAAGCGATGGGTTACCTTGTGTCTCAGAAAACCATTTCCTTTGATCTAGGTTTGCATCACTTTTCCTAATTCTACCGCCGAGGCCGACAACATTTCATCACATTACCGACAGGCGGAAGAATTAAAATTTAGCCGAGCTTATTTTCGGAGGCTTTAGCAGGTGCTAAAAATCACCCTGCAAAACCGTCGGAGCGTATTTCACACCTCTCAGTCCACTTGTGAGAAGTTATTCCACCACTAAACAGCACAAGGAAGACAGACGCGGCCATAAACTTTGCTCCAACGTCTGCCGCCGAAAAGAGGAAGCGAGTTCCGCGGCTGCACACAGAAAGGAATTATTTGTATAAACTACCTGCACTGGTTTTAACCGCGCTCACTAAATTTGACGACCCGTCTCTGACTTTTTCTCCCGTTAGAGATATAAAGCGTTTTTATTTATTTTATTTTCTCCCATCTGTGTTTTATTCGCCTATCCCCCCCCCCCCCCCCGTGCTAAACCCTCTCTGGATGCCATCACAGCTAAATACTTGTGCTGATTATCAGGATGTGTCTGCAAGCCGGGCGAGATCAATGTTCTGCAAACGCCGCGCAAATCAGATCAATGGCTGTTTGGGGCCGGCCGCCGACTCCAGAGGACATTGATTCTCATTTCAGGACGTGTCCCGGGAGATATCGGCTTCGGGGATGAACCAACTTCAACTCGCGCGCATATATTTCCCCAACAATTCCCGCCGAGAAACTCTGGTTTTGCTAAACAGTGTTATTTAACAAAAAAAATAAAAATAAATTGCAAATAAGCTTTTTGGGCTCGTTCCAGGGCCGTCTTTAACCGCTTCAGCACCGGGCCATTTTACACCCTTCCTTACCAGAGCACTTTTTGCGATTCGGCACTGCGTCGCTTTAACTAACAATTGCGCGGTCGTGCGACGTTACACCCAAACAAAATTAACGTCCTTTTTTTCCCACAAATAGAGCTTTCTTTTGGTGGTATTTGATCACCTCTGCGGTTTTTATTTTTGCGCTATAAACAAAAGAAGAGCGACAATTTTGAAAAAAAACACAATATTTTTTACTTTTTGCTATAATAAATATCCAATTTTTTTAAAAAAAAACTATTTTTTTTACTCAGTTTAGGCCGATACGTATTCTTCTACATATTTTTGGTAAAAAAAAAACGCAATAAGCGTATATTGATCGGTTTGCGCAAAAGTTATAGCGTCTACAAAATAGGGGATAGATTTATAGCATTTTTTTTTTTTTTTTTTACTAGTAATGGCGGCGATCTGCGTTTCTTTTTTTCGTGACTGCGAAATTGCGGCGGACACTTTTGACACATTTTTGGGACCATTCACATTTACACAGCTATCGTTGCTATAAAATTGCATTGATTACTGTGTAAATGTGACTGGCAGGGAAGGGGTTAACACTAGGGGCGCTGCAGGGGTTAAAATGTTCCCTAAGGTAGTGATTCTAACTGTGGGGGGAGGGGACTGACAAGGGGAGGAGACCGATCGGTCTCCTCCTCGCTGACAGGACGTGGAGCTGTGTGTTTACACACACAGCTCCGCGGTCCCGCACGGTCCCGTTGTTTTAACGGGCAATCGCGGGTGCCCGGCGGACATCGAGGCTGCCGGGCACTCGCACCGGGTCCCGAGCGACGCCGCGCGCGCCCCCTAGGTGGCCGGGAATGGGAGGACGTCATATGACGCCCACCCAGGATGGGAGATCCACCTGCTGGGCGTCATATGACTATGGGCGGGTAGGGAAGTGGTTAATATTGATTGGACCCTGGGCAAAACTTTTCTTGGGGCCCCCCCCCATGCAAGTTTGCTCTCCACCTGCTCTGAGACATACAATAAATAGCAGCTAGACTCGAAATTAGTTTACTGAATCAGATCAGGCAGCTATTGTGATTGGTTGCCAGAGGTTACAGTGTATCATTACCACTCACTGACTGGTTGCTAGAGGTTACAGTGTATCATTACCGCTCACTGACTGGTTGCTAGAGGTTACAGCACACATTACGGCTCACTGATTAGTTACTAGAAGTTACAGCACATGATTTCTGCTTGTTGATTGATTGTTAGAGATTACTGTGGATATGACCTCAGGGGGGCATGATATACATATGAATGCCGCCGGCTGCTGCTATTTACATATGAATGCTGCCGCTATTTACATATGAATGCCCGTAAGCGTGTGAGTCGTCTGTACACAACAATAGGACAGAGCTGGGAAGCATTAGTAGCAGCACTTCACACTGAGCTATTGGGACATGACTAAAACCTCAAGGGACGAGGGAATTTAAACCAGGATAGTTGGCAAGTATGAGGCAGCTGCTTTGGGCCCCACAACAATGAAAGGGCCCAGGGCAGCTGCCCCTTTTGCCCTGCCTTAAAAACGGCCCTGGCTCGTTCACACGGGCTGTCAGGGGGTTGTAAGGGCTCTTCCCACTCGCAGTTGAGCCATGTTTTTACCTCCCCCCCCCAAACTGCTTCCCCTTTTAGCTGCTGAGACTGTGGCTGCAGGTGTACACATGCCATGGCTGGAATTATACCCCCTGTCAGAGGGCGTAGCGCTTGCCGAGCTTGACCTATTAAGCCCCGCACACACAATCAGATTTTTCGATGGGAAATGTTGGATGTCAGGCTGTTGGTGGAAAATCCGACCGTGTGTACGTTCCATCGGACAATTGTTGTCGGACTTTCCGCCAACAAATGTTGGCTAGCATGTCTTCAAATTTTCCGCCAACAAATGTGTGTTGTCGGATTTTCCGAGCGTGTGTACACAAGTCCGTCGGATAAAAGTCCAAAGTACAAACACGCATGCTCGGAAGCAGAAGCGGTCGGTCTTGTAAACTAGCGTTCATAATGGAGAATTAACATTCGTGACGCGGCAATGTTAATGGCATTGAAATCTCGTAATGCAGCGCACAATTCTCTTCTTCTTTAATGGGATAATAATGAAACTTTGCTGGTGATACTGATGGAGTTATTGCAAACTAAATTTTCAAAAGTTTTTTTTTTCTAGTGATATCAAGAATAATATTATTATGTTTTTTTTTTTTAATACTTGGGCAAGTTACCACACACCATTATACTGTAGTTTTTAAGATCAAAGATACAACTATGTTGGTGTCCCTTGTCAATTTTACATTGTATTTTTTTTTATGTAACTGCCGACTCCCAAACTGTCATTTGAAGTAAAACACATAGCCGAGTATCATTCTACGCAATTGTTTTATTGTGCATTAAAAAAATTTATTAGACATGCTATCTGCCAATAGAACTTAACCAAAAAGTGCATTCTATGCATCCAAAAATATAGAAAATATACCAAAACAAATCATTATTCAACCAAAACAATGATGTCAAAGCAATAACTCCAAGGACAATAATAAATAACACGTTATCTCCTCCGATTCTGCAACATGTCTGGTTGGCGAACGGCCGTTCAGAAACGAACTGAAAAGCACGAAATGAAAAACGCGAAAATAAAAGCACGAATCAACGCTCACCAAACGTCTGCTAACACGAACCTTCGGTTTTGTTGTCGGAAAGTCCGATCGTGTGTACGGGGCTTTAAAGTAAATGGGGCAACCATGTGCAAGGCATGTGGTTGTGACACGGTAGTGCAGTGATCAAATGTGTAGGCAGGTGCAGTTAGCTATTCTGCCACTAGGAGGCTTTGTGGTAAAAGAGTGTCTGGTTACAGCAGACAGTGTCATCAGGTGCTAGGCCTCTTTTAGGCAGAACCCTCCTGCAGTGATGTTATGGGTGAGGCAGTTGGTTTTGACAGTGGTCAGTATATGACAGAACCATGTATGCATGATTACAGCAACAGTTGCTGGTGTCCCTGCATTAATCTGTGTCTATGTCAGAGTTTTGTAAGTATAGTGGGGGCTATGTTAGCCTACAAAGATATGTTGTCTATGTCCAGCACTAAGGGGCCCAAAGTGTGCCAAGAAAATATCCCCCACACCATTACAGCACCACCACCAGCCTGATACAAGGCAGGATCCATGGCTTTCATGTTGTTTATGCCAAATTCTGACCCGACCATCTGAATGTAGCAGAAAATTGAATTTAGCTGAAATTGAGACTCATCAGACCAGGCAACGTTTTTCCAATCTTCTGTTGTCCAATTTTGGTGATCCTGTGCGAAATTTAACCTCAGTTTCCTGTTCTTAGCTGACAGGAGTGGCACCCGGTGTGGTCTTCTGCTGCTGTAGCCAATCTGCTTCAAGGTTCGATGTGTTGTGTGTCAGAGATGACATTTTGCATACCTTGGGTGTAACGAGTGGTTATTTGAGTTTTTGTTGCCTTTCTATCATCTAGAACAAGTCTTCCCAGTCTCCTCTGACAGCAACAAGGCATTTTCCTTCACACAAGTGTCGCTCACTGGATATTTTCTCTTTTTGGACCATTCTCTGTAAATCCGTTCCAGAAACATGCTTGTAATCCAAAGCACTCGTATATCAAAGCGAATTTCCCCATAAGAAATAATGGAAACTCAAATGATTTGTTCCACAACATTTATTCATAGGTCCTTCAGTTTATAGTCCATATAAAAAGATTATAGCCAGGTTGTGTAACCATAACCACAAATGGAAGCCCCCACAAGGGGATTAGAAGCAAAATCCAGCAGGAGCTCCAGAGTATAAAAGAGAAGAGAGGCGCCTCACGATCGGACTTTTTGACAACCAACATGCAAATTAGCTGGTTTGGACCAACATCCGACCGTGTGTACGCTCCATCGGACCAACTTTTTCAAGGTTTCATCAGACTTTTTTTGGCTGTGCGAACGGACCAACTTTCTGCCAACAAAAGTCCGATGGACCAAAGTCCGACCGTGTGTACACAAAACCAACGGACTTTTGTACAAAGTACAAACACGCATGCTCAGAACCAATGCAAAAGATCAGACAACAATATAGAAGTTGACCAAAGGTGGCGCTGGAGTATTCGAACGTCCTCTTTTGAAGTGTCGTCAGTACGTTGAAACGTCACTACGTTCATGTTTGTTGCCTAAAAAGTCAGATCGTGTGTATGTAATACCAGCTTGGGGCCCTTTGGACAAAAATTCACGGGAAAGTTGGTCCACAGTCCGATCGTGTGTATGAGGCTTAAGTGTAGCATGGTTGATGAATAAAAGAGGCACATCTAAGTATGCAGGCATCTGGGGTAGAGCTGTCTTCATAGACCATCCTCTGCACTGCTGGCTCTCACTGCTGTCATTCTGCATTTGTGACCGGAAAGACTACCCTGCAGTAGAGCGATCTGAAAGTGAGGCTTGAACCGATTGTGGAGCGCAGTGTGGAAGGGACGACGTTGATGGCAGTAAGGAGGACGGTCTATGTGGACAGCTTTACCCCAGATGCCTGCATACTTAAGCCCCATACACACGGTCGGACAATCCGCGGACAAGGTCCGTCGGATCATGTCCGTCGTACTTTGTCCGATGTTGGTTTTGCGTACACACGGTCGGACAAAGTTGTCGGAAAATCCGATCATTCTGAACGTGGTGACGTTTGTTGCCTACGACGGGACAACGTAGAGGCTAGTAGCCAATAGCTTTGGTCTTGTAATGTGATCTGAGCATGCGTAGCACTTTGTCCGGTCGGACAACCGTACACACGATCGGGTTTGGTGTGATCGGACCGGGTTGACGGCAAATCTTTCCAGCAGGAGATAAGACTTTGTCCGTCGGACAAACCGACGAACACTGTCCGATGGTGCATACACACGGTCTGATTTTTCAACAACCTTGTCCGATCGGACAGAATCCATGAAAAAGTCCGACCGTGTGTATGGGGCTTTAGATGTGCCTCTTTTAATCATAAACCATGAGAGTTTGCTAAATGTTGTACCTTCAATAAATGTAACCATATTGCTACACTTAGAGGCGCCCCTCTTCTCTTCTATACTCAGTTGTGACATGACACTACTCTTATGTCAAGACATTGCCTGCATATCAAGTCAAAATTTTGAAAAAAATTTTAGCTTGTCTTGCAAAACACTCACAAACCAAGGTTTTACTTTTCTCAGACTAGACATGGGAGCCATCAAAAAAATTTGTTTTGTTTCGTTCCGTTTTATTTCGTATTCAAAAAAATTCGTAATTCGTGTACGAAATTTAATTCGGATTCGTACGAAATACGAATTTTGTACGAATCGTTACAAAACGTTAATATCGTTACGAATCATTACGAATCGTTACGAATATCGACACTCTACAAATATAATTTCAACTAATATGAAAGAAATTATAGCGGATATAACGAATGATTCGAATGAATTCGAGATTCAGTATATCGAATCGTTACAAATCGTTACGAATATCGACACTCTACGAATAATAACGAATTATCCGAAAACGTATCAACGTTACATAACACAAGTCTATAAATGTCTATTGTTCACCAATCACCAATCACAAATCCGAAATTTCGTTTACTTATACGAAATTTCGTATTTCGTACTTCCTCTGAGTGATTGGTGAACAATAGACAATAGACTTATGTGTTATGTAACGTTAATACGTTTTTGTATAATTCGCTATTATTCGTAGAGTGTCGATATTCGCTACGATTCGTAACGATTCGATATACTGAATCTCGAATTCATTCGAATCATTCGCTAAAATTTCTTTCATATTAGTTGAAATTCATCATTTGGTAGTTTGGATTCGGATAATTTGGAATCCGAAATTCGTAAACGTAATTTCGTGTTTCGTACAGAATTCGTATTCGTAAAAACTCGTAATTCGGATTCGTACAAATATTAGAATTTTTATATTTATGCAATTTCGAATATTCGCATTTCCAAATTTCGAATTTAAGAATTTCTTAATTTGGAAATTTTGAATTTCCAAAATTTCGAATTTCGGAAATTTCGAATTTCCGAAATTTCGAATTTGGATTTAAGAATTTCTGAAATGTTCCAATTTCCGAAATGTTCCAATTTACAAAATTTCTAATTCGAAATTTTGGAAATTTGAAATTTTGGAAATTCTGCAATTTCGGAATTAACGAATTTGTCAAAATTTGTTAAAAAACGATTTTGGAACTAAACAAATTGCACATGTCTACTAATGTTATTATGAAAATTTTACTGAAGGTGAAATAGGCTACATACCATAAATATGCAATGACACCGACTGGCCTGAAAGAAAAGGGAGAACGTATTAAAACAATGAACAATGTGGGAGGAGGACGGATTTCTATTTATCACACATCAGTTGCATTCCTGTTCATACCATATGTCAGTGACAGTAGAAATTGGCATCTGGTTGACAATCTCCGGGGCCACAAACTCAGGGGTTCCGTATTTGCAGTACTGTGGCTCCCCATCGGTCAGCTCCTGGGCGTTCCCAAAATCACAGATCCGGATCTGATCGCCGCTCATGTCTGCCATGAGAATATTTTCTGGCTGCAAAGTGAGCACGTACATGTTAACACAGCTGGGATATTAAATTGAGGGCAAAATTAAATAAAATGCACATTTCCCTTGTTTTATCTCTTTAACCATTTGACCTCTGGAAGATTACCCCCCCCCCCCCTTCATGACCAGGCCATTTTTTGCGATACGGCACTGCGTTATTTTAACTGACAATTGCGTGGCCATGCAACACTGTACATAAATGAAATGTATGTCCTTTTTTCCCCACAAATAGAGCTTTCTTTTGGTGGTATTTGATCTGCGGTTTTTATTTTTAGCGCTATAAACAAAAAAATACTAAAATGTACATGTGATCGCTCTGTCATTTGACGGAGCGATCACGTGGTAAGCGGCCGCTATCAGGCCGTGACATCGGCGGTCACGCATGTTCCCGAGTGCGCGCCCCAGGGGGCGCACAGGAGCAAGTTTCTGGGAGGACGTCTTAGAATAAGCCGACCGCGCTGTAGACGTCTTTCGACTATAGCGCGGTCGGCATGTGGTTAAAGGAGAATTAACCCCCAAAAAAGGTTAATTAAATCCACAAGGGACTTTTTTTTTACCACTACTATTCCTTTATATTGCCTTATAAAATGTACAAATACAGCAATTTATAATTTGGATGAAAGTTTTAGCGCTGGGAAACACTTTTTGAAAGATAAAAAGTGCATTTTTTTATACATCTATATAGATCAGAACAAAACGAGGGACAAATAAGGAGGAATGAGGGACTGAGGGACATTGATCCAGTCAGGGACAGTCCCTCAAAATCAGGGACAGTTGGGGCCTAGGCTTATGTCATCATGCATAGCTCTCTCTCTCTCTCTCTCTCTCTCTCTCTCTCTCTCACTCTCATGAGAGTTTGCAAGGAAGGGAGGGGGGATGAGTCATAAGAAGGACAATGAGAGCTGCAGAGCTGGAGGTGTGCCTCTGTGTGTGTCTGTGTAAATCCAGGAAGTGAACAGGCAGCAGCTTCAGCTGCCCACAGTTAAAATGGCTGCAGCCAGACTCAGTGGAGGGAGATTTCTGCAGCATATTTGGCAAGTACAGAATCACAGTGTATATAAAATAATATGCAAAGTGGTTAGAGGGAAGCTTCAGAATGGCAAAAATGTTTTTATTACAAATTATGTGAGCAGACTGCAGTTCCTCTTTAAACACTTCAGCTATCTGCAGTGCCTTCAGTTTTGTACCGTATATACTCGAGTATAAGCCGAGTTTTTCAGCCCATTTTTTTGTGCTGAAAATGCCCCCCTCGGCTTATACTTGAGTCAAGCACTTTTCTGCAGCAGAGAATGACATTTTCCAGCCCGACTTTGGGGCCCCGTATCTCGGGGCCACTTGGAGCTAGGAATCCCATCTTTGGATATTTTACAGTGATAGTTCCATTGGGTTTGAACACAATTTGGGGTTCCTAGCACCAAGTGACCCCGAGGGGCCCCAAAGTCGGTCAACTGTGTCCATCTGCAGGAATGTAATTTCGGGACCCTTTGGGTCCAGAGACCCCAAATTCTGGCTGCAGCTAGGAGGGCATTTAGGAACCCTTAACTACAAAGCTTGAAGTTCGGGGGACCTGTGGCCATAATCTTTGATTGCCTGGGTGCTCCATAATCTCCTATTGCCGGGGGCCCCATGAGTTGTCAGTCCACCCCTGCCCCCTCGGCTTATACTGGAACTCAAGCACTTTTCTGCAGCAGTGAATGACATTTTCCGACCCGACTTTGGGGCCCCGTATCTCGGGGCCACTTGGTGCTAGGAACCCCAAATTTGGTATGAAACCCAGTGGAACTAGCGCTACAACATATCCAAAGATATTTTAGGGTTCCTAGCACCAAGTGACCCAGAGATACAGGGCCCCAAAGTCGGTCAATTGTGTCCATCTGCAGCAATGTAATTTCGGGACCCTTTGGGTCCAGAGACCCCAAATTTTGGCTGCAGCTAGGGGGCATTTAGGAACCCTTAACTACCATGTTTGAAGTTCAGGGGACCTATGGCTGCAAATGGGCACAGTGAGGCTGCAAATGGGCATTGTTGACCCTCTTTTCTACTTACAGTAGCTGCGCATTTCTCACCCTAGGCTTATACTCGAGTCAATACGTTTCCCCAGTTTTTTGTGGTAAAATTAGGTGCCTCGGCTTATATTCGGGTCGGCTTATACTCGAGTATATACGGTATTCAGATGGGCCAGAAAATTTCAGAAACATCACATGCACTGGCAAGAAACTAACCTTTATGTCCAGATGTAATATTTTCTTGTGGTGCAAATAAAATAATCCTTCCAAGATCTGACGCACAAAGGATCGGATCTAGAAATAGACCAGTTAAAAATGCTGTGAATGGTCCATGGGAACACACATTTATGCCTTATAGGCACCGTCACCACCCACAATACAGTTTCAACATTGGCTCCGAGTCGGCCCACGTACTTATTCCCTAAGCATCTAAAACTGGTGTCTAATGCATGTGAAATCAGGATGGATTTGCCCATCAACACAAGCCTGAGACACTCAGTCAAGCACCGCCAGAGCCAGGGCGAGCAGCTGACGTTTCGTTACGAAAATTCGGACTCAATTTTCTTTATTCGGAGATTCGAATGTATCCGAATTTCCCGAATCACAATAGTAACGAATTAAAAAAAAAAAAATCTGAAATAAATTATACCAAATTTTCCTGAATTTGAATTAAAATTAAATTTGAATTTGAAATGGAAACATATTGTACTAAATACAGTAAGGTATAAAAGTGAAATAAGATGAAGATTCCTACTTAGGCTGCTTTATAGAATAGAATAGAAAAGAAAAGAATAGAATTAAACAGCATAGACTAGAATAGAACAAAACTAATAGAATAGAAAATATAGGAAAAGATTAGAATAAAACAGAATAAAATATAAAATAAAGGGATAGAATAGAAAATAATAAAATATAAAATAATAGAATATTCAATAAAAGAATAGAACAGAAAATAAACTAATAGAATAAACCAGAATAAAATAGAAAATAAACTAATAGAATAGAATAGAATAGAAATTAATAGAATAGAATAGAATAAAATAGAAAATAAGGTAATTAAATAGAATAGAAAACAATAGAATAAAATAGAAATTAATAGAATAGACAAAAATAGATTAGATTAGAATGAATATCCAGTACCTTGAAAAAGTATTCACACCCCTTGAAATTTTCATCATTTTGTCATGTTACAGCCAAAAACGTAAATGTATTTTTTTGGGGGATTTTATGTGATACCAACACAAAGTGACACATAATTGTGAAGTGGAAGGAAAATGATAAATGGTTTTCAATTCTTTTTACAAATAAATATGTGAAAAGTGTGGGGTACATTTGTATAGCGCCCCCAGGAGGCAATATTTTTTAGAACCCCCTTTCACTACAATTAAAGCTGCAAGTCTTTTTGGGGATGTCTCTACCAGCTTTGCACATCTAGGAGGGACATTTCTGCCCATTCTTCTTTGCAAAATATCTCAAGCTCTGTCAGATTGGATGGAGAGCGTCTGTGAACAGCAATTTTCAAGTCTTGCCACAGATTCTCAATTGGGATTTAGGTCTGGACTGTGACTGGTCCATTCTAATGCATGAATATGCTTTGATCTAAACCATTCCATTGTAGCTCTGGCTGTATGTTTAGGGTTGTTGTCCTGCTGAAAGGTGAACCTCCGCCCCAGTCTCAAGTCTTTTGCAGACTCTAACAGGTTTTCTTCTAAGATTGCCCTGTATTTGGCTCCATCCATCTTCCCATCAACTCTGACCAGCTTCCCTGTCCCTGTCCCTGCTGAAGAAAAGCATCCCCACAACATGATGCTGCC
Organism: Lithobates sylvaticus; assembly: GCA_028564925.1. NCBI lineage: Eukaryota > Metazoa > Chordata > Amphibia > Anura > Ranidae > Lithobates > Lithobates sylvaticus. The sequence continues at coordinate 26,912,915 of CM053031.1, forward strand.
ACCACCATGTTTCACAGTGGGGATTGTGTGTTCAGGGTGATGTGCAGTGTTAGTTTTGTGACACAGGTAGCGTTTTACTTTTAGGCCAAAAAGTTCAATTTTGGTCTCATCTGACCAGATCACCTTCTTCCACATGTTTGTTGTGTCCCCCACATGGCTTCTCACACACTGCAAACTGGACTTCTTATGACTTTCTTTCACCAATGTCTTTCTTCTTGCCACTCTTCCATAAAGGTCAGATTTGTGGAGAACACGACTAATAGTTGTCCTGTGGACAGATTCTCCCACCTGAGCTGTGGATCTCTGCAGCTCCTCCAGAGTTACCATGGGCCTCTTGGCTGCTTCTCTGATGAATGCTCTCCTTGCCCGGCCGGTCAGTTTAGGTGGACGGTCATGTCTTGGTAGGTTTGCAGTTGTGCCATACTCTTTCCATTTTCCGATGATGGATTGAACAGAGCTCCATGAGATGTTCAAAGCTTGGGATATTTTTATAACCTAACCCTGCTTTTAACTTCTCCACAACTTTATCCCTGACCTGTCTGGTGTGTTCCTTGTCCTTCATGATGCTGTTTGTTCATTAAGGTTCTCTAACAAACCTCTGAGGGCTTCACAGAACAGCTGTATTTATACTGAGATTAAATTACACACAGGTGGACTATAATTTACTAATTAGGTGACTTCTGAAGGCAATTGGTTCCACTAGATTCTAGTTAGGGGTATCGGAGTAAAGGGGGCTGAATACAAATGACCCCCCACACTTTTCTGATATTTATTTGTAAAAAAAATTGCAAAATCATTTATCAATTATGTGCCACTTTGTGTTGGTCTATCACATAAAATCCCAATAAAATACATTTACGTTTTTGGTCGTAACATGACAAATGTGGAAAATTTCAAGGGGTATGAATACTTTTTCAAGGCACTGTAGCCGTCTTCTGCAATACAAATATCACGTATATATGTGCTGTACTCACCTCTGATTCATGCACTGTAGATTTCCTGACCACTCTGTCCAGAATCTCTTCCTTGGAACATCTGCAGCCAGTTAAGGAATACTATGAACACAAACTGGTGGTGACAATACATTGTACACCATCACTTATTGATTGGTGAAATGTTATTTCATACAATGGCATTCAAGCATTTTTTACGCATGTGCGATCTCAAAGTCTGAGCCGGTGATTCTTTAACCACTTCAGCCCCGGACCAATTTGCAGCCAAAGGACCAGGCCCCTTTTTGCGATTCGGCACTGCGTCGCTTTAACTGACAATTGCGCTGTCGTGCGACGTGGCTCCCAAACAAAATTGGCGTCCTTTTTTTCCCACAAATAGAGCTTTCTTTTGGTGGTATTTGATCGCCCCTGCGGTTTTTATTTTTTGCGCTATAAACAAAAATAGAGCGACAATTTTGAAAAAAATTCTATATTTTTTACTTTTTGCTATAATAAATATCCCCAAAAAATATATAAAAAAAACATTTTTTTTCCTCAGTTTAGGCCGATACGTATTCTTCTACATATTTCTGGTAAAAAAAAATCGCAATGAGCGATTATTGATTTGTTTGCGCAAAAGTTATAGCGTTTACAAAATAGGGGATAGTTTTATAGCATTTTTTTATTAATATTTTTTTTTTTTTACTAGTAATGGCGGCGATCAGCGATTTTTATTGTGACTGCGACATTATGGCGGACACATCGGACATTTTTGACACATTTTTGGGACCATTGTCATTTATATAGAAATCAGTGCTATTTAAATGCACTGATTCCTATGTAAATGACACTGGCAGTGAAGGAGTTAACCACTAGGGGGCGGGGAGGGGCTAAGTGTGACGTGTTGTGTTTTTTTTTACAGTAGGGGGGCGTGGCTGTACGTCTGACGTCATTGATCGGCTTTCCCGATGACAGGGAACAGCCGATCAATGACAGGCAGTGTAGGAAGCGCGGGGAGAGGTTTGTTTACACAGACCTCTCCCCGTTCTTCAGCTCTGTGACCCGATCGCGGGACACCAGCGGCGATCGGGTCCGCTGGTCCCGCGGCTGTGGTCACAGAGCTCCCGACCAGGTCGCGAGCGCGCCGCCGGCGGCGCTCGTGCGCGACCCCACGGCTAGGCAATTAAAGGGGACGTACCTGTACGTGCTTTTGCCTAGCCGTGCCATTCTGCCGACGTATATGTGCAGGAGGCGGTCGGGAAGCGGTTAAGAAAGAAATACAGCATCTGATATCATTTGTTACCATTTATTATAGAAGCATAGTGATATTTAGCAAGACCCTAGCAATGCTGATAGCTTTAGTCACACTTTGTTTGATGCAGAGAGCCAAATTGTACTGCACTATTTAAAGCAGAATTTCCAGCATAATAATCCAGTCCTCCTCCTAACACCTATGTTTACTAAGAAAGATGTACAGAATCTGACAAAAGTGAGTACACCTCTCACATTTTTGTAAATATTTTATTTTTATCTTTTCATGTGACAACACTGAAGAAATGACACTTTGCTACAATGTAAAGTAGTGAGTGTACAGCTTGTATAACAGTGTAAATTTGCTGTCCCCTCAAAATAACTCAACACACAGCCATTAATGTCTAAACCGCTGGCAACAAAAGTGAGTACACCCCTAAGTGAAAATGTCCAAAATGGGCCCAAGTAGCCATTTTCCCTCCCCGGTGTCATGTGACTCGTTAGTGTTACAAGGTCTCAGGTGTGTTATATTTGGTGTTATCGCTCTCACTCTCTCATACTGGTCACTGGAAGTTCAACATGGCACCTCATGGCAAAGAACTCTCTGAGGATCTGAAAAAAAAGAACTGTTGCTCTACAGAAAGATGGCCTAGGCTATAAGAAGATTGTCAAGACCCTGAAACGGACCTGGAGCAGGGTGGCCAAGACCATACAGCGGTTTAACAGGACAGGTTCCACTCAGAACAGGCCTCGCCATGGTCAACCAAAGAAATTGATTGCACATGCTCAGCGTCATATCCAGAGGTTGTATTTGGGAAATAGACGTATGAGTGCTGCCAGCATTGCTGCAGAGGTTGTAGGGGTGGGGGGGTCAGTGCTCAGACCATACGCCGCACACTGCATCAAATTGGTCTGCATGGCTGTTGTCCCAGAAGGAAGCCTCTTCTAAAGATGATGCACAAGAAAACCAGCAAACAGTTTGCTGAAGACAAGCAGACTAAGGACATGGATTACTGGCACCATGTCCTGTGGGCTGATGAGACCAAGATAAACGTATTTGGTTCAGATGGTGTCAATCATGTGTGGGGACAACCAGGTGAGGAGTACAAAGACAAGTGTGTCTTACCTACAGTCAAGCATGGTGGTGGGAGTGTCATGGTCTGGGGCTACATGAGTGCTGCCGGCAATGGGGAGCTACAGTTCATTGAGGGAACTATGAATGCCAACATGTACTGTTACATACTGAAGCAGAGCATGATCCCCTCCCTTCAGAGACTGGGCCGCAGGGCAGTATTCCAACATGATAACGACCCCAAACACACCTCCGAGACGACCACTGCCTTGCTAAAGAAGCTGAGAGTAAAGGTGATGGACTGGCCAAGCATGTCTCCAGACCTAAACCCTATTGATCATCTGTGGGGCATCCTCAAACAGAAGGTGGAGGAGCGCAAGGTCTCTAACATCCACCAGCTCCATGATGTCGTCATGGAGGAGGGGAAGAGGACTCCAGTGGTAACCTGTGAAGCTCTGGTGAACTCCATGCCCAAGAGGGTTAAGGCAGTGCTGGAAAATAATGGTGGCCACAGAAAATATTGAAATGTTGGGCCCAATTTAAACATTTTCACTTAGGGGTGTACTCACTTTTGTTACCAGCGGTTTAGACATTAATGGCTGTGTGTTGAGTTATTTTGATTGGACAGCAAATTTACACTGTTATACAAGCTGTACACTCACTACTTTACATTGTAGCAAAGTGTCATTTCTTCAGTGTTGTCACAAAAAGATAGAATAAAATATTTCCAAAATTTGAGGGGTGTACTCACTTTTGTGAGATACTGTATGTGACTGAGAATGCCCGTGCCGTCCCACCACAGTAAATATACTGCAGCAAAGTGGCAAGTGGTTAACGAATAAGGCAGAGAAAACTCTGTGATTGGAGGGTATCTGGCCATGTGACTTTGTCAGGTCTTGTGACCAGACTCTCCTCTCTGTTTTTGTTCTGAATCCATTCAGCTTTAACTGCCCCTATTAGACCCCTTTCACACTGGGGCTTTTTCAGGCGCTTTAGCGTTAAAAAAAGCGCCTGTAAAGCGCTTAAAAGAAGCCTCATCTGCAATCTCAATGTGAAAGCCCAAATGCCCTTTCACACTGCCAGCGCCCGAAAAATGCTCGTAAAAAGCCGCTTAAACTAGCAGCGCTTTACCAGCGTTTTTCGAGCGCTAGTGGGGCGCTTTTAACCCCTGCTAGTGGCCAAATAAAGGGTTAAAAGCGCCCACAAAGCGCTGCTGCCAAAAGCGCTTTGCAGGCGCTTTTCATGCGCTTTTCAGGCATTTTGCAGGCGCTTCCCATTGATTTCAATGGGAAGAGGCGCTTTAGGAGTGGTGTATTCACCGCTCTAAAAGCGCTGCAAAGAAGCTTTTCACATTGGGATTGCAGATGAGGCTTCTTTCAGGCGCTTTACAGGCGCTTTTTTTAATGCTAAAGCGCTTGAAAAACGCCATAGTGTGAATAGGGTCTCGGTGTGAAAGCACACGGGCTTTCACATTGGGATTGCAGATGAGGCTTCTTTCAGGCGCTTTACAGGTGCTTTTTTTAACGCTAAGAACATTTTCACACTGAGGCGCTTTTCAGGCGCTTTCGCGCTAAAAACAGCGCCTAAAAAGCTCACGAAAACGTATTTCCATTAAAATCAATGAACGCTTTCACACTGGGGCAGTGTGCTGGCAGGGCTGTGAAAAACTCCCCTCCCCATTGAAATGAATGGAAAGCTCTTCAAAAGCGCCTGAAAAGCTCTTCAAAAGCGCTCAGTGTTTTTACTGGCAGTTTAGAAGCGCCTCAGTGTGAAAGTGGCCTTAAGCGCCTGAAAAACGCCTCTGTGTGAAAGGGGTCTTAGGAGTTTTTAAGGCTACTTTCACACTGGAGCGGTGGGGGCGCTGGCGGTAAAGCGGCGCTATATTTAGCGCCGCTTTACCGGCGTTTTAGCAGCGCATTTCGGCCGCTAGCGGGGTGGTTTTACCCCCCCGCGAGCGGTCGAAAAAGGGTTAATACCGCCCGCAAACCACCGCTGTAGCGGCGTTTTGCGGGCGGGTTCGGCGCGCTGCCCCATTGTTTTCAATGGGAACGGGCGCTATAGGAGCGGTAAATATACCGCTCCTATAGCGAGCCAAAGATGCGGCTTGCAGGACATTTTCCAGCGTCCTGCAAGCGCACCGCTTCAGTGTGAAAGCCCTCGGGCTTTCACACTGAAGACACAGCAACAGCTGTTTCGGGTCGGTTTGCAGGCGCTATTTTTAGCGCAATAGCGCCTGCAAACCGCCCCACTGTGAAAGGGGCCTTAATGTTTATTTTTGCAAAAGCAGCAGTACTGTATGCCCACAGTATGACCATACCTGGGCTTTTTAAATGGTCCCCTTAGTATGAAGAAAATGACTAATTTCAGGAAAACAGACATTGTCATTCCGGATTTTTAGTGTACAGTATATTGCTATACAATCTCTTTCGTAATGTGAAAATATGTGGCCTGCAATGGATACAGCTCCATGATGATGATCAGCGCGCTTCGCTTCTCAAATGCCTCGTGGAAATAAACAATCCGCTCGTGGCTGATCTGAGACAGTATATTCATCTCTCTCCTCGCCTTCCCCTTGGATGACCCCCGCGATGGAATAAATTTGGCAGCAAAATCCAGGCCGCTTCTCTTCTCCAGCACATGGCGGACGTAGGAGAACGCACCTCTGAGACACAAGAGACACTTAAAATAAACTTTGTCCCTCTACACCTAATTATACAACATCAGCAGCAAACTTCAGCACACACAAACAAGATGTGGATGAGAACCCTTAGGAGTCTATATACAAATACACTAAATTACCAAAAGTATTGTGACGCCTGATTTAACACACACGTGAATTTTAATGGCATCCCAGTCTTAGTCCTTAGGGGTCAATATTGGGTTGGCCCACCCTTTGCAGCTATAACAGCTTCAACTCTTCTGGGAAGGCCGTCCACAAGGTTTAGGAGTGTGTCTATGGGAATGTTTGACCATTCTTCCAGAAGCGCATTTGTGAGGTCAGGCACTGATGTTGGACAAGAAGGCCTGGCTCGCAGTCTCCGCTATAATTCATCCCAAAGGTGTTCTATAGGGTTGAGCGCAGGCCAGTGAAGTTCCTCCACCCCAAACTCACTCATCCATGTCTTTATGGACCTTGCTTTTTTCAATGGTGCGCAGTCATGTTGGAACAGGAAGGGGCCATCCCCAAACCGTTCCCACAAAGTAAGGAGCATAAAATTGCCCAAAATGTCTTGGTAAGAGTTCCCTTCACTGGAACTAAGGGACGAAGCCCAACCCCTGAAAGACAACCCCACATCATAATCCCCCCTCCACCAAATGATTTGGACCAGTGCACAAAGCAAGGTCCATAAAGACATGGATGAGCGAGTTTGGGCTGGTCCTGACCTCAACCCGATAGAACCTTTGGGACCAATTAGAGAGGAGATTGTGAGCCAGGCCTTCTCATCCAACATACTGCCTCACAAATGCGCTTCTGGAAGAATGGTCAAACATTCCCATAGACACACTCCAAAACCTTGTGGACGGCCTTCCCAGAAGAGTTGAAGCTGTTATAGCTGCAAAGGGTGGGCCAACTCAATATTGAACCCTATGGACTAATGCCGCGTACACACGATCGGAATTCTCGTCGGAAAAAACTCTGATGGTTTTTCCGACGGAATTCCGCTCAAGATGTGTTGCCTACACACGATCACACCAAATTCCGACGGTCAATAACACAGCGGCATAAAACACGTTCGACTGCACTATAAAAGGGAAGTTTAATGCTTCTGAGCATGCGTCGAATTGTTTCCGAGCATGTGTCGGAATTTTGCGTGTCGGAATTGCATACACACGATCGATCGGAAAATCCGATAGAAAGGTTTTCCGTCGGAAAAATTGAGAACAGGTTCTCAATTCAAAGTCCGTCGGAAATTCCGACAAAAAAAGACCGTTGGGCATACACACGGTCGGAAAATCCGATGAAAAGCTCCCATCGGACTGTTTCCATTGGAAATTCCGACCGTGTGTACGCCGCATAAGACTGGGATGCCATTAAAGTTCATGTGTGTGTAAAAGCAGGTGTCACAATACTTTTGTTAATATAGTGTAATTTGATATGCAAATGTCTCAAGCATTTACAAAGCAATCACAAATAATCACCGTATTGGGTCTAATATGTTTATTTCCTATGATTGTCAGCTCCATCTAGTTGCCATAAGGCGGTATTTTCCTGAAATACCCTAATTATGGAAAATACAGCTTAATGGCCACTAGATGGAGCTAACGTACATAGAACATAAATGGATTAGACATAATATGGTGATTATATATGATTGAGACATTCACACAGCAAATTTTCTGTGAATAGACCCCATAATTGTAAACAAAATTTTACAAAAGTCTCTTTCTACCAGCTCAGAATTACACTCACACACCCAGGAAAAGACTTGCCTTCCGATCTCCTTGTGAATGGTGTAGTAATCAGTCAGTCTCCGAGCTTTCAGTCCATCCGATTCATCCATTGCTGACCCGGCTCCAGGCTCCTCTGTACAAAAAAATTACCATTAATATAAAGGACAGACTTCACTTTTGTTAAAAGAAAACTTATTTAACATCTATAATAGCTTAGCATTCTCAAATTCAGGCTGTGTTCGGATCTTGCGTTAGCCCCCCCCCCCCCCAAAAAAATCTGGCTCCTTTTTGGGGACAAGCTTCTCGCAATTTTTAAACGCATGCCATGCAATTCTGTCGTGTGCCAAAATCGCATCGCGTTTGAGGTGTCATTAGGAATTTGCTATTGCAAACAAACAAAATCAAACTCATCCATCTATCCGTGTCTCCATGCTTTATTTTGTGCAGAAATCGCTTTGAAAAACACCCCCCCTAGCATTTCTGGCCACGGGTATCTTGAGTAAGGGCAGCTGATTCCTGTAGCACAGGAGTGTCAAGCTCAATTTAATTGCAGGCCACATTCACAGTATGGTTACCCTTAAAGGGGTAGGTTGTATCTGGGGTGCATTACTTACAGAATGCTGAGTTCAGGAGTGCGTTACTTACAGAATGCTGAGTTCAGGAGTGTGCTATGTACAGAGTGAAGGGTTCAGGGGTCGGTTATGTACAGGGAGCAGAGTTCAGGAATGTGCTATGTACAGAGTGCAGGGTTCAGGGGTCCATTATGTACCAGGAGCAGAGTTCAGGAATGTGCTATGTACACAGTGCAGAGTTTAGGAGTATGCTGTGTACAGAGTGCAGAGTTCAGGAGTATGCTGTGTACAGAGTGCAGCCCTAACCCCCCAAACTTCCTTGCATCTCTCTCTCCAATTTAATTGCAGGCCACATTCACAGTATGGTAAGGGGCAGATTGTATCTGGGGTGCATTATGCACAGAGTGCTGAGTTCAGGAGTGCGTTACTTACAGAATGCAGAGTTCAGGAGTGCGTTATTTACAGAATGCAGAGTTCAGGAGTGCGTTACTTATAGAATGCAGAGTTCAGGAGTGCGTTATTTACAGAATGCAGAGTTCAGGAGTGCGTTACTTATAGAATGCAGAGTTCAGGAGTGTGCTATGTACAGAGTGCAGGGTTGAGGGGTCCGTTATGCACAGGGAGCAGAGTTCAGGAATGTGCTATGTACAGAGTGCAGAGTTCAGGAGTATGCTGTGTACAGAGTGCAGCCCTAACCCCCCAAACTTCCTTGCATCTCTCTCTCCAATTTAATTGCAGGCCCCATTCACAGTATGGTTACTCTCAAAGGGGCAGATTGTATCTGGGGTGCATTATGCACAGAGTGCTGAGTTCAGGAATGCGTTACTTACAGAATGCAGAGTTCAGGAGTGCGTTACTTACAGAATGCAGAGTTCAGTAGTGTGCTATGTACAGAGTGCAGGGTTCAGGGGTCCATTATGCACAGGGAGCAGAGTTCAGGAACGTGCTATGTAAAGAGTGCAGGATTCAGGGGTGCGCTATGTACAGAGTGCAGAGTTCAGGAGTATGCTGCATACAGAGTGTAGAGTTCAGGAGTATGCTGTGTACAGGGTGCAACCCCAACCCCCCAAAACTTCCTTGCATCTCTCTCTCCTACCTGGCCTGGCTTTAGCACCTCCCTGTGTAGGCGGTTCTGCCTCGCCTTGTAGGAAGATCATTCTCTTTCTCAGATTCTGGAGACTTGCCCCCACCTTGCCCCTCTGTGAGTGCATGCAGGGATCTGTTCCGGGAGCCACTGAGAGCAAAGCTGTCCCTTGTAAGCATAGAAGGCTTCTCTGTTGATAAGTGAGAACGGGGAGCAGAAGCAGAGGGTGAAAGATGGAGGTGGCAGAATGGAGTTCGGCTATGTTCCGGCTGCAAAACTGGATGCGAGGGCCACATGAAAAGGCCTGGTGGGCCGGATTCGGCCTGCGGGTCTTGTGTTTGACATTTGTGATGTAGCATTTACTTCCTGAAATCCAGCTGCACTTAGCTCAGGCAGGGGAGCATGGTTAGTTGAGAAAGCCCCTCTGCCCCTCCTTCAGATGAAAGAAAAATGGCCATCATGACATCATTTTGGCCTAGGCCAGAAACCAGGAAGTAACTGAACAGTGCCGGCCAGTGGTATTTTTTTTTGGAGGGGGTGGCACAGCCAGCTGCCCCCTCCAGTCGGGTCACCCCCAAACCCCCCTCCCCCCTGGTCGGTCGGTCAGAGTAAGCCATTAAAGTACAGGAGATAAATCTGTATTCTGTACAGTTTTACAGATTTTCTCATTGCAAAACTGAATGGAAGGCTGGAGAAGTGTAGACTTTATTCTTGCTGCACTTATGGCAAGGATGCAGTTCTTCTCTTATTACAATATTGAGTTGATTATACCTATGACTATTACTTTTCACTGCCACACCTCATGACCCCCATGTGGCTGCTTTACATATATTCTCTGTGCTTTAGGCAATATATATATATATATATATATATATATATATATATATATGTGTGTGTGTGTCCCCCTCACTATTCATCATTGATGAAAAAAAAAAACGTATGATATAAATACAGGTTTAAAGCAAACAAATGCATTTAGTGACCCATTGACTTGAAAGTGCAGTTTGTTTTCTGCACTGCAGGTGGCGCTCAACTCCAGCGTCAGGGCAGAGGGAGAGGAAGTCAGGAGAAACACGGTCCCTCCATGGTTTTCTGGGTCAATTGGGCAGCAATCTGGTTGGCTGCTGACAGCCCATGTGACTCTAGTGGCCATATTGGGTCAGGCAGAGTCTATTTAACCACTTCCCGCCCGCCCAACGTCATATGACGTCGTCGACTTTGAGTGGTTAGAGCTGAATGATGCCTGCAGCTACAGGCATCATTCAGATATATTCTTTTAGAGCCGGCAATTCCCTTTGCCGCAAGAACAATCATAGCAGCTGGTCAGCCGACTGATCGTTCTTACAGGTGGAGGGAGCGGATGTCCCCCCTCCTGCGGCCCTCCAGTGCTTCTACCGATTCACCCGTGCGATCGATGAGACGGAGAAGGAACCAACCAGCGAAAGATGTTGACGATAGAATTTTCAGGTGGGCTAGATGGTCCCTGAAGTCTCTATGATCTTTTGGAGGCTGGGTGCGATGTTGTGACGTCACGCCTGGCCTCTGCATTTGAAAAAATGCGGCCGCCTCGAGTGGGAAGCTGAGATCTTTTTAAAAAAAAATTAGGCTTCCCACCCTAGAGGTGAGATCCGGGGACTTATAGACCCAAAATCTCACTGTAAAGAGGACCTGTCATGCCTTATTCCTTACATTCCTTGTAATAGGAATAAAAGTGACACATTTTTTTTTTAAAAGAAAGCATAAAAAATAAATAAAAGTAGAATGAAAAAAAAAAAAAAAACAATTTAAAGCGCCCCCGTCCCCACGTGCTCAGTCGCAGAAGCGAACGCATACGTAGGTCGCGCCCGCATCCACAGGCTGTCAAAGTCCTTTCAGACACTCTGGTAGGTATAATTTTACACCGGACAGTGATATGACCTACCTGCGCACACCTGAAGTTCAGCCTTGCAGGAGAGCTCGCCGGCCAGGTTGCGTGCTGTGCAGGTATATACTCCCGAGTCCTCGGGGGAGGCATTGAGGATGACCAGGGAGCACTCCGCATCATCATACACAAAGTTGAGATGTCCGCTCTCCACCAACAGCTGACCATCCTGGAGGAAGTGAAAAGAGGAAGGAGAGTATCTGAGATGATGAATACACTAAAAAAAATTACCATACACAAGTAAACCAATACTGGAGGTGTCTGAGGTTAGTGAGTTACTGGAAAATGTTGACTGATCATCAGAGGCGTAACTACAACCTTCAGGGACCCAGTGCAAGAAACCTTCCCTCTGAACCTTTGCCTCCAAGCCTGGTGACGGAACGCTAGGGACCGGTCACAAGTGCGACCTTTGCAACTCTAGCAGTTCTGCCACTGGTGTCAGTAGTTTATTTTTGTTATTTTATTTTTTTATTTGTTTTTACCATTTTTTTTTTCCAACAGTTTTATTTTTTATTAATTAAAAAAAAAAAAAATGTAGAAGCCCCGTTGGTGGGCTTTGTTGAGATATCAGGGGTCTAAACAGACCTCTGATATTTCACTTTTGAGACAGAGAAAGGAGATTGAGGACACAGCCTCAGCTGCACAGAATGAATGGACAGGAATAGCTCTGTACAGTACAGTTTACTATGCTTCAGTTATAAACAGTTATAAATTGACAGAGTCAGTGATTGGTACTAAATGACCTATTGTCAGGGCTGGGCTCAGCCCTTCCTTCTCTGAGCTGGCTGTTCAGCGGTCGGCTAATTGCCAGCTCCTATCTCTCCACAATTACTAAGCTGTTGATGATATCCTGCTCGTCAGTCCTGCCTACTTAAGCCGTCCAGCCCAGAGGATCTCTGCCTTTGCCGTGGTCAACATCACAGAGACGATCTCCTCCTGTTAAAAGACTTGTATGGCTGACATCCCTTCTGGCTCCAGATCCTGCTTGCTGTTTTACTATGCTCATCTCCGGCTCCCTGATTTCTGGCTTGTCTGACTATCCCTTCCTGTTCCTGAACTCTGGCTATGTTTTGACTACGTTTGTTCTATTTACTTTTATTATTAAACAAGTTTGATTTAACTGTACTTCTGTCTCGATCTGATTTCATGGTTTCTGACACATTTTTACCGGCAGCAGAACTTGGGTAAGTGGGATGGCATTGGCAGGGGAAGCCCCGCAATTGCCACCCCTGTAGTTACACCCTTGCTGATAATCTATTCATATGGGTAAGTTGGCCCAGTGCAATACTGCCTTATAGAGAGGAGCTGGAAGATTGTCTCATATGCAGAGAATAGCAGATACAAGGCAAACTGTACCAATGCTTTGGCCAATTTGGCTTCAAATTTAGTTTTCACATGTTTACCAGCTTAAGCCTGGTACACACTACAGTTTTTTTTCTTGCAATCCAGCGGGTTGCACGAGAAAAAAATGTCAGCTTCGGTCAGAGCCGCTGTACTAACTATGAGAAGTTAGTACAGCGAGCTCCGCCGCTGAGCTGTTATGTTCTGACAGGGGGGCGGCCCTGTCAGATCAGCTCTCAGATCAGTCAAACACCCAGATCAGCTCTTTCTGGTATTGGCTGAGAGCGCTGATTGGGAGTCGGCCGGCTGCTGATTTTCCAGCATACATACAAAGAATTCGCCCTGGGAATTTAAATGAGGCGAGTATGGTTAGCCAAGAAACATATCATGAGTATATAAAAAGTCAATTTATTGCAAATTGTTGTGCATATGCAACACAACAGCAGTAGATGCAGGCCGAGAAACAGTATAGGAGAACAATCCACATACATGTCGCTTTTAACCCCCGCTAGCGACCAAAGAAGGGGTTAAAAGTGCCCGTGTTGCGGCGCTTCCAAAAGCACTTTGTATGCGCTGGCCATTCATTCCAATGGGCAGGGCATTTTGGGAGTGCTGTATACAGAGCCATAGACTTCTATTATATCCTGCAGGTATGGTGCACTTTCCGAAAGCTCACCAAACCCGCAGGTAATGACAGAAGTCTATGCCTTAGTGCAGGTAACCTGAAGGTGCACTGCACCTGCGGATCAGTTTGAAAGCAGCCCAGTAACCACTGCGCAGATATGCCCATACATACACTGCAATTTTAGTAATAAACTGACCTTTAATAAGTCTTCCATTCAGGTATCGCCTGCTGTTGCTGTCCCAGGCAGAATGCATTTGATATCATTCCACCAGTGGCAGGAGACAGTGCTATACAGGAAGCATCAGCTTATACAGCTCTGCTCCACAGCCGCTTGCTTTGCCGGCTTCATTAACAACACAGATGCTCTGGGATGGCGGGTCTGCAACCCATGATCTGGGTTTGCCAATCCGCCATCCCACAGAAGGAGGTCGCGGGCCACATCAGAGAGCTCTGCGGGCCACATGTGGCCCCCGGGCCACTGGTTGGGCACCCCTGGTTTACAGCTTTAATCACCTTATGCATCCCTAAACAAGGGTGAGGGAGGACCCTCCTTGAGATATTTAACTACATATCCAAAACTTTCAGACATTGCTGTTCTATTCTTCTTACATCAATTTTTGGGAGCTGTTGGCGGAGACTGGGAGGTGAATTATACCCTCTTCTCCAACACACCCCCCCCCCCTTTTTTTTGTCTGTCTCTCTCTTCCCCTTCATGCCCCCCCCTCTTTTCCCTCCACACAAGATAAACAATCCAATTTTGACAAAATATGGTCCCCTTGGCTTGCTTACTTACAGGTTCCGAATGACTAAATCCTATAGTACGAATAAGATGACTCCCCCCCCTTTTCTTCTTTTTTTTTCTCTCTCTTATGGTTTACAGCTTTAATCACCTTATGCAACCCTAAAGGGAGGAGTGAGGGAGGACCCTCCTTGAGATATCTAATTACATATCCAAAACTTTCAGACGTGGCTGTTCTATTCTTCTTACCTCAATTATTGGGAGCTGTTGGCTGAGACTGGGAGGTGAATTATACTCTCTTCTACAACACCCCCCCCCCTTTCTCTCTCTTCACCTCCATGCCCCCCCTCCCCTCCTTACCCTCCCCATGATATAAACAATCCAATTTTGACAAAATATGGTCCCCTTGGCTTGCTTACTTACAGGTTCCGAATGACTGAATCATATAGTATAAAAAAGTTGACTCCCCCCCCCCCCCCTTTTTTTCTTTTTTTTTTTCTCTCTCTTATGGTTTACAGCTTTAATTTACCTTATGCAACTCTAAACAAGGGAGGAGTGAGGGAGGACCCTCCTCGAGATATCTAACTACATATCCAAAACTTTCAGACGTAGCTGTTCTATTCTTCTTACATCAATTTTTGGGAGCTGTTGGCTGAGACTGGGAGGTGAATTATACCCTCTCCTCCAACACCCCCCCCTTTTTTTTCCCCATCTCTCTCTTCCCTTCCATGCCTCCCCGCAAAATAAACAATTCAATTTTGACAAAAAATGGTCCCCTTGGCTTGCTTACTTACAGGTGCCGAATGACTGAAACATATAGTACGAATAAGTTGACCCCCCCCCTTTTTTTTCTCTCTCTCTTATGGTTTACAGCTTTAATCACCTTATGCAACCCTAAACAAGGGAGGAGTGAGGGAGGACCCTCCTCGAGATATCTAATTACATATCCAAAACTTTCAGACTTGGCTGTTCTATTCTTCTTACATCAATTTTGGGAGCTGTTGGCGAAGACTGGGAGGTGAATTATACCCTCTCCTCCAACACATCCTCCCCCCACGAGATAAACAATCCAATTTTGACAAAATATGGTCCCCTTGGCTTGCTTCCTGATTGAATCATATAGTACGAAAAACTTGACTTCCCCCCTTTTTCTTCTTTTTTTTATCTCTCTTATGGTTTACAGCTTTAATCACCTTCTGCAACCATTAGAGCTCGAGATCATCAAGCACTGATAATCGTCCAGATTTGGTCATATGTTACGTTGGCGAAATACCGCACTCAATGATCGTAGTTATCATACCAATTCTTAAATACCCAATTAAATACACAAAACACACCCCAATCCAATTTAGCCCTAGACAGAAGGCTTGTTATTATAGTGAGCACTGAGCTTTAACAGATCCAACCTAACCAAACCTTATGTCTTAATTAATATTCATTTTGTCGACTTATAGATTTGATTTTAATTACAGCTATTTACTCTTGTTTGTTCTGACCACAACTGTTATACCATCCATTGACTGTAATGGATAATGGTTCTTTCGACATTCTGTCCAAGAGCATTCTGAACCTACTTTTGTTTACCAATAAAATATTGTGGAATAAAAATAAATAAATAAAATAAAATTGACCTAAAGCCAATAAAGTTCCTCTTTGGGATCTGGGGCTGATTTGAACATGTTATGACTAAGGCCTTATAGGCTGAAACACGTCAACTTACTTAATCTGCGTTTGTTCACTGTGGCTATTCAATAAAATGAAGACATTTTTGTTCTTGTTTCCTTTTTCTTTTTTCAATTTGCATATTGTTATATGTGAAAATTTCAATAAACAATATTGATAAAAAAATAAAAATAAAATGAAGAAATTTTAAGAGCAACAACCGGAGTGCGGATCAATTTTTCTACATTACTCTACTCAGCCAGCGACTGTGGATCGAGCACCTGGGAGCTCTGCTATCTATGTGGTGTATGGATAGTAGCACTGACTTTTCTGTTTATACTGCTGATTTGAACATACCTTGTACCACATGATATCTGGTACTGGTTTGCCTTCCACCACCACAACGCAGCGGGCTGTCTCCCCTGTTCTTATCTCTATGTCTTCCATAATGGAGTCAAAACGGGGCGTCTCTGTAAAAAAAAAAGGAGATTTAATATAAGAAATGTAATATAATATAACTACTTGAGCTCCGGAAGGTTTTACCCCACTTTGGCCTACAGGTAAACCTAGATTAAGGCTTACCTGTAGGTCCAATAAATATCTCCTAAACCTACATGGTTTAGGAAATATTTAGAAATGAAAAGGCATCGCTGTCTACGGCGCATGCGCCGTAGACAGCGGCGCGCAGGCACTGAGGATGCCGAGATCACGGCGATATGCCGATCTTGTGCGCATGTGCGGGAGTGACGTCATCGCCTCTCCAGCGAATGATAGCGCTGGAGCGGTGAGACCCGGAAGTCACTCCGGCCCTGGATGGCGGCGCAGAAGATCGTGGATAAGGACCGCTTCGGGGGCTTCGTTTTCAGGCAAGTCTTTCATAATGAGCTAGTATGCTATGCATACTAGCTCATTATGCCTTTGCCTTGCAGGGTGTCTTTTTTTTTTTTTTTTTTTTTAAGAGGCTTTACTTCCTCTTTAACTGGTAATTGTGCGGTCATTCAATGCTGTACCCAAACTAAATTTATATCATTTTTTTTTCACACAAACAGAGCTTTATTTTGATGGTATTTGATCACCACTGCATTTTTTATTTTTTGCAATATAAAAGAAACCCCAAATTTTGAAAGAAATTATAAAAACAATATTTTTTACCCTCTGCTAAAAAACATATCCAATAAAAATTGTAAAAAATCAAATGACTTCATAAAGTTTGGCTAAAATGTATTCTGCTACGTGTCTTTCATAAAAGAAAAATCTCAATAAGTGTACATTGATTGGTTTGCATGAAAGTAAAAGTGTCTACAAACTATGGGATATATTGTGGGATTTTTATTTATTTATTTTTAAACTGCTAATGGCGGTGATCAGCGAATTATAATGGGACTGCGATAGTGCAGCTGGCAATCTGACAATAACTGACACATCACCAGTGACACTAATACGGTGATCAGTCATAAAACTATACACTGTCACTGTACTAATGACACTGGCTGGGAAGAGTTAACATCTAGGGCGATCAAAGGGTTAAATGTGTGCCTAACTATGTGTAATGTGTGCTGCTTTTACTAACATATCTCTATGTTTCTTATCCCAGCTGATCAGTCTGACACACCGCTACACTGATCTCCGGCGGAGGCTCTTTACCATGTGATCAGCCGTGTCCAATCACGGCTGATCACGATGTCAACAGGAAAAGCCGGTGATCGGCTTTTCTTCACTGGCGCCGGACAGACGCGAGTAGAGGAAAGCCGATCGGCGGCTCTCCTGACAGGGGGGGTCTGCGCTGATTGTTTATCAGCGCAGCCCCCCCCCTCAGATGCCCACACTGGACCACCAGGGACTCCACTAGGACCACCAGGGAAGTGGGCAACATGTGGATGGCCAGGTATGTACTCCCTGGCCATCCACATGTGCAAATGATGCCCAATCTGTGCTAGTCAGTGCCCACAAATGGGCACTGACTGGCACCATCATGTACCAATCAGTGTCATCAGTGCCACCCATCACCCAGCAATGCCACCCATCAGTGTCATCAGTGCCACCCATCAGTGTCCAGCAGTGCCACCCATCAGTGCCCACCTATAAGTGCCCATCAGTGCCCATCCATGCCACCTATCCGTGCCACCCATAAGTACCCATCAGTGCCACCCAAAAGTGCCTATCAGTGCCGACTATGAGTGCCCATCAGTGCCGCCTATGAGTGCCCATCAGTGCCGCCTATGAGTGCCCATCAGTGCCACCTATGAGTGTTCATCAGTGCTGCATACCAGTGCCACCTATCAGTGCCCATCAGTGCCACCTATCAGTGCCCATCAGTGCCGCCTATCAGTGCCCATCATCAGTGGCTGTCAGTGCCACCTCATCAGTACCACCTCATTGGTGCCACCTCATCGGTGCCCATCAGTGCCGCCTTATCAGTGCCCGTCAGTGCAGCCATATCAGTGTCAATCATTGAAGAAGAAAATGTACTTATTTACAAAAAAAATTAACAGAAAGAAAGAAAAACTTGTTTTTTTTTCAAAATCCCCCCCCCCCCCCCCCCCGTCTGCTGCTTATTACCGCTTGAGGTTGGCAGACAGCAAAAACGCAGCTCGGCCGCACATGTAAATTAAGCTTTATGTAGCTCCAAACAGCTCATATGTCCTGTCTGTGCAAATGGTACCTGCCATCTCTATGTTGACGCTGCACCTGTCGACTCCGTACCGGTTCCTGGCTTCGAATGTCAGCGGGCCGAGGTCGGATTTGTTGGCACTGAATATTGTGAGCGAGTGCTGCCCATCGTCCGGCATACTCATCTCACGCACGCCATCCACGCTGCGAAGAATCGTGCCTGCTCTAGGGAGAAGGACTTGTGTTTATATAAGGCACACATCTGGTTTACAGCAAAAAATAAATCAGGACAGTGTTTGTCTTTTTTGTTATATCGAGCCTGTCCTGAAACACAATGTAAGCCCTACAGAATACAAAACAGCTTCATAGGAACAAGGACAAATGGTGCACTGAGCCCCCCCCCCCCCGTCTGAGTACAGGTCTAGGTTTGTCCCAAGCATGTATGATGTGGTTATAAACCTCTGAAATGAAAAATGAACAAAGCATATCCTTCTATAGTGCATACCTGCCTCTACCCAAAGCACAGAGTGTGACTTCTATCTACTCTCTCATTCCTCTACTACAGGGGTCTCCAAACTATTTCCCTCCAGTTGTTCAGGAACTACAATTCCCATCATGCCTAGTCATGTCTGTAAATGTCAGAGTTTTACGATGCCTCATGGGACGTGTAGTTCTGCAACAGTTGGAGGGCCGTAGTTTGGAAATCCCTGCTCTAGTATCTGCACAAGTCACTTCTGACAGTCTATGCAGACACCAAGCAATCCCGGCGATGAGCCCGCCTCCCCCTCCAGCACACAGCAGGTAATTGACGGGCTCAGCTGTGCATGTTTCCCTATGAGACTGTGTAGAGGGGTGTGTGTCCTTTACCTCCATTCAGGTCTCAGATTACACTCAGCTCTGTGCAGTGTGTGATGTCAGATCCACATCCCCTGCCTCTGGAAGCTGAGAAATGCTGAGTAAATTCTGTATTTTGAACAGCTGTACAGGAGAGAAAGCAGTAGAAAAATAGGTACAACTTATGTAGGGGGATTTGTTTCAACTCTGTGTATCACCTGAGGCCAGTCATCTCACTGGGTACAACCATTTTAAACGACTTACTGTTCCCATGAAACTACATAAAGCCAGCCATAGATGGTTCGAATCTCAGCTGATTCAGCTGAGATTCAACCCATCTATGGGCAGGCTGATTGTATCCATCGATCGACTTGGGTACAACCAGCATGTCGGATTTCTAGCATCGAATTATTGCCAGCGCCTATAGCCACTAGCAATAACCACTGTGTTCTCCCGGCAGGGATGGCTCCCCACAACCTCTCCCCGCACCAAGAGAACACAATGGCTCCGCAGGAAGCCAATCAAGCGATTTTTTTTTGCAATTCGTGGTGGCCTGCCTAAGATATAGTCCTCCCTGCCTTCCACTTGCTGGAGTTGCATGGCGGCCTCGGCAGATTACATTCAAAATGTGTTTGGTATGTCCTCTGATACAGGCTTTCTGGTCTGCCCTTCTAACTTTTATCTCTTCATTAACCACCATTCAGGTCCTGCTGGGTGTAGATGGTTGTGTTTTGCGATGGAGGTCCTTTATTGTCCCTACCTTTGATTTCTGGAAATCTTTGGTCAATTCGGTTCTTCCACTTTATAATGCCACCTACCTATCTAGAGGTTTCTCAAAAAATGTTCATAAGGTGTAAAATCTTTGGCTTGAATCCTTATCTACCAATGCGCCCTATGGGCACCTTGAATAAAACTTACCCTCTCTTTACCGGAGTCGGGCGAGGGGGTTTTCTTGAGCTGAACATTTTGCCCTACCGTAGCTTGCATCTTTAGGGTCAAGACTATATTAGTGGGCATCTCTTGGACTTTCTGATAAATATTTGAGAAAACCCAGTTCTCTCTTTACATACTCCTTTATTTTGCCTGGACCCAAGTGTATCTAATCTACAATGTATGACAATGTTTTCACTATGGTTTTTATATTTTTTTACAATTAGATATTTGAGCCAGGGTATGCCCAATTTGCTCTGTTTTGTACTTATATATCTTTGAAATTCAAATAAAGAGAATATAAAAAAATGACTTACTGTTGACTGACATCTGCTGGAAGTCTCTTCCAAGCATTAGTTACCCTTTTGGTAAAACATTACTTTCTACAGTTCCTTTTGAACTTTCCACCAACTAGTTTAAGGTCATGTCCCCATGTTCCCGATCGTAGCTTCAAATTAAAAGGTAAGAACATTTTTATATCCATAGCATCTTTCTGGCATGGTGGAATTTAATTTTCAATAGCATTGTTGGGAAGCACAACCCATTAAGACCATTATGGACTGTTCCATAGGAGCTGTTTCTTAAGGACCTGTTGGAAAACCTAACATGTTAAGACAGTTATGAACTGTTCCATAGGAGCTGTGTCTGAAGAAGGGTGGTATGCGCCCTTTAGGCGCAAAGTGGATTATTTTGGAATTTAACATGATTTCATATCATATTTCTGGAGGTTTACTTCCTGGTTGATACAGCCAGGTGGCCTAAGTTGGAATGTAACCAGTTACACATCAAAGATTTGTAGCATATCAGAATAACAATGGCTTGGCTCAAGCACACCTGGTGTGATAAAGATTGAAGTGCTTGATTAGAACGTCTGCAAACAAAGCTTCAAAGAGAGCCACTGCTGCCAAGATGACTGATGGGTTAAGCTAAGATTTGACCCAGGTTGGACAGTGGCGATTCATGGACAAGCGCTGCCCCCTAGTGGACAATACAGCATGCTTCCTGGAGAATGGATAGATATTAGGAATACCTTTTGGCAATATCTATTGGCAGGAGGCAAGTGCCACCCCGGCTATGAGTGGGCGTGTATCTTTGAGTAAAAAGAGCACACACAGGAGATTTGTCAAGACAAGTTAATATACAGGTACAATAATATTTATTGTTCCATTTTACTTCAAGCATACAGTGCATCCAGAAAGTATTCACAGCGATTCACTTTTTCCACATTTTGTTATGTTACAGCCTTATTACAAAATGGATTAAATTCATTATTTTCCTCCAAGTTCTACAAACAAATTCTACAAACAATACCCCATAATGTCAACGTGAAAGACGTTTGTTTGAAATCTTTGCAAATTTATTAAAATTAAAAATTAAAAGAAACCACACGTACATAAGTATTCACAGCCTTTGCTCAATACTTTGGTAAAGCACCTTTGGCACCAATGACATGCTCAAGTCTTTTTGAGTATGATGTTACAAGCTTGGCACACCCATTTTCGGGCAGTTTCTCCCATTCTTCTTCAGGTTGGATAGGGAGCATCAGTGCACAGCCATTTTCAGATCTCTCCAGAGATGTTCAATCGGGTTCAAGTCTGGGCTACTCAAGGACATTCACAGAGTTGTTCCGTAGCCACTCCTTTGTTATCTTGGCTGTGTGTTTAGGGTCGTTGTCCTGTCGAAAGATGAACCTTCGCTCAATCTTAGGTGCAGAGCACTCTGGAGCAGGTTTTCATCAAAGATGACTCTGTACATTGCTGCATTAATCTTTCCCTCGATCCTGACTAGTCTCCCAGTTCCTGCCACTGAAAAACTTCCCCACATCATGATGTGGTCCCCACCATGCTTCCCTGTAGGGATGGTATTGACCAGATGATGAGTGGTGCCTGGTTTCCTCCAGACATGATGCTTGCCATTCAGGCCAAAGAGTTCAATCTTCATTTCATCAGACAAGAGAATTTGGTTTCTCATGGTCTGAGAGTCCTTTAGATGACTTTTGGAAAACTCCAGGCGGGCTGTCATGTGCCTTTTACTGAAGAGTGGCTTCCATCTGGCCACAGTACCATACAGGCCTGATTGGTGGAGTGGTGCAGAGATGGATGTTCTTCTGGAAGGTTCTCCTTTCTCCACAGAGAAACGTTGGAGCTCTGTCAGAGTGACCATGGTGTACTTGGTCACCTCCCAGACTAAGGTCCTTCTCCCCGATCGCTCAGTTTGGCCAGGCGGCCCACTCTAGGAAGAGTCCTGGTGGTTCCAAACTTCTTCCTTTTACAGATGATGGAGGCCACTGTGCTCATTGGGACCTTCAAAGCTGTAGAAATTTTTCTGTACCCTTCCTGAGATTTGTGCCTCAAAACAAACCTGTCTCGGAGGTCTACAGACAATTCCTTGGACTTCATGGCTTGGTTTGTATTCTGACACATACTGTTAACTGTAGGACCTTATATAGGACAGGTGTGTGCCTTTCCAAATTATATCCAATCAACTGAATTTATCACAGGTGGACTCCAATCAGGTTGTAGAAACATCTCAAGGATAATCAGTGGAAACAGGATGGACCTGAGCTCTATTTTGAGTGTCATGGCAAAGGCTGTGAATACTTATGTACATGGGATTTTTTTTTTAATTTTTAATATATTTGCAAAGATTTCAAACAAACTTTTTTCAAGTTGTCATTATGGGGCATTGTTTGTAGAATTTTGAGGAAAATAATGAATTTAATCCATTTTGGAATAAGGCTGTAACATAACAAAATGTGGAAAAAGTGAAGCGCTGTGAATACTTTCCGGATGCATTGCAAGTATTACATTCCAGAGCTATCTTTATATGTCAAAAATATAATATTTTAATAATTGTATAATATTATATAATTTATAATAATAACCTAAGGTACTGGCTGATCTGAAAAGCCTAGGAATATTATGTCCAAAAGAGTTGGGCCAAACACCTCCTGGTTCGGTTCGCACCAAAACTCTTGAACATCGCAAACGTTCGGACCCGAACCGCGAACCCTATTAGAGTCTAAGGGACCCGAACTTGAAAAATCAAAAGTCCCCATTTTGAAGGCTTATATGCAAGTTGGCCATAAAAAGGGTACGGGCCCCGGGTACTGCCCTGGGGGACATGTATCAATGCAATTCTTTATTTTTTTTTAAAGTTTGTTTTTACAGGAGCAGTGATTTTAATGACGCTTAAAGTGAAACAATAAAAATGAAAAATTAATTTAAATATAGTGCCTGGGGGGTCCCCGAGTTCTACTCACAACCTGAGGACCTAGGGTTGTGCCCCCCCCCCCCTCGAGGCATTAGGTGCAAATCTCTACTTCCTGCATAGAGACAGAAATATTTTCTAGTCTACATGCTTAACTAGAAGGTTGCGTTTACCCTAAATTTTGGCTACTCCCAACCTGACCAAATGTAAGTGATCTTCATCTTTGTCAAATCAGCAAATCAGACAAAAATCTGTATATTTACTATAAAGGCGACTTCCCTCTTGTTTTCTCTTTTTCTATCTGGTGAACATTGCAGAGTTTTTCCTCCTGCCCCAACTCCTACAGAGGATTACCACTCTACAAATATCACATGTTTACCTCTTCCAGGTCACAACGGCCTCCACATGGTTCAGGGTCACTGTCACACACAAGAGCTGATTCTCTACCATGTATAGGAGTTCAGGGCGGTCTATGATCGCAGGTGCCTCCTCTAGATAGGGACCTGTAAAACCAATGCCACAATTCAATTTTACATGAAGCTCTCTACTGCGAGTTACAGTGGTGTTCAAGGTTTTATTTTTCTATATTCTATATGGTGTAAGTGCTCCACCTACAGGGGGACTGGCACCGAGACAGGTGACGCCTCCCCCCAAGGACTCAATAGGAAGAAGATATTGTACAAAAATCAAAAACAAAACGACATGCCCTAATTCTCAAAGTGACCCTATGGAGGGCAACCTGCAAACATTACTTTGTTTCCCCCTCTCTTTCTTGGTCCTGATTACTTTGGTGATGTTTTTTTGGGGTTTTTTTTGGGCTCTTTGTGTCCTCCAGTTGGTTCGTTAATCCCCTGATGAAGCCAAACAGGCGAAACATGTCGGGATATCACACGAACATATAACCTTTGTACAACCCGAATTTTACCTGTATGACCACCCAAATGGAAATGTACAATGAAACACAATGATCTCATCTGATCAGCGGCGGACTGACCATTTGGCCACTCGGGCACTCCCCGAGGGCCCTGGGCCACTAGGGGGCCCCATCAGGGTTGCCAGCCTCAGAAAAAACAGGGACAGTATGTAAAAATCTGTGTTTTTTTTACATCTGTCTCTGAAATGCCCCTTACCCATATCCTTTTAGTCTAAAAATCCAGAGATTATAGCTGCCCCACCTCTCCAGTACCTTCTCAGCCAATAGAAACATGTCTGTGTATACTGTGTGATTGTATACTGTGCGTGTGTATACTGTGTGATTGTATACTGTGTGTGTGTATACTGTGTGGCCCCATAATCTCTGATTGCCTGGGGGGCCCCATAATCTCCTATTGCCCGGGGGCCCCATGAGTTGTCATTCCGCCCCTGGATCTGATTAGTTTTTTTAATTATGTTTATAATAAATTTTACATTTTAACTCTCTTCGGTTTCTATTATTATCTGTTGGCACCGTCATAATCCCACCCCCAATCCTATTTTAATATTTAACCACAAGGAGGATTTCTGATGTATGCCTGAATACATTTTAATTTCATGAAACTCAAAACGCTAATGATTATACTTGGTGTAAACTAACTATAAAGTATATATTTAAATTTCAACTCTTTATTTGCGGTTTAAATTTAACCCCTCCATCGCTATGCAGCCTCTTACCCCGGTCCAGAAGCTTAACACTCTCGCTGGGAGGAGATGGTTTGCTGTGTGCCGTAGCAGTGTAGGTCACCACCCTGAACAGATACTGGTGCCCTATGGTTAATGCTTTGACAGAGTAGTTGGTCTCTTTCACATTGGTAGCAATGACCGTCCACTGCGGAGAGCCCACCACTTGCTGCTGGATAGAATAAGTCAGCTGATCCAGGTCTGCAAGAAAGAAAGAAAACAGAGATGTAGCAGGGTGTACTTTGACATGTTCATGGCTGGTGAGGAGGACCAGTATGGGGGTCACAGCCAGTAGCACAGGCATTGTTTTTTTTTTCTTTTTTTAGAAGCATGCAATTATGGGATACACTTGAGATTCAAACCTATAACAGGATCCAGCCTTTTGGGGGGATTCCATCGCAGTTTGACTGTTTTTCCCGTCACGGATGCGATAATGGGGGGACCATCTGGAGGAGTTGGGACCACGTCTGGAAAACGGGAAGAATGAGACCGTATGACTTTCAACAAAGTTCTGCAGACTTCTTCCAAGTCAGTGGATCCATTGGATCAGGATAGCAGCCAAGGAACTAGCATGTGAAAATTTTGCAGGGTGCTTGTAATCAGTGGACAAGGTCATCCAGCGCCCCCCAGGGCAAAGATGCCAAACTGCACCCCCCCCCCCCTCCCCAATTCGTGATGTGCAAGCTTAGGGGATCCTACACCCAGCAGTCACTCACTTGTTAAAATCACTGCTATGTGCAGAACGAAAAAAAATTGTTTCAGTTAGATTCGGTATTTACATTATTTCATTTAGTTAAATTTGTTTTTTGTTTTTTTCGTTTGATTGGTTTTAAGAATTCATTACGTTTATTTGAATACAAATCAATTCGAATTTTAATTCCATTTGAATCGAATTATATTCTAAATTTAATTTATTCTATTCAAAATTAGAACTTTGGAAGATGGTTAAATTCTTTCTATACTATTGTTTTTTACTATCATTTTTTTTCTATTCTATTCTTATCTATTCTCTTCTATTCTATTCAAATTCTAATTTATTCTATTCAAATCTTGGGAAATGGTTATGTTCTTTCTATTATGGTCTATTCTATTCTGTTCTATTTTTTTATTCTATTCTGTTCTTTTATTTTATTTTTATTGTATTCAATTCTATTTTATTCTAATCTTTTCTTTTCTATTAGAATTTTAATTTATTCTATTCAAAATTCGAATTTCAATATAAAGTTGTATTCTTTCTATTCTTTTTTCTATTCTATTCTTTTCCATTTGATTCCATTCCTATTTTCTATTCTATTGTTTTCTATACAAATTCAAATTTAATATTTGAAATTCGAATTTCAGAAGATAGTTATATTCTTTCTATTTTATTCTATTATATTTTTTATTCTATTCCCTTATTTTCTATTTTGTTCTGTTTTACTCTATTTTTTTTATTTTCTATTCTATCCCTTTGTTTTCTATTATATTTTTTCAGTTTTTTTTATTTTCTGTTCTGTTTTATGCTATTACGGTATATTCCATTCTTTTGATTTCTATTCTATTTTCTTTTCTACTCTATTCAAATTCAAATTTATTCTATTCAAATTTGGGGAAATGGTTAAATTCTTTCTATTATGATCTATTCTATTGTTTTTTTATTCTATTCTATTTTTATTCTTTTCAATTTTATTGTATTCTATTCTTTTCTTTTCTATTAGAATTTTAATTTATTCTATTCAAAATTCGAATTTCAATAGAAAGTTATATTCTTTCTATTCTTTTGCATTTTATTCCATTCCTATTTTCTATTCTATTCTTTTCTACTCTATTCAAATTCAAATTTATTCTATTCAAATTTGGGGAAATGGTTAAATTCTTTCTATTATGATCTATTCTATTGTTTTTTTATTCTATTCTATTTTTATTCTTTTCAATTTTATTTTATTCTATTCTTTTCTTTTCTATTAGAATTAGAATTTATTCTATTCAAAATTCGAATTTCAATAGAAAGTTATATTCTTTCTATTCTTTTTTTCTATTCTATTCTTTTGCATTCTATTCCATTCCTATTTTCTATTCTATTCTTTTCTATTGTATACAAATTCAAATTTATTCTATTTGAAATTCAAATTTCAGAAGATAGTTATATTCTTTCTATTTTATTCTATTCTATTTTTTATTCTATTCCCTCATTTTCTATTTTATTCTGTTCTTTTATGTTCTATTCTATTTTGTTCTGTTTTACTCTAACTATATTTACTGACATATAATCACACACATAGGTTTGACTTGATGAACTTGTGTCTTTTTTCGACCTCACCTACTATGTAACTATGTGATAATATATAATATATAAATACAAATGTGAATATACTAACAACCCTTGAGAAAATTGTGATAAAAAAACATCTTTTTAGATAAGATTTTTTTAATTATTTTTTTTAATCTAATTCGGATACATCCAAATAACAAAAAATGTGTCCAAATTTCAATTCAGAACGAACCGCACATGTCTAGTCACTACTCCTGTCAGCCTTGGAACATAAGGAAGGTGCCCCTTCCCTACAGTAAACCAGGGCTCAAGTCCTGCGGGAACGCATGGGAACGGAGTTCCTGTACTTTTTTCACAACAGGAACTCAGTTCCCGTTAGCAGCCGTGTCCTGCAAGACTTTGAAGTATGTGAGCTGTGTGGTAGGTGCTACACCAGCAGCTGCTGCCACAGCTCGCAATAGTAAGTGCCGCCCACCTGACCATTCAGGCGTTGCCAGTAGGGGGCCCCATGACAGCTTCCGCTTCAATCTACCTATCAATCACAGCTAGCTGACAGATAGATCAGGTCCCTGCTGTTAAGAGATTGTATTTGGTCAGACCTCTTGTGATGCGCTCCTCCCCGCCGCCCCCTCCTGATTTTCCGTCTCCTCATCCCCCCCCCAATCTCCTGCATACTTGCTCTGTGTGTCCCGCTGAATCCCCCCCCCTCTATCTTCAGTGCCATATGATGAGAGAACCCAGAAGAGGAGCACAGATATTCTGCTCACAGGACATGCAGGGAGAGAGGTGAGCTGAGGGAGGAACATCAGTTTGGGGTGGTAAGCTGAGCACAATACCTGGCAAAGTTTAATGCCAGGAGGGAAGTTTATGTGGAAATATGTGAAGGGTTGGAATAGCAGCAAGTGTGTGTTGGAGCCCTGCAGAGTTTGCAGCCCCCCAAGCTAACATACATCTCCTAAGCAGGAACACATCACTATCTCCCCAAGCATTCTGTCCAGATAATGTGCAGTTCATTTATGACCTTTCCGTTTAACCCTGTGTTATCCAAACTCTGTTCAATGAAAAGTGTAAACTCACCACATAAACACTCTATATACAAAATAAAATTCCCAAATAAAGATCAGAACATGATGTTCACATTTGCATGGAAGCACAATTGTATGAATGCTGATTATTCAGAGAATTACCGTATTTATGTTTATTGAGGATTGTTTTTTTTATGTACTAACAGTTAAGCTTCATACACACAATACGAAAATTGGATGAAAAATAACACTTTTGAAGCGTTCGTGCATATGAGCGTATCATTTTTTTTTTTTTGGTGGGCGAGTGGATCTTGGGTGGGAGTTCCCACACTTTTTTCCCCAGGACTTGACCCCTGCAGTAAACCATTGCGCCCAGGGCAACCGTCCCTCCCACCCCCCATTAGTCCTGGCCCTGCTTGTAATAATATCTCTAGCATGGAGTATTTTTCTTATTTTTCTTACCTGTGACGTATAAGTGAGCATAACACGCGGCCTTGCCAACCTTGTTTGAGATGACACTCTTGTAAACGCCGGCATGTGTGTGGCTAACAGATGGAAACACAAGTCGATGGACGTCCTTATCTGAAGAGAAATAATATGGTTTATAAAAATATAGGTAAACGTAATGGGAAAATAAGGTGTTTTATGTTCTAATGTTCCAAAAGATCCACCACACAATCTTTTTTTTTTTTATCTAGAAACACATAGATATTTAAAACAAAAAAAATAGGTTTGGTGGCACTTCCAAACTGGCAACTGTAGAGCCGAGAGCTGACTGGAGGGGTAAAAGGAGCAGTTACCACCTTTCTTCCCCCTGAGATGGGCCAGGCACATATATAATATACCCTTGAAAGGACAATGATAAACCAAATATAAAAATGTGCGAATGATACAAAAGTATGAATAGTGTCCAAAAAGAATGTCCAAAAAAAGCAGATCACTAATACTTGAAACAAACAGTGAAGGTGAGCCAAGCGATATAGTGATAGAAGCGGCCCAAGACGTTTCGTCTCATAAGACATCATCTGGGGGATGTCTTATGAGACGAAACGCATCGGAGGCTCTGCTGAAGTCACTGCTTTCCTTCCTAAGCACTTTTTTATCTACTAAAATGTGAGTGTATTTCCTCTTTTTTCAAATAAATATTTTCAAAGCTGAACCACATGACATTATGCATGCACACCTGACATCTATGGTCAGCTTCAGACCGTGCGTCAGAGTTCTGCACAATTTTATAACATTTCAACAAGAGAAATTCTCACATTGGGTCATTCTGCGGTCATCTGTGCTCTGGATCTTCTTTCCATTGTGGTACCAGGTGATGGTGGGATATGGTAAGCCAGTTACTTGACATTCCAACTGAACCTCCCGGGACTCCACCACATCGAGGTCCTGCAGTGGTCGCAGGAAATCCGGCATGAGCACTCCCTCCACCTCAATGTCCTGCACCTCCGGCTCTTCTGGGATGGAAGGCATCTTTTCAAGCTTGGATCTGAAGGGAGTTATGTTATTATTGCAAAAAAATATAAAGTATTGAGATGTAAAAACCTAAACTGTCCTATCATTCTATTGATTCTCACATTACCTCAATTGTTCATCTTATGCTTCCTCTGAATGCCTAAGTGCCCTGCAACTAGACATGTGCACTGCCAAAAAATTTGTTAGTTTTCCGTTTTCGTTTCATTCCTTTTTGGTTTTTAAGTTTTTCGGGTCATTCGTTATGATCGCAATTCGTAAATTTTTACATTTGTAAATTTGCACATTCGTAAATTCGTACATTCGTATATTCAAAAATTCGGAAATTTGGAAATTCGAAAATCCAAAAAATCGAAAATTCTAAAATCTGAAATAACTAACTATTGAATTATAGGTATTTGAATTTTCTATCAAATTTGGCTAGTGAACATAACGAATACGAATTTATCCGAAGTTACGAATTATCCGAAAATAGCGAATGCCGCATCTAAACAAATAGAACGGAACAAATTAATAACAAATAATAATAATAAAAACGTTTTTATTATTATTATTGTTATTTATTATTATTAAATTCATTACGTTCCATTCGTTTAGATACAGCATTCTTTATTTCGGATAATTCGTAACTTCAGATAAATTTGTATTCGTTAGCCAACATTTGAAAGGAAATGCCAATACCTATAATTTAATAGTTAAGTTATTATTAGTTAATTATTATTTCAGATTTCCTAATTTTTGAATTTATGAATTTACGAATTTACTAATTTACGAATTTACAAATTTACGAATTTACAAATTTATGAATGTACGAATGTATGAATTTATGAATGTATGAATTTACAAATTTACGAATTTACAAATTTACGAATTTATGAATTTATAAATTTATGAATTTACAAATTTACAAATTTACGAATGTACGAATGTATGAATTTCTGAATTAATGAATTTACAAATTTACGAATTTTTGAATATTCAAATTTACGATATTTCGGAAAAATTCGTTAAACAGGTTTTCGTTAATTCGGATATGAAATGAAAGTGTCTACCTGCAACCATTTTCCCCAAAGTGCTAAATGATCTCTGCATCCAGGGGTCACTGAGCTAAGGTCAACTTGATGTAAATGAAAGAAAGCTTAAAAAAGAACAGTGGCCAGCATATAGAACCTTTAAAATTTTCATATTCTAAACAAGCAGCAAAGAAGCCCTCACTGAACCCTGTATCTGCAGGCACTATGGAAAAAATCATCCTCAAATTGTACAGTAGAAAGCACGTTCACTTTAATTTCAGGAGCTCAGCTCACGGTACTCCTCTCTGCCAGCAATTAGCGACCCTCTGCCCTTTGCAGCCGCCGCCCCACTCACAGCCTGTCAAGTCTTAGTCTCCGGGCCCCGGTTACTACTGGGTGGGGAGCGGAGGAAGATCACTCCGCCAGGGAAGGCAAGGAGATGGGCAGGTGGCTGGCCGGGACTTGAGCCAAGGCAGAAGAACATGCGAGCAGGAGCAGAACGGGCATGCACCCGAAACTCAAGAAACGTTCTCTCCGCTCCGACCAGCACATGATCATCAGAAAGGGGCACAGAATAACTACCATAATTCTAGTAGTACTAAAGCTAGTAGGAGCGACAGAGCGGGGGGGGGGGGTGTAATTCAGATTTTTACTCTGCACTGACTGTCTTTGAAAGTGCCCCCGCCCCTGTCCAAATCCAATCCGGGGAAAAAAACGGAGACAGACTTGGTTCGGGGACAGTGTCCTCAATCCGGGGACTGTCCCCGAGAACCGGAGATGTCTGGTCACCCTAGTCTGGTTCTCCTCCAGACCCTGCACTCTTTGCTTCCCAACTCCGCCCCCAGCTTCTTCCCGGCAGAAGTACAAGGTAAGAGGGGTGCACTTAAATGTAAGGGACTCTTGACTTCTGATGGTGGGGGGGCATACCTCCCAACTTTTTGAGATGGGAATGAGGGACACCTATCAGCAAAAGTATGCAGGCATAGGACACACCTCTGGCCACGCCCCCTTAAAGGAGAATTGTAAAAAAAAAAAACAAGATTGGTTGAACCCACAAGTGCTTTTTTTTACTACTACTATTCCTTTATATTGGCTTTTGGAATTTACAAATGCAGCAATTTAGAAATCAGATGAAAGGTTTTGTGCTGGAAAACACTTTTTGATAGATAAAAAGTGCATTTTATATACAACTATATAGATCAGACCAAAATGAGGGACAAATGAGGAGGAATGAGGGACAGAGGGACATTGCTCCAAATCAGGGGCAGTCCCTCGAAATCAGGGACAATTGGGAGCTATGGTGGGGGGGCTCTTGACAAATTGGGGGGAGGGGTGCTCTGGACATAGACATAGTCTTGCAGATACAACTGGCCCTTTGAGTGCAACCATATTGCTGATGTGACCTGCAATGAATCTGAGACACCCCGACTACACTGAATTGCAAGTGGACAAATTATTCCACAGTATCTCAAGCTACAGAGGTCATCGAGGGCCTTATTTAAAGGCTACGTTCACCTTTATGAACATGTTACAATCGTATTTAGGGTGTAACATTTCTCTAAGCACCCCGCCTTCTACCCCCAGAGCCCCCTCCTTGTGACAGCATGTGTAGGATCTGTGAATGAATAAACTACAGGACCCGTCCACCACTGTGGCAGACGGCTTACAGTTTTCAATGGGCTACAAGTGCGCTAATCAGTGCCCTCGTATTACATTGACACTTTCTCCAGCTTTCCAACTGAAAGCCTGTACAGAGGTACAAACAGAAAGCTGCAGGAAGAGTGTGCAGGAGCCTGATATTGTACCTGCCATCCGCTGATCGTGGGTGCAATGCTTTGCAGGCTCCTGAGAAAAAAACGAATAATTGCAATTTTTTTTCCTGCTTCACTTTTGGGTGAAACTCTGCTTCAAGCCCCTTTCACACTGCGATTTTACCGTGATTTTGCGGCCGCGATTTTGATGTGATTTTGCAGCGATTTCAGGGAGTGCCTGTGTAAACTTGAGGCCTATGGACCTCAACTCGCATCAAAGTCGGACCAAAGTAGTGCAGTGACTACTTTGAAGTCAGTGCGACTTGAAGTAGCACAGATATGAATGATTATCATTGGAAATCACGGGGTACGACGTGTCATGCGACTTGACATGCACTCCCAAGTCGCATGACAAGTCGCACAAGTGTGAAAGGGGCCTTAAGCATTTTTATTTTTGCATAACTCCTCCTAAGAGCCAACCCATAGGCTCATGGCCAATCATCATCATGGCTGGTGCTGTGCAAAGCTTCCTGACAACCTCAGTACTGCTCTGAACATTCCTCAGCACTGATGCAAGCAGTGGGCTGGCTATTGGGAGGAGTTATGCAAATATATAAATGTATTGCTCCCAACTGTCCCTGATTCGGAACAATGTCCCTCTGTCCCTCTTTCCCCTCATTTGTCCCTCATTTTGGTCTGATCTATATAGTTGTATATAAAATGCACTTTTTATCTTTCAAAAAGTGTTTCCCAGTGCTAAACCTTTCATCCAAATCTTCTAAACTACTGCATTTGTAGATTTTAAAAGCCAATATAAATGAATAGTAGTGGTAAAAAAAAGCACTTGTAGATTTAATTACCCTTTTATTTTAAAAACATTCTCCTTTAAGGGGGTGTGGCAGGGGGCGTGTCTTATGCCTACATACATTTTGTGACAGACCTAGCAGGGACACAGGCTTTTTGAGAGGACTAAATGCGAGCCTCCTGCCAACCGATTATGGGCCCTGGATTTTAAGGGGCACAGGGTGAAGGAGAACCCCAACCCCAATCAGATTCAATGCTGTTGGGACACATACTGTTAGATGCTAGTGTCATGAACTCAAGATGTTAATTGAGAGAGCTGATCACATTGTCCTCTGTACAATGTAGTAGACGGTCCGTCTGTTACTGGTGGTCTCCTTCTATTGTGATAAAATGTTGTGTGGTGGTAATTATGATAATTTATAATCAACTGTGTTTAGCTCGGTGACAACAAGTCTGACCTGTAGTGAAATCCTGATGAGTCACGTTGGTTGCTTAAAGGGATTAGTTAATTCGTTTATGTTAAGTTGTTACAAGTGTATTGTTAGAGTAATATGAGCAGGAGGGGGGATCTCCTCTTCTACTGTATATAAATGTCAGTTTGGTTTTGTAATAAAACAGTCCATGTTGGCACTAAGCAAGTGTCGTCTCGTTTGGTGCTTGGGAGCAGTTGGAATATCTGATATCTATATCCAGACTTGGAGGAATCGATATATGCCGAACGCACTCAAGAGGAGTGTAGGGACGTTCCGTCACACATTTGCTAGTAGGTGTCCCTCATTCCCATCTCAAAATGTTGTGAGGTATGTAAATGCCTTAATGGGTGGGGTTAGTCTGAAGGAGTGGGCGTTCCTAGGCAAGCTTCATTTGCATGCAGACTGCGGTAGGTAACGGTCACATGTGATACTGTGCCTCCGTGAAAGAGCTGAAATATAATGAATAAAAGTGGCAGGCCATGGGCAGTAAGACTGGGTAATAAAGGGCTAGATGATACTGGGTGCCCTCCATCCAGCAAATGAAGTAGGCTATTATTGACCTGCTACAAATACAACAAATCTAATTATGGTGCAAGCTGGTGCTAGTACACTATCCACATATACACCCCATGAACATATTAATGGGAGCAGGTGAGCAAAAATACAAAACAATCCATGGAAATCCACTATGTAAAGTTCATAAGAGTCCCATAGAAAAGATGTTGTACTTCAGTAAGCAGCTCCACCTGAGACAAGAACAAATCTCTAAAGTAACAAAAAAAGAACACAAGGGGGGGCGCCAGCTAAGTGCAGCAGTCAGTCCCCTGGCGGACGGTTTCCAGCAGATGTGGCATGGCTGCAGATAAGCTCTTTTACATTTTATCTCTGTGAGTTTGCACTTGAAGTTTTCTAAAAATGGATTAAACCTCTTGATGCTGCACTTAGCTGGCGTCCCCTCGGGTTCTTTTTTACAAAAATTACCTGCTGCAGCTTCTAATGCACATTATGAAAAGCCCACAGCCGTGGCGTCGCTAGGGGGTGGCTTTTGGGGCTATAGCCCGGAATCTTAGGGGCCCGTAGCCATGAGTCTCTGCAGGGGTCCCCAAGGGGAGGGGAGACTCTCTGGGGACCCTGATGCAAGGGAGAGGCTCTCTGGGGACCCTGATGCAAGGGGGAGGCTCTCTGGGGACCCTGATGGAAGAAGGAGGCTCTCTGGGGACCCTGATTGAATGGGGAGGCTCTCAGGGGACTCTAATGTAAGTGGGGGGCTCTCTGGGGACCCTGATGCAAGGGAGAGGCTCTCTGGGGAACCTGATGCAAGGGGGAGGCTCTCTGGGGACCCTGATGCAAGGGGGAGGCTCTCTGGGGACCCTGATGCAAGGGAGAGGCTGTTTGGGGACCCTGATGCAAGGGGGAGTCTCTCTGGGGACCCTGATGCAAGGGGGAGGCTCTCTGTGGACTCTGATGGAAGGGGGAGGCTCTCTGGGGACCCTGATGCAAGGGGGAGGCTCTCTGGGGACCCTGATGCAAGGGGGAGGCTCTCTGGGGAATCTGATGGAAGGGGAGGCTCTCTGGGGACCCTAATGTAAGTGGGGACTCTCTGGGGACCCTGGTGCAAGGGAGAGGCTCTCTGGGGACCCTGATGCAAGGGGAGGCTCTATGGGAACCCTAATTTAAGTGGGGGGCTCTCTGGGGACCCTGATGCAAGGGGAGGCTCTCTGGGGACCCTGATGCAAGGGAGAGGTCTCTGGGGACCCTGATGCAAGGGGGAGGCTCTCTGGGGACTTTGATGGAAGGGGAGGCTCTCTGGGGACTCTGATGGAAGATGGAGGCTCTCTGGGGACCCTAATGTAAGTGGGGGGCTCTCTGGGGACCCTGATGCAAGGGAGAGGCTCTCTGGGGACCCTGATGCAAGGGGGAGGCTCTCTGGGGACCCTGATGCAAGGGGGAGGCTCTCTGGGGAATCTGATGGAAGGGGGAGGCTTTCTGGGGACCCTGATGCAAGGGGGAGGCTCTATGGGGACCCTAATGTAAGTGGGGGGCTCTCTGGGGACCCTGATGCAAGGGGAGGCTCTCTGGGGACCCTGATGCAAGGGAGAGGCTCTCTGGGGACCCTGATGCAAGGGGGAGGCTCTCTGGGGACTTTGATGGAAGGGGAGGCTCTCTGGGGACTTTGATGGAAGGGGAGGCTCTCTGGGGACTCTGATGGAAGATGGAGGCTCTCTGGGGACCCTAATGTAAGTGGGGGACTCTCTGGGGACCCTGATGTGAGGGAGAGGCTCTCTGGGGACCCTGATGCAAGGGGAGGCTCTATGGGGACCCTAATGTAAGTGGGGGGCTCTCTGGGGACCCTGATGCAAGGGGGAGGCTCTCTGGGGACATTGATGCAAGGGAGAGGCTCTCTGGGGACCCTGATGCAAGGGGGAGGCTCTCTGGGGACCCTGATGCAAGGGGGAGGCTCTCTGGGGACATTGATACAAGGGAGAGGCTATCTGGGGACCCTGATGCAAGGGGGAGGCTCTCTGGGGACTCTGATGTAAGGGGAGCTCTCTCTGGGGACCCTGATGTAGGTGGGGGGCTCTCTGGGGACCCTGATGCAAGGGAGAGGCTCTCTGGGGACTCTGATGTAAGGGGGGGGCTCTCTGGGGACCCTGATGTAAGTGGGGGCTCTCTGGGGACCCTGATGTAGTGGGGGCTCTCTGGGGATATATTCACACACACATGTATATTAGTGTATATACATGTGTATACCCACCCAAGCATATGACATTCTTTTCTACGCTGCTATGGGCCTTAGTCCCTGATCTCTTGTAGACCTAACAACGCCCCTGGCTCATAGTGTGCACTAAAACCAGAGAAAGAAATTTCAGTACAGGAGAGGATCCTGTATAGCTGTGCAAAGACTGAAGAGAAGCCCCGGAGGCGAGCTTTACTCAGAAAGGTGTACTTATCATTCAACTGTGCCAACCTTTTTACATCTAATATGAATGATAGTTCTAGAATTCCGGGGTAGTTTAAATCATTTTTTTTTTCTTTCCCATATGGAGGCGGATTTTATTGGGGGTGATGAAAAACCTGGTACAGTTCTTACATGTGGGATGATGTGGAAAGTCTGGGTTCCTCTACATAGAGCTCTGCAGAGCATTCCTCTTCTCCATGCTGGTTGCGGGCAGTGATGGTATATTGCCCCTCATCTTCAGTGGACACGTGGGTGATGAGAAGAGTATGGTGCCCCCTCTCCTTCAGAATATGGACCGTCTCGCCTTCTTCCACTGGCTGATCTGTTAGTATGGAAAGGCAACACTTAAAGTGATATAAAACCCTCCGTTTTTTTATTATTATTTTTAATGCGAGAATGCAATAAGTGGCGGTTCACACAAGTGGCAGGCGTGACCTAACAATGTGACCTGGGAGCCTGAGCGGGAGCGATTTTTATCGGGACTTCGACATTATGGGGGACACGTCGGACAATTTTGAAACATTTTTGGGACCATTGGCATTAAAGTGGAGCGGCGAGACCCGGAAGTCACTCCGTGCTTGATGGCGCCGGAGAAGGTCGTGGATGAGGACCGCTTCGGGGGCTTCGTTCTCAGGTAAGTTTTTCATAATGAGCTAGTATGCTATGCCTAGCTCATTATGCCTTTGCCTTGCAGGTTCCGTTTTAATTTTTTTTGTGAGGAGGCTTTACTTCCTCTTTAATACAGCGATCAGTGCTATAAAATTGCATACGCCCCCTAGTGGCCGTCTATGGTACCAGTATACCATGACGGCGACTCGCGCAGCCGAGCCTCGTTGCCGCAGTACAACGGCTGTGGCTGGTCGGCATGCGGTTAAGGCTACTTTCACACTGGGGCAGTTTTCAGGCGCTTTAACGCTAGAAATAGCCTCTGCAAAGCACCTGAAAACCGCCTCTCATTCATTACAGTGTGTCTTTTCACACTGGGGCAGTGCGCTTGCGGGACATTAGGGAAATCCTGCAAGCGGCATCTTTGGGGCAGTTTGGGAGCGCTGTATTTAGTGCTGCCAAAACACCCTGCCCATTGCAATGAATGGGCAGCGCTTCCAAAGCGCCTGAAAAGCGCTTCATAAGTGCCACAAAACGGGAGCTTTTGCCCTTTTTTGGAGTAAAAACCGTCCCGCTAGTGGCCGAGAAGTGGCACAAAAGCGCATCTTAAACAGCGCTAAAGCGCCGCAGAGATGAGTGGCGCTTTAGCACTAACAGCCGGCGCTGGCAGTGTGAAAGTAGTCTTAGGTAGACATGTGCAATTCGTTTAGTTCCGAATTCGTATTTTAACGAATTTTGACAAATTAGTTAATTCCAAAATTTCCAAATTTCTTAATTTCCAAAATTTCAGAAATTCGGAAATTCGAAAATTCGAAATTGGAAAATTCGAAAATTTGAATTCGGAAATTCAAAATTTCGGAAATTCGAAAATTTGAAAATTAGAAATGAGGAAATTCGTAATTTTGGAAATTTGGAAAGTTCGGAAATTAGGAAATTGGAAAAGCCGAAAGTAAGAAAGAAAATCCATAAGAATGAAAATTCGAAAAATTCGAAAACTGGAAAATCTGAAATAACTAACTAATAATAACTTTTAAATTATAGGTATTGGAATTTCCTTTCAAATTTGGCTTTTAGTGAACACACAAGTTATGAATTATCTGAAATCATGAATGCCGTGTCTAAAAGAATGGAAAGTAATGCTCTAATAATAATAAATAACAATAATAATAATAAAACCTTTTTATTATTATTTATTAATAATTTGTTCCATTCCATTTGCATACAAATTTATCTGAAGTTACGAATTATCTGAAATAACGAAGACCGCATCTAAACAAATTTAATGGAACAAATTCATAATAAATAACAATAATTAAAAGGTTTTATTATTATTATTGTTATTTATTATTATTAGATCGTTACGTTCCATTTGTTTAGATACGGCATTTGTTATTTCAGATAATTCGTAACTTCAGATACATTTTTATCCGTTACGTTCACAAGCAGCCAAATGTGAAAGGAAATTCCAATACCTATAATGTAACAGTTAGTTATGATTAGTTAGTTATTATTTCAAATTTTACTGATTTTCTTTCTTTTTTTCAGATTTTCAAATTTTCGGATTTTCTAATTTTTGAATTTCCGAACTTTCGAATTCTTAAAATTCGGAATTCGAAAAATTCGGAAATTTGAAAATTCGAAAAATCGGAAATTTGAAATTCTGAAATTCGAAAATTTGAAATTCGGAATTAGAAAATTTGAAATTCAACAATTCGGAAATCCGAATTTTATGATTTCCGAACTTTCGAATTTCCGAATTAAGCAAATAAACGAATGAAACTAGAGCGAAAACTAACACATTTTTTGTCAGTGCACATGTCTAGTTAGTAGTTTATATAATACAGGGTATGATTATGGCTGGGAGTAATCCAGTGTTAGGCCCCTTTCACACTGAGATGCTTTTCAGGCGCTTTCACGCTAAAAACAGCTCCTCAAAAGCTCACGAAAACTTATTTCAATTAAAATCAATGAACACTTTCACACTGGGGCAGTGCGCTGGCAGGCCTGTGAAAAACTCCCCTCCCCATTGAAATGAATGGAAAGCTCTTCAAAAGCGCCTGAAAAGCTCTTAAAAAGCGCTCAGTGTTTTTACTGGCAGTTTAGAAGCGCCTCAGTGTGAAAGTGGCCTTATAAACCTGGACTATCATTATTGAAGGTAATAAGCGGGAGCACTTACTGAAATGGGTCCATGTGACCACAGGGGGTGGCGTGCCGCTGATTTTACAGTCCAGGCGGGCAGTGCGACCCTCCACCACATCCCGATCTTGCATCTTCCTGGTGAACAGGGGAGCCAGTGAGGGGTGGACAGTCAGCACAGCGCTGCACGTCAGCTCATCTGGGATCATTACAGGAGGAAAAGCAAAGATGCAGAGATATGAGTACAACGAGGAAAGGTGGACAATGTATGTGTACAGGTAACAGAAACATCATATGTAAGAAAGTTTGAGCTGTTTGAGTAATGATGATGTGAATGTATAATAAATATGTAAAGTGCTAAATAAGTACCTGATATAAAAAATAAATAAAAAATGATGTCAATAGTTAAAGGGTCAGTCCACCCAAATCTGATATTTCACACTCAGGTTCAGTTGACCCATCCAAAAACTATATCTTTGCCTCTCGGGGATTCCAGTTTTAAGATCTAGTCCGCCATTGGCTCTGCTCTCACCCAACGTGTGGTTTTATTGGCTCTGCAACTACAGGGGGGTCCCCCACTGTTGTGTTCTCTGTGCTGTGATGTGCATCCCATAGATATACTGAAGGAAAAACCCTAGAAGTGAGTTAGAGAGGAAGCCACATCCGTAGCCAAATCGCAGAGCTTAGTATGATGTGTTTCAGCTATGGTACTATTGAACGTGTATTGTGTTGTGCTGTATGTTATATTCTCCAAACGATTCCTTTCTGTACACTCTGCTATACGGGAACACACTCCTGGTGATCTCTGTCTGTGTAGTGCGCTATACTTAACATCATTTGAGTCATTCCATTTTGGAATCTACATTATACTTGACATATATCCCACCCCATCCCACATTGTACACTGTGTCATTTGTGACATACTGTTGGCCATCCCACTTTGTACATTGTGCTATATGTGACATAGTCTGGGTCATCCCACTTTGTACATTGTGCTATATGTGACATAGTCTGAGTCATCCCACTTTGTACATTTTTCTATATGTGACATAGTCTGGGTCATCCCACTTTGTACATTGTGCTATATGTGACATAGTCTGGGCCATCCCACTTTGTACATTGTGCTATATGTGACATAGTCTGAGTCATCCCACTTTGTACATTTTTCTATATGTGACATAGTCTGGGTCATCCCACTTTGTACATTGTGCTTTATGTGTGACATTGTCTGGGCCATCCCACTTTGTACATTGTGCTATATGTGTGACATTGTCTGGGCCATCCCACTTTGTACATTGTGCTATATGTGACATAGTCTGGGTCATCCCACTTTGTACATTGTGCTTTATGTGTGACATTGTCTGGGCCATCCCATTCTTTTCACTGTGTCATATGTGACATTGTCTGAGCCATCCCATTTTGTTGTGATACGTGATATACTGTAGGTCATTCCACTCTATACACTGTGCTATATGTGAT
The DNA here is from genome assembly GCA_028564925.1 of Lithobates sylvaticus. Taxonomy (NCBI): domain Eukaryota; kingdom Metazoa; phylum Chordata; class Amphibia; order Anura; family Ranidae; genus Lithobates; species Lithobates sylvaticus. Next base: position 26,953,719 of record CM053031.1, read on the forward strand.
ATAGTCTGGGTCATCCCACTTTGTACATTGTGCTTTATGTGTGACATTGTCTGGGCCATCCCACTTTGTACATTGTGCTATATGGGACATAGTCTGGGTCATCCCACTTTGTTCATTGTGCTATATGGGACATAGTCTGGGTCATCCCACTTTGTACATTGTGCTTTATGTGTGACATTGTCTGGGCCATCCCATTCTTTTCACTGTGTCATATGTGACATTGTCTGAGCCATCCCATTTTGTTGTGATACGTGATATACTGTGGGTCATTCCACTCTATACACTGTGCTATATGTGATATAGTCTGGGTCATCCCACTTTGTACATTGTGCTATATGTGACATAGTCTGGGTCATATCACTTTGTACATTGTGCTTTATGTGTGACATTGTCTGGGTCATCCCATTCTTTACACTGTGTCATATGTGACATTGTCTGAGCCATCCCACTTTGTTGTGATACGTGATATACTGTGGGTCATTCCACTCTATACACTGTGCTATATGTGACATAGTCTGGGTCATATTACTTTGTACATTGTGCTTTATGTGTGACACACTTTGGTGTGATACGTGATATACTGTGATATACTGTGGGTCATTCCACTCTATACACTGTGCTATATGTGACATAGTCTGGGTCATCCCACTTTGTACATTGTGCTATATGTGACATAGTCTGGGTCATCCCACTTTGGTGTGATATGTTACATAGTCTGGGTCATTCCACTCTATACACTGTGCTATATGTGACATAGTCTGGGTCATCCCACTTTGTATATTGTGCTATATGTGACATACTGTTGGCCATCTCACTTTGTACTTTGTGCTATATGAGACATTGTCTGGGCCATCCCATTCTTTACACTGTGTCATATGTGACATTGTCTGAGCCATCCCACTTTGGTGTGATACGTGATATACTGTGGGTCATTCCACTCTATACACTGTGCTATATGTGACATAGTCTGGGTCATCCCACTTTGTACATTGTGCTATATGTGACATACTGTTGGCCATCTCACTTTGTACATTGTTCTATATGTGTGACATTGTCTGGGCCATCCCGTTCTTTACACTGTGTCATATGTGACATTGTCTGGGCCATCCCACTTTGTACATTGTGCTATATGAATGTGTCATATGTGACATTGTCTGGGCCATCCCACTTTGTACATTGTGCTATATGAATGTGACACTTCCCACTCTGTACACTGTGTCATTTCTGCAATACGGTGGGCCATCTCATGTTGTACACTGTCCTATATGTAAAGTAGTCTGGGCCATTCCACTCTATACACTGTGCTATAAGTGACATACTGTGGGCTATCCTCTTGTGTACACATGCTAAATGTATAAATATTCTGGGCCATCCTGCACTGTACAGTAAAATGGACACGGCATGTGTAGGGCCGGCCATACACGGTTTGAATCTCGGCCGGTTCAGCAGGAAGAAACCACAGGGTGCTTTACCGTTCCGGCATCTACCTAATGCTATGAGTCCTGGGTGGACTGACTCTTCAAAGTGATTGTAAACGATCACCTTGTAAAACAACTCATTCAGTTTAAAATAGAAATAAAAGGCAAAACATTTGTGTATACATATAAAAAAATACATTATAAATACCTTTTTTCCCTTTTTTTATAAGTGATCCCATTCCCTCTGTTCTCAGCTGAATAAGAGCTGGGAGGAGGAGAAACAGCAGAACACTGACCTTCCCAGTGAATGGCTGTGCAGCATGAGCGTGTCAGGAGAAGTCTGATCATTGGAGGAGAGCAGGCTGAGTTCCCAGCACAGCTAGAGAACTGATCACGGTGTGCTCTCCTGCTTAGTGTGGTCAGTTTTTAATAGGAAAGCAGAGGGACTGGCAGGATCACCAGGGATTTCACATAAAGGAAGCAATACAAAGAGAACAGGATACTTTCTCATACAAGTACATGGTACGGCAGGCACATATGAGGAATATGAAGTGTTGGGGTAACAAATGCTTTAGGTGCCTGCATGTAAAACAAAGATGTAGAAGGTAACAGGGAAAACGTGCTTGTGCTGTTGGGGTGTTTGAGTAAAAAAATACTGATAGTTAATAACTAGACGTGCATTTAGTTTAGTTCCAAATTAGTTTTTTAACACATTTTGACAAATTCATTAATTCCGAAATTTCTAAATGTCCGAATTTTTCAATTCGAAAATTCGGAAATTCGGAATTCGGAAATTGGAAATTTCGAAATTTCAGAAATTAAAAATTTCGGAAAATTAAAAATTTCGGAAAATTAAAAATTTTGGAAATTCAAAATTCGGAAATTCAAAATTTCGGAAATTCAAAATTTCGAAATTTTAAATTTTGGAAATTGGAAATTCTAAAGTTCGAACTCAGAAATTTGTAATTTCAGAAACTCAGAAATTCGAAATTCAGAAATTAAAAATTCGAAAATTCGGAAATTCTGAATTTTGGAAATTTTGAAAATTCTGAAATTTGGAAATTTGGAAATTTGAAAATTTGAAAATTAGAAAAATCCGAAAATAAGAATGAAAATCTGAAAATTCAAAGGATGAAATAACTAACTAATAATAACTATTACATTTTAGGTTGGAATTTCCTTTCAAATTTGGCTGTTAGTGAATGTAACGAGTACGAATTTATCCAAAGTTACGAACTATCTGAAATAACAAATGCCACATCTAAACGAATGGAACGTAATGATCTAATAATAATAAATAACAATAATAATAATAAAACCTTTTCATTGTTTTTATTTATTATTAATTTGTTCCATTAAATTTGTTTAGATGCGGTCTTCGTTATTTCACATAATTCGTAACTTCAGATAAATTTGTATTCGTTACGTTCACTAACAGCCAAATTTGAAAGGAAATTCCAATACCTATAATTTAATAGTTATTATTATTATTAGTTAGTTATTTCGAATTTTACTGATCTTCTTTCTTTTTTTCAGATTTTCAAATTCTGAATTTGAAAATTTGAAATTCGAAAATTCGAAATTCGGAAATTCGAAAATTCAGAAATTCGGAGATTCAAAAATTCGAAAATTCGGAAATTCGAAAATCTGAATTTCCTGAAAAAAGCAAAAAAAAGAATGAAACGAAAATGAATTTTTTTTTTGTCAGTGTCTATTAATAACCGCTTGTGTGTTTTTTTTAAAGGATTGTAAATTTTAAGGCTATGGAGATCATTTATGAAAAAGGAATGTTTGGATGAGATATTGCACCGGTCTTAAGAAAAGGGGATCCCGCGAGGTCCCAAAATATTGGGATATGATGCCTGTTGCTTTATATGAAAAAAAGGTCAAGATTATCACCATACCAAGATGTGTGGAGAGTTCAACTAGGCTTTAAGCTGACCATAGATGATCTGTTTTTTACTTTGTTCACCCAGGGGGTCGAACGAAAAAAAAAAGAATTAAAGGATTGCTCCATCCAGACAAACATCCCCCCACCAGGAAATTGTATTGTGACAGTGGGACTCGCCGCTCTCAGATTACACTGATTGATAAAAGTTTTCCAACATTTCCATCTGACAGAAGTTGATCTAACAATTAACTTCTGTTGAACACTGACAAGCATGCAAGGATCAAAATCTGTCTGGTCCCTCCTGAACCGGCAAAGTTTTGATCCATCTGTGACAGACCCAACCAGGACGGGGCTTTTGGAGAGCACTAGGGGCAAGACTCCTACCCACTGATTATGGCCTATGGAGAGAGCAGATCATTCCCTAGTGATTGAAAAATACGTAATGGACACTAAAGCCTCGTACACACGATCGGACTTTCCGACAACAAAACCGTGGAATTTTGTCCGAAGGGCGTTGGCTCCAACTTGTCTTGCCTACACACAATTGTTGGCCAACAATTACTAACGTAGTGACGTACTACATGATTTTTCAGCTCTTTAGCGCCACCCTTCTGCTAATTTCGTGTTAGTAGAAGTTTGGTGAGTGTTGATTTGCGCTTTTCATTTTGTGTTTTTCATTTCGCACTTTTCAGTTTGTTTCTGAACGGCCGTTCGTCAACCAGCCATGTTGCGGAATCGGAGGAGATAACGTGTTATTTATTATTGGCCTTGGAGTTGTTGTTTAACATAATTTTTTTGGTTGAATAATAATGATTTGATTTGGTATATTTTCTATATTTTTGGATGCATAGAATGTACTTTTTGGTTAAGTTCTATTGGCAGATAACATGTCTAATTTTATTTGTTTTCTTTTTTTAATGCACAATAAAAAAATTGTGTAGAATAATACTTGGCTATGAGTTTTACTTCAAATGACAGTTTGGGAGTCGGCAGTTACATTTAAAAAATACAATGTAAAATTAACAAGGGACACCAACATAGTTGTATCTTTGATCTTAGAAACTACGGGATAATGGTGTTGTGGTAACTTGCCCAAATAAAAAAAAATAAAAACATAATAATAATATTCTTGATATCACTAGAAAAAAAAAGCCTTTGAAAATTTGTTTTGCAATAACTCCATCAGTATCACCAGCAAAGCAGCTTCATTATTATCCCATTAAAGAAGAAGAGAATTGTGCGCTGCATTTCCAGATTTCATAATTTGCCGCATCACGAATGTTAATTCTCCATTACGAACACTAATTTACAAGACCGACCGCTTCTGGCTCATCCTTGCTTCCGAGCATGCGTGTTCGTACTTTTGTCCGACGGACTTGTGTATACACGCTCGGAAAATCCAACAACAGACATTTGTCCGCGGAAAATTTGAAAACCTGCCATCCAACATTTGTTGGCGGAAAATCCGACAACAATTGTCCGATGGAGCGTACACACGGTCGGATTTTATGACATCCAACATTTCCCGTCGGAAAATCCGATCGTGTGTATGGGGCTTAAGGCCTGATTCACACCCATGCAGGTTGCAATTGGTGCATTTTGCGTTTTTCAATACACATTTTTGATCCATTAAAGTCTATGGAACCAAAAAGGAAGAAACAGCTGCACTCCAAGATGATGAATATGAGTCGTTTATTAATCCATCCAAGTGACACACCGCAGGAAAAACGACAATCAAGGCATCAAGGCAGACATGTTTCACACAGTATCATGTGCTTAATCATTGCCAATGCACATGATACTGTGTGAAACATGTCTGCCTTGATGCCTTGATTGTCGTTTTTCCTGCGGTGTGTCACTTGGATGGATTAATGAAAGACTCATATTCATCAACTTGGGTTCTTCCTTTTTTGCAGTTTGGACGGCGGGCGAGCCGTGGCCAGCAACCCTTTGAGACGAGTCCTTCAATTCACTTCACTCATCCATTTATCTGGATTCACCCACCTGAGCAGTGTTCCTTGTTTTTTCCCCCTTTGGAAGCAAAGAACTGAAAAAAAAAAAATCTCTGGTCCTTTCCATAAAATGCCCAGATGTGAACTACATCCATAGGAAACCGTTGTTAACCACTTGCTTACTGGGCACCTAAACCCCCCTCCTGTCCAGACCAATTTTCAGCTTTCAGCGCTGTCACTCTTTGAATGACAACTGCGCGGTCATACAAAACTGTACCCAAATTATTTTTATCATTTTTTTCCCCACAAATAGAGCTTTCATTTGGTGGTATTTGATCACCTCTGGGTTTTTTATTTTTTGTTAAATTTTTTTAAAGAGAACAATTAAAAAAAAAAAAAATACAAAACCGTTTTATATTTTGTTAATAAATTTTGCAAACAGGTAATTTTTCTCCTTCATTGATGTACGCTGATGAGGCTGCACTGATGGGCACTGATAGGCTGCATTGATGGGCACTGATAGGCTGCATTGATGGGCACTGATAAAGCGGCACTGATAGGCACTAAAAGGCGGCACTGGTGGGCACTAATAAGTGGCATTGGTGGGCACTAAGGTGGCACTGATGGGTGCCAGTGATGGGCACTGATTGGCACTGGTAGGTGACACTGATAGGTAGCACTGCTAGGTGGCACTGATGAGGCACTGTTTAGCACCACTGATGGACATTGATAGGTGGCACTCGTGGGCACTGATAGGTGGCACTGATTGCTGGCACTTATGTACTGGTGGGCACTGATTTGTGGCACTGTGGGCACTGATTTGTGGCACTGGCAGGCGGTACTGGTGGGCACATATGAGGCAGCTTCGCCTCTTCCCCTTCAGGACCAATGTCCCTTCAACAGAAGCCGGTGATCGGCTTTTTTTTCTCCTCACGCTGTCAGCGTGAGAAGAAAAAAAAATGATTGACGATCTTCTGTTGACATCACGTGATCAGCTGTCATTGGCTGACAGCTGATCACGTGGTAAGGGGCCGGGATCGACCCCTTCGGTCTGTGATCACCCGAGTCTCATTGACTCAGGTGATCACAGTGCGTGCCGCATGCGCCCTTCGGGGGGCATGGCGAGCGTGCAAAGGAGAGGACGTCTATTGACGGACTCCCGGCAAAGCAGATCTGCGCTGTAGCCGTTATTCTGCTATAGCACGGATCTGAAGGGGTAAAATGGACTGTAGTGTGCTTCTGCAAAACTGAAAATGCACAAAAAAATGCATAAGTGTGAACCAGGCCTGAGAGCAAGGCTTGGATCACTTCTCTGAATAAGGACAATAAAGCTTCCTCTCTGGAGTGGGTGGTCTTCTGCAGACTGAGTTGTAGAAGCTTCTCCACTTGGGACAGAAATATTTATCAACAATATGCCTCAAGAAATCTATGAAGATAAATTAATTCCACCTTGTCAGACTACTGGAACATTGTATGAGTTTGTCTCATAGGGGTTGATTTACTAAAGGCAAATAGACTGTGCACTTTTCAAAGTGCAGTTGCTGCAGAGCTTAGTAAATGAGCAGAAGCTCTGCTGACTTTCTGAAAAGCAGTTTTTTTTTTTTTTAATGTCCCTTGCACAATGGTATTCTTTGCAAAGTGAAGCTTTACCTGATGTACTAAGCTCTGGAGCAACTGCTCCTGACTTTAGTGTATTTACCTTTAGCAAATCAACCCCATAGACTGATGTAGACGGCCAGTCTGAGGTGGGGTGGGATCACTGTTTGTTATGTGTTTATTTTTAAGTAAGTCTCTCCCATTGTGTGCCTCCGAGGTGTACATTCCCAATGTTAATTTAGTTAATTGAGTCACCTATTGTTTTTGTCCGTTGGCTAATTTGGCTAACTCTTGGAGTATTCCTATGATGGGATTAGCCTTGTGTAAACTTTAGCTCGTTCTCTATTCCTTGTGTGATGTTTTGGGTAAATATTTGGTTTTATTGTTCATGTGGTGACTGACCTACTTTTGAAGTGTATAAAAACCTGCATTTCTGTTCAATAAACAGTCATTCCTTTGGTTCTCATCCCAACATCTTGTCTGTGTATGATGCTTGGGGTAAAAGGGCTGGTATTGGCTCTTGGTCTGCTGGTTTGGAGGGCAGGAGGCACTGTTTGGCGGAAGCAGGCGTTCCATCACACCCAGGGGCGGACTGACCATTCGGTCACTCTGGCCCCGGGCCACTAGGGGGCCCCGTCAGGGTTGCCAGCCTCAGTAAAACCAGGGACAGTATGTAAAAATCTGTTTGTTTTTTTTACATCTGTCTCTGAAATGTCCCTTACTGACATCCTTTTGGTCTAAAAATCCCAAGTTTATAGCTGCCCCACCTCTCCAGTACCTTCTCAGCCAATAGAAACATGTCTGTGTATACTGTGTGTACATGTCTGTGAAATACTGTGTGATTGTATACTGTGTGTGTATACTGTGTGGCCCCATAATCTCTGATTGCCTGGGGGCCCCATAATCTCCTATTGCCCGGGGGCCTGATGAGTTGTCAGTCCGCCCCTGGTCACACCATCTATGGCCAGCTTAAAGTTTACTGCTCCAAAAGGAAAATGCATTCGAAAGTATACACAGAAAAAGAACAAAGGGAGGGAAGATAGTAAAATGAATGAGACCTACCTCTTGCCGTGCTCAGTTTACAGGTGTAGACTCCGCTGTCATCTTCATGTACAGAATTGAGGAGTAGAAGACACTGCTTGCCGTTGAAACGCATCTTACAGTCCAGCAGGGCTGGCTGCAGCAGCTTCCCCCGGAACATCCAGTCCACGTCTAGATCCGGGGGTCCCGAAACCACACACTCAAACACCGCTGCCTCCCCAGCGCACACACTCACATCCTGCAAGGGGGTCAACACCTCCAAGCTGGTGCTGCCAGAGGAAGCTTTTGTTCACACACATAGTAACACAACAAACCAGGAACGACACGGTGACCAAACACAAAGACAACACAAAAAAAGAGGGGAAGATAAATGTTACGGCCGGAAAAAAAAAAATGAATGGAACAGAGGCAAGACGGAAAGATGGGGTAATGGGGTGGAGGAGGAGCAGAAAAAGAAACATTGAGGATTTTACTTTCACAAGTAAAACAAAGTCATGAACAATTACAGTTCTCAATGCTCCAAAAAATCACTACAACACATGATCAGGTCAAATTAAATAATAAAGCAGAAAATACAGACACTAAACACATGAGGATCGGATGAAATGTAATACTCCAATTTTGGATTTCCAATCACGCCAACAACTACATATGATAACAGACTGCCGTGTAATAAGGAGGGTTCGCATTTCCAGTAGCCTGTATTTTCAAGTGATTGCTTTATAATTGTACATGTCAATGAATGATGTGTTTCTCAACTCCGATCCCCAGAAATTAAATCTTTTCCACCTAAATTTTTAGAACATTTTCAAAGTGAGGTTGAATAGTGGCTTACTAAAAACGTGGCAATTCCAAATGATGCAAATGATGAGAAAATGCATAAGCAAAGGTCACGGTGAAAAAAAAAAAAACACGTGGAAACAATCAGTACATCTAGAGATGTAGTCAGAAAAACTACTGTATGTGCAATCTCAACTTTGCCTAAAAAAGCCCAAACGTGGTCCTACCTCTTCCACGCCTCTGTAGGGCCCTATCACACCATTACATTGTAACTGCACTAAAACAGCAGGGAAAATAGTTTCCATTATAATCTACGATGGGTGTAACAATTAAATTCCCGGAATGCCTGCGGTTTAGCACTATGGTGGTGGGTCACACTTGAGCGTGTTCTGACATGTCCTAACTTGCACTGCCCTGGGTCACAGACCAGGTGATTCCGTCTTTACAGAGTAGTGGAAGAAACAGGGCTTTTTTTCAGCTGGAACTTGGTGGAACTAAGTTCCACCACCTCTGGCTCAAGCCCTCTGCTCCCTGCTCACCACTATCACTTGTAAACACAGAAGTCCGGCTTCTGTGTTTACAAGTGACAGCTTGTCTCCATATGGCTCCCACAGATCTGATCTCCTGAGAGGCTCCCACTGAGTGCAGGATGGGGACAAGGGAGATGCAGATGCCCAGGGTGCAGTGCAGATCCCGACGCCCCCCACTGGATGATCTCCCTGCAAATGAGGAGGCAGAGCCACCTACAGTGTGCGGGGAGGTACTAGAGCAGGGTGGGTGCTGCAGTGTAATACAGCAACACAAGTAAGACTTGTGGAAGATGGTGGAGCTTTTAGGGAGGGAGGGAGAAGATGAGGGCAGTGGAAGGGGAGTTGGATACAGAGGTCATAGCTGAAGAGGGGTGAAAGTGACATGTGGATGGGGGATGCAGAGGTAAGCAGCTGTGGAAGAAGGCTGAACTCTGCACTCTGTTTTTAGTGCACCCCTGAACCCTGCACTCTGTATGCAGCACACCTCTGAATTCTGTACATAGCACCCCCGAACACTTCAAGTATCGCATCTCTAAACTCTGCACTCTGTAACACCGCCCCCCCCCTGCGCGCCGGAACTTTGCACTCTGTACTTAATCGACTCCAGGTATAAGACCCTTGCACTGTCGGCAAAATTTGACCACAACCACTACTATTTGATGCGGTTCAGAGGGTGTGTGTGTGTAGGGGGGGGGTCATCTCCTGTTGAGTTCCTGCACCTATTTTCTGATAAAAAAGCTCTAGGAATAAATAATGCGTCTGTGCAAAAATGAGTGACAGGAATCTGGAGCAGCGGATTAACATCAAATTTTGCATGAAAATTGGCAAAAGTGCGAGTGAAACTTTAGCTCTGTTACAACCGGCTTATGAACATTCCGAGGGTGTGAACAAGTCGTTCCCCGTGATTTACAATGACAGCCATTCATATTAGTACGACTTCAAGTTGTTCCGACTTCAAAGTAGTCCCTGCACTACTTTGGTCTGATTTTGATGCCACTACACAGGCATTCCTTGAAATCGCAACAAAAATCGCGTCAAAATCGTGGTAAAATTGCGCGACTTTGAAGTCGCACAAGTGTGAAAGGGGCCTTACAATTCATTCCAGGAATTCAATTGTCACACTTCGTATAAAGCTCTATAATATTGGTGTGCTTAGTTGAAGTATAATGAAAATCATGTTTTGATATAAACAATGGTAATGCAATATTTGTTTTAATTAGAAAAGAAAAAGAACATAAAAAAAAAATAGAAGAAAGAAAACCACGTCTTGCATTGTAACAAATTTTAACACATCGTATTAAAAATGTATTATGCATTTTCTAACCCATCCACTCATCATGTTGAAAGACCAAAAGGGAGTCTCAGTAGGTAAAGGTGGGTGGGGCCAAACCTTTTTTGTATAGGAAAAGTGAAGATTTGCATATCACTTTGGCTGCCTATAGAGATGGATCTACTTACTATATTGACTTGTGACATTCACCGAAGTTAACCTCTGCTTATGCTTATCTTTCATTATATGCTCAGTTTTCATTGCTTAGGTTTTCAACATGTTTATTTTAAACCTTAATTACCATGTGATTGAATAGAAAATACATATAAATAATTTTCCAAAGTGTAGTAATAAAAAAATGCTAGGCCGCATTTGTCTTGGTTTTCCTTTACAGGACAGGGGACACCGAGCTAATTATAGTGATAGCAGGTATATTGCAATATCTGGTCATAGGAAGGAATAATACCTTTAGAAGTAAAAAATAAAATAGAACACACACAATCTTTGTGTTTCAAATGAACATATAATGCATGAAAAAGGATTCCTAGAGAACTAGGGGTAACTAAAGTGCCAACACAGCAGATCTGATTGTTTTCAGGTACAGTTTGTCTGCTTTAAACACAATCTCATAAAGCTTTAGTCACTGCTGATGAGTCAAGGAGTTGTGTAAATAACAGACTTCCCTCTTATAAGAAGAAAACGAATAGCCTTTAAAAAATGTACAGAACATTAAAGTCGATGCTAGCAGGCATACAGTGCAGGCACCTAGAGGTCCTGCAGTAGATTTCCTTCACTACAGCCGAACAGTTGACAATCTAAACAAGCAAAGCTCTGTCACTTTCTGCTATCTCTGGAGCTTGCCCATTACCTACTACCTCAAACACAGTCCCATTGGTTAAAGAGACAGTCCATCATAGTGACAGGCCAATAAGAATGCAGTGGGAGGGTGAGAGGAAGTGGGAAAGCTCCGACTGTACCCAGGAGTATCAGAGCTTTGCCTATTCTGAACAGCATTTGGCCAAAGCAGAGGGTATTTGGAGCTTCTGCAGGTATCAGTAATATTGCACAGATTCCTGCTGCTGTTTTTGCCACCTGTAAGAGGACACCAAGCCCGTACACTTATCTGTGATGACCTCTGGCTGTGCGAACAGCCAGGGATAGCTGCGACCACCGTTGGGCTGTCATTAAAGTGTATGGGTTCTGCGGCCACAGCAAGCCGCTCACAGCTGGCAAAAACAGCAGCAGGAATCAGCATATTCCTGCCACTGCCATACGTACCGGGCCAAATCGTCCATACGAATGTAGCCTTAAAGGACATCTCTAGGCAAAAAAAAATAGTTTTCCCTTGAATTGAGGCTGTGCCCACACTGCCCAGGTTAACTGATCATTTTTTTCTAGGGGAGAGGAGAAAGGAGATATACTTACCCAAGCCTTCGATCCTCCCAGCACAAGGACGGTCCGGCACTCCCACGCTCCAGCAATCTTGAGTTGTGGACTGTTCCTAATTTCATCAAGCCCAGAGCAGGCTCCATAGACCAGGAATAGTCCACTGCTGGAAGGTGGATGAGCGCAGTTTTCCAGTGGAACGAAGGATCAGGTGAGTATAAGCTTTCTCCTCACTCCTAGACAAAATCAGCAATTGTGAAAAGAAAGTGGTTAAGAACCGCACTCCCGATTTAACCAGATTTTGATCATGTAAAAATTATATATATTGTGCCACTATACATATAAGTGCTCAACCATGGTGAACATGCCAATTCTATCACCATCTGACATAAACAATAGTAAATAGTGTCCACTGATTTCAACAAATAAAAAACCAAAGGTATCCAGAACCAGAACAGAAATGACAAGAGCGTATCCAGAACCAGACCAGAAATGATGAGAGGGTATCTAGAAGAACCAGACCAGAAATGATGAGCGGGTCTCTAGAAGAACCAGACCAGAAATGATGAGAGGGTATCTAGAAGAACCAGACCAGAAATGATGAGAGGGTATCTAGAAGAACCAGACCAGAAATGATGAGAGGGTATCTAGAAGAACCAGACCAGAAATGATGAGAGGGTATCTAGAAGAACCAGGCCAGAAATGATGAGAGGATATCTAGAAGAACCAGACCAGAAATGATGAGAGGGTATCTAGAAGAACCAGACCAGAAATTACAAGAGGGTATCCCGACCAGAACATTCAAGTCCTTGGCTGGATGCTTGGCTTGGCTTGACTCAACACACTTTGGTGTTGAATCATCATGTTTTTGCTTAGATTCACCTTGGAAATTTTTATTTGTTTGTCACTTTTGGTCTGGTTCTTGATACCCTCTTAACATTTAAGTCCTTGGCTGGATGCAAGCGGATAAAAGAAGAGTGTTCTGAAACCACTATCCGTCAACTAGATATTACCAAATGCTGTTCTTGACTTCCTGTAATAGGGGTCAAGAAGTTCTGGTGAGTGAGCTGTGTGCACGCATGCTGGTGGAGAGGAAGCACAATCAGTAACTTTGGTGTTAAATCATTAACCAGAACCATGTTTTTGCTTGGGTTCACCATGGACTTTTTTATTTGTTGAAATGAATGCACACTATTTACTATTGTTTATGGCACATTCACCATTTAGGCTTCATTCACATCTGAGCGTAGCGATTTACTGCAGTTTTCAGGCATTTATTTAAAGCGTTTTTGCAGCTTTTTACAAGCATTTTTTTTTTATTTTTTATTCTTTATTTGTATAGAAGAATAATATAACCATCATAACACATAGCAACCAAAAGCACAGTGGGTGCCATTACAAAACAGACATAGGTATAAACTATCGTAACACAGTCTAAGGTTAAGTTGCTCGATAGTAGGTTAGTGTGACAGTACTAGCAGTCAGGTAAGTTTCTCTCTTCGACAGATTAGGTGGTAACCATGTACATTTCGCTCGAGGTGTGTGAGGGACAGTTCAGTTTTGTGTTGGAGAGAACTATATTGTGGAGGTATAGAGTCACCCATAAGGGTGTCAAGGCAGGAAGTAGTGGAGTAGGGGGGAAGAGGAGGGAAAAAGAAGAAGAGGAGGGGGGAGGAGCCAGGATGATGGAACGCATGGATGCAACATTGTGAATGATGGGAGGACTTAAACCCTCAGAGCAATTCTCCACAAAGGACTTCCCTTCGTTCAAATATACGAACATGTTGCAGTATGCCCATGTCTTCGAATATCGTTCTCTTTTATTTTGGGCAGTTAGTACCAGATCTTCCAGGGTATTGACACTCCTAACCCTATTGAGCCACGTGGCAATGGAGGTGGGATTGGGGTCTTTCCAATGCAGAGTGACACAGGCTTTGGCAGTGTTAGTGACGGAGGATTGATTTTTTGTATGTCTGAATTGGCATTTGTGAGCAGTGGAGCAGGAAGAAGGCAGGATCCCTTGAAATGGGGAAGCCCGTAAATTGTTGGGAAATCCTTTGTACCTCTGACCAATACCGTTGCAGCTTTGAACAGGACCAGAAGATATGAAGGAAGGTTCCCTTCTCATCTCCACATCTCCAACAACGCTCCGAAGTCTCTGGAAAAAATCCACTCAAAGTCGACGGGGTAAGGTACCAGCGCGTTAGTTTTTTTTTGTTGTATTTCTGTGAGTGCATGCAGATGGATGACTTCAGGGAAAGGTGGATGATGTTTTGGCGTTGGGTAGTTGTGAAGGTCCTATCAAGGTCCCTTTCCCAGTTGCTAAGGCTTGGCAAGATAAAGTCATCTGGAGGGGAGATGAGCATACATCTTTGATAAGGTATGCAGGAGGGGTCTTTGTCTTCACAGTACGATTCAAATAGAGTCCGCTGGTTGCGGAATTGAGTCGGGGGACCCAGGGTGCGGAAGAAGTGATAAAGCTAAAGCGCTTGCCAGAAAGGTAGTTTATACTGACCATCCAGCAGCATCAACATGGAGAGCGTGGGTCAGGCATAAGTAATCAAAAAATGGGAAGCTTGAAAGCAGTCCCCCTCCCGGAGTCTTCCACTCCTGGCATGAAATTTGGGGTTTCCCAATATGGGAAATAGTGGGGAATAGGCGGAGGAAAGTTCTGGTTTTGTACAAGCCATGTAACCAACCCGGAGAATAGGACCTATCGTAGGATGAGACGATGAGCTGATGAAGCCCACATTATCTAGATGGACTAGTTGGGGTAGCAGGGATTGCAGCCGAGAGGCAAGTATCTTGGTGAAGAGCTTCAAATCCACATTCAGCAAAGGGATTGGTCGGTAACTTCCACAAACAGAGGGATCCTTCCCTCCTTTTGGGATAACTGAGACATGTCCTAAGAGTGATTCCGGTGGGAATGAAATAGTCTGGCCTAGGCCATTAAATACTTTTACCATATGTGGACCTAACAAGGGGAGGAGGGTCATGTAGTACTGTATAGTGAACCCGTCTGGGCCGGGTGCTTTGCTTGTGTTTGGCTGACATTACAGCCCCGCTCAGCTCCTCCATGGAGGTGGGGACCTCATGCTCTCCCCAAATCAGGGATGGGAGGCGTTATAGATGTGCCGAAGAGAGGTTTTCTTCTATGGAGAAGGAGGGAGGAGAGGATGGAAGGTTGTAGAGGGAGGAATAAAATTCCCCAAACGTAGTTGTGCTTCTCTCGCCCTTTTTAATAGGGGATCCTTGTTTGATCAAAATTCCCCTTATGACCGCTTTATGGGCTTCCCACACCATGCCTGGATCACTCTTCGGGATAGCAATTGTTTGAAAGTAAGCCGCGATTTCTTGGACCATCTCATTCAAAACCTCTGGGATCTGCAACAGGCTCTCGTTCAAATGCCATCGCCAGTCTGTGGCGGCGTTAGAATTAGACAGAGAGAGAAGCAGCATGACAGGCGCGTGATCGGACCAAGTTATGTGGCCAATAGAAATGTCTTGGACGAGAGATAATAGTTGGTGTGGAACAAGATAAGAGGTCTATTCGGGAGTACAACTGCTGAGGGGTAGAGAAGAATGAGTAATCTCGTTCACCAGCGTGTAGAATGCGCCAGGCATCCACTAACTACAACTTGTGGAGATTTTGTTGTATATGTTTCCTAGAGCTGAGGGGAACAGAGGAGGAACCGGAAGAGGTATCCAATTTACAAGCATTTTTAATGTGTTTTAGAAGTGTATTACAAGCGTTTTACAGCTTCAGACATTTTTCTTAAAGCACTAGAAGGAGGAGAAGGAGAGGAAATTAGGGGTGGAGAGCTGCTATTTGAGCTAGAAATGCTCAAGTCAGGCGTTTTACTCAGGAGACAGACCGCTCAGATGTGAACAGGGGCCATTGGAATTAATGGGATTTCCCTTGTTGAGCGTTTTAGAACTACAAGCTTCAAGCAGAAAATCACTCAGGTGTGAACGTGGCCTTATTTTTCGAGCACTTTTATGTATAGTGGCACAAAAAAGCAAAATATTAATACGTTTTTTTTTTTTTTTTCATATTTTATGTCCTGACCATCCTGAACAAAAGAGATGATATACATAACCACTATTCATTCCCTTTAAGAAAATATTCATATACTGCATGTAGACTTAAGCGTTCTGTATTGTGGACCATTGATGGATCCTGTTTCAGGTCCTTGGGGAGTGGAGCTGACAAACAGACATAGATATTTTCCAATATGCTATGTGGACTTTAAATGGAGACATTCTAAAATAGGCAAGACACAATGAATACACATGGAAAATGGCCATCCCCAAAGAAAAGAGCTATGGCATGTGGTGCACTCATGTAAGCGTATATATAGGGTGACTAATTAATGACACTATCGTCACACGCAGACTATCCGGGTAAATTAGCTGGAGCAGGAAAAAGGGTCATATCATTAGCATGCGTCACACAAGAACTCTCACTTGCAAGCAAGACGGTCTGATTTCTGGGTAACTGTTACATGAGCTCTAGAAATTATTTTAGTCACTAGCGGCAGCTCACTTTTCCCACAGGCAACATGCACTATATGTAATGCCATTCACTGCAAGGTACGTCTGGTAAAATGTAACAAACGTTTTTCCCTTTGGGGGCCCAAAACTGATCAGGGAGCACCTGGTTATTAATACTACATGTACAATGCACTAGGTTGGTACTTTTGTTAAAATGTATGCCACTTATTTCCTTACCTAATAAAATGTTGGGAATAGAACATTCAGATTTTCATAAGAAAACAGCAAAGATCACTTTGTAATTCAAGAGGAAAAATCGGCAGTAAATGTAATAGGTATGGGGTATACAAAACTAAAAACCAGAAGGTCCAAATCTGAATTTTTTAAACTGCGGCAACTTCCTGCCCAGCCCCAGTGTCCCCTTACCAGGGTCTTTACGCTCCAGGGGCAGGGAGCACTGACCAATCATGCAACCACTGTGAATGGCTGCCCATGATTAGGAGCCGGTCCTATCTGGTCCTGATTGTTGGTAGAAACAGAGAGCTGTATTGACAGCTCCATCACTATGCTGGGAGTACGCACTCAGCAAATAAAAACTAAAATTAAAAAAAAATGGATGGCTATGTGCAGCATGTGGGCATTAAAGCCCACCCTCTTTGCTGCCATACATATACGTTACGTGGTCAGAAAGAGCTTAAAGTGATTGTAATGCCCCGTACACATGATCGGATTTTCCGACAACAAATGTTGGATGTGAGCTTGTTGGCGGAAAGTCCGACCGTGTGTACGCTCCATCGAACATTTGTTGTCGAAATTTTTGCCAACAAATGTTTGTTGGCAAGCAGGTTCTCAAATTTTCCGCCAACAAATGTTTGTTGTCGGAAAGTCCGATCGCATGTACACAAGTCCGACGCACAAAAGTTCACGCATGCTTGGAATCAAGTACAAACCGGAAACGCTCGGTCTTGTAAAACTAGCGTTCGTAATGGAGACATCACGTACGTCTTGTACGTAACCACGTTTGTAATTGTTGGCCAACATTTGTGTGACCGTGTGTATGCAAGACAAGTTGGAGCCAACAACCTTCAAACAAAATTCCACGGTTATGTTGTCGGAAAGTCCGATCGTGTGTACAGGGCATTAAGGTTTGCTTTTTTTTTTTACAAAAAAATAACAAACATGTTATACTTACCTGCTTTGTGCAAGGGTTTTGCACAGAGCAGCCCAGATCCTCCTCTTCTGTGGGGTGCCCCGATAGTGCTTCTGGCCCCTCCCCTTCATCGGGGGCCCCCCACGGAGTGCTGCTTTCCATGGGGGGGCACCCGTGGGGACTCGCTCCCGAGTCCTGCTGCTGCGTCCATTGACATAGACAGCCTGGATCGGATGGGCTCAGGTAAGAAAAAGGGGGGGCTGGGGGGGAGCTGCATCAAAGGATGTTTTTGCATGTTGCATAGGGACCTGGGACCTCCCAAGGGTCTGCTGGCAAGGGGGAGGGGAGGGGGGAAGGGGGCAATCCGCATGAGAGTGGGAGCGGGTACCTGGTCTGGTGCCCCCTCCAACAGTATATATTAAGGTTGTGGCAGTTAAAAATGTGGCGGTTGGATCTTTAATTGTTTTGGTTTTGTGTTTTGGTTTTTGCAGGTTTTCTTACTTGAACTAGAAAGAAAGCCTTACTGTTTTCTCATTATCTGGCTATTGGACCATTTCAGGGATGAACAGAGCCTCACGCTACAGCCTCTGGTTGATGTTTATACCATAATGAGAATAAAATATTTTCAGTACTTTTTTCAGGGTAGAAAATACATTAAAATGTTACCTAACCACTGAAGCAAAGGTTTGATGGATTTTATTGATATATTCCACCCCAACTTTATATTTCAGGCTTGTATGGTTGGGGCCAATAGAATCCCATTGCCGACCTGTATCTACCAGGAATTCCATTGGTGAGAGATCCACAACAGAATTTCTTCCATTGCAAAGGAGAATGATCGAATGATGGCTTAACCCCCCGACTAATTCTTCATAATGCAAGGTAAATGAATACTTTTGAATCTATCTAGAGAGAGTGGTGCCATCATTATGGCTTTCCAGTAGGAGATGGAAACACAAACTGCTTCAGGTAAATTTCTCAATCGGAGTCTCAGAGATTTAAAGAACAAGTTTAATTTTATACACAAACCTAACAGTCCACCTTCCATTGTCCCTAAACTAAAAAAAAAAAAAAAAGTCACTACCCCACCCAGATGGCTGACATTAGCAACCTTCACTTGTGTTTACCATGCTTTGGCCCAAACTCTTTTCCAGCACTGGCCATGCCTGTGCCATGAGTCCCTACAGATGCTAGGAGTACAGCTCCACTGGAATCTCGGGGACTCACAGCGGTACCTCTGCCAGGCAGAGCTGCCATTGTGTCCTTGCTGGGTGTCCCGTGAATCCCTATATTCACAGAGATCACAAAGACTGCAGCCATCCCCACAGAGTGTACACCAAGCACCACTGTCCCTGTCCAAATGTCTTATGAACATCTGTCCCCACCCTATTAGATTGTAAGCTCTTCTGAGCAGGGCCCTCTTAATCCTCTCGTATTTTATTGTATTATAACTGTATTGTCTCCCTTTTATTTTGTAAAGCGCTACGTAAACTGTTGGTGCTATATAAATCCTGTAATAATAATAATACAGTGAACATCTGTACCAGTGTCCCATTAACATCTGTACCACTCCCTCTAGGCAAACCTGCACTTAATCTATCCACTGCTATATATGTGATCCAATTTTGGACACACTTAAAATGATAGAGTGCGCATCTGTTCCACTGCGCACGCGTCACCCCCTCGCCTTCCATCTAGACCAGCTCTCTGGTCTACTTCCTGTTTGCGCTCCACCGTGGAGCGCACCAGGAAGCTGGCGACCGTCTGTCCCGCGTCGGTGACGTCACGACGCCGGACGCGGCCGCGCCGTCATGACGCGGCCGCGCCCGGCACCGCCCCGTCAGAGGTCCACACTGGGAGGTTACCATAGCGCCTTCTGGCGCCCGCCTCCCAACAACACAGCAGCCAATCAGCACTGAGGCCTCAGGTTAGTTGACACACACCCACCCTCAGCTGTTGTCCATTATTTTGACCACATATAAACCCTCCATACTCTGGCTTCAGTCTCATGCTGCTGACTGACCAGAGTTGACCTCCTATCCTCTACTCACAAATTATACTCAGGTAAATACAAGGTCTACTTCTCTGTAGCCAGACACTCATACTTTGTTTTTCCTTGTTTCTGACTATTCCCATTTTACTCTATTTTACAGTGACACACTCGCTGACCCACTGTGTTCAATACAGGACGTGGGCTTTTAGCCCTAAACCCTGTATGTTGGACCTTGTATTCTGAGGGGGTTTTCAGCAGGTCTCCTATACCCCAGTGTCTAAGTACACTTTGTTTTTACTGCATATACCTTTGATTCCCTGGATCCCACGCTCAGTGGCTCCCCCATATGACAAACAATTGAGCTTTGGCAGGACATGTGAGTACCTCATTGTGTTTCCTCTCTTTGAGATAAATCTCCTCCAGCAATATAGATTTTCTCTAGTGCAAATATAATGTATTGATATACTGAGACTAATTTTATGACCCTTCATCTATTTAGATGAGTTTCTAAGGATACAAATTGCCTTGACAAAGGACCACCGTCCGAAACATGTTGGCATCTTCCTTACCCTATGTACCAAGCAAGTTTATACCTCTGTCATAATGCTTTGTATGTTTTTGCTCTTTTGACATGTTATAAACTGTATCAACTGATTGTATCCTCATTGCAAACATACCATGCCTTCTGAGCATTCCCTTGTTCACTGTATACATTTTTGAATAAACGTTTACTTTTTCACATGCATACATCGTTTTAAAGTGTCTATCTTCACTCCAAGCATCCCCCAGGGGTATTGGCCTTTACCTTATGCACATTATGGCCTACTATTAAAACTGTTAAAATGATAGAGTTCTGACCGCAGTACACTGGGGCGCCTTGACGTGGCCACTGTGGCTTACACCTATGTTTGCAAACCCTTTGCTTTTAATGTGAACTGTAATGCCGCGTACACGCGGTTTGGAATTCTCGTCGGAAAAGGCTCTGATGGTTTTCCCGTCGGAATTCCGACGGAATTTTGCTCAAACTGTCTTGCCTACACACGGTCACACCAAATTCCGACGGTCAATAACACCGCGGCATACAACGCATTCGACAGCACTATAAAAGGGAAGTTTAATGCTTCCGAGCATGCGTTGAATTGTTTCCGAGCATGCGTCTGAATTTTGCGTGTTGGAATTACATACACACGATCAGAAAATCAGATAGAAAGGTTTTCTGCCAGGTTCTCAATCCAAAGTCCGTCAGAAATTCTGACAGAAAAAGACTGATGGGCATACACACGGTCGGAAAATCTGATGAAAAGCTCCCATCGGACTGTTTTCATCGGAAATTCCGACCATGTGTACACGGCATTAGACAGGGTCAATTTTGGTTTTGCTAGCTGGAAAGTGAGCTGGAAATATTTGCTTTTTGATGTGAAATTAGATTAGAACCTCCGTAGGGTGGACTAGTTGGGTTTTTGTATAAAAGTAAACTTGTCCTTTGAGAAGTCAGCTTGTAATGGCAACCCATCACTACCTGCCTCAAACTCACAAATAAGGTTTACATAGAGTTGTCCTTTAATTTTTAGCTTGAGGCCTGAGAACAACACTAAAATGCATCACATAAAAGACAACACATTAAAAACACGGGACTTCCCAAAGCAGCTTCGTCTAGGGAAGTCCAGAAAATGATGTGATGATTGATAGATAACAAGAGACAAAAAAAAAAGACAGATAACAAAGCTGCAGGGAATTTTGCTCAAAGTTGGGGATAAATACAGAGCAGAGTATTAGTAATGACAGCAAACACACCGCTGTTCCAAAAACAAGATTTTATTGGATTGGGACTACAAATAAAAATAAAATTATAGCGTTTAAACAAAGTCTCATATCAGCTGGAAAGAAAAAAATGTTGCGGGGATGGCCTCAGGTTCAGAACTCAATGAGATGTTCTATTGTGTGTCTGCATGTATCCTAATGTGTGTCCGATTTCAATATGGAAATATGCATGGAAGGCAATGAGAGAGCCTGGATGGAGGTTTCGGAAAGTGTATGTTTTCCTGTATAAACCCTGTATTTAAAGAACTCTCCATTGGTAAGGCTCAGAAATAAATCTGTGTTCAATTCTATAATCATAAGGCTCCATCTTATAGAATTTGGTAGAACGCCTACTGTGCAGGAAGTGAATGTATCAACGTACAAGTCTTTGTTAGTTGTCACTCTCTATTATTTTGATGATCTACCCAACCTTAGCTGCTATCAGATCTATCTCAGGTGCAACATCACAAATGTGGAATGTCTAATTTGTCAGTGATGTTGGATAATTATTCATATTTTAATTATTTATACAAATATATGGCTGCTGTTTATTATTGTGTCACAGATTGGGGTCTTCGAGATTTTATTTTTTAGAGTTCACCCTAAAGGGAACCATGGTAGAAGCAAGGGCTTCAATGGCTAAAAATATAATACGGAAACAATTTACATTCAGATGATATTGTTTCCATATTGTGGGGCCCATACACTTCTCCACAGTCTATTGATGGGTAATGCCCATATTTTTTGGGCTGCAATTAAGCAGCCAATTCACTTTGAATGCCCTCAATGCACAAAAAAGCATATGGAGACCTCCACGCTATGGCGTGAGCCCCCCCCCCCCCCCCCCCCTCTTAATTTTGAAAAATAATAATGCTTATTCAATTAGGCAATGTCAACAGTATTTAGAGTTTAGCAACCCTACAGCTCCCTGCCTTATTTAGATCGTCAGCCAAAAAATCTCCTTCTTGGAGGTGGGTGACCCAAACTTGCAACAACCAAATGTAGTTGATATGGATTGTCTAAGTAAGTGCTGCCTGCCCTGATACACACCACCATAAAAGATCTACGTACACAGGCTGATGGATCTCTCAAATATTTGTATATGTTATCCCAATATCTAAGGGGATATATGTAGAGATTGAAAGTGGTGATTTGGCTCCTTCTTCAGACTATTTATTGGAAGAGACATTCCAAAACGCCCTCACCAGGATATCGGTTTATTAAAGTGAAGTCTGTAACAGTGGAACTCCTGCCATTTTTGTTTTATTTAGGTGTAGAGTTGGGCAAGGTTAAAACCTCAGTCTGGCCTTTACTGATTTGTCACCACTGGGGGGGGGGGGGGGGGGATTTAGATTTTATTGTAGTCCTAGTGCCAGTGATCACTGGAACGGTAGACTAAGGGGACATTTTTCCAAAGGGGACACAAACAGTAGTAAACACCTGTAGTCTCAATTTGAGGAGATGGTATGATTCACCCCATTTAGATGTCACCACCTCTCTAAATCAATTAGTTTAAAAATGTCAATGTTATGTGAAAACACATCAGTTCATTACTAAATCTTCAGTCATGAGTGCCCAAGATCTGCCTGCTGGACTTTACGGATTAGACCCCTTTCACACCACACCGCCCATAGCGTCAGCGGTAAAATGGCGCTATTTTTAGCATCGTTTTACCGTCGGATTTGCTGCGCATTTCGGCCGCTAGCGGGTCGCTTCTACCCCCCACTGGCGGCCGAGAAAGGGTTAAAACCATTGATTTCAATGGGGAGCAGCGCTGGAGGAGCAGTGGAGGATGAGTTCACCGCTCCTTCACCGCTCCAAAGAAGCTGCTGGCAGGACTTTTTGTTGCACCGCTGCAGTGTGAAAGCCCGAGGGCTTTCACACTACAGACAATGGTGCAGCTGTTGCAAAACACCCTTCGTGTGAAAGGGGTCTTACTGCCATCTGGCAGCAACTGTTACCATCTAGTCGAGTCTTGGAGAAATAGGAGGAGTTGGGGAGGGCGCAACATACTGCGCAGTAACTGAGAAATTTGCTTTGGGTGCAGCTGACCTTTAAAAAAGTAAACTGTTCCTGAGTGTTAATTTCATAGGAGGTTCACTTTTAGACCCCTTTCACACTGGGGCTTTTTCAGGCGCTTTAGCGTTAAAAAAAGCGACTGTAAAGCGCCTGAAAGAAGCCGCAACTGCAATCCCAATGTGAAAGCCCGAGTGCTTTCACACTGAGGAGCTGCGCTGGCAGGGCATCAAAAAAAGTCCTGCAAGCAGCTTCTTTGCAGCGCTTTTGGAGCGGTGAATACACCGCTCCTAAAGCGCCCCTTCCCATTGAAATCAATCGGAAGTGCCTGCAAAACGCCTGAAAAGCGTCTGGCACCAGCGCTTTTGGCATCAGCGCTTTGTGGGCGCTTTTAACCCTTTATTTGGCCACTAGCAGGGGTTAAAAGCGCCCCACTAGCGCTCGAAAAACGCTGGTAAAGCGCCGCTAGTTTAAGCGTTGCTTTACGAGCGTTTTTCGGGTGCTGGCAGTGTGAAAGGGCTCTTAAAGCACTTGGGTTTTCACATTGGGATTGCAGATGAGGCTTCTTTCAAGCGCTTTACAGGTGCTTTTTTTAACGCTAAAGTGCCTGAAAAAACGCCTGAAAAACGCCCCAGTCCAGTGTGAAAGGGGTCTTAAAGCTGCTAATCTGGCAACCTCAGTCACGTAGATAGGTAACCCTACCATGCTGTCACCAATTGACAAACATAGGTATTAAAATAGAATCACAACACCTTGTGACCCATTTTTAAAGATGTTATGAAATATAATTATTTTCTTTTATTAGGAGAAATGTAATATGTGGAAATAAAGCAATCAGGACATTATGTTCTCTCCCTGAATGGGCCATATAAATATAATACTAATTATGCTGGCTTGCATTGTTAGTAAAAGTGTGGTAAATACCTGGAGGACCTGGCAGTTTCAGCTGTCTGATGCTGGAAGATGGGCAGGGAAACAGAATAACATCTTCAGAGGAGAGGGAGAAGAACAAGCTACTTTTGCTGTTCCCTTGTGAAGTGAGAGAATCACACCCGGCATCTCCCCAGTGTGCATGCTTCTAGCTTAATCCTGTAGGAAATTTGTTTCATTTTGTTCCATTTCGTATTAGCCATTAATTTGTATTTCGCAATTCGTGTCCGAAATTCAATTTGGATTTGTACAAAATACGAATTTTCATGAACTTTTCATAAGAATTCCGAACGTTCATTGCGATGAATTTATCATTATGAGGGGCTCCCACCATCCCTGTGCTGTGATGACTTCCTGGGTTTTTAACTTCATCATAATGAATAATCGTAATTAACGAACATTCTTATTTTGTCCGATTCTGAATCTCCCATCGACTACCAGTACCAGTCTCCCACTCCCATATTAAAAAAGGTCATTTTCCCAACCCTCACTCAGCAGCAGAGGAAAACCTCTGATTGGTCAACAAAACACCAGTCACGTTTCCGTTGTAACGGAATTTGGATCCGAAATTCGTAAACGAAATTTCGTACAAAATTTGAAATAGAAATTCGTATTTCAGGTCCCCCCGAATGTACGAATTTATGGAAATTTGTACGAATTTTCGATTCGTACGAAACTAATCGCACATGTCTAATGTCTAGAGGGGTTGACAGGGGATGCTTTCTTTTCTTGCTCAAAGACAACTGTAGACCACAGGGAAACGCACGTGGCAAAATATTGAGGATGCAGACTTGCTTGATTTGCCTGAATATAGACTATATGACCAAGTGTTTGTGGACATGGATCATCACGCTATATAAGCTTGTTGGACATCCCATTCCAAAACCAAAGGAACTAATATGGAGTTACTCCACCACCATATTTGCACCCTCAACCTCCAAAAGTGCATTTGTGAGGTTGGATACTATGTTGGATGAGAAGACTTATCTCACAATCAGCATTTTAGTTTATCCCGAAAATGTTCAGTAGGATGGAGATCAGGGCTTTGTGCAGGCCACTCGAGTTCCTGCACAGCAACCTTGTCAAACTATGCCTTTTAGGAGCTGGCTTGGTACACAACATGCTGGAACAGAAAAGGGTCTTCCTTAAACTGGTACCTTAAAGTTGGAAGCCCACAATAATAATGCATGAACAGTCCTATTCGATCCGATTGCAGTTTTGCCTGAACTGGCTGAAAATTTTCAACAACCCTGGACCCAAATCTGGTCACCATTGAAGTTAATAGTGACACCATTTGGGTGGGGTGTACACGTCACACGCTCTCAACTAAATTACAGAATCCTAGCTGCGGTAATTTCATTAAGTAAATTTGGATAAATATAAATGACAGCCAGGGATCTCTCATTTAACAAGTGCAGCATGTTCAGACCAACAAGCAATGGGCCTTCATGATTGATGAGGATTACCTTGCTGGACATTACAATTGACAGATACGTTGCTGTAAACCGTAATTGATGCTTTTAAAATCTGGTCAGTATGGGTTTGTGTTTAATAAAGATTTATTATATATTTTTTTACATTTAACTCTTTGCGGGAATGGGTAATGCCGCGTACACACGGCCGGACTTTGCACCGTCCAAAACTCCGTCTACATTTCCGACAGAAAAATTAAGAACAGGCTCTCAATCTAAAGTCCATCGGAAATGCCAACAGAAAAGTCCGATGGGGCATACACATGGTCGGAATATCCGATGAAAAGCTCCCATCTGACTTTTTCCATCGGAAATTCCGGCCGTGTGTACGCGGTAAACCGTAATTGATGCTTTTAAAAGCTGGGCAGTATGGGTTTGTGTTTAATAAAGAATTATTATATTTTTTTTACATTTAACTCTTTGCGGGAATGGGTAATGCCGCGTACACACGGCGGGACTTTACACCGCCCAAAACTCCGTCAGCATTTCCGACAGAGAAATTAAGAACAGGCTCTCAATCTAAAGGTACATAAGAGTTGATAATGTACCCATGTACTCATTACCTTAGAAGGGGGTGGATATCTGGTCGCCCTCTTATTAAAATGGTGTGGGGTACCATGGTAGTATCTGAAAACCTCCTTTAAAATGTTACTCCATCTCCTTTTTAGGGCACAAGAAGGTGGGGAAGAGGCCATTTTCACTCAACATTAGGCACAGGGATACCTCATAAAGGGAAAACATGAACACCACTGTAGTTTCAGGTCACATAACCTAATGTCACAGCATCCATTCATTGAGTCACTGTTACTCTTCCAACATCAAAACAGTGGAGACCTGCTACAGTCCACAGGATCTAATGTGAAGTTTAACATTTAAGCCACTTCCTGTCTACCTGCACTGCAAATCATTGTTCTGGTACCTGATAGTGACACCAGAGGGCCATGTCAGCACACGGCCACATATAGTCAGCACTAGGGGCGGTTGTAACAGGGTGACAACACTGGAGCAGAACTGGGAGACAGTCATCATCCCATAACAGGAAGTACCCGAACAAGTACCTTCAAGGCAGGATTAGCAGGTATTAATTTAATAAAAGCTGCACATAAAAAAGGGTTTAAAAATTATTTTAAACTGACATTAAAGTGTACTTTTTTTTTGGTGGTGAGAGGTTTTTACTGCTCTCTGTGTCCCACTAGAGGATTCATTCATTCTCTGTTTTATTTTACCATTGTCGCCGGGGCTAAAGTGATTCTAAAAATTCTAATTTGTCACTAGGACATGAGGTGAGGTCAAATCTTTCCAGAGGGGAGAGGGTATTTCCTTACTCTGGAGAGATTTCTCCTGACTTCCTGTTTTGTCTATAGAACAACAAGTGAAGCTTAAATCCCCCCCAATTGGGCAAAGACAAAAAAGAAAGAAAAACCTGAAAGGGTTTTAACCATTCCCATTATTTGAGGTGGCCAGTTAAAGCCAATGCTTAGTGAAGTGGAGAAGAGCAGCACAAAGGGAGCCTCATAGTCTGTAGAATACAGGTTCCAGCAGGCCTAGGTGTAAAGGAACACTCGAAGAGGAGAACATGTATTGCCTAACTCTGATAGGGCAGAAAATTCCTACTTCATGAAGGTACACTGGGTGCAGGTCTTTGACCTGATGGGACTAACTCTGTTTGGGCAGAATATTCCTACTTTCAGAAAGTCCACTGAGTTGCAGGTCTTCGACCTGATGGGTCAAGCTATCACTGCGGTTCAGGTCTTCGACCTGATGGGTCTAGCTCTGATAAGGCAGAATACTGCGTGACTTAGGTGCAGGCCTTCAACCTGATGGGTCTAGCTATCAAGAAACGTTGTGCCGAAACATTATCTGAGGGAAGAATGTCACTCAATGCGTAAGATTGCATCAAAAGCCAGAGGTGTCTGAGCAGAGGAAGGTTTTTATCATTAGTGGCTGGAGATATGGGGATGCCATTTAGTGCAGTCTGTTAGTAAGCAGCCTCCCAGGGTGAGTGTCAGTGACACAAGGAGCCCTCCTCCATTCTTTTCTGTTCCATCAAAGCTGCATGAGGAGGACTATCCTGCTCCTATGCCTCCCCCTGGTGCAGCTGGGCCAGGGCTCTGTCGTCTCGGCACAGTCCGATTTTCAGGGGCAGCAGCTTGACTCCTGTGTTAGTTTGTTAGTGACAGGAGATTATCTGACTTGCCCTGTATACAGACAGAAACTGCAGTCAGCGCATAGGCAAGCAAGCCATTCACAGCACAGGGAAAACAGCAAGCGATGCCGGGGTGGGCAAAGCAAGTAAACCAGTGCAGCTATGTCAACTTTTAAAGCAGAACTATAAACAAACTGTTTCTATCTCGGATTATGAGTTTGACCCTGCCAAAACTTTTTTCTTTGAATTTTGGGTAGAACGTGCAAAACTTGGAACCGCTGTTGGGTTTTAATTTCTACATGTCACTTCCTGTCCTGGATCTTCTCTCACCAACAGGGACACATCAACAAAAATATGATCCAAGTTATCTTTCCTGCTCATCCATAACCCCCAAAAAAAAAAGTTTTCTGGTTGGAATTGCCTTAGAGTGGCAATTTGGTAATAATCTGGAAAACGTAAAAGGTCACCCATAAACTTTTAGGAACCTCTTTATTTTAGTATCTCACCTGCTTTGAAAAATATGAAGTCTACAGCTGACTGAACCAAAATTTGGCCTGGATTCACAAGTACCTGTGCATCTGTGAAAATTGCCTGATCTGGGTTTGGGTCAACTGGGTAAGCTGGACTGGGTCAGTGGACAGATGAAGGAGTGTATTGGTCATTATTTAACTATAATATTATATCAACCTGTTATATTGCTTTTGGCAACGCTCAAACTAGAGTTGAAAGCATATCCCTGTGTCCCAGAGCAGGGGTTGCATGCTTGTCCTGATACCAATCCAGAGGGCTAGTAAGTGTAAAGAGGAAAGGATCGCCACAACTCCCAACCAGCCCAGGTTAATAAACGATAAGGAGTGGCTTCAGCCTACATGTCTCCACCAACCCAAACACCCTGATGCATTTTGCCTCACCCACCGGGTGCGTGTTTGGCTTGGTGGAGACATGTAGGCTGAGTCCTTTCCTTACCATTAATTTACCTGGGCTGGTCGGAAGTAGTGGCGATCCTTTCCTCTTTTTATTTTTACATCATTTACTCAATAAAGAACAATACTATATCCTTATTTGGTTAACTACATTATGTGCAACCTGTGTCGCTATAAATACTGGAGCATCTTCCTGAGACTCTGAAAAAGTGGCTTGGAGAAGCTATGAAATGTCTTCAAAATTACAGAACAAGTCCAGTTGAATGTGACCAACTACTACTAGCCTTGTTCAACAGGATAAGGGTAATGATTATATTAAAGGGGTAAAAGATGTATTTTGAAAAGAGTACCTATAACCAACATGCCCCATAGCTAACATTGTGAACAGAGAGGCCAAATGTTGGTTCAGAAACCTCATAGCTCCACCACTGCTTACAGGTGATCTTGAAGGCCTGATAGAACTGAATAAGTGGCTTGGAGAAGCTACGAAACGTCTTCAAAATTACAGGATAAGTCCAGTTGAATGTGGCCAACTACTACTAGCCTTGTTGAGTTGGATAAAGTTAAGGGAAAAGACTTATATTGAAAACAGTACCCATAACCAACATGCCCCATAGCTAACATTGCTCTTATCTTTACACTAGCACCTTGTGAACGGAGAGGCCAAATGTTGGTTCAGAAACCTCATGGCTCTACCACTGCTTACAGGTGATCTTGAAGGCCTACTGGAAGTGGCTTGGAGAAGCTACAAAACGTCTTCAAATTTACAGAACAAGTCCAGTTGAATGTGACCAATTACTACTAGCCTTGCTAAATTGGGTAAGGTTAATGTAAAAGATTTATATTGAAAACAGTACCCATAACCAACATGCCCCATAGCCAACGTTGCTCTTATTGTTACACTAGCACCTTGTGAACTGAGAGGCCAAAAGTTGGTTCAGAAATTTCAGGGCTCTGCCATTGCTTACAGGTGATCTTGAAGGCCTGATAGCATGGCTCTGAAGGAATCGACATTTTAAAAGTTGACATATCTGTTGCAATATCATAGAACAAGCAAATACACAAGTAGAAAAAAAGTGTTGTTATGCATACGGACAACAATCGGCATACATGAGTATAATGCAAAGCCAGTGCAAGGCATGCTCTCTTCATCGGCAGGTCAGTGACATTGCATAGACGTTAGGAGGTGACAAGAGCTTATTGATTCATTCACAGATATTTGCAAATATTCACATACATGGCATCATATAGTTCAAATGGCAAAACATCAAACCCAGATGGTAAATTAATCATCGCTAGTCAATTATCATCACCAGTATGAAAAGAAATCTGTTCAGGAAATGATTGCAATACAGTCTTCAAAAGCATGTTGGAAAATGAACCAGTGTAACCTGTACAGTGTGCATTGTATTCAAGATAACTCGATAAGGAGTGGCATGATTGCATGAGAATTAGTCGTAGATGGGCATATGCAAGAATTTGAATCGTAAATTGTAAAACGTAAATTTATATTAACCTCCATAGCGGTATGATTATGTCAAAATATTGATGCTCAAAGCGGTACAATGTTTTGCGTTGAAATTTAGCGTTTTATATTGTAGGCCTGTAATGCCCCGTACACACGCTCGGAAATTCAGACGTAAAAGATCCAATCGGATAATGTTGTCAGAAAATCCAATCTTGTGTGGGCTCTATCTGACTTTTTCCGTCGGAATTTCCGACGGAAAAAGCTTGAGAGCTGGATCTAAAATTTTCCGATCGTGTGTAGACAATTCCGACGGATAAAGTGCCACGCATGCTCAGAATGAATTACAACACGAAAGCTATTGGACCGTGTGTACAGGGCATAATTCTTAGGAATAACACACTTAAATCTGTCCAAACAAGAGTCTAGTAGACAGCCCGGATATGATAAAGTTTGAAACACGAAATCATAAATTATAATATCATAAATAACTATAAATAATTAAAACAAATAATAATATAATAATAATAAAAATTACTCAATAATGTAATCAAATCAAAAAACACAGACATTTGCTCAGTTGCAGAATTGTCGCTGTCATTACTGTTTTTGATGGCGAATTTCCCCACAAATCACCATCGATCAATTCTGCAAGTGATTCTAATTTATTATCGCTGTTTTCTAGCTGGTCTAAAACGGCTTTTGATGTAAAGGGACACTTTTTGGTTGCTATGGACAATCCCCAGTTTCCAGGCAGAAAGAACAGTATATATAATATAAAACTGCATGCAGGGCACTGGACTAACCACTAGGGACAAAAGGGATGTGAAATAATGTGATACAGTAATGTAATCTGTAAGATTACAGTGTACTGTATGTGTATTGTGTTTTTAACTTTTTGAATTTGGCGCCGGGCTCCATCCCCGTGCGTAGCAACACTCGCAGGAAACGGAGGCCGGCACTGTGATAGATCGAGCGGAGGACACGGCCCGCGCACACAGCGGGGAAACATTGCAGGATCCTGGGGACAAGGTAAATAACTTTACCTGGATTCTGCGATGCGATCCCGAGTGTGGCTCGGGGTTACTGCTTTTGGTGCTGAAAATTCACCCCGAGCCACACTCGGGAATACCGCCAGGGAGGTTAATAGTGTCCTAATGCACTTTGGGGTTGATTTACTTTAAAGGGAGAGTGCAAAATCTGGTGCAGCTCTGCATAGAAACCAATCAGCTTCCAGGTTTTTTTTTTTTAAATCTTAATTGAACAAACTAAGGCCCCTTTCACACATGCGGACCGTATGTCCGTATTTCATCCATCCGTTTTCGGATGAAATACGGACATACATGCACCCCTATGGGATAGCGGGTGTCAGCGGATGAGCATCCGCTGACACCCGCTATCGTCTGCCTCCGCTATTGTCTGATTCTGCAGACGGAGGAAAAACCCTATTTTTTCATCCGTCTGCAGAGCGGATCGGATGAACACGGACAGACGGTCCGTGTTCATCCGATCCCCCATAGAGGAGAGCGGATAACTGACAGGGCGGTCCCTGCACAGCCGCCCTGTCATCCGCCAGGCTTAGCGGGGATCAGCTGTGCGAGCAGCGGATCTTCGCGGGGCGGATCAATACGGATCCGCCCCGTGTGAAAGGGGCCTGAAGTTAGAATCTGATTGGCTACCATGCACAGCTGCACCAGATTTTGTTCTCTCCAATCTTAGTAAACCAACCACTTTGGAGTGCAATTAAAGTGAAACTGGAGAGTGCAAAATCTGGTGCAGCCATGCATGATAGCCAATCAGTAATGGCCCAGAGCTAGGAACTACAGTGGTGTGAAAAAGTGTTTGCCCCCTTCCTCATTTCCTGTTCCTTTGCATGTTTGTCACACTTAAGTGTTTCGGAACATCAAACCAATTTAAACAATAGTCAAGGACAACACAAGTAAACACAAAATGCAATTTGTAAATGAAGGTGTTTATTATTAAAGGTGAAAAAAAATCCAAACCATCATGGCCCTGTGTGAAAAAGTGATTGCCCCCCTTGTTAAAAAATACTATAACTGTGGTTGTCCACACCTGAGTTCAATTTCTCTAGCCACACCCAGGCCTGATTATTGCCACACCTGTTCACAATCAAGGCATCAATTAAATAGGAGCTGCTTGACACAGTAAGGTCCACCAGAAGATCCTTAAAAGCTACACATCATGCCGAGACCCAAAGAAATTCAGGAACAATTGAGAAAGAAAGTAATTGAGATCTATCAGTCTGGAAAGGGTTATAAAGCCATTTCCAAAGCTTTGGGAATCCAGCGAACCACAGTGAGAGCCATTATCCACAAATGGCGAAGACATGGAACAGTGGTGAACCTTCCCAGGAGTGGCCGGCCACCCAAAATTACCCCAAGAGCGCAGCGACGACTCATCCAAGAGGTCACAAAAGACCCCACAACAACGTCCAAGGAACTGCAGGTCTCACTTGCCTCAGTTAAGGTCAGCGTTCATGCCTCCACCATCAGGAAAAGACTGGGCAAAAATGGCCTGCATGGCAGAGTTCCAAGGAGAAAACCACTGCTGAGCAAAAAGAACATCAAAGCTCGTCTCAATTTCTCCACAACACATCTTGATGATCCCCAAGACTTTTGGGACAACATTCTGTGGACCGATGAGACAAAAGTGGAACTCTTTGGAAGGTGTGTGTCCAAGTATATCTGGCGTAGAAGGAACACTGCATTTCAGAAAAAGAACATTATACCAACAGTAAAATATGGTGGTGGTAGTGTGATGGTCTGGGGCTGTTTTGCTGCTTCAGGACCTGGAAGACTTGCCGTGATAAAAGGAACTATGAATTCTGCTGTCTACCAAGAGATCCTGAAGGAGAATGTCCGACCATCTGTTCGTGTACTCAAGCTGAAACGAACTTGGGTTCTGCAGCAGGACAATGATCCTAAACACACCAGCAAGTCCACCACCGAATGGCTGAAGAAAAACAAAATGAAGACTTTGGAGTGGCCTAGCCAAAGTCCTGACCTGAATCCTATTGAGATGTTGTGGTATGACCTTAAAAAGGCCGTTCATGCTCGAAAACCCTCTAATGTAACTGAATTAGGACAATTCTGCAAAGATGAGTGGGCCAAAATTCCTCCAGGACGCTGTAAAAGCCTCATTGCACGTTATCGCAAACGCTTGGTTGCAGTTGTTGCTGCTAAGGGTGGCCCAACCAGTTATTAGGTTTAGGGGGCAATCACTTTTTCACACAGGGCCATGATGGTTTGGATTTTTTTTCACCTTTAATAATAAACACCTTCATTTACAAATTGCATTTTGTGTTTACTTGTGTTGTCCTTGACTATTGTTTAAATTGGTTTGATGTTCCGAAACACTTAAGTGTGACAAACATGCAAAGGAACAGGAAATGAGGAAGGGGGCAAACACTTTTTCACACCACTGTAAGGGGAGGGCCAGCATGACGAGGGCGAGACTGTGAGGCGGAGGCTGTGTCGGCTGCAGAGTAGGAGAAGGGTTGGTAGGCAGACCGGTGGGTGGAGTCGGCACGCAGAAGATCAGTCGGCGCCATTATCCGAGAAGAGGCAGGAGCTTTT
Source organism: Lithobates sylvaticus (assembly GCA_028564925.1). Taxonomy (NCBI): domain Eukaryota; kingdom Metazoa; phylum Chordata; class Amphibia; order Anura; family Ranidae; genus Lithobates; species Lithobates sylvaticus. The sequence goes on from CM053031.1 coordinate 26,987,568, forward strand.
CCCACCCTCCCGCCCTACTTAAAGCTTAAGGTGTTTGATAGATGTGGACTTGGGGTGTTTTTTTCCCCCGGGTGGTCTAGTGAAGGTTGTGGGTGTCCATGGAAGGTTGCCTTGTTTATTGTCGTAGCAGCGCTAGGTCTATGGGGTCTTTAAAGGCGGTGCTAAAAAAAAATGGAGTTGGGCTCATAGGGAGGTATGGGTGTCCTTTCCCTTAAATGGTAACGATGGTAGAAGGTTGAATCTGGAAGGAAGTTGCTGCTTTGTCCCTGAGCTTTCGTAATACGCGGCGGGGGGCCTTTTATGGGTGTACCGATACAACTAGCTGGTTGGAAATTAGAATTTACCTTCAAAGACCTCTAGATCAGGAATGTGTAATATGGATGGTTTATAATGTTTGTTGTAAAATGTATTTATATGCATTTATGTTTTTCAAATAATTTTTTGTATTTTCATATGTTTGTAATAAAAAAATGGCTGCTATGGCCATTCAACTCAAAAAAAGAATGTGTCGCCTGGTCAATCGTAAAATAGGATAAGGGAGGGGTATAGGTTGTCATCTTAGGGAGCCTCACGAATTAGGTACATCCCTTAGTCAAGCTTCTAACTTCAGCTTGTTCATCTAAGCTTTGACAAAAAAACCTGGAAGCTGATTGGTTTCTATGCAGAGCTGCTCCAGATTTTGCACTCCCCAGTTTAGTAAATCAACCCCTTTCTGGGGTAACAACGCTGCTCCCCTATAGATACAGTACAGTGAGTGAGCATTGTTGCCCTAGGACAGGAACTGTGTTTTTGGCAGGATCACCAGTTAAAAAAAAAAAGCTTGACAAAAGAAAATCAATGTAGCGGCCACATCAAAGGAAGGCTAAGCTGCAATATATTACATTTTTGTTCTTGGGGTTAGAGCACTTCATCAATTATGCTAACACGCTGTCTTCAATACCTAACAAGCCAACAAGTATGCAGTTCATGAAAGAGAAAAGCCAGAAGTTTTTACTAGCTTATTGGTTGGTTGGGGAAGTATAGAAGCCAAGGGGTGGCCATAACATCCAGACAGCGAGCAAAGGCAGGTAAGATTTTCTTTGAGGCCTGCTGAAGGCCGTGCCAGCGCCCACAATTGAGCGTGTATTATAGTAGTTTGTACTGCGGTGTATTTACAAATTGAGGCATTGCCAGTTCTAAAAATAAGCGTGCAATGGTCTAAAAAAAAAAAAACTCTAGTGCCCAAAGTAAAATTCTCTTGATGATTTGCGAGTCTGAGTTTGACCCCTGTATTGCGCTCTTTATTTAGGACTCACACTGATAGTATGTTATCTTGGAGAAATAACTAAGACCATTGCACGCGGTTGTATTAAAATACTCCAATCTATGTAGGAGCTGGCAGAAAAATCCAGTGTAAAAAAAAATCTCATTTTGGCACCTGCTTGCGTCTACAGGCATATGACTTTTAAAAGAAAATCATTCTAATGGCTGGAAATATGCATTTATGCATTTATTCTAATAATTGTAGCCTGTTCCTATACCTGGTCTCTTGTCTATTGCACAGCGGTACCACATCCCAATATTGAAGTATTAAAAAAACGGGACAACCATAGGCATGCGCACAGGGTGTGTCAGGTGTGCCTGGGCACACTCTAATCACCCCGTGTGGTGCAGACTTCCCCAGTTTAGACCCCTGATATATCCCCAAAGTTCCTAAAAAAAATAAAAAAATTATAATAAAATTATAAAAAATAATAATAATAATAAAATGACTGACACTGTCCACTGCCCTACTGACACCAATCTCTGCCCTACTGACACCATCAGTATATATGCACATGCACACACACATATGTGGTGAAGCTTTGGGGTGCACACCCTAATGCAATGGGCTGTGCGCACCTATGGGGATACGGGACTTTAAGGTACCAGATAGTAGAAGGACTTAAAGAGGAAGTAAACACTGATGGGTTTACTTCCTCTTTGTTTCCCTGCAAAGGTAAAGCATAATGGGCTACTATGCATCGCACGGGAGCCGCCACTAGCGACATATCGCCGTTAGTGGCAGCGTGCTCAGTGCGCCTGCGCGCCGCTGTCTACGGCCTGTCTTTTTGCAAATATCTCCAATCTCCGCGTAGGTTTAGGAGATATTTCTTAGACCTACAGGTAAGCCTTAATCTAGGCTTACCTGTAGGTCAAAGTGGTTTGTAAGGGTTTGCAACCACTTTAACAAAAATAGTGTATAAAAAGTTTTACAAATTGTTATTTATATTCTACCTCTAAAAGCTAAATACATATTAACCTCCCTGGCGGTATGATTATTTCAGATATTTGATGCTCAAAGCGGTACAATGTTTTGCATGGAAATTTGGCATTTTATATTGTAGGCCTGTAATTCTTAGGAATAACTCACTTAAAGAGGGGGTCCGGCGAAAATATTTTTTTTAAAAGTCAGCAGCTACAAATACTGCAGCTGCTGACTTTTAAAATAAGGACACTTACCTGTCACAGGGTCCAGCGACAGGGTCCAGCGATGTCGGCACCCGAGGCCGAACCGTCCCTCGGTCCTCGGATGCTGCCGCCACCATCTTGGGTATGGGAATCAGGAAATGAAGCCTTGCGGCTTCACTTCCCGTACTGTGCATGTCGCGTAATGCAATAGGAATGCTCCGCGCTGTCTCTGGGACCCGTGTGTGTCCCAGCAGACAGCACGGTGGGACAGGAAGAGGCATAGACTCCCGTGGGAGTCTATGTCCGGAAGTGGGTGCAAATACCTGTCTTAGACAGGTATCTGCACCCCCCTCCCCCTGAAAGGTGCCAAATGTGACACCGGAGGGGGGGAGGGTTCAGATGAGCGAAAGTTCCACTTTAGGGTGGAATACTGTTTTAAATCTGTCCAAACAAGAGTAGACATCCCGGATATGATAAAGTTTGAAACACAAAATCATAAATTATAATATAATAAATAACTATAAATAATTATAACAAATAATAATAATAAAAATTATTCAATAATGTAATCAAATCAAAAACATCAGTCACCCCCTCTATGACCAATGGATAGATTCATGTATTGCATGAATTTATCCACGGCTGCCGCTGCCACCCCCTATTCAGGCCTGAATTACAGAGGAGGGGGGGGGGGGGTTTTTTAAGCACCTGGTTAGAGCCATAGGCTCTAATAGGCGTCAAAAAAGGTGACCTACGAGCGCCATGCTTGTTTTTTGCAGTTCACCCAGGTGTATTAGAACAGCGAATGATTGGCAGCATTTGATGGCACAGTGGCTTCGTTTGATGGGCAGAGTGGCAGAATTTGATGGTACAGTGACTGCATTTGATGGCTCAGTGGCAGTGTTTGATGGCACAGTGGCAGCGTTTGATGGCACAGTGGTAGAGTTTGATGGGCAAAGTGGCAGCGTTTGATGGGAAAAGTCGCAGCGTTTGAGGCGCACAGTGGCAGTGTTTGATGCGCACAGTGGCAGCGTTTGATGGGCACAGTGGCAGCCTTTGATGGGCACAGTGCCAGCCTTTGATGGGCACAGTGGCAGCATTTGATGGGCACAGTGGCAGCATTTGATGGGCACAGTGGCAGCCTTTGATGGGCACAGTGACTGCAATTGATGTTTTTTTTCCAGTATTTTTCAGTTTGTTTGCGCCCCCATAAAAAAAATTTGAGCACCAGCCGCCACTGGATGTAAGTGAAAGTTATGCTCGATTATATGTTTTTCTGAAGGTCATTTTAACATGCTTTATACACTATTGTGATATGAGATATACTGATGTGTATATTTGTTGCAGAAAACCATCATAGAGAACAGGAAACCCCCTGAGGAAGACCTAAAGACTTACACGTTGAAACACGTCGTTGCTCTCTCACATACTTTGAAGGTTCAAATGTACAGTAGTAGCCATACATGTTTTTTTATGGAAAACTTTTGTATGTTTCTTTAATATATATTTAGCCTATAGAGCTTTTTAAGGTAGAACATCAATAAAAAACTGGTAAAACTTTTCATGCATTTATTCCAGCCAAAAGAATGAATATACACACACATACATGTGCATGTACACGGGTTCATGCCCATTATGCCAGTACACATGGACACAGTGGGGTTGATTTACTAAAGGCAAATAGACTGTGCACTCTGCAAGTGCAGTTGCTCTGGAGCTTAGTAAATGAGGTAAAGATTCCCTTTGCAAAGTCACGTGCAAGGAAAATGTAAAAAACAGCATTTTTGCTTGCACATGATTGGATGCTGGAAGTCAGCAGACCTTCTGCTCATTTACTAAGCTCTGGAGCAACTTCTCTTGCAGAGTGCAACTTCATTTTACAAAGTGCACAGTCTATTTGCCTTTAGTAAATCAAACCCAAGGGCTGAAATAAAGTGTTCAGAGGCCTAAAAAACTAAACAGAGCATTTTTTTCTACCCTTGGGCAAGAGCCTGAAAAGCAGACCTCAAGCTTATTTCAGTGACCCTGTCTAGACCAGTGTTTCTCAACCAGGGTTCTGCGGCATCCTGGGGTGCAGCCCCCCCCCCCCCCCAGGATTCCGCAAGCACAGAACTCAGCTTTGCCTGGATCAGAGTCATGAGTTGCCATGGTGCAGATAGGCTGGCCACCAGCACTATATCAACCAACAGGGATGAGCCAACACCCCCCCCCCCCCCCCCCCCGGTTCGGTTTGCACTAGAACTTGCAAATAGGCAAAAAATTTGTGCAAACACCGTTTAAGTCTATGGGACACTAACATGAAAAATTAAAAGTGCTAATTTTAAAGGCTTATATGCAAGTTATTGCCATAAAAAGTGTTTGGGGACCTGCTCCAGGGGACATGTGTCAATGCAAAAAAAGTTTTAAAAATTGAAGTTTTTTTCAGGAGCAGTGATTTTAATGCTTAAAGTGAAACAATAAAAATGAAATATTCCTTTAAATATCGTGCCTGTGGGGGTGTCTTTAGTATGCCTGTAAAGTAGCGCATCTATCCCCTGTTTAGAACAGTAACACAGCAAAATTAAATTTCTAAAGGAAAAAATGTCATTTAAAACTGCTCGCGGCTATAATGTATTGTCGGGTTCCGGCAATATAGAAAAAATCATTGAAAAAAACGGCATGGGTCCCCCCCCCCCCAAGTCCATACCAGGCGTGGGGGTCCTCCCCAAAATCCATATCAGGCCCTTCAGGTCTGGTATGGATTTTAAGGGGAACCCAAAGACAAATTTTAAAAAAAAATGGCGTGGGGGTCACCCCCCCCCCCCCCCCCAAAATCCATACCAGGCCTCGCGGCCTCCTGAACCATACCAGGCCATATGCCCTGAACATGTGGAGGGTGTTTTTGGGGTCCTCAGAGCATTCTGTGATTGGCCAAAGCATGCAGGTCAGGTGCATGCTTTGGCCAATCATCATACAGCAATGCACTGCGATCTCGCAGTGCATTATGGGGCGTTCCGTGGCGCTCAAATTTCTCACAAACGCCCCACATGTTCGGTTTGTTTTAGAACAAATGAACACCCATTGTTCGACTCGAGCCTCTGATGTGAAGGGGGGCCTCTGATGTGATGGGGGGGATCTCTGACATGATGGGGGACCTTTGATGTGAAGGGGGCCTCTGATGTGAAGGGGTCCTCTGATATGATGGGGGAGCCTCTGATGTGAAGGGGGTCCTCTGATATGATGGGGGAGCCTCTGATGTTAAGGGGGTCCTAAGGGGGAGCCTCTGATGTGAAACAAGGACTCTAATATGATCAGGGAACCTCTGGTGGGAAAGTAGGACTTTGATGTGTGTTTGTGTGGGGGGGGGGGGGGGCACTGATGTAATGGAGGGACCTCTGACATGGTGGGGGACCTCTGACGTGAAAGGGGGAATCTGATGTGATTCAAATGAATGGGCTGACAAAATAATCCCAATGAACCTCAAAGGAATGCACTGCGCATTCCAGTGTGAACTGGTACTTAAAGTAAACTATATATAACCCTTTAACCCCTTCAAATCCACCCCGGCATTCCTTTTGGCTGTGTTTCCCTGCATCCAATTCACATAGCAGGAGATTGTGACCGGCTCTCTATGGAGTCGGTTCACACATCTCCGAAGCGTCTCCGATGCAAATTGCAAAGGAGTCCTGTGCGTCTTTTGGTCTGTTTCAGGTCTGAATTCAGCCATAAATTCGGGCTGAAATTGGACCTGAACTGGTGAATGGAGACGCACCGGACCCCCTGCAGTGCGTCGCTCCGTGCTCTAATGTGAACCCAGCCTTAAAGAGTTCTGAACCCCAGGGGGAGATCGGGTGATCATATGACCACTGTATCACAGTGGTGGTCATATGATCAGGAGCCGGTCCCACCAGCTCCTGATCATTAACGGGGACCAAGAGCTGTCTTTCACATCTCAGTCTCTGTGTTGGGACGGGGAGCACGCAGCACAGAAACATCGGCCACCCAGAGACGCAGATGTGCGGTGTGTGGGCATTAACCACTTGCCGCCCGCCCTATAGCAAAATTACGGCGGCAAAGTGGTTTCAAAATCCTGACCGGACGTCATATGACATCCTCAGGATTTTGAGCCGCTGCGCGCCCCTGGGGGCAGTCCGACACCCCGCAACTACGATCTCGGTAAAGAGTCTCCGACGGAGACTCTTTACCACGTGATCAGCCTGTCAGACGCGAGTAGAGGAGAGCTGATCGGCTGCTCCTCTGACAGGGGGGTCTGTGCTGATCGATTATCAGCGCAGCCCCCCCGAGTATGCCCACACTGGACCACCAGGGATGCCACCAGACCACCAGGGATGCCCAGCACCAGGTATGCCACCCTAGACCACCAGGGATGCCAGTCAGTGCCCACAATGGATGCCAATCAGTGCCCACAATGGATGCCAATCAGTGCCCACAATGGGCATCACTGATTGGCATGCATTGTTTGGCACTGATTGGCATCCATCAGTAAAATACAATGCCGCCTATGAGTGCCCATCCGTGCCACCTATCAGTGCCCATCCATGCTCATCCGTGCCGCCTATCCATGCCCATCTGTGCCGCCTATCCATGCCCATTCATGCCACCTATCCATGCCAATCCATGCCAGCTATCAGGGCCAATTTGTGCCACCTATCCGTGCCCATCCGCATCGCCCATGAGTGCCACCTATCAGTGCCCATCAATGCCACCTCATCAGTGCCACTTCATTGGTGCCACCTCATCGGTGCCAATGAGTGCCGTCTTATCAGTGCCCGTCAGTGCAGCCCAATCAGTGCCCATCAGTGAAGGAGAAAATTTACTTATTTACAATCTTTTGAAACTGAAACAAAAAAAACATATTTTTTTTAAAAGTTTTCGTTGTTTAGCAAAAAATAAAAATCGCAGAGGTGATCAAATACCACCAAAAGAAAGCTCTATTTGTGGGAACAAAATGATAAAAATTTCATTTGGGTACAGTGTCGTATGACCGCGCAATTGTCATTCAAAGTGCGACAGCGCTGAAAGCCCGGTATTGAAGTGGTTAAAGTGTGATATGTGTTAGGCGGTTATAAAAGGTTTAAACTGATTTTCATATTTGGTCCAACTCTTTTCAATAGCTTGCAATTCACCATCTTCTATCTTGGCTCTCAAGGACTTTTGTATTTTAGTATTTATGGTCCTGTCATGTTGTTTTTTTGGCTGTGACCCGGAACAGTAATTCAGATTTCATTTTCTGGAATGGCACACTGGTATGAGCCTGCAGACTGTACATAATATGCGGCTTATCTCTATTGTACAGAAAGCAGTTGGCGGCCAGTAACATTGGTAGCCACCCAAGCTGTTTTTTCAGGCTTCAGTCTGCAGAGCCCAGGTCCCTGTCATCTCTTCCCAATAGTTTTATATATCTGAAGGTGGAAGCTAAGCATGCAGCCGATTGCTCTTGGAGAATGGTGCCATGCAGATACCGGGAAAGGTCTTAGCTTAGGGTAGCATGCAGTAATATCATATGCGGAGGAGAAAGTGACAGAATGTCACTGTCACCGACTCCTAAACCCAAGAGCCACGCAATGTGCAAAATATGAAACCAGGGTATGGTCTCGGAAGAGGACATAAGTACCCTGGCCTGCAGCAGGGATAAAATTGAACGCATAAACCAAACAACTCAGCGGTATGTGGCGGGCACAACATGACTCCTGTTCCATAATAAGGAACCTGCAGCTCAGGGAAACATAGGATCCAGGCTAACTGCCAACTCCATAGGACCAGTGTTGGTCATCTTACTTTAAAAAAGTAATTAGTTAAGTTACAAATTACTTCTCCCAAAAAGTAATTGCGTTAGTAACTCAGTTACTACATTGGAAAAGTAATTAGTTACTCAGCAAAGTAACTGACTTTTTTTTTTAATATTCTATACGTGTAACTAAGGGGCGGGTCTAGTATTACTGTAACCAAGGGGCGCATTTATTATTATTGTTATATATCGTGTAACCAAGGGGCTGCTCTATTATTACTCTAACCAAGGGGCAGAGCTGTTATAGCGTGTAAGCAAGGGGCGGGTCTATTATTATTATATCGTGTAAGGGGCGGGTCTATATATTATTATATCGTGTAAGGGGCGGGTCTATTATTATTATATTGTGTAAGGGGCGGGTCTATTATTATTATATCGTGTAAGGGGCGGATGGCTACAGAAGAGGGCGGATGTTAAATTAATGGGCAGAGCTCGATATATAACAAAAAAATAATAAATGCGCCCCTTGGTTACAGTAATACTAGACCCGCCCCTTACTTACACGATAGAAGCCCCTTGCAGAGTAGCACGAGCATCGGGAGCGTGCGGCATCGCCTCGTACAATTACATGTTAATTGCAGCTGCGCGGTGTAGAGTTCACTCGGGGCTGTTTAGGTTCGACAATTTTCGGAAGCTCTGCAGTGCTTCGTACTGCGCAAGCGCTGCGCCTGCGCAGTACAGGGGGTCCTTATCCGGCGGGGGAACTTTTTCGGCAGGACACCGGAATTACACTACTGCCATCTAGTGGCGGTAGATGTAATTGGGGTAACTAAGCCAAAGTAATGGGAACTGAGTTACCATGAGGGGAAAAGTAATCAGTTAGATTACTCGTTACCCTCTAAAGCAGGGGTCTCAAACTGGCGGCCCTCCAGCTGTTGCAAAACTACATGTCCCATCATGCCTCTGCCTGTGGGAGTAATGCTTGTAACTGTCAGCCTTGCAATGCCTCATGGGACTTGTAGTTTTGCAACAGCTGGAGGGCCGCCAGTTTGAGACCCCTGCTCTAAAGTAACTGCGTTAGGTAACTCAGTTTATTTTAACTCAGTTACTTACATCACTGCATAGGACTAAATGTTTACGCAACTGACACTTTTAGAGCTTAGATTTAAAAAAAAAAAAGAAGAGCAGTCATTATTATTATTTGTATTTTTTTTTTTTTAAAACACAATGAATATTAAAGCTGAAGTTGCAGCTCCCCCTGTCCTGCAAGGCCTAAAAGACCCGGCATGTCTCCTCTGGGCTCCACTGAATCTAGTCAGGTCCTAATGGCCGGGGGAAACTGTCAACAGGGACCGGGAAGTGATGTCACACGCGCGGGGGTGCGTGCAGCATTCGGGCAGCAGCCCACCTTATACGTTCAGTCTCAGCGGGGTCAAGCTCTAACGTCATCAAGTACAATGCAGGGCCAATAGCCGTGGACTGTATATGAGGACACAACCCTCCCTGAGTGAACAGCGCCAACTGCTGGAAAAGTGAGAAATTAGGTAAGAAAATGTTATTGTCACTAGTACCCTGGACATAAACGAGCACTTAGCCAATGGAGTGAAAGAGGGGGGGTGGGACCTGCAAAAGAGGATTTTTTCCTTCCCCCACCAACTTCAGCTTTAAAAGAAGAATTCAGAGCAAAAATGTTGACTTCAATAAGGCAGTGCAAAAAGGATTCAATGGCGGCAAATTCAAAAAGTGCAAAAAACATAACACATAGACATGTGCAATTCGTTTTGTTTTTTTTAGTTTTTCGTTATTTTCGTTCGTTCGTTTTCGTACGAATGAACGAATGATTCAAATTTTTTTTTAACGAATAACGAATCGTTCGAATCGAAACGAATCCGATTAACGAATCGTTCGAATCGAACGAATCCGAAAAACAACGAAAATCCGAAAAAACTAATTAGAAACAACGAATGTACAAATGAAGAAAATCCGAAAAACGAAAACAGGAACGACGAAAATGAATGAAAAAATTCGTACATTCGTAACTTTTTTTTTTGTTGAATTGGTAATTTTCCGTGTCCCTTACAATGGCGCTGCTTAACGTGCTTCGAATAGATTGAACGAAAAAATTTGTACATTCGTAACTTTTTTTTTTTTTTTTCGATTCGTAATTTTTCGTGTCTCTAATGGGGCATTAGAGACACGAAAAATTACGAATCGAAAAAAAAAAAAAAAAAAAAGCATACACACGGTCGGATTTTCCGACGGAAAATGTCCTATCGGACAATGTTATCGGAAATTCCGACTGTGTGTGGGCTCCATCGGACTTTTTCCGTCGGATTTTCCGACGGACAATGTTTTATCTCATGTTCTCAAATTTTCCAACAACAAAGTCCTATCAGACTTTTTCCGATCGTGTGTAGCGAATTCTGACGGACAAAGTGCCACACATGCTCAGATCACATTACAAGACCAAAGCTATTGGCTACTAGCCTCTACGTAGTCCCGTCGTACGCAACGAACGTCATCACGTTCAGGATGATCGCATTTTCCGACAACTTTGTCCGACCGTGTGTATGCAACACCAGTGTCGGACAAATCCGTCGGAAAAAATTCGACGGATTTTGTGGTCGGGATTTCCGACCGTGTGTACGGGGCATTACAATGGTGCTGCTTAACGTGCTTCGAATAGATTGAACGAAAAAATTCGTACATTCGTAACTTTTTTTTTTTTTTTTTTTCGATTCGTAATTTTTCGTGTCTCTTACAATGGCGCTGCTTAACGTGCTTCGAATGGATTGAACGAAAAAATTCGTACATTCGTAACTTTTTTTTTCGATTCGTAATTTTCCGTGTCTCTTAAAATGTAATAATAGCATACACATTACATAAAATTATGAATTATGCTCCGATTACGAATCTACGAATGTTACGAATGTACGAATAAATACGAATGCGTCCGAATTTCGAATAAACGAATAATTGAAAATTAAACTAACGAAAAAACGAATCGACGAAAAAATAACTCTTACGAATGTACGAATCGTTACGAATAGGAACACCGACGACTTACGAATGTACGAATCGTTACGAATACCGATGACTTACGAATTTACGAATCGTTACGAATCAACGGAAACGAAAAAAACTAAACGATAATAAACAAATTTTTTTCGGGAACGAAAAAAACGAAACGAAAATAACAATTTTTTTTGTTGTGCACATGTCTAATAACACATACAGTAAACTGTAATCTATAAGATTACACTACTGTATCAAATCATTTCACCTCCCTTTTGTCCCTAATGCTTTGTCCAGTGCTCTGCATGCAAAGCATTAGGGACATATTTATTTATTATTATATTTTCTGCCTGGAAAATTGAGAATGTCCATAGCAACCAAAAGGTGTCCCTTTACATCAAAAGCGGTTCTTGACCAGCTAGAAAACAGCGATAGTAAATAAGAATCACTTGCAGAATTAAGCGATAGCGATTTGTGGGGAAATTTGTCATCGGACACGGAAAGTGACGACAGCGACAATTCTGTGACTGAGCACATTTCTGTGTTTTTGATTTGATTGCATTATTGAATACATTTTATTATTATTATATTTGATAATTATTTATAGTTATTTATTATATTATAATTTATGATTTTGTGTTTCAAACTTTATCATACCCGGGATGTCTACTAGACTCTTGTTTGGACAGATTTAAGTGTGTTATTCCTAAAGGCCCGTACACACGATCGGACTTTTTGACAACCAACATGCAAATTAGCTGTTTTGGACCAACATCCGACCGTGTGTACGCTCCATCGGACTAACTTTTTCCAGGTTTCATCGGACTTTTGTTGGCTGTGCGAACAGACCAACTTTCTGCCAACAAAAGTCTGATGGACCAAAGTCCGACCGTGTGTACACAAAACCAACGGACTTTTGTACAAAGTACAAACACGCACGCTCAGAACCAATGCAAAAGATCAGACAACAATATAGAAGTTGACCAAAGGTGGCGCTGGAGTATTCGAACGTCCTCTTTTGAAGTGTCGTCAGTACGTTGAAACGTCACTACGTTCGTGTTGGTTGCCTAAAAAGTCAGACCGTGTGTATCCAATACCAACCAACGCCCTTTGTACAAAAATCCAAGGGAAAGTTGGTCCACGGTCCGATCGTGTGTACGGGCCTTAAGAATTACAGGCCTACAATATAAAACACCAAATGTCTATGCAAAACAATAGTACCGCTTTTAGATGCAAAAATCTGAGACATGATCATACCGCCAGGGAGGTTAAAGTGTTTACAACCTCTGTAAAATTCAATTGCATTAGTAAAGGCTCCTCAATGTGTGAAATGTGGAATCCTACAACAACCAATCAAACTACAGTTTGTAGAGATGAGATGGTTGAGTTGGATATTGGCACTAGATGTTAAAATCTATTTTTTGTACTGTTTTATTGAATAAACCAAAAGTTCAAAGAATGAAGACCCATATGCTATCCATGGATATGTACCATTAAATGAGCCTAGATAAGCTAGAAAAAGGGTCGCAAACGCCTAGTGCCTTACCTTCAACACCATATCCAATTTATTAAAAAACCAACAAACATACTCACAGATATAAGATGATGTAAAAGCCCATCAAAACACAAATCACAACTCCAATGTGGTGGATACCCAATATCTGTAGTTGGAAATCTGATGCATTTTGGCAGACAAGCCCCCTTCCTCCGAGCTGGTCCAACTTGCTACAATGACATGGTTCTTATACCAGTGTGACACAGATACCCCCCACAGGCTTCACTGGGTGGGGCCATAATGCCAATGCATATCAGTGGCAGCTGGTGCTCCATTTTTTTGGCTTGGGGGGACGCCACGAGCCCACCCTTTTTTTAAGACAATTAGAGCCTCAGGCTCTAACCATGTGCTTCCAAAAAAAACCCCATTGGAATCCATGCGTCCGGCACCCTGCTTGTAGATTAGGAGCCGGGCGCATAGATTAGGGGGCGGCGCCCCTGCGCCCCGGCCTCCACTGTTGCATATACAAATTATGTGAAAGACACATTATTATTAACCCCTTCCCAGTGACAGCTGGTTTTGCAATCTGTCGAGATGTCACTGGGAAGGGGTTATTGATAAAGGGTGTTTCACATGATTTGTATATGCAGTGGCATTATGGCCCTGCCCAGTGGAGCCGGTGGAGGGGGGGGGGGGGTCTCTCTGTGTCCCTCTGGTATAAGAACCATGTCATTGTAGCAAGTTGGATTAGCTCTGAGGAAGTGGGCTTGTCTCCCGAAATGCATCAGCTTTCCAACCACAGATATTGGGTATCCACCAAATTCTAAAAGGTAATGCACTAGGCGTTTGTGCCCTCCTTTTCTTTTTCTTTGTAGTGTTTTGGAGTTTCCCCGCTCGAGGAGAGCAGCATCGTCTGATATATTGCCATTCCATTGGATGTGGGACTTAGTGAGCACTGTTGACTGTTGAGCACAGTTTGACTTTTGTTTGAATAAGCGAAAGGATAATTAAAGAAGTGCGGGAAAAACATTTTTTTTTTTTTTTTGGCTAGAGAGAAGAAGGGTTCAAATATCTATAGGGCTTTTCTTGCTGTCTGTGTACCTATTGGGCAGGATTTCTTTGGAATTCTACTTCAATCAAGTAAATTATAATTGCTGGAGCATTGAAACACACAAAAAAAACAGAGGCTCAAAATTAAAAATATAATCAATTTTAGCAATGACATAATCTGATTTAAAAACACACTACTATATCAAAAACACACAGATTCAACAATGTTCTAACCGATCAAAAGTAAAGCAATAATAATCCATCAAAAATTGTACACCTTTTGAGAAATGTTTGTAACAGGACAGTTAAAAGGAAAAGGACCGGTCCACCCAACATGATGTTTCAGACTGACTAGAAATATGGTAACTGCCACTGCTAAATTTAAAAGTGCAAGTTCAGGTCTGTCATACCATCATACCAATCCTTCACTACACAGTGTCCCTGTGATCCACAACAAGTATGCAGTCAGTAAAGTAGGAACACCTGACCCACATAACTTGCTCCCAGTTAGTAAGTAAGGATGGGGGTGACAGCCTCTGAGCTTTTTAAAGCCCCAAAACGGGAAGCATAAAAAAATGACTCCTACAGTAGGACTTCCCTGCACTGCAAAGGTTGAATTGTCATTAAGTCCAGGGGTAGAGGAATGAGATGTAATATTCACCTTATTAGTCGGTCCAACAGGCTTCCATCATGCTGTCCAACCGGTCCCCTGAAGAGCATCTTCCTTTTGTCACTCAGGATGGCGGTTGTATTCTGATGTCATTAGGTTCAATGTAGGACCAACGGTCTTGCATTGTACAAGAAGATGGAGAGGGCCCGCCCGCAACCCAGAATAAGAAGACAGCACAGGCCAGTTCTGTGCTAGACCGTTATTCCTAATCTTTAAGAAAAGCTTACTGACTGGAATGGTACCAGCGGATTGGCGTAAAGCTAATGTGGTCCCAATATTCAAGAATGGGCCAAGATATATACCTGGAAACTACAAGCCAGTCAGCCTTACATCAATAGTTTGCAAACTATTGGAGTGGGTGATAAGGGACCATATCCAGGATTTTGCAGCTAAGAATAGTATCATTATTGTAAACCAGCATGGATTTAAGAAAGATTGTTCTTGCCAGACAAACCTATTAACATTCTATGAGGTAGTGAGCTGTAATCTGGATAAAGTAAAGCCGGTGTATGTGGTGTATCTTGACTTTGCCAAAGAATTTGTCACTGTCCCCCATAAACGCTTAATCCACAAATTGAGGTTTGTTGACATTGACAATAGCATATGTACCTGGATGGAAAACTGGTTACAGGGGCGATCCAGAGGGTGGTGATAAATAGCATATCTTCTGAATGTCATTAGGTTCAATGTAGGACCAACAGTCTTGCATTGTACAAGAAGATGGAGAGGGCCCGTCCACAACCCAGAATATCGGAGAGAAGAAGACAGCACAGGCCAGTTCTGTGCTAGACCGTTATTCCTAATCTTTAAGAAAATCTTACTGACTTGAATGGTACCAGAGGATTGGCGTAAAGCTAATGTGGTACCAACATTCAAGAATGGGCCAAGATATATACCTAGAAACTACAAGCCAGTCAGCCTTACATCAATAGTTTGCAAACTATTGGAGGGGGTGATAAGGGACCATATCCAGGAATTTGAAGATAAGAATATTATCATTAGTGGTAACCAGCATGGATTTAAGAAAGATTGTTCTTGCCAGACAAACCTATTAACATTCTATGAGGTAGTGAGCTGTAATCTGGATAAAGGAAAGCCGGTGGATGTGGTGTATCTAGACTTTGCCAAAGCATTTGACACTGTCCCCATAAACGCTTAATCCACAAATTGAGGTTTGTTGACATTGGCAATAGCATATGTACCTGGATGGAAAACTGGTTACAGGGGCGATCCAGAGGGTGGTGATAAATAGCGTATCTTCTGAATGGTCAGCAGTTATAAGTGGAGTACCCCAGGGCTTCCACTTTACAAAACTCTGGTTTGGCCAGACCTTGAGTATGCCATCCAGTTCTGGTCTCCAGTCCTCAGAAGGACTGTGATGGAACTGGAGAGAGTCCAGAGAGAAACAACTAAACTAATAAGGGGGCTGGAGGATCTCAGTTATGAGGAACGTTTACAATCATTAAACGTATTCTCCCTGGAGAAGAGACGCCTAAGAGGAGATATGAGAGTGATGTACAAATATCTTATTAGGGATTCTAGCATAGGGAGGAAACTATTCAGTCTCAGGTCACTCAAGAAGACACGTGGCCAATCGATGAAGTTGGACAAGAAGTGGTTTAACCTTAAGCATTTTTTTTACTGTTAGAGCTGTAAGTAGGTAATTTTGCTAACTTCAATTTTTTTCCGATGGGCATCTTATTGAACACAATCTACAAGGATATGGGAAGTGGTAGTCATAATACACACACACCCACAGAGGTTGAACTGGATGGACTTGTGTCTTTATCCAGCCTTACCAACTATGTAACTATATACACTATATTACCAAAAGTATTGTGTCTTTATGGACCTTGCTTTGTGTACTGGTCCAAATCATTTGGTGGGGGGGGGGGGGGGGGGGGGATTATGGTGGGGGGTTTTTTTTCAGGAGTTGGGCTTGGCCCCTTATTTCCAGTGAAGGCAACTCTTAAGGCATCAGCATATCAAGACATTTTGGACAATTTCATGCTCCCAACTTTGTGGAAACAGTTTGGGGATGGCCCCTTCCTGTTCCGACATGACTGCACACCAGTGAACAAAGCAAGGTCCATAAAGACATGGATGAGCGGGTTTGGGGTGGAGGAACTTGACTGGCCTGCACAGAGTCCTGACCTCAACCTGACCTCTGGGATGAATTCGAGCGGAGACTGCAAGACAGGCCTTCTTGTCCAACATCAGTGGCTGACCTCACAAATGCGCTTCTGGAAGAATGGTCAAACATTCCCATAGACACACTCCTAAACCTTGTGGACAGCCTTCCCAGAAGAGTTGAAGCTGTTATAGCTGCAAAGGGTGGGCCAACTCAATATTGAACCCTACAGACTAAGACTGGGATGCCATTAAAGTTCATGTGAGTGTAAAGGCAGGCGTCCCAAAAATGTTGGTAATATAGTGTATGTAACTATGCAACAGGCATGCAGAGGTGCAAAGGGTAAGGATAGTAGTACAGCTTATTCCTCTACCCCTAGACATAATGAGCATTTAAGGATGAATTCCAGGTATGGCTATATTATATATAGTTATATTAATCCAGCTTGGTCCAATGTATCTATGTATATACCATACCTGTGGGATTCATCCAGAAGCTGGAAATCACTGTAGTACGTAGCCCTATTTCCAGTGATCTGATGCCAGAGTTATGGTATACGCATTGTTACATTGGTCCAAGCTGGACCATTTTAACTATGTAAAAATATCCATACCTGGAATACTTCTTTAACTCTTCCAGTTCAGGGAGGGCACACTACAAGTGGAGTTTTTCTTTAAATCTCTGGTTTAAGCACACGTTGACAGTGGCAGTTCCAATATTCCTATTTTGGCGGATTGGTTCCCTGTAATTTTTCTGGTGCAAGTTGTGTTGTAACAATAAGACAGCAATAAAACAAACTGGAACAAAACCCATCCCCACCCCCTGATAAGATCATTCTTTGCCTCATCACTTTTGTAAAACACTGCATTCTTCTTGCCACCAAAATTGGAATTTAACTTTCACAGGGCTTTCTGATATCCATACATACATGATTTGCTCATTGTAAAGTGCCAGTTTAACAAATCTTGTACTTTCACCAGAACTCTGAATCAATTCATTTATTAGAGATGAGAACATCATTTAGACATATCTGTTCACCAACACTTTTCGGGAGCCTTACCTCGTACTTCCACCTTGGCTTCACATTGCTTAGTCCCGTACTCATTTATTGCTTTACAGGTATAGAATCCGGTGTCCCGCTTCTCGGTCCCAGAGATGTGCAGTGCAAAGGTCCCGCCTTCCTCCTCCACCATGTGACATCTGGTGCCTGCTTTCAGCTGCTGCTTATTCTTTAACCTGGAAGGATAGAACAAGCCATTATTATTATATTTCTCGGAGGAGAGCAAAAAACAAAGTGTATCGGCCTAATCTAAAAAGCAGGATATTGTTTGAAGGGGAACACAGTTTTTTTTCCCAACATTCTTTTATACAAACATGAGCCTCTTTTTGAGATTTGGTGTTTACAAGTTAAAGTGGGGTTGCAGTCAAAAAAACAAAAGGGGTTTAAAAATCATAAAAAAAATTAAAAAAAAATAATTGGAAAAAAAACATTTTTTTACTCACCTCTAAATGCCTGTTGCTAGGGGGTCCCTCGAAGTCTGCCACCTTCATTGCCCGGGCAAAACGTCACTTCCCCCTCGGCGCCGCACAGTCATCTGGGACCTGTCACGTGTCCCAGATGACTGAGCGTCAAATCACGGCGCACGGCGCCGCTCGCGCATGCGCAGTGGGTGCCCGGCTGTGAAGCCACAGCCGGGTTCCCACATTAGGAATGTCGGCGCCGTGAGCGGCTCGGGGAACGAGGTGGGGTCCTCGTTCCCCCGCATCGCTGGACCCCGGGACAGGTAAGTGTCCGATTTTTAAAAGTCAGCAGCTGCAATATTTGTAGCTGCTGACTTTTAAAAAAAAAAATAAAAATTTTCCCCATGACGGAGCTCCGCTTTAAGATCATTTTTTTTTTGGCTAGAAAGTTAATTAGAACCCCCAAACATTATATATTTTTTTCAGACACCCTAGAGAATAAAATGGCGGTTGTTGCAATACTTTAAGTCACACCATATTTGTGCAGCAGTCTAAATCCCCGTACACACGGTCGGAAAATCCGACCACAAAATCCATCAGATTTTTTCCGACGGATTTTGTCCGACACTGGTGTTGCATACACACAGTCGGACAAAGTAGTCGAAAAAATCCGATCATTCTGAACGTGGTGACGTTCGCTGCGTACGACGGGACTACGTAGAGGCTAGTAGCCAATAGCTTTGGTCTTGTAATGTGATCTGAGCATGCGTGGCACTTTGTCCGTCGGAATTCGCTACACACGATCGGAAAAAGTCCGACAGGACTTTGTTGTCGGAAAATTTGAGAGCAGGAGATAATCCGACGGAAAAAGTCTGATGGAGCCTACACACGGTCGGAATTTCCGACAACATTGTCCGATAGGACATTTTTTTCCGTCGGAAAATCCAACCGTGTGTACGGGGCATAACAAGCGCACTTTTAAAAAAAAAAAAATAAAATGTAATTTTTTTTTTAATTACAACAGTAAAGTAAGCTCAACTAACTTACGTCGCGTAAATTGATACCCAACATGTCACGCTTCAAAATTGCGTCCGCTCGTGGAATGGCGACAAACTTTGGCACTTAAAAATCTCTACAGGTTACCAGTTTTGAGGAGGTCTAGTGCTAGAATTATTGTGCTCACTCTAACGATCGCGGAGATACCTCACATGTGTGGTTTGAACACCGTTTTCATATGCGGGCGTGACTTACGTATGCGTTTGCCTCCGTGCGCGAGCTCGGTGGGACGGGCGCTGTAAATTTTATTTTTTATTTTTTCTTGTTTATTTTTACACTGTCCTTTAAAAAAAAAAAATTTGGGTCACTTTTATTCCTATTACAAGGAATGTAAACACCCCTTGTAATAGAAAAAAAGCATGACAGGGCCTCTTTAATGAGAGATCTGGGGCCAAAAAGACAATAAATTGCAATAAAAAAATAAATAAATGTCTTTAAAATAAAAAATGTCCACTTTAAGACCATTGGGCGGAAGTGACGTTTGACGTTGCTTCCATCATCCAATGTTATGATGTTATAGAGCCGAGTGGGGGCCATCTTTCCCTCACTCGGCTCCATGATACTGAGGGGATAGAATCTGATTGTCTCCGCTGCTACCGGAGGCTCTGGTAAGCCGCGGAGTCGACTGGAGCACGGCGGGAGGGAGGGCACCTCTCCTGCCACTGATAAAAGTGATCTTGCGACGAATCCGCCGCAGAGACCAATTGTATCATAAAGAGGACCTCCCACCGTTGCAGAAAATACCGGGGTTATGGCAGCTATCTGCTGCCATAACTCCGGTATTCTACGGCAATGTACCGCCGTACAGCTACGGCGGTTTGTGGTAAATGGTTAAAGAAACTATGAAGAGACAAAATGACAGGTTTTCTTGTAAGAACAACTTCCCCCCCTACACCCACTGACACCCACCCTTACTACACTCCCCCACAACTTTGCTTCATTGTCAGAGCCAGAAGTCCCAACCCTGTGTAAGCTCCATATGGCAAAATGCTGGAGCTTACACACAGCGGCGTTGCAAGGGGGGTGCGGGGGGTGCGGGCCGCACCTGGGTGTCACCCGACAGAGGGGTGACACCCGGCATGGCACTGGATTGAGAGAGGCACCGCGGCTCTCTCCTCCTCCTCCGTCCACTGAGCACTATCTCTGCTCAGCGATGTTCGGTGAGGAGGAGAATTAATTGTGAGGCAGACAGGCAGCTCGGGTTCCCATAGCCCAGTGCACGGCGCCCGCATGTCCTCGGGGAAGCGGCACTGCAATCCCCTATTATTGTGACAGGCAGGCAGAGATGCCGGCTGCCTATCACAATTACACTCCTCGGAGCCAAGGCTCCTCCTCCACACTGACGGGACACAACAGGAAGAAGAGCCTAGGAGGAGGGACAATGGACATCCATGTGGACAGAGCCACGCTGATCTGAGGTCTGTGAATGTAGGGGGGAGAGATGTATGCAATGTCACTATGGGCAGATATACACAGGGGGGGGGTGTACATTATGGAGATTACACAGGGGGTACATTAGGGGGGTACATTATGGAGACTACACGGGGGGCTACATTATGGGGGATTACACAGGGGCTACATTATGGGGGATTACACAGGGGCTACATTATGGGGGATTACACAGGGGCTACATTATGGGGGATTACACAGGGGGTACATTATGGAGATTACACAGGGGGTACATTATGGGGGATTACACAGGGGGTACATTAGGGGGGTACATTATGGAGATTACACAGGGGGCTACATTATGGGGGATTACACAGGGGCTACATTATGGGGGATTACACAGGGGGTACATTATGGAGATTACACAGGGGCTACATTATGGGGATTACACAGGGGGTACATTATGGGGGATTACACAGGGGGTACATTATGGGGGATTACACAGGGGGTACATTATGGGGGATTACACAGGGGGTACATTAGGGGGATTACACAGGGGGTACATTAGGGGGATTACACAGGGGGTACATTAGGGGGATTACACAGGGGGTATATTATGGGGGATTACACAGGGGGTACATTATGGGGGATTACACAGGGGGTACATTATGGGGGATTACACAGGGGGTACATTATGGGGGATTACACAGGGGGTACATTAGGGAGATTACACAGGGGGTACATTATGGGGGATTACACAGGGGGTACATTATGGGGGATTACACAGGGGGTACATTATAGGGGATTACACAGGGGGTACATTATAGGGGATTACACAGGGGGTACATTATGGGGATTACACAGGGGGTACATTATGGGGGATTACACAGGGGGTACATTAGGGGATTACACAGGGGTACATTAGGGGGATTACACAGTGACAGGGGGTACATTATGGGGATTACACAGGGGGTACATTAGGGGGATTACACAGGGGGTGGTTACATTAGGTGGATTACACGGGGGTACCTTTGGGGGATTACACGGGGGGTGGTTACATTAGGGGGATTACACAGGGGTACTACACAGGGGGGGTTACATCAGGGGGATTAAACTGGAAGGGGATTACACTGTTACATTGGGGGGTATTTAGACTTGGGGCTCAGTCTAATATGCTTGAGTCTATTTTTTGTCCCAGTCCAGGCCTGGGTGACACCATTAAGAAGGAAGTGATATCCGACTGTGATGATGTCACACCCCCATCCGTGACAGTGCATGGATTGGCGCACTGGCATAAACCACAACATTTACAGGGGCTGGTTTGGCGTGCGCACCATGCACTAGCCTGCTCAGTGTCTACTGCTCTGTCCTACTCCTGCTGTCACTCCGCAGTGGCAGGACAGAGCACTATGGCAGGCTCGGGGGGAGAGCTGTGCTGATGCGCTAGCCTGCTCAGTGACGGGGGGGGGGGGGGGGGGTGACACCATATTTTATCGCACCAGGTGACACCAACCCTAGTGACGCCACTGCTTACACAGGGTTAACTCCTTCCTCTGTCTTCTGTGACATTGTTCAGGCCGAAGGACCATTCAGGCCTGCATATTGCTGCATCCTATGGGAAGTTCACTTGCTCCTCTATAACTTGACTAGGGATGAGCCGAACACCCCCCCGTTCGGCTCGCACCAGAACCCGCGAACGGACCTAAAGTCCGTGCGAGCTTTAGAACCCTATTAGTTATAATGGATGCGAACGTTCGAAATTAAAAGTGCTCATTTTAAAGGCTAATATGCATGTTAATGTCATAAAAAGTGTTTGGGGACCTGGGTCCTGCCCCAGGGGACATGTATCAATGCAAATTTTTTTTTTTAAAACGGCCGTTTTTTCAGGAGCAGTGATTTTAATAATGCTTAAATTGAAACAATAAAAGTGTAATATTCCTTTAAATTTCGTACCTGGGGGGTGTCTATAGTATGCCTGTAAAGGGGCGCATGTTTCCCGTGTTTAGAACTGTCTCTGCGCAAAGTGTCATTTTTGAAAGTAAAAAAGCTATTTAAAATCACTCGCGGCTAATGTTAATTCACGGCTCCCGTAACACAGAGAACAGTGATTCATTGAAACTCATTCATAAAAAAAAGTCATTGATAAAAAATAAAAAAAATGAAAAAAAAAAAAGCGTAGGGGTCCCCCCAAATTCAATAACCAGGCCCTTCAGGTCTGGGATGGATATTAAGGGGGATCCCAGCCAAAAAAAAAAAAAAAAATGGCGTAGGGTCCCCCTCAAAATCCATACCAGACCCTTGAGGTCTGGTATGGATTTTAAGGGGAACCCTAGCCAAAAAAAATGGCGTGGGGTCCCCCTCAAAATCCATACCAGACCCTTATCCGAGCACGCAACCTGGCAGGCCGCAGGAAAAGAGGGGGGGACGAGAGCGGCCCCCCCTCTCGCCTGAACCGTACCAGGCCACATGCCCTCAACATTGGGAGGATGCTTTGGGGTCTAAGACCCCTAAAGCACCTTGTCCCCATGTTGATGAGGACAAGGGCCTCTTCCCCACAACCCTGGCCGGTGGTTGTGGGGGTCTGCGGGCGGGGGGCTTATCGGAATCTGGAAGCCCCCTTTAACAAGGGGACCCCCAGATCCCGGCCCCCCCCCTGTGTGAAATGGTAAGGGGGTACAAAAGTACCCCTACCATTTCACCAAAAAAGTGGCAAAAATGGTAAAAATGACAGGAGACAGTCTTTGACAATTCCTTTATTAAAATCTTCTTTCTTCTTTCTTCATCCTTCGGATTCTTCATCTTCTCCTTCCTTCATCTTCTTCCATCTTCTTCTTCCTCCGATCCGCTTCTTCTTGCGCTGGTCTTCTCGTCCTTCTCGTCCGGCATCTTCTTCCGTCGGCGTCTTCTTGGGCCGCTCCGCGCAATGGGAGGCTCCCGCTGTGTGAGGCTCCGCTCCATCTGACAGGTCTTTTAAAACGGAGGGCACCTGGTGACCCCGCCCCCCTCTGACGTCATGGGGAAAGCCATCATGGAATTCCCCATGACGTCCCTGTGCGTCAGAGGGGGCGGGGTCACCAGGTGCCCTCCATTATAAAAGACCTGTCAGACGGAGCGGAGCCTCACACAGCGGGAGCCTCCCATTGCGCGGAGCGGCCCAAGAAGAGACAGAGACACCGACGCCGACGCCGACGGAAGAAGATGCCGGACGAGACGGACGAGAAGACCAGCGCAAGAAGAAGCGGATCGGAGGAAGAAGAAAATGGAAGAAGAAGATGGAAGAAGATGAAGGAAGGAGAAGATGAAGAAACCGAAGGATGAAGAAAGAAGAAAGAAGATTTTAATAAAGGAATTGTCAAAGACTGTCTCCTGTCATTTTTACCATTTTTGCCACTTTTTTGGTGAAATGGTAGGGGTACTTTTGTACCCCCTTACCATTTCACACAGGGGGGGGGGGGCCGGGATCTGGGGGTCCCCTTGTTAAAGGGGGCTTCCAGATTCCGATAAGCCCCCCGCCCGCAGACCCCCACAACCACCGGCCAGGGTTGTGGGGAAGAGGCCCTTGTCCTCATCAACATGGGGACAAGGTGCTTTAGGGGTCTTAGACCCCCAAAGCATCCTCCCAATGTTGAGGGCATGTGGCCTGGTACGGTTCAGGCGAGAGGGGGGCCGCTCTCGTCCCCCCCTCTTTTCCTGCGGCCTGCCAGGTTGCGTGCTCGGATAAGGGTCTGGTATGGATTTTGAGGGGGACCCCACGCCATTTTTTTTGGCTAGGGTTCCCCTTAAAATCCATACCAGACCTCAAGGGTCTGGTATGGATTTTGAGGGGGACCCTACGCCATTTTTTTTTGGCTGGGGTTCCCCTTAATATCCATCCCAGACCTGAAGGGCCTGGTTATTGAATTTGGGGGGACCCCTACGCTTTTTTTTTTGTTTTTTTATTAATGAATGACAGCTCTCTGTGTTACAGGAGCCATCAATTCATTAGCCGCGAGTGATTTAAATAGCTTTCTTCCTGCAAAAATGACACTTTTTTGCAGGGAAAGTTCTAAGCACAGGAAACCTGCCCCCCTTCACAGGCCACCTATAGACACCCCCCAGATGTGATACTGCAATGCTGTTCTAACAGCATGCACACACATATCCCCAGAAAAAAAGAACATATTGTTGTCAGCAGTCAGCAGCACACTGACACGCTGACACTGTCTGAAACATAATATGCGAGGCCGCCGTGGGGCGTGTACTAAAGCCCCTGAGCTATAATTGGCTACAGGCATCCTGCCTGTAGCCAATTATGGCTCTCCTCGCTGCCGGCGCTGTGATTGGCCAAGCATGCGGGGTCACAGTGCATGCTTGGCCAATCATCAGCCAGCATTGCACTGCGCGGGCCGCAATGCATTGCGGGGCCGCTCGCATCACACGAATTTGATGCGAGCGGCCCCAATAGTTCTGGGCTCGCCGAGCGAGCGAACACCCGGTGCTCGATTCGAACATGGGTTCGAATCGAACACCGGGCTCATCCTTAAACTTGACAAATTGGGTATTTACCAAAGGCACCAAGCAACAGGAAGTGCGCAAAAAAGGACCCTAATGGCAGGATTACCAGGTATTATTTTTTATGAAAACTGTACATTTAGAAAAAAAAATCAAAAAATCTTCAGGATTACAAAAAGACTCTATAACCTAATTTTAGTGATTGAGTTTTGATCTATTTTAAAGTCCAACTGAACTTTTAGGCCAGGTTCACACTGGTACCACATGACAGACGTACCACTTTGGATCCGACTTTGCCCTGCGGCTGGAAGTCCGCCATGCGTCCAACTTCAATGAACAGGGATCCGACTTTGATCCCCGGCAATACCAGGCACTGTGTCTGGTATGGAACTCCGCGCACAATGTAAAAAAAACCTGGCATGGGTTCCCCCTCCAAGAGCATACCAGGCCCTTTGGTCTGGTAGGGATTTTTAGGGGAACCCCACGCTTAAAACACGGCGTAGGGGTCCCCCCAAAATCCATACCAAACCCTTATCCGAGCACGCAGCCCAGCAGGTCAGGTCAGGCCAGCAGGTCAGGTCAGGCCAGCGCCCCCCCCCCCTCCTGAACCGTACCAGGTCGCATATCCTCAACATGGGGGGTGGGTGCTTTGGGGCAGGGGGGCCCTGCACCCCCTCACCGAAAGCAACTTTGCACCCCATGTTGATGAGGACAAGGGCCTCTTCCCGACAACCCTGGCTGTTGGTTATCGGGGTCTGCAGGCGGGGGGCTTATCGGAATCTGGGAGCCCCCTTTAACAAGGGGGCCCCCAGATCCCGGCCCCCACCCTATGTGAACGAGTATCGGGTACATTGTACCCCTACCAGACGCTCTCCCCGTTCTAATGTCGGGTGCGCCGCTACATATATTGGAAATAAAGAAAGCGGTTACCGGGTCCTAAAGACAGGAACCCAGAAAAAAGAGGCTACTGAGTGGAGGCAAACGTGGATCGAAACAAAGTCAGATCTTTGAAAAAATGAAATCTTTATTAGTGAACAATGCTTGCATATTTCCCATTAAAATAGAATTCCAGGCATCTGGAAATCTAGAACCGACAATTATGGACAGCACTAAACAAGACAGACAGGACACCATGTAGACAACAAAAGCATCACGTGTAACAGAGCAGTGGAGGATTATTCAAACAAGAAAAGGGGGCGGATCAATGTCCAATCAATATAATTGTATCAATAATATTCATGAGGTCATAAGACCTTTAGTAATTCAAATTTGATAATAACAGCACTGGTTGAGCAATTGTAGGAGACAAGTTGTTTGATAAAAGAGACTGCGCTGGTTTAGTAGTTGCGGCTAATCTAAATGACATGCCGACTGGCACTAAAGGCGCTCTGGAAATTTCTAGTTGATTAGCTTATAATTAAACATCCTGACTGGCGAAGATTTTTTGACCCCACAAGAGTAGGAGTCCAGAGTAGATTCAGTTTAAATTGGACTAGATCATGGACCATATATCCGTTTCAGCTGTCCATGTAAATCAAGATGTTCACAAGAGATTGCCCAAGTGTGGTTACAGTTTTCCAAACTGGATTTAATGACATACGACCGTGCTTGCATTATATGTTGACCATACATGTGCAGATTGACTCAGAGCAATGTCCTCAATCATTTAGGTCTCGAGTGTCAGCGGTTCAAAAGTGTCAAAAAAATCAAAAGAATTTCTGTAACAAACGGCATTCAAGCTAATTGGTTTCGAAAAATCAATAAAAATGGATATAAACTTTTAAATTCTCAAGCAGTTCTTTGAGCAGTCTGATCAAAAAGGAAATGTGATTGGTTTGGTAACGTTACCCGACCAGCGTCTTCCGTCTTGGGATGCCGGTGTGAGAAGTCCAATCTTTCCAATCAGAATATCGATTGCCAGTGCTGCTGTCGGGGATCGTGGTGACCGTTCGGTATCCTTTTTAAGTAGGGGGATCTCCTAGTAATAAAGAGGTCCAATGGCCATATAGGGAGCGCAAATTGCCGATTCCAATGGTCGCTCAGATCCGGTCGATGCTGCTTAGGTCTCTCATGTCTCTGCTCTGAATGGTGCTGTTCACTGCCCGTCACGTGATGCGTCACGTGACGCGTTTCGCTAGGGGCGGAGTTACAATAGCTTCTTCCTGACGTGTGTACAGGAAGAAGCTATTGTAACTACGCCCCTAGCGAAACGCGTCACGTGACGCATCACGTGACGGGCAGTGAACAGCACCATTCAGAGCAGAGACATGAGAGACCTAAGCAGCATCGACCGGATCTGAGCGACCATTGGAATCGGCAATTTGCGCTCCCTATATGGCCATTGGACCTCTTTATTACTAGGAGATCCCCCTACTTAAAAAGGATACCGAACGGTCACCACGATCCCCGACAGCAGCACTGGCAATCGATATTCTGATTGGAAAGATTGGACTTCTCACACCGGCATCCCAAGACGGAAGACGCTGGTCGGGTAACGTTACCAAACCAATCACATTTCCTTTTTGATCAGACTGCTCAAAGAACTGCTTGAGAATTTAAAAGTTTATATCCATTTTTATTGATTTTTCGAAACCAATTAGCTTGAATGCCGTTTGTTACAGAAATTCTTTTGATTTTTTTGACACTTTTGAACCGCTGACACTCGAGACCTAAATGATTGAGGACATTGCTCTGAGTCAATCTGCACATGTATGGTCAACATATAATGCAAGCACGGTCGTATGTCATTAAATCCAGTTTGGAAAACTGTAACCACACTTGGGCAATCTCTTGTGAACATCTTGATTTACATGGACAGCTGAAACGGATATATGGTCCATGATCTAGTCCAATTTAAACTGAATCTACTCTGGACTCCTACTCTTGTGGGGTCAAAAAATCTTCGCCAGTCAGGATGTTTAATTATAAGCTAATCAACTAGAAATTTCCAGAGCGCCTTTAGTGCCAGTCGGCATGTCATTTAGATTAGCCGCAACTACTAAACCAGCGCAGTCTCTTTTATCAAACAACTTGTCTCCTACAATTGCTCAACCAGTGCTGTTATTATCAAATTTGAATTACTAAAGGTCTTATGACCTCATGAATATTATTGATACAATTATATTGATTGGACATTGATCCGCCCCCTTTTCTTGTTTGAATAATCCTCCACTGCTCTGTTACACGTGATGCTTTTGTTGTCTACATGGTGTCCTGTCTGTCTTGTTTAGTGCTGTCCATAATTGTCGGTTCTAGATTTCCAGATGCCTGGAATTCTATTTTAATGGGAAATATGCAAGCATTGTTCACTAATAAAGATTTCATTTTTTCAAAGATCTGACTTTGTTTCGATCCACGTTTGCCTCCACTCAGTAGCCTCTTTTTTCTGGGTTCCTGTCTTTAGGACCCGGTAACCGCTTTCTTTATTTCCAATACGCTTAGGCTACGGCGACAAACAAGCCACCAACTTGGCTTTTGATCGATAGCTGTATGATTATTTTTTCAATCGGCTAATTTGACTTCTCCCTGCCACTTCCCCTCCCATTTCCCTCTCCCAACCCCTACTCCCTACCGTCTTTTCGCTACATATATTGGCATGGGGCGGGGTCACCGGAGGCCCGCCCCCTATGACGTCACCACCCCATCATGCCTCGGGCGTTGACGTTGTAAGTGGTGGGGCCTCCAGGTGACATCACCCGGTGACCCCGCCCTATGCTAATATAGGTAGTGGCACACTGCGCACCCAGCATTACAGCGGGAGAGAGCGTTGAGTCAACATCGGAAGAAGAACAGAGGGAGAAGACAGCGGAGAAAACCGGGCAAAAGCGCGAGAAGACAGCAGGAGGAGACCCGGCAGAAGACAGCGGACAGAGGGATAAGAACCAGAAGGAGAGCGGAGAAGAGCCGAAGAGGGGAGAAGAACTGGCAGAGGCAGAAGACATCAGAGGAAGAGGCAGAACAGCTGGAGAGGCAGCAGTGTTTTTATTTTTGACACTTTTTTTTAGGTGAATGAGTAGGGATACAACGTACCCGATACCCATTCACATAGGGTGGGGGGCCCCCTTATTAAGGGGGCTCCCAGATTCCGATAATCCCCCCGCTCGCAGACCCGACAACCAGGGGCGTTTCTAGATCTACAAAAGATCTAGGGCTAGAGCCCATAGCAGCGTAGTAAAGAAAGTCATACGCTTGGGCGGGCATACACATGTATATAATATACGTGTGTGTGTGTATATATCCCCAGAGAGCCTCCCCCTTACATCAGGGTCCCTAGAGAGCCTCCCCCTTGAATCAGGGTCCCCAGAGAGCCCCCTTACATTAGGGTCCCCAGAGAGCCCCCCCTTAAATCAGGGTCCCCAGAGAACCTCCCCCTTAAATCAGGGTGCCCAGAGAACCACCCCTTAAATCAGGGACCCCAGAGAGCCTCCTTCTTAAATCAGGGTCCCCAGAGAGCCCCCCACTTACATCAGGGTCCCCAGAGAGCCTCTCCTCCCCTTGGTGACCCCTGAAGAGACTCTGGGCTGTGGGCCCCAGATTCCGGGCTATAGCCCCAAAAGCCACCCCCTAGCGACGCCACTGCCGACAACCAACAGCCAGGGTTGTCGGGAAGAGGCCCTTGTCCTCATCAACATGGGGACCAGGTGCTTTGGGGTGGGGTTTTTTTGGCGTGGGGTGTTCCCTTAAAATCCATACCAGACCAAAAGGCCTGGTATGCTCTTGGAGGTGTAACCCATGCCGTTTTTTTTTATCTTTTTATTTGGCGTGGAGTTTCTCTTTAAGATCCGCAGAGCACAAGTCGCATACCAAAGTCAGATCAGTCAAGACGGCGATCCGACTTCAATGATAGTCAATGGGCTGAAGTAGGATCAAAGTCAGACCAAAGCAGTACAGGGAGCATTTTCAAAATCGGACCGACATGTGTCGGACCAGTTAAGGCGGCTCCCATAGGGAAAAATTGATTTTCACATGTCATGCGACATGAGCTCCCAATGTTTGAGAGTTTCTTGTACCAGTGTGAACCCGGCCTCAGTGTAAACTGGCTAAATACATTCCAGCTGCAACAAACCAAAATATGTTCAAAGTCTTGCAGTTCATTTTCTTTAAAGAAACAGACACAGCCTCAGTAGAAAAGTCTGCCACCTGCCAACATGCTACAAAGAAAGATGCTTGCTCTCTGTGTAGAAACAGTGGCCTCGCTGCAGAAATCTGACATGCCCCCATACACAATCAGACCAAAAGCTCTAAAATTAGCAAAGCTCCTGATTATGGAGCTCTTATTTAGTGGGGGGTCTATCAGACCTCTGCAAAGGGACTGTTGCTCCCCTACAAAGAGCAAGAGTCTTTCATTAAAGAATGCTGGCAGGTGACAGGCTTTTTTCTACATGGGCTGTAACTGCCTTCTAAAGAAAACAAGCTGTAAGCCCTTGTACACACCATCGGAAATTCCGACGGAAAATGTCTGATCGGACCATGTTGTGGACAAATCCGCCCGTGTGTGGGCTCCATCTGACCTTTTCCGATCGTGTGTAGAGAATTCCGACGGACAAAGTGCCACGCATGCTCAGATCAAATTATGAGACCAAAGCTATTGGCTACTGGCCTCTACGTAGTTCCGTCGTACGCAACGAACGTCACCACTTTCAGAATGATCGGATTTTCCGGCAACTTTGTCCGAACGTGTGTATGCAACACCAGTGTCGGACAAAATCCGTCTGAAAGAATCAGACGGAATTTGTGGTCGGAATTTCCGACCATGTGTGCGGGGGCTAAGACATTAAAGTGGACCTTCAGTAATTTTTTCAACTTTACATCTATTAAATCTTCTGCCCTTGTTGTTTTAACTTTGGATAGTAACACATTATTTTTTTTCTGCCAGTAAATACCTTATACAGTCCACTTCCTGTTTATTGTCTGGTCATTAGCCTAGGCTTATGACATCATTCACAGCTCTCGCTCTCAATCTCATGAGCGTTTGCCAAGAAGGAAGGGGGGGGGGGGGTGAGTCATAAGAGGGCCAATGAGAGCTGCAGGGCTGCAGAGCTGGAGGTGTGCCTCTGTGTGTCTGCGTAAATCCAGGAAGTGAACAGGCAGCAGCTTCAGCTGCCCACAGTTAAAATGGATGCAGCCAGAACTTTTCATACATACTGTTCTATACAAGACAGGACTATCATAGCCTACAACCCAGCTCTACATCCAGCCCATAATGAACTAGGAGGCAGACAGAATGTTTGCATGCTTCTGTGTGGATATCACTCACCAGCTAATCATAGGCTTGGGTTCCCCTTCAACATGTACTCGTAGAATGACTTCTTGGCCCTCAAACACCATCTGATCTGACAGTGCCACCTACAAATAAAAATAACGAGATTGGTCAAAGGAAAGGAAAACCTGCACAACAAACATGAATTCCAGGTATAGATATTTTATAGATAGTCACATTTGTCCAACTTAGACCATTATAACTTTGTATATACCATGCAAAAAGAGAAAGGCTGGTGCCAACGGAAGTCAGGTTTTAGTCGATTTCCATGGCACCAGCCTTTCTCCATTTTTTGTATGGATTATAAATAAATAAATAATTGAATAGATTTCTCTCGAGGTGGAGAATGTAACATCGCTTCCCTCCATCTTGTTCAATCAGAAAATGCTCTGCATTTATTCTGAAGATGCAAAGCATTCTCTGAATGGCACCCATAGCGAGCGACCAATCTCCTGTCTTCAGAACTGAATTCCTTTATAAGTAAGGAAGAGCTCATGGCCCAACTTTATGATAGATACCCTCTATTCTCTTCCTCCTCCTGGGGACACTGGATCCCCCTCTCCTGACTCCATCTTTCTCAATTCCTCCTCTATATCCTCTTCCACCATTTGCCTTTTTCTTGCCTTTCCTAATCTTTCTTTCAGACCTTCTGTTGGTTTGGACCAGCGGTCTCCAAACTATGGTCCAATACGACCCTTTGCTTGCCTATACCCAGCCCATGGTGGACTATTTTCCCCACTGATATGAGGCACTGTTCCTTCCACTAACACCAGCAATGAGGCACCATTCCTTCCACTGACACCAATGGGGCACCATTCCTCCCACTGACATCAACAATGGAGCACTATTCCTTCCGCAGACATCAACAATAGAGCATTATTCCTCCCACTGACACCAACAATCAACAATGGGGCACTATTCCTTCCACTGACACCAACAATAGAGCATTATTCCTCCCACTGACACCAACAATCAACAATGGGGCACTATTCCTCCCACTGGCACCAACAATGGGGCACTATTTCTCCTACTGACACCAACAATGTGGCACTAATCCTTCCACTGACTCCTATAACGGGGCACTATTCCTCCCACTGGCACCAACAATGAACAGTGGGGCACTAGTCCTCCCATTGACACCAACAATGGGGCACTATTCCTTCCACTGACACCAACACTAGAGTATTATTCCTCCCACTGACACCGACATTGGGGTAATATTCCTTCCACAGACATCAACAATGGGGCACTATTCCTTCCACTGACACCAACAATAGAGAATTATTCCTCCCACTGACACCAACAATCAACAATGGGGCACTATTCCCTCCCACTGACACCAACAATGGGGCACTATTTCTCCTACTGACACCAACAATGGGGCACGATTTCTCCTACTGACACCAACAATGGGGCACTAATCCTTCCACTGACTCCTATAATGGGGCACTATTCCTTCCACTGACACCAACACTAGAGCATTATTTGTCCCACTGGCACCCACAATGAACAGTGGGGCACTAGTCCTCCCACTGACACCAACAATGGGGCACTATTCCTTCCACTGACACCAACACTAGAGCATTATTCCTCCCACTGGCACCAACAATGAACAATGGGGCACTAGTCCTCCCACTGACACCAACAATGGGGCACGTTTCCTTCCACTGACACCAACAATAGAGCATTATTCCTCCCACTGACACCAACAATCAACAATAGGGCACTATTCTTTCCACTGACACCAACAATAGAGCATTATTCCTCCCACTCACACCAACAATCAACAATGGGGCACTGTTCCTTCCACTGACACCAAAACTAGAGCATTATTTCTCCAACTGACACCAACAATGAACAATGGGGAACTAGTCCTCCCACTGACACCAACAATGGGGCACTAATCCTCCCACTGACACAAACAATAGGGTACTATTCATTCTACTAATACTAATGATGGGGCACTATTCCTCCTCTGCTTGACCACAGTCGCTATGTAATTATTTTACTGACCACCAAGCCCGAGGTATTGGTAACTCCCACTGTTAACAGCCTGGCTCCCCCAGAGTCTGAAGGATGGTAATCTGACCCTCATAGGTTGAGTAGCTCTACCCAATTATTAAGACTTGAATACCCTGCCATTCCCTCCCACCAGGGAAGGCATTAATATTGTTTTATAGACAGAGAGGCCGGCATTCTAGCTAAGAGTCATCGAACACGGCCATATGTATTTACATTTCTTGGCGAGTACATTGTCATTGCATTGAACAATTCTCATCCTGTATATCAGATGTAGTATTCCTCTCTTTTGTTCTTTTGGACAGTCTTGAGGCACCCTTTAAAAATTATGGACAGTCTCGAGGCACAGCGAGCCCCCCACTGACATCAGGGTCCCCAGAGAGCCTCCTCCTTACATCAGAGTCCCCAGAAAGCCTCCCCTTTAAAATCAGGGTCCCAGAGAGCCTCCCCCTTAAAATCAGGGTCCCAGAGAGCCTCCCCCTTAAAATCAGGGTCCCAGATAGCCTCCCCTTAAAATCAGGGTCCCCAGAGAGCCTCCCCCTTAAAATCAGGGTCCCCAGAGAGCCTCCCCCTTAAAATCAGGGTCCCCAGAGAGCGCCCCCCTTACATTAGAGTCCCCAAAGAGCCTCCCCTTTAAAATCAGGGTCCTTGGGGACCCCTGCCGAGACTCGGGGCTATGGGCCCCAGATTCGGGGCTATAGCCCCAAAAGCCACCCCCTAGCGACGCCACTGCTGACTAGTATTCCTATGTTTATCTTCCCCCTCAGTTTTTTTCCATCACTCAGCTAATGTGACCCCCAACGCTGATGGAGAGGGTCAAACAAGGATGCTATGCAGGTGATTGACATCCTCCTTATCAACTGATGATGCCATTGGTCGTTAGGACGCCGGTGTTGTATCACTATCCGTCCCCCATCACCAAGTGTCCGAGGTGTACTGCGCATGCGCAGTACACAGGACGCCCATATTCCGAAAATTGCCGAGGATGAACGGCGCCTGCGCCGTGAGTCCACTTTCAAGCCCCACCATCCCAGTGGACATAGAGTTAGAATATAAAAGTGCCGAGCGCAGCGAGGCCGAGCCCGATGCGTGGCGAGCGAAGCGAGCCCGCGAGGGGCCCTCTCAATTTGACTAACCCTATGTCCGCTTGGATGGTGGGGGCTTCTCCTCGACTCACGGCGCAGGCGCCGCTCATCTTCCGACAATTTCCGAAAATCTTCTGGATCCAGACTGCGCATGCGCTGCGCATGCGCAGTAGACTTCGGACACCTAGTGACAGCCGGACACTTGGTGATAGAACACCGGCAGCTAGAAGGTTGTAATGGTGCACAATGAAAACCTGTGGCTTTGTGTAACTAAAAGGCAGGCTTCATCCACACGCCGGCTTCTATACAATTTTTGGGCCATTTTTAGGCATTTTGTCAAGGCACCCCTGAAGAAACCTCAAGGCACCCTGGTTGAAAAAGGCTGGTCTAGACAGCCAGGTACACAAGCTCCCGTGCTTTTTTCACCTTGAATGAGGGAGGGGCTTTGAAGGTCACCATAGTGGCTTTGCCAGGCATTACGCGCTGGGGTGTGGCGGGCTCACTTAAATCTTCCTGGGGGCTCAAATACTCATCATCAGATGTAATGGGACTCAGAACATCTTTAGGAGTGCCGCGGTGAGCAGGAGAATCAGTGGCAGGTGCTGCAAAGGAAAAGAACAAGATTTTTAGATACTTGATCGGGATAATCTTTTATAAATCTCTTGGCAGAAACATAAAAAGCCCTTCTGATATAAACACATAATACAATTTTATTTTTTATTTCTTTACAAATGCCCCTGTTATGGTACACACGATCAGACTTTCCGCCAACAAAACCGTGGATTTCTGTTTGAAGGTCACACAAATGTTGTCCAACAATTACGAACGTGGGAACGCGGTGACGTACAACACGTACGACAAGCCAAGAAAAAGGAAGTTCAATAGCCAGTGCGGCTCTTCTGCTTGTTTCCGAGCATGCGTGAACTTTTTTGCGACGGACTTGTGTACACACGATCGGACTTTCCGACAAAACAACGTTTTGTTGGCGTAAAATTTGAGAACCTGCTAGCAAACATTTGTTGGCGGAAAGTCCGACAGCAAATGTTCTATGGAGCGTACACACGGTCGGACTTTCCCGACAACAAGCTCACATCCAACATTTCCCATCTGAAAATTTGACCGTGTGTACGCGGCATTATTGTTTTGGGGATTTCGACTCAGGCAAACTTGACCTAAAATGGCGTGAGACAAGTCGGATGCGATTGATATAGCGCATAGTCAGCGTTTTGAAGCTGCTATTTTCAAACGTTGCTAATAGTAAAACCTTAACCCCTCCCCCCTCTCACCCCTGACCCT
The DNA here is from genome assembly GCA_028564925.1 of Lithobates sylvaticus. Taxonomy (NCBI): domain Eukaryota; kingdom Metazoa; phylum Chordata; class Amphibia; order Anura; family Ranidae; genus Lithobates; species Lithobates sylvaticus. The sequence continues at coordinate 27,023,143 of CM053031.1, forward strand.
GGAAAAATGGGAATCCCTGATAAATTCTGTGCTCCCTCTGTATACAGCTGCATATAACAGCACAGGATGTTCGTCCACATTTTAAAAAATGGCTGAAAACTCAGGATAGTGCTCTTAAGAACCTTGCTGATGCCTGACATAACTAAGCAACAACTCCAACTTCTGGAGATGCAAGTGCCCCCCCCCCCCCCCCCCCACTATAAAGTTCCTCTCACTTGATGACTTATTTGAGTTCACCTCTAGAACATCTTCTGCTGTAGCTCGAGTGTGAACCCTAGCCCTAAATAATTATACTGGGGCTGGGTGGCACAGTGGTGTAGTGGGTAGCACTCTCACCTAGCAGTAAAAAGGATCGCTGGTTTGAATCCCAACCACCACACTACCTGCTTGGAGTTTGCATGTTCTCCCTGTGCCTGTGTGGGTTTCCTCCGGGTACTCCGGTTTCCTCCCACACTCCAAAGACATGCAGGTAGGTTAATTGGCTTCTGTCCAAAATTGGCCCCTAGTATATGAATGTGAGTTGGGACCTTGAATTGTAAGCTCCTTGAGGGGAGGGACCAATGTGAGTGTGTGGAGTGCTGTGTAAATTGACGGCACTATATGGGTAACTTAAATAAATAATAATATATTATATGAGCATCTTAATGAGACACAATGTACAGGGATAGGGACAGTTGTAGACACTCAGGTTGAACTGGATGGACTGGTGTCTTTATTCAACCTTACTAACTATGTAACTTTGATGCTATGATCAAACATTGCTAATGGTGAAATCTCAACCCCCTCGACCCTGGACAGATGGAAATCCCTGATAAATTCTGCTCTCCCTCAATACACAGCTGCATATAACAGCAGAGGATGTTCACCAAAATTTGATGGAATTTGGTCCTTGTGGCTGGAAACCGATGATGCTACAAATCCTAAACGAAGGTTCTCCGCTCTAAACAACCTTGCCAGTACTTTATCTAGCTATGCAACAACTCCATCTGCTGGAGATGTAATTGTCCCCCCCCCCCCCAACTATAAAGTTCCTCTCACTTGAGGACTCATTTTAGTTCACCTCTGGAACGTCTACAGCAGGGGTCTCAAACTGGTGGCCCTCCAGCTGTTGCGAAACTACAAGTCCCATCATGCCTCTGCCTGTGGGAGTCATGCTTGTAATGGTCAGCCTTGCAATGCCTCATGGGATTTGTAGTTTTGCAACAGCTGGAGGGCCGCTAGTTTGAGACCCCCTGGTCTACAGTGTACCTTTGTCTACAGCAGTGGTCTCCAAACTCTGGCCCTTTGCTTGCACTTATCCAGCCCTTGGGGCACTGTTTCATCCACTAATACCAACAATGGGGCATCATTCCTCCCACTGACACCAATGAAGGGGCACAATGGGGCCCAGCAACCCCAATGACCCACAATTCCTCCCAGTGACAACAACAATGGGGTCCAGTGACCCCAACGATGGAGCACAATTCCCCCCAATGACACCACTGATGGGGCACAATTACTCCCAATGAAACAAACGATGGGGCATTACTTATGTCCCACTGACTTTGGGACCTTTTCTACTCCCGAGCCACCCCCCCCCCCCCCCCCCATCAAATCATTCTCATTCTCTGCATCTATTACCTTTTGTACCAACACCCCCTCCCTTTAGAATGTAAGCTCTACGAGCCGGGCCCTCCTGTACCTTCTGTATTGAACTGTACTGTAATTGTGTTGTCCCCCCTCTACATTGTAAAGCGCTGCGTAAACTGTTGGCGCTATGTAAATCGTGAATAATAATAATACTCCCAATGACCACAGTCCAGCCTTCCTAAAGTCTGAAGGACGGTGAATTGGCCCTTTGTTTGGAAAGTTTAGAGACCCCTGGTGTACAGCACCCTGCATCCGTAATACCTAGGTTTTAGACATTAATCATTGTAAATAGAAACTGTGCTATAAAATAAATGAGATAAATCAAACACCAGAATGGCACAGCGGCATGCAAAAAAAAATACAATTGCTCAAATAACATTAACCTAATATTGTTGCACTGTGCATAATAATACTACCAAATTGTGCAAAACAAAAAAAATAATGTGTCAACATATAAACAATTGGTATCAAATATATTTCTTAAGAAAATTATGATTACCAAAAACAGTTAACCATGAGTCCATATAAAGTAAATAGTCCATAAACGTATAAATTCAATGTTAAATCAAATTAAAGAGGAACTGCAGTCTGCTCACATAATTTGTAATAAAAACATCTTTGCCATTCTGAAGCTTCCCTCCAACCACTTTGCATATTATTTTATATATACTGTGATTCTATACTTGCCAAACATGCTGCAGAAATCTCCCTCCACTGAGTCTGGCTGCAGCCATTTTAACTGTGGGCAGATGAAGCTGCTGCCTGTTCACTTCCTGGATTTACACAGACACACAGAGGCACAACTCCAGCCCTGCAGCTCTCATTGGCCCTCTTATGACTCACCCCCCCTCCCTTCCGGGCAAACTCTCGTGAGAGTGAGAGCTGTGAATGATGTCATAATCCTAGGCTAAGGACCAGACAAGAAACAGGAAGTGGGCTGTAAAAGGTATTTACTGGCAGAAAAAGAATGTTTTACTATCCAAAGTTAAAACAACAACAAGGGCAGAAGATTTAATAGATGGAAAGATGGAAAAAGGACGGAAGGTCCGCTTTAAAGTCCATCATATCAGTGGAAGGAATTGTGCCCCAAGGGCCGCATAAAGGCTAGCAAAGGGCCACATCTGGCCCTCGGGCCGCACTTTGGAGATCCCTGCTTTAAATCAATGATGCGTGACCAGTGAACCCACCACTGCTTTTCACACAGCCTCTTACCAGACCGTTAGACCCCAAATTATAGGTGGTCTAACAAAGTGTGATGCTGCATAGATCTCGCACCATGGATCTGTTTGTATATATGGAACACACGTATCCCGATGTTAGACTCCAGTCTTCTTTTCTGCTCCGTATACAAGCTCGGCCAGAACAGATAAAACTCCAAATAGTGTTATACCCGTATCTTGGGGCCACTTAGTGCTAGGAACCCCAAATTTGGTGTGCAAACCCAGTGGAACCAACAATACAACATATCCAAGTTGGGGTTCCTAGCACCAAGTGGCCCCGAGATACGGGGCCCCAAAGACGGTTCGGAAAATGTCATTCTCTGCTGCAGAAAAGTGCTTGACATTTTCTGAACTGACTTTGGGGCCCCGTATCTTGGGGCCACTTAGTGCTAGCCCAGCTTTGGATATGTTATAGTGCTCATTCCATTGGGTTTGCACACCAAATTTTGGGATCCTAGCACTAAGTGGCCCCAAGATACGGGGGCCCCAAAGTCGGTCAACTGTGTCCATCTGCAGCAATGTCATTTCGGGGCCCTTTGGGTCCAGAAACCCCAAATTTTGGCTGCAGATAGGGGGCATCTAGGAACCCTTAACTACCAAGTTTGAAGTGCGGGGGACCTATGGCTGCAAATGGGCACAGTGAGGCATGCAAATGGGCACAGTGAGGCTGCAAATGGCATTGTTGACCCTCTTTTCCACTTACAGTAACTGCGCATTTCTCATCCTAGGCTTATACTCGAGTCAATACGTTTTCCCCAGTTTTTTGTGGTAAAATTAGGTGCCTCGGCTTATATCCGGGTCGGCTTATACTCGAGTATATACAGTATTTTCTTTATATGGACCTTATTGTGTTTGCTGTTCAGTTTCTGGTGATCATCATTTTCCCCAAAAAAAATATTTGATACTTATTGTCTATATATTGACACATTTATTGTTTTGCAAGACATAAATCATTGCCTCCCTTGGTCTTAAGCCTCATACACACGATCGGATTGTTGGCCCAAACTTGTCTTGCATACCCACGGCCTGCACAATTGTTGGCCAACAATTACGAACGTAGCTGTTTTTCAGCTCTTTAGCGCCACCCTTTGGGCTCCTTCTGCTAATTTCGTGTTAGTAGAAGTTTTGTGAGCGTTGATTTGCGCTTTTCATTTCGCACTTTTCACGTTTTGGAAACACATTTCCCATAATGCTCATGCACTCTGCAGTGTAGTTGAGCATCATGGAAAATGTAGTTTCAAAACATCAGGGGGGCCAAGGTTCGCCATCACTGGTCTATCTCATAAAATCACCAAAAAAAATACATTTACGTTTTTGGTTTTAACATGACAAAATGTGAAAAATTTCAAGGGGTGTGAATATTTTTTCAAGGCACTGTATAAATTAAATAATACAATTAAAATATTAAATATTATGAATATGAATTATTATAAATTACAAAAAAAATAAACTTTGCTAATGGTTTAACCGCTTGCCGACCGCTTACAGGTACGTCCCTTTAAATTTGCCGTCGCTGGTCCCGGGAACTCGATGTTCTCCGGTGGCCTGCGATTGCGGTGTGGAGAGGTAGAATGGGGAGATGCCATTCAAACAAGGTATTTCCCTGTTCTGCCTAGTGTAATGACAGAGATCTACTACTCCCTGCAGTGATCGTTGTCATGTCCTAGATAGCCCCCCCCCCACAGTTAGAATCACTCCCTAGGACACACTTAACCACTAGGGGATGATGAAGGGGTTAACCCCCTTCCCTGCCAGTGACATTTATACAGTAATCAGTGCATTTTTATAGCACTGATCTCTGTATAAATGAAAATGGTCCCAAAAAAGTGTCAAAAGTGTCCAATGTGTCCGCCATAATGTCGCAGTCATGATAAAAACCGCAGAACGCCGCCATTACTAATAATATTATTATTATTATTCAGGGCTCAAGTCCTGCGGGAACGCATAGGAATGGAGTTCCTGTACTTTTTCCACAACAGGAACTCAGTTCCCTTTAGCAGCCGTGTCCTGCAAGATTTTGAAGTATGCGAGCTGTGTGGCAGGTGCTACACCAGCAGCCGCCAACACAGCTCGCAATAGTAAGTGACGCACACCAGGGGTGGACTGACCATTTAGGCATTGCCAGTAGGGGGCCCCATGACAGCTTCCGCTTCGATCTACCTGTCAACCACAGCTAGCTGAAGGGTAGATCAGGTCCCTGCTGCTAAGAGATTGTGTTTAGTCAGACCTCTCGTGATGCGATCCTCCCTGCCGCCCCCCTCCTGATTTTCTGTCTCCTCATCTCTCCCCCCCCCCCCCCCCCCCCAGTCTCCTGCATACTTGCTCTGTGTGTCCCTCTGCATCCCCCCCTCCTCTATCTTCAGTGCCATATGATGAGAGAACCCAGAGGAGGAGCCCAGCTATTCTGCTCACAGGACATGCAGGGAGAGAGGTGAGCTGAGGGAGGAACATCAGTTTGGGGTGGTAAGCTGAGCACAATACCTGGCAAAGTTTAATGCCAGGAGGGAAGTTTATGTGGAAATATGTGAAGGGTTGGAATAGCAGCGAGTGTGTGTTGGAGCCCTGCAGAGTTTGCAGCCCCCCCCCCCCCCCAAGCTAACATACATCTCCTAAGCAGGAACACATCACTATGTCCCCAAGCATTCTGTCCAGATAATGTGCAGATCATTTATGACCTTTCCGTTTAACCCTGTGTTATCCAAACTCTGTTCAATGAAAAGTGTAAACTCACCACATAAACACTCTATATACAAAATAAAATTCCCCAATAAAGATCAGAACATGATGTTCACATTTGCATGGAAGCACAATTGAATGAATGCTGATTATTCCGAGAATTACCGTATTTATGTTTATTGAGGATTGTTTTTTTATGTAGTAACAGTTAAGCTTCATACACACAATACGAAAATTGGATGAAAAATACCACTTTTGAAGCGTTCGTGCATATGAGCGTATCATTTTTTTTTTTTTGGTGGGGGAGTGGATCTTGGGTGGGAGTTCCCACACTTTTTTCCACAGGACTTGACCCCTGTTATTATTATTATACAGGATTTATATAGCGCCAGCAGTTTGCGCAGCGCTTTACAACATGAGGGGAGACAGTACAGTTACAATACAATTCAATACAGGAGGGATCAGAGGGCCCCGCTCGTTAAAACTTACAATCTAGAAGGGAAGGTCAAGTGGAAACAAAAGGTAATAACTGTGGGGGATGATCAGAAAATGAAAATACAGTTGTTAGGTGTGGGTAGGATAATAAAAAAAAAAAATAATAAAAATGGCATAAAATTATCCCCTATTTTGTAGACGTTATAACTTTTGCGCAAACCAATCAATATACGCTTATTGCGTTTTTTTTTTTTTTAACCATAAATATGTAAAGGAATAGATAGTCGGCCTAAACTGAGGAAAAAATTAGTTTTTTTTTATAGATTTTTGGGGGGTATTTATTATAGCAAAAAGTAAAAAAAATATGTGTTTTTTCAAAATTGTCCCTCTTTTTTTGTTTACAGCACAAGAAATAAAAACCGCAGAGGCGATCAAATAGTAAAATACCACCAAAAGAAAGCTCTATTTGTGGGAAAAAAAAGGACGTCAATTTTGTTTGGGTACATCGTCACATGACCGCGCAATTGTCAGTTAAAGTGGAAGTAAACCCTCTGGGACCACTTTGACCTACAGGTAAGCCTAGATTAAGGCTTTATGATGCATAGAGAGAATTGCGCCAATCAAAAGGATCTCCTTTCCTTAGATACCATACTGCAGTTATTAAGAAGATTGTGTACCCCTGTCAACCACTGTGAAACACTTTGTGGCCTAAAGTAAAAAATATATATGTATATGTGGATAACACCTGAAACATAAACCATATACCTTAAAATAATGTATGTGAACACCCCTTTTTTTTTTGGTGTAATTTCCATATTGCTGTGTATCTAATATGCCACCTAATTTTAGTGCTATCCTTAATTTAATCCGAGTATACCTGTGAGCAAGGATTTTATGTTTATACCGCAGAGGCGATCAAATAGTAAAATACCACCAAAAGAAAGCTCTATTTGTGGGAAAAAAAAGGACGTCAATTTTGTTTGGGTTTTTAAAATACACACACAATGTTAATAATTATGTGAAATGGGTGCGCTCTCAATCAACCTTAAAAATCGTGTAGATCTAATTAAAAATTGCTTGTGCAATGATACTATTCAAGTGATGTGTAAAACCTCCTTAAAATCCGTGCACTGAGTGTGTATACATAAATAAATAAATACATAAAACCATATGTAAATATATAAATAAGTGGATCCTTTTCCTTTTTGTGGTACCAGTGATTAAGTGATATTTGTGCGATAGTGCTGTGAATAAAAGACAGTTTAAGAATGAGGTAAAACCACGTTTACATTCCAACCCTTAAAAAATCCATGCGTTTTAAAACTGAAAAAAAACGCATTAAAAAATCCATGCGTTTAAAACTGAAAAAAAAACGCATTAAAAAATCCATGCGTTTAAAACTGAAAAAAACGCATTTAATTGTGCGATTTATTTGTGGAAAAACGCATATTGGGTTATGCGATTAAATTGGGAGAAACACCATAGGTATTTTTAGAATCCTTTAGGAGTCCATGCATCTAATTGATGTCTCCTTAGGTGTTTAATTTGCGGTTGCTTAGACAGGTGTTGTTCCTGATTAGTTAGTGCTGAGATGTTTTACTAACTAATTGCCCTTTGGTGTTGAGCACAGGTTAAAACTTGAAGGACAAAAGGTGTACACCACAAATGAGAAAGATAAGCACCATTTAGTAAATGTATATTTTTGAGCAGGTATACACATAATACTTTTACTTATCTTTAGTTGTGGTGTCCTCTTTCCTGCTGATCACGTCCTTACTATCTCTTCCGTGTTTGCATGAGGATAGAAGACAGATAAAAAACCATTGCGCAATATAGTTATACTTTGAATGGTGTGCATGTGTTGTGGCTGAAGCCCATCTACTTACACAGCACCCTACGAACGAAGCGCGGTGGTTAGAAATATGTCAGGCACTGTTTGGGCTCCCTGCCCTGCTTGTCTCAGTAGTGTTGCTTAGCTCCTCCTCCCGACGCGTTGCGACACGCCCACGTGTCTTTATCAAGGGATAAATCCCTTGATAAAGACACGTGGGCGTGTCGCAACGCGTCGGGAGGAGGAGCTAAGCAACACTACTGAGACAAGCAGGGCAGGGAGCCCAAACAGTGCCTGACATATTTCTAACCACCGCGCTTCGTTCGTAGGGTGCTGTGTAAGTAGATGGGCTTCAGCCACAACACATGCACACCATTCAAAGTATAACTATATTGCGCAATGGTTTTTTATCTGTCTTCTATCCTCATGCAAACACGGAAGAGATAGTAAGGACGTGATCAGCAGGAAAGAGGACACCACAACTAAAGATAAGTAAAAGTATTATGTGTATACCTGCTCAAAAATATACATTTACTAAATGGTGCTTATCTTTCTCATTTGTGGTGTACACCTTTTGTCCTTCAAGTTTTAACCTGTGCTCAACACCAAAGGGCAATTAGTTAGTAAAACATCTCAGCACTAACTAATCAGGAACAACACCTGTCTAAGCAACCGCAAATTAAACACCTAAGGAGACATCAATTAGATGCATGGACTCCTAAAGGATTCTAAAAATACCTATGGTGTTTCTCCCAATTTAATCGCATAACCCAATATGCGTTTTTCCACAAATAAATCGCACAATTAAATGCGTTTTTTTTCAGTTTTAAATGCATGGATTTTTTAATGCGTTTTTTTTCAGTTTTAAACGCATGGATTTTTTAATGCGTTTTTTTTCAGTTTTAAACGCATGGATTTTTTAAGGGTTGGAATGTAAACGTGGTTTTACCTCATTCTTAAACTGTCTTTTATTCACAGCACTATCGCACAAATATCACTTAATCACTGGTACCACAAAAAGGAAAAGGATCCACTTATTTATATATTTACATATGGTTTTATGTATTTATTTATTTATGTATACACACTCAGTGCACGGATTTTAAGGAGGTTTTACACATCACTTGAATAGTATCATTGCACAAGCAATTTTTAATTAGATCTACACGATTTTTAAGGTTGATTGAGAGCGCACCCATTTCACATAATTATTAACATTGTGTGTGTATTTTAAAAACCATTTCTTCTACGTGTGAGAACACTAATATATGGGTTGCAGCATCATCATTTGGCTATCTTAAAAACATTGTTGCCGTTCTGTCTTTGAATACCCATTATAGCGCTTAAGTACACATACCTAACAATTTTGTTTGGGTACAGCGTCACATGACCGCGCAATTGTCAGTTAAAGTGGAAGTAAACCCTCTGGGACCACTTTGACCTACAGGCGAGCCTAGATTAAGGCTTACCTGTAGGTCCAATAAATATCTCCTAAACCTACATGGTTTAGGAGATATTTAGAAAAGAAAAAGCACCGCTATCTACGGCGCATGCGCCATAGACAGCGGCGCGCAGGCGCACTGCGCATGCCGAGATCACGGCGATATGCCGCTCTCGTGCGCATGCGTGGGAGTGACGCCATCGCCGCTCCAGCGAATCACAGTGCTGGAGCGGCGAGACCCGGAAGTCACTCCGGGTTTGATGGCGACGCCGAAGATCGTGGATGTAGACCGCTACGGGGGCTTCGTTCTCAGGTAAGTCATTCATAATGAGCTAGTATGCTATGCATACTAGCTCATTATGCCTTTGCCTTGCAGGTTCCTATATATTTTTTTTTTTTTTAAACGGCTTTACTTCCTCTTTAACCGCTTGCCGACCAGCCGCCGTCATTTTACTGTGGCAGGTCGGGACGATCCCGCGAACCGTCGTAGCTATACGTCGTCTTGCGGGATCGGGATAGCAGGCGCGCGCTCACCGCCGCACAATTGTCAGTTAAAGCGACGCAGTGCCGAATCGCAAAAAAAAAATGGCCTCAGCAGCCAAATCTTCCAGGGCTGAAGTGGTTAAAGACCCCCCAAAGTCCACTCCGGCCTTTGTGCAAAGCAATTCACATTAGCAAACGCTAAAGCCCCGTGCTTTATTATATAAGTTTGGTTATTCTGTACGCTTTGAAATATTTATCCGCTCGCCATCCTTAACCACTTCACATCCCGCCCATAGTCATATGACGCCCACAAGGTGGATCTCCCATCCTGGGTGGGCGTCATATGACGTCCTCCCATTCCCGGCCGCCTAGCATTGCTCGGAACCCGGTGCGCGTGCCCGGCGGCCGCGATGTCCGCCGGGCACCCGCGATTGCCCGTGAAAACAGCGGAACCGCGCGGGACCGTGGAGCTGTGTGTGTAAACACACAGCTCCACATCCTGTCAGTGGAGAGGAGACCGATCATGTTATCCCAGTACGGAGGAACAACGATCGGTCTCCTCCCCTTGTGAGTCCCCTCCCCCCCACAGTTAGAATCACTACCTTAGGGAACACATTAACCCCTACAGCGCCCCCTAGTGTTAACCCCTTCTCTGCCAGTCACATTTACACAGTAATCACTGCAATTTTATAGCAACGATCGCTGTGTAAATGGTCCCAAAAATGTGTCAAAAGTGTCCGAAGTGTCCGCTGCAATGTCGCAGTCACGAAAAAAAAAAAATCGCAGATCGCCGCCATTACTCGTAAAAAAAAAAAAAATGCAATAAATCTATCCCCTATTTTGTAGACGCTATAACTTTTGCACAAACCGATCTATATACGCTGTTTGCATTTTTTTTTACCAAAAATATGTAGAAGGATACGTATCGGCCTAAACTGAGTAAAAAAATGTTTTTTTTTTTTTTTTTTAAAATGGGATATTCATTATAGCAAAAAGTAAAAAAATATTGTGTTTTTTTTTTCAAAATTGTCGCTCTTCTTTTGTTTATAGCGCAGAAAATAAAAACCGCAGAGGTGATCAAATACCACCAAAAGAAAGCTCTATTTGTGGGAAAAAAAGGACGTCAATTTTGTTTGGGTGCAACGTCGCACGACCGCGCAATTGTTAGTTAAAAGCGACGCAGTGCCGAATCGCAAAAAGTGCTCTGGTAAGGAAGGGGGTAAAATCGCCCAGTGCTGAAGTGGTTAAAGACCCCCCCAAAGTCCACTCCGGCCTTTGTGCAAAGCAATTCACATTGGCAAACGCTTAAGCCCTGTGCTTTATTATATAAGTTTGGTTATTCTGTACGCTTTGAAATATTTATCCGCTCGCCATCCTTAATATGAGTCTGTAACAACTCGCTCCGTCTACGCTCCACTATTGTAGCAAAAAAAGTTGAAAGTTAAAATCCAAATTTCATTAATGCCAAAAATGGCTCCAGGCCAGAGACCCCCCTTCCCTCCTCCTCCTCCCCACCCCCCAAACACGCAAAGAACTGGCACCATGCCCAACTGCCAAAAAAAGACACTGCAGCCTGTGCTAGCAGTACATAGGGATAGACAGAGACAGGAGGCATACAATGACACAGACGCACACATATTAACTTACCGGGTGACAGCTACAGACACTCGGGACCATCCTTGTCTAGAAATCAGGTGTATACGAGGGCATGAGACCAAACCTTCACCGCAGGCAGGGCACAGGCAGGCAAAATGGCAAGGGCCGGTAAAAGGTGGTAGAGTGAAAGCAAAGGGGCAAAGCGGGTTTCTGAGGAAGAGCGGAGCTTGCAAGAAGAAGAGTGCAGGGAGGGGAGTACAGAGAAAGAAGAAAGATGCACATAAAAAGGAAAGAAGCACAGAGGGAAGAGAGGGAAGGGACAAGGGAGGGGAGACCGAACATGACGAGGTCACCTCCAGTACAATCTGTTGCTGTATTTAGACTCTCGCCCGCCTCGCTCCCTCCCCACTACAAACTCACCAGCACACACAGCGAGGAAGACACAGAACAGGACAGAGAGGGTAGAGAAGACGGCGATGGAGAGGGACGAGGGCGAGGAAAGCGCAGCAATACGGTCCCTGGAACAGAGTGCGGCCACGCAACATCCTCCAGGGCTCCTTCCCACAAAAAAAAAAAAAACCCTGCACCGCCTGTGCCCTTTAGGACTCACAATAAATACTATTCATGGAGGCACAAGGTGCTCATGTTTCTTAACTGTTGCGCCACCAAAGTAGCCAGTTATATACTGCCGTCCGACAATGACAGGCGACTTGTGCAATGACAAGCCCCGAGAGTTGGAATCCCTGTGGGGGGGGGGGGCAAGGGCTGAGCTAACGAGAATATAGTTATGATACGAGTCCAAAATAACTGGCACGCTAAGTCGCCGGCTTTGCAGGACATGAATGAAATGCGCTTGATAAGTATAGAAACTATAATCCGCGTGTAAGTCGTTGCTCTGCGGTGCCTATGATGTGATGCAATTACCCGTCAATGCGACATACACTGTATATAAAATGTATACAGTACTGTGCAAAAGTTTTAGGCAGGCGTGAAAAATGCTGTAAATGAAGAATGCTTTCAGAAATAGAAGTGTTAACCACTTGACATCCGCGCTATGGCCGAATGACGGCCACAATGCGGATCTCAATTCCCGGGAGGCAGTCATATGACGGCCTCCCCTGTGAATGCTCCCTGCGCGCACCCTGCAGGGCACGCGCTGTGATCACCGAGTCACTGAGACTCGGGTGATCAGCGATCCGAGTAAGGGGCGGGTCCCGGCCCTTTACCATGTGATCAGCTGTCAGCCAATAAACGCTGATCACATGATGAAAACAAAAGCTCGGTGATCGTTTTTTTTTTTTCTCCTCACGCTGACAACGGAGGAGAAAAAAAAAAGCCGATCTCCGGCTCATCTGCAAGGGACATCGGTCCCAAAAAGTCAGAGGCAATTATGCCTCATGTATGCCACCTGTCAATGCCCACAAGTGCCACCTGTCAATGCCCACAAGTGCCACCTATCAATGCCCACAAGTGCCACCTGTCAATGCCCACAAGTGCCACCTATCAATTCCCACCAGTGCCGCCAATCAGTGCCACCTAAAAGTGCGGCCTATCAGTGTATCCCATCAGTGCCCATCACTGCCACCTATCGGTGCCTATCACTGCCGCCTCATCAGCGTACATCAATGACGGACAAAAATTACCCATTTAACATTTTTATAACAAAATTTAAAAAAAAATAACATTTTCTTTTTTTTTTTATTCGCAGAGGTGATCAAATACCAACAAAAGAAAGCTCTATTCGGGGGAAAAAAATGATAAAAATTTTATTAGGGTACAGTGTAGCATGACCGCGCAATTGTCATTCAAAGTGCGACAGCGCTGAAAGCTCAAAATTGGTCTGGATAGGAGGGGGGTTTAAGTGCCCAGTAAGCAAGTGGTTAAAGCGGTTCTGCACTTGTTTTTTTTTTTTTTGGGCTATATGCCAAGGGCATATAGCTCAATTGGGGGACTTACCTGTTCCATCTTCCATCTCGATCGCCGCCGGTTTTCATCTTCATCTTCTTCTTGTGTTCTTCTTGTCTGCTGGGGTCCATCTTGCCTGTGGGCATGTGAAACCCCACAGGCACTTTAGATGGCCCAGCATGCACCGCTGTTACTCGCGCGTGCGCAGTAACGGCACATCTGCCGACATCTCGCGAGATTTCGGAAGATGCCCGCACTGACTCCTGGGATCAATGACACCAGATCCCAGGAGACAGTGCGGCGTGACGACGATCCCCGCAAGACCACGCCCACCCCCGAAGAGACAGAAGACAGGAAGTCCTCGATTACAAGGTAAGTAAAAAATAAATAAAAATAAAACATTTCATTTAGTACTCTTTGCCTGATTTGGAAGGCAAAGAGATTTACTAAATGAAATGGGTGCAGAACCGCTTTAATAGTTTATTTTTTATCAGTTAACAAAATGGAAAGTTAAAGAAACAGAGGAGAAATCCAAAGCAAATCAATATTCGGTGTGACCACCCTTTACCTTTGTAGCGCCGACACTTTTCTAAAGTGTGCGCTATATATGCAAATTTTGTTTTTCCAGAACTGCAACAGAGTTCTGGGGATTAATTCTATAGGTCTTTTACTTTGGCATCCGGCTGGCTGGGCTGTCCTGGAGTTCTGCCTGGTGATAGGTGCAGTGAGGCACCTGTGACAGGCTGAGAACCAAACCTGGTTGGACGTCTTAGGTACCAACCTTTCTCAGAGCGAATCAGTTGGATCCGTCTCGCCCCGCTGTGTAGTCTGGGAAGGGGTATTTAAGATGCTGAAGTCACTCTTTGATTTCTGGTTCTGGTCCGGACCAACCCCGCGAGGGGTCCCGGACCCAGGAGTGTCTGCCGTCCCATGGTTGATATGGTGTCAGGGTGATTGAAGCACATTATTTCTATTGTTACATTGTAATATATAATGAAGTGGTTCAACTCACCATAAAGCAAAATCAGTGGGAGCCCTTGGCGTGTCACTTGCCACATCTCCTGCCACCAGATGCAGCTTGTCACTTGCCACTGTCACCTGCCACCATTTGGAGATTGTCACTTGTCACGTCACCTGCCACCAGGTGTGGATGATCGCTTGCCACCGTCACCTGCCACCATTTGGAGATTGTCACTTGTCACTGTCACCTGCCACCATTTGGAGATTGTCACTTGCCACTGTCACCTGCCACTAGATGTGGATGATCGCTTGCCGCGTCACCTGCCACTATTAGCAGATTGTCACTTGCCACCTTCACCTGCCACCATTTGGAGATTGTCACTTGTCACGTCGCCTGCCGCCAGATGTGGATTGTCACTTGCCACCGTCACCTGCCACTATTTGCAGATTGTCACTTGCCATGTCAGCTAATGCCACCAAATGTACATTGTGAGGGCAGAAGAGCGGGTGATGCGGGCCAGGAAGTGAGAGATGATGTCATCTCTCTGTTCCCTGCCTCACCCCTGACATTGAAGAGGCTCGCACTGTGAGGGCGCAAGAGAGGTGATGCGGGGGGGGGGGGGGAGAGATTATGTAATCTCTGCTCCTCCCCCCCACGATTCTTCTCCCTCCTGCCTGCCTGGTGCTCTCATGCAGCCCGCCCGCCCAACGCACCCATTGGATCAACTGTGGGTATAGAATGGGGGTATATGGGATTGTATGATATAATTATTTTTATTTTTTTTGTGGTTGAACTGGATGGACTTGTGTCTTCTTTCAACCTAACTAACTATGTAACTATGTAACTATGTAACTATGCCTGGCTGCAGAGAGGCCACAGCCCGCTGCGATAAGAGACTCGGGGCTGTGGGCTCCAGATTTGGGTCTCTAGCCTCAAAGGCCACCCCCTAGTGACGCCTGCACAGAGTCCTAGCCTCAACCTGATAGAACACCTTTGGGATGAATTAGAGAGGAGACTGCGAGCCAGGCCTTCTCGTCCAACATCAGTGCCTGACCTCACAAATGCGCTTCTGGAAGAATAGTCAAACATTCCCATAGACGCACTCCTAAACCTTGTGGACAGACTTCCCAGAAGAGTTGAAGCTGTTCTAGCTGCAAAGGGTGGGCCAACTCATTATTGAACCCTATGGCCTTTGCCCTGTACACACGGTCGAAAATTCCCATGGAAAATGTCCTATCGGACCATGTTGTCGGAAAATCCACCCGTGTGTGGGCTCCATTGGACTTTTTCCTTCCGATTGGAAAAAATTTGAGAACCTTTTCCGATCGTGTGTAGAGAATTCCGCCGGACAAAGTGCCACGCATGCTCAGATCAAATTACGAGACCAAAGCTATTGGCTACTAGCCTCTACGTAGTGCCAACGTCACCACGTTCAGAATGGTCGGATTTTCAGACAACTTTGTCCGACCGTGTGTATGCAACACCAGTGTCGGACTAAATCCGTCGGAAAAAATCTTTTTTTGTGGTCGGAATTTCCAACCGTGTGTACGGGGCATAAGACTGGGATGCTATTAGGCTCCATGCACACTGGAGCTCATAAACTGCAGTTTATTGGAGTTTGGCGTTTTTTTTAAAAGCCCATAAACTCCATGGACGTTTTTTAGCTTTAATGAGCAGTGGTGTCTATAGGCTTTTTTCTGAACGCCAGAAATTCGCGTTCAAAGTGCCGTTTTACCGGCCATGTTTAACAGGGGTGTGTAATTACACAAAAAAAGTCAAACGCTGATAAACGCTCATGAACGCGCGTTAATTAACGTTCAGCGTTCTATTTTTTTTTTTCAATGCATTGAGGGAGTTTGGAATACATTGTGGGATTTTTGGAGTGTCCTCTGTATATTTTTATTTTAAAAAAAGCCCATAAACGCTAACGCTATAAAACGCTCATAAACGCTAGTACAAAATGCTGTTAAAAGCACATTTTTCAACCAGCGTTTTCTGCCAGCAATCTGGTGTCCAGAAAAAGCTTTTATGAGCTTCAGTGTGCATGGAGCCTTAAAGTTCATGTGCGTATAAAGGCAGGTGTCCCAATACTTTTGACAATATAGTGTATTCTGGTTGAAAAAGGACACAAGTCCATCTATTTCAACCAATAAAAGGGGGGGGGGGGGGGGGATCATACAATCCCATATACACAATCCTATACGCACAGTTGATCCAGAGGAAGGCAAAAAAAATAGCAAAGCATGATCCAATTTTCTCCAGCAGGGAAATCAGCAGAACTTTGCTGCAGTTACTAAGGTCCGGGGAAAATGAGTGCAACTGCACTTGCAAAGTGCACAATCTGTTTGCCTTTAGTAAATCCACCCCACAGTGCTAATGGCACATTGCCTGTTGTGTGCTGCCTGTCAATCCAGCAAAAAGCTACAGAATGACAGAGCGGTAATGAGCTTATATAACAAAAAGGACAATAGTGACCTGCAAAAACCCTGACATTTCATAAGGCTATTACATGTCGCTATGACTTGTAATATCCACTAGACATGTGCAATTCGTTTAGTTACGAATTCGTTTTCCGTTCAAATTCGTTATATTCGTTCATTCGTAATCGTACGAATGAACGAAGGGTTTACTAAAAATTCTAACGAAAAACGAACTATCGAAAAGAAAGAATATGAAAACAACGAAAATACAAAATAATTAAAGCGGAGTTGCACCCAAAAATGGAACTTCCGCTTTAAGCACTCCTCACCCCCTTACATGCCACATTTGGCATGTCATTTTTTTTGGGGGGGGGGAGTGGGGGCTTCATTAGGAGTGGGTCTTCCTGTCCCACTTCCTCCTTCCGCCCAGGGACCACCAAGGTGACTCCTCCCTCTAGGCGATCTCCTGGGACACGTGACAGGTCCCAGGAAATCGCCTATCCACTCCGGGAGCGCAGCGCAACTCGCGCATGCGCCGTGCGTGCCTGGCCGTGAAGACGAAAGCTGTCACGGCTGGGTGCCCTTAGTGGCAATGGAGGCGCCGGGGGAGAGGAGGGGGAGAGGAGCGACACCCCGTTCGGCCACATCGCTGGACCGTGGAACAGGTAAGTGTCTGTTTATTAACCACTTGCTTACCGGGCCTATTTTGGCCTATTTTCCTTCATGTAAACATCATCATTTTTTTGCTAGAAAATTACTCAGAACCCCCAAACATTGAGTACGTTTTTTTTAGCAGACACCCTAGGGAATAAAATGGCGGTCATTGCAACTTTTTATCTCACACGGTATTTGCGCAATAATTTTTCAAACGCCTTATTTGGGGAAAAAAAACGGTTTCATGAATTAAAAAATAAGAAAACAGTAAAGTTAGCCCAATTTTTTTATATAATATGAAAGATGATGTTACGCCGAGTAAATAAAAAAAATATTTAAACATTTTTAAATATTTAAATATTTAAATATTTTAAAATTGCGCACAACCGTGGAATGGCGCCAAACTTCGGTACTTAATAATCTCCATAGGCGACGCTTTAATATTTTTTACTGGTTACCAGTTTAGAGTTACGGAGGAGGTCTAGTGCTAGAATTGTTGTACGCGCTCTAACGCACGCGGCGATACCTCACATGTGTGGTTTGAGCGGCGTTTACATATGCGGGCGGGACTTGCGTGTGCGTTAGCTTCTGATCACGAGCTACAGGGGACAGGGGCGTTTTAATTTTTTTTTTTTTATTTATTTATTTTTATTTTACTTAATTTTTTTTATTTTTACACTTTTTAAAAATCACTTTTATTCCTATTACAAGGAATGTAAACATCCCTTGTAATAGGAATGTATGTGACAGGTCCTCTTTATGGAGAGATGTGGGGTCAATAAGACCCCACATCTCTCCTCCAGGCTGGAAAGCATGAGATCGTTAAAAAATTTTTTACCGATCTCATGCTGACAGCCGCGATCGCGGCTTTGTTTACTTCCGGGTACCGGGCGTGACGTCATAACGTCGCGCCCGGGCCTCCGACGGTCATAGAGATGACTGGTGACCATCTGGTCACCGGAAATCTCTAAGCTCGTCATCCGGCGGCGAGCGATTCTTTCTCCGGGCCCCCGATGGCACGGGAGAGCCCGGAGAAGCACCGGATGGCGGCGGGAGGGGGGGGGGACGTCCCCTCCCGCTGCCTATAAGAACGATCAGGCGGCGGAACTGCCGCTATGATCGTTCTTATGGTGCACAGAATCGCCGGCCGGTAAAAATGATATCTGAATGATGCCAATAGCTGCACCCATCATTCAGATATCACCACTCAAAGTCAAGGACGTCATATGACGTCCTTGGTAATCAAGTGGTTAAAAGTCAGCAACTACACTTTTTGTAGCTGCTGACTTTTAAAATGCCTGGAACTCCCCTTTAAATTAGAAACAACGAAACTACGAAAGAATGAAAATCCGAAAAACGAAAACCGAAACAACGAAAATACCGAACAAAGATTCAAAAATAACGAAAATCAAAATGAACGAAAAATCGAAATTCGGAAAAAAGGAAATCAAAACAACGAAAATACGAAATAACAAAAATTCTGCTGATCGAGAATTAGAAAGAAAGAATGTTAGTTCTGATTCTGAAATATTCCATCCAGAGTCCAGATAGGGTGTGGTTGGGTCGGAGGCTCTGTGTGTTTTGGTGGATTTTTGAGTTAAGTTCTGACTTGTGAGAGAGAAATTCTTTGTTTCTTAAACATATAAATAGCATACACATTACATAAAATTATGAATTATGCTCCGATTACCAATCTATTCTCTTTTATTTTTTTGCGCTATAAATCTAAAAATAATGAAAATTCGGTAAAAAAGAAAAAAAAAATTCTTTGTTAAAAAAAAAATAATTCTTTGTTTCTAGGCAGATTCGGCCTAATGGTTATTGCAGAGTCCGGCGTCCTAAGGCTCCACAGTCTGGCCCCATACTGGGTACGAACGGGCCGGGCCCTTGCGGGAAGTTCATTTCAGTAAAGCATGAACGTGTGGCAGAGTATTGCGAACATTCAAGCAACGATGTCAGAGTCAGTCGTTCGTGTTGGTCATCTTCACTATCGCTATCGCCTGTTGTTATCATCTGCGTTGGGTTCCGTCGTGCGCCAACTTTGTTCCAGCAGGCCCAGCCTGCAGACACGTGACCATCTACCAAGTTACAGGTCATGTCGTCAGTTGGCAGCGAGTGTTGTCACGCTCGCTTTCGGCATGTTTAGAGACGTGCTGTGCTCAGCCTCCCCGGCAGACGGGAAGAGCTGGACCTCTACCTCCATTTGGTCGTAGACCTGGGCCACAAATACGGTGGCTCAGCGTTCTACGACTACCATCGGTCCTTCTCGGCCAAAGCCGCAGCCAGATTCACACAGTTCCATTTACCAACGGACTGGAGCGTAGTGGACACGGAATTGTTCTGCCGCCACTTTGCAGGCCTTCGCTCCCCGCTATGTGCTGTCAGTCAGTCAGCGTCTCACACCACGGTCTGGTGTGCCAACGTAGCCTCTGTCCATCCGATAGCTAGCACGGCCTCTAATGGACAAATTGGGACGTCCGGTGCGGATGGTTGGGGGAGCCGCCATTTGCAACAATTTTAATTACGGCTCCTGCAATTTCAGCCAGTGCCGGCTCTTGCACATTTGCACCCTGTGCCAGAGGGCGCACCCCAGGATCCTGTGTGAGGTCAAACAGAAGAGACCATGACTAAGCCGGGTCAATGTCCTTTGGCTCGGCGTCTACCTGACCTCACACCCCACTCCGTCACTCGCCAGCTACCTCATCCGAGGCTTCACTGAGGGGTTCCATACCGGGCTCATCACCCTGCCCCACTCCACCCACGAATGTCCGAATTTACGCTCAGCAGCAACAGACGAGCCAGCGATTGATGTCCTTTTGCAGACGGAGTTGGATCGGGACTTCATGATAGGCCGTTCTGTCAATCCCCCTTCAGCATCTGGAGGGTTAGCCCTATCGGCTTGTGCAGGGAAAGTTTTCGAATAAAAAACGTTCTCTGGTGTATGATCTGTCAGCGCCTCATTCTTCCGTCGTTCCCAGTCTCAACTCGCTCATCCCCTCCGAGGAGTTCTCGCTGAAGTACGCTTCGGTAGACATGGCTATCCAGGCCATTCTCAGGGCAGGGGTGGGTGCGTGGCTCTCGAAGGCAGACATATCCGACGCCTTCAAGCTGCTGCCCATCCATCCTTCCTTGTGGTGCTGGCACGGCATCAAGTGGAGGGAGCGATATTATTTCGCGACCAAATTGACCTTCGGGTCTAAAAGTAGTCCTTGGCTATTTTGACAAGTTCGCCGAGACCCTGGCGTGGATCCTTCTCCATGAGGCACAGTGCCACGAGGTCATCCATTATTTGGATGACTTCCTTTTGATAGAGCCGCCCGGGGCTCCCCCAGGGGAACATACACCAAACCCCCCACAATACACAAAAAAATCCTTGGAAAGTTGAGGACGGTTTTCGACAATCTGAACGTCCCCATAGCGGAGCACAAGGTTGACGGCCCGGCACAATCACGTTCCTGGGGCGCTCGACCTTGACACGTTGGCCATGCAGGCCAGCCTTCGGCAGATATTTGGACCGTATCAGGACGGTTCTGCAAGAGTTCACCCGGGGGGGGGGATGTACTCAGAAGCAACTTCAGTCTCTCCTCGGGATGCTGAACTTTGCCGTGAGGATCATCCCCCAGGGCCGCTCCTTTGTTGTCCCGGTTGCTGGTCTTCCTGTCCTACACGCAGGACCCAGACCAGGTCATTAGGCTGGATTTCTGGCAGGGCAGATCTGGCCATGTGGGAGCACTTTCTTAGTGATTGGAACGGTGTGTCCCTGTTTATAAAAAAAAAAAATAACAATTCTTTGTTTCTATTAAAATTTATTGCAGACCATAAATCAAAAAAATAATGAAAATTCAGTGTTTCTATTAAAATGTATTTCAGAGTATTGCAGAGTATTTCACAGAGGTGGCAGAGTATTGCACAGTGGTGGCAGAGTATTGCTAGAGTATTTCATAGAGGTGGCAGAGTATTGCACAGTGTTGGCAGAGTATTGCACAGTGGTGGCAGAGTATTGCACACAGTGGTGGCAGAGTATTGCACAGAGGTGGCAGAGTATTGCACAGTGGTGGCAGTGTATTGCACAGTGGTGGCAGTGTATTGCACAGTGGTGGCAGTGTATCTGTCACTGACCAGCGCTGTGGGCACTTCATATCCAGCCCACACAGCTGGTCCCATCTCTCCCCCTCTCACTTCTCCTCCTCACTGTACTGATCGGTACAGAGAGGGGAGGGAGGAACCGGCGTCATGAGGTGACGCCGGTTTGTGTACATGTGATCGCTCCGTCATTCGATATCAGCGGCCGTTTACCGTGATCCGTGATGCCCCGGGTCCTCGGGACCCGGCGGTCACAGATGTTCCCGAGTGCGCGCCCCAGGGGGCGTGCGGGAGCAAGTTTCTGGGAGGACGTTCGTAGGACGTCCACCCAGAATAAGCCGACCGCGCTGTAGCCGTCTTTCGGCTATGGCCTGGTCGGCATGTGGTTAAAAAAAGCAAAAAATAAAAAACGATCCTTTACAATCACATTAAAGCTGTCACATTTGGGACACTTTTGTTAGCTAAACTTCAGCTTTAACCACCTGCCGACCGCTCACAGTAAATGCAAGCGAGCAGCAGGTACAGGTAAAATCACATACCGGTACATCGGCACTGTCTCCCGGTTTTGGAATTGGACACAGTAGGAGTTCATGATTGGACACAGCACGAGTTTGGCAGGAGTCCAATCACACACAGAACTCTGGGGTTAAATTACTACAGGCAAGTAGACTGTGCATTTTGCAAAGTGCACTCTGCAAGTGCAGTTGCTCCAGAGTTTAGTAAATGAGGTAAAGCTTCACGTTGCAAAGAATACCCAATCACGTGTAAAGAAAAAAGAAAGCCGCCATTGTTGTCTGCACTTGATGAGATGATAGAAGTCAGCAGAGCTTCTGCTCATTTACTCAGCTCTGGAGCAACTGCTCTTGCAGAGTACATTCTACGTGCCTTTAGTAAATTAACCCCCATAGAGTGCATAGGAAAAGCGACCTGGCTGTTTCTTCTCCCAGAAAAGAAGGGAGAAGAAACTGCCAGATCTATAAGTAAAAGCAGCACACATTACACACTGGAGTGTTAACACAGTTAACCCCTTGATCGCCTCTCAATGTTAACCCCTTCCCAGCCAGTGTGATTAGTACAGTGTCAATGTACAGTATTATCACTGATCACTGTATTAGTGTCACTGATCACTGATCACACTAGTGTCAGTTAGTGACCCTCCCAGTTAGTGTCTGTTAGCGTCAGATGTCTCACCACCATATCACATTATATGTTATGATCACTGACATTACATTATAGCGTCTATCATAGGTGTGCACAGCCTATTACATTAGGGTGTGTACCCCAAAGCTCAAACACACATGTGTGCATGTGTGTGTGTATATATATATATATTATATTTATATACATACATGCACACTCTATTGGCAGAGCCGGTGCAGTAAAGAGAAGTACGGTAGCACACAATGAATGGCAGCACTGGTCAGAAGCAGATATTTCCCATCTCCCTGCCAGCACAGAGGGCGATAATGCCAATGCGCACAGGGTGATTAGGGTGTGCCCAGGCACACCCAGCACACCCCCTGCGCATGCCTATGGCATCTATAGCTGCTTAAATTCCATAGTTTGTAGATGCTATAACTTTCACACAAACCAATTATTATACACATATTGGGACATGTAGCAGAATATATTTTGGCATACATTTATGAAGACATTTTATTTTTTTATTGGATTTGTTTTATAACAGAAATTAGAAAATATTGTTTTTGTTTTTTTTTTACATTTTCAGTCTTTTCTTCATTTACATAAAAAAAAAAAACTGTGGTGATCAAATACAATCAAAACAAAGCTCTATTTGTGTGAAAAAATTTAAAAAAATGTCATTTGGGTACAGTGTTGCATGACCGCGCAATTGTCAAAGTAGCGCAGTGTTGAATAGTAAAAAATAGCCTGGTCAAGAAGGGGGGTAAAACCTTCCGGAGGTCAAGTGGTTAAAGGAAACGTTGTCTATGAGAGCATTGCTGTTACACCTATTGATATATAAGGTGCATTATATAAAACAATGGTGATTTCGCGCAAAAATTAACAAGCACTAAAACGGTGAATAATATTATAATAGTGCACGAATGCTATAGAATAATAAATGATGAAATAAGTAATAAAATAAGCAGGCATAAATTATGTAGTGCACAAATATTGATAATAATAAGCAGTGATGTAAATAACTGAGTTAAAATAAACGGAGTTACCTAACGCAGTTACTTTAGAGGGTAACGAGTAATCTAACTGATTACTTTTCCCCTCATGGTAACTCAGTTCCCATTACTTTTGGCTTAGTTACCCCAATTACATCTACCGCCACTAGATGGCAGTAGTGTAATTCCGGTGTCCTGCCGAAAAAGTTCCCCCGCCGGATAAGGACCCCCTGTACTGCGCAGGCGCAGGGCTTGCGCAGTACGAAGGACTACGGAGCTTCCGAAAATTGCCGAACCTAAACAGCTCTGAGTGAACTCTACACCGCGCAGGCGCAGTTAACATGTAATTGTACGAGGCGATGCCGCACGCTCCTGATGCTCGTGCTACTCTGCAAGGGGCGTCTATCGTGTAAGTAAGGGGCGGGTCTAGTATTACTGTAACCAAGGGGCGCATTTATTATTATTGTTATATATCGAGCTCTGCCCATTAATTTACCATTTGCCCTCTTCTGTAGCCACCCGCCCCTTACACGATATAATAATAATAGACCCGCCCCTTGCTTACACGCTATAACAGATCTGCCCCTTAGTTAGAGTAATAATAGAGCAGCCTGTTGGTTACACGATATATAACAATAATAATAAATGCGCCCCTTGGTTACAGTAATACTAGACCCGCCCCTTAGTTACACGTATAGAATATTTTTAAAAAAAGTCACAGTTACTTTGCTGCGTAACTAATTACTTTTCCAATGTAGTAACTGAGTTACTAACGCAATTACTTTTTGGGAGAAGTAATTTGTAACTTAACTAATTACTTTTTTAAAGTAAGATGACCAACACTGATAATAAGTGAAAACAACTTATAAAGGTAATAGCAATATAACACAATGAATATTGCTATTACCTTTATAAGTTTTTTTCACTTATTATTATCAATATTTGTGCACTACATAATTTATGCCTGCTTATTTTATTACTTATTTCCTCATTTATTATTCTATTAGCATTCGTGCACTATTATAATATTATTCACCATTTTAGTAGACATGTGCACAACAAAAAAAAGTTTATTTTCGTTTCGTTTTTTTCGTTTCCGAAAAAAAAATTGTTTATTTTCGTTTCGTTTTTTTTTCGTTTCCGTTGATTCGTAACGATTCATACATTCGTAAGTCGTCGGTGTTCGTATTCGTAACGATTCGTACATTCGTAAGAGTTATTTTTAGTTGATTCGTTTTTTCGTTAGTTTAATTTTTGTTTATTCGTTTATTCGAAATTCGGACGCATTCGTATTTATTCGTACATTTGTACATTCGTAACATTCGTACATTCGTAATCGGAGCATAATTCATAACTTTATGTAATGTGTATGCTATTATTACATTTTAATAATTTACGAATCGAAAAAAAAAAGTTACGAATTGAAAAAAAAAAGTTACGAATCGAAAAAAAAAGTTACGAATGTACGAATTTTTTCGTTCAATCTATTCGAAGCACGTTAAGCAGCACCGTTGTAAGGGACACAGAAAATTCCGACCGTGTGTATGCACCATCGGACAGTGTACGTCGAATTGTCCGACGGACAAAGTCTTATCTCCTGCTGGATAAAAGTCCGATCACACAAAAAAAAAAAAAGAATCGAAAAAAATAAATTACGAATCGAAAAAAAAACGTTACGAATGTACGAATTTTTTCGTTCAATCTATTCGAAGCACGTTAAGCAGCACCATTGTAAGGGACACGGAAAATTACCAATTCAACAAAAAAAAAGTTACGAATGTACAAATTTTTTCGTTCATTTTCGTTGTTCCTTTTTTCGTTTTTCGGATTTTCTTCATTCGTACATTCGTTGTTTCTAATTTGTTTTTTTCGGATTTTCGTTGTTTTTCAGATTCGTTCGATTCGAACAATTCGTTAATCGGATTCGTACGATTCGAGCGATTCGTTATTCGGATTCGTTCGATTCGAACGATTCGTTGATTCGTACGAAAGCGAACGAACGAAAAAAAAATAAAAATGAAAAAAAACTAAACGAATTGCACATGTCTACATTTTAGTGCTTGTTAATTTTAGCGCAAAATCACCATTGTTTTATATTTTACCTGTGGGATTGTGTACACCATTAGATTTTGCTGCTTTTCATAAGAATTTTATTCTTCATTTATTTAGCACTTTTTAGCTGGAGCTTGCCCAGCTATTATATATATTATTATTTCATTTACTCTCAGTTATCACACTGCACACACAGCTGTGGGTTTTAGTGCTCATTTCTAGCTTTCATATCAGCGCGAAGGTCACTTTATCATATATAAGGTGTATTATTTTGTAATAAGAACATCTTGCTCTGCAATTACCTGGTTTTACCGTCAGCGCTCCGCAGCTGCTGGCCTCGCCCACTTCATTGCGTGCCGTCACGGTGTAGATTCCAGAGTCAGAAGGCAACGCCCAGCGTAGTAGCAGCGAATGCCTCTCGCCCTCTGCCCGGATCTGATGAGTAACACTGTTTTTGAGTACTGCTCGATCTTTTCTCCATACCACTGCAAAAAATAAAATATTAAAATGTATTATATTGCTGCTTACCAGTCTATAAAGTGGTATTAAACTCTTTTCTTTTTTTTTTAACTTGTACCTACTGGTAAGCCTATAATAAGGCCCATAATAAGGGAATATCTCCTAAACTTGCACGGTTTAGGAGATGTTCATACTGCATGCAGCCGGTGACGTCAGCGGCACATGCCCTATGAAGGGACGGCATACACGTGCCGACCCTTCAGAGCTCTGTGCCGCGGTCCGCCACTCCTGCACACAAGTGCGGGAGTGACGTCATCGTGGCTCGGCCAATCAGACGGCTGGAGCACGTGAACCCAGAAGGAAGACAGGGTAAAGATGGAAGCCCCATCAGCGGTGACAGAGCAACACTGGAGGGCTTCGTTCTGAGGTAAGTATTTTGTAACGTGCTAGTACGCGATGCATACTAACACATTATGCCATTGTCTTACAAGGTTATTTTTCTTGTTTTGTTTTTTTAAAAGGGGCCTGTGACAGACCTAGCCGGGACAGAGGCTGTTGGAGGGGACGTAATGCAAGCCTCTTGCCTTGCGGTTATGGGCCCTGGCATTTGGGGGAACGGTGCTGTTTGTGAGCTGTATGCCTGGGGACCGCTGAGCTGGTTTTACTTGGATTCAGGTCCATGCTGGCCCCCCCAAGACACATGCTGGACATGTCAGATGCTAATATCATCAACTCCAGCCGCCTGTCTGTTGTCTTGTATAATGCAAATGAGTAGTCTGGCTTGACACAGATTCTAAAGAGTATTTCACCTATTGTTGTATGTGCTAATTAACCCTGCAATTGAATGAAGGAGTCCAGTGTTGATTTAGATAATTAGCTCATGCTAATTAGGTTAGGTTTTTAGTCATCCGGCTGTATATATGTGTGTGACATCTCAAATAAAAGCTATTCCTGATGTACTCCAAGACTGGTGTTGTCTAGTTCTTGGGGGTTCCTATAACCAGATCCATTGGACTCATGTTCCAGGACTTAGGAAGCATTTACGGCGGACACCTTGAGTACAGGATCCGTCACAGGGCCTTTTACTACCGCTTTAAATGTGGGGGCTGCATTCATTTTTTTTTTTTTTTCCCCCCTTTTACCTGGTAATCTGGCAAGTAATTCTAGCAGACCAAGCTGTCCAGACAAAGTGTCAGTTAGAGGGATGAGACAATTTGCGAAAGAACAAATTACATTTTTTACAATTTCACTGGATAAATTTATATGCAAATTGTTTTAAAAACACCATGAACATGTAACACTTTGATATAGCTATCTATATGGGTATGCTTTGTGTTGGTTTACCAGCTGTTAAATAAAATAAAGCAAAACACACATGGATATAAATATGAAGGCTCCTCAGTTTGACAGTTCTTTTAGTGAAGGGCGGGGCCACCTGGTGATGTCACTGAGGGCATCGCCCCCCCCCCCCTTGTGACGTCACTGACCCAGCATGCACCTGAAGGAATGGTAGAAATAAAGACGTACATTCGGATTTATT